>OY987213.1:1202500-1825173 GCA_963920805.1 Primula vulgaris
GTTTTATTTATTTATTTTTATCTTTCTTTCCTTGCTTGTTTATTTGGAGCTTTAAGCTCAACTTTTTTGTTTAATATCTTTTATAAGCCACAGTAAAATTGGTTGATTTAAACTTGATAAAGGTTAGGAACTTTTTAACCTGCTTCTTTTAGCAACCACAGATATATGTTCAATCAAAATGCATGTTGTTAATTACTCCAATTAAGAAACTAATTTTAGTTGGATTTTTCATGCAGATTCTCATGCAAAGAGATCAACCTAGGCTGGATAGAGTCTAATCTGGTAAGGAACCATTTAAATGCATTTAAATTAGTAAGTACTAATTGCTAGCTCCAACAAGTAAATTCACATACAACAACAGGCCCCAAAACTAAACCCTGGACTAAGTTCGTGTGTGTAATTTTTCTTATTCCGTGCGCTAAATAATATTTAATGATAGGAAAAAACAATCAAATTGTGACCATTCTTATCGGTTTGGAGGCTCTAGCCCATGATAATGCCCAACGAGCTCCTTGATTTTCAGAACTTGGAAAAAATTTGCAACGATGTATCTGATTTGTGTCGAGAGAAAACTCAGTTTCTGCTTAGTAACTAAATACTTGAAAATAGCTTTTTCTAGAGTACTTTGCTAAATAAATCACAAGAACGCCCTATTGTGCATTTCATATATAAATGGTGCTCTTATGAAGGCAACTGATTTCGAAACCAATACGCCAAATATACCTTCCTTCGCTTATTTTACTTCTTTGGTTTTTATATACAAGTTCCAAGCATTCTATGTTCAAAATTGTTAACGCTGGCCGTTCTCATGATATATATGCAGCGCGTGTTAGAGGTTGTTATGATAATTGTGAGCGGGACACAGTTATTGTGCACCGGCACCATCTATGCGGGCATTGAAGACATTTTCAGGAGAAATTTAGTCGTCAACGCAAGAGTCTGAACATGTTTATCTCATTCCTTATATATACACACTAACAGTACGTAAATTCTAGCAGAAAGAACTGTATTCTAAGCTCATGTATTCGTACTTTCGCTTTTGTGTTCTCTCGAGATTAAACTTATGGAAATTTCGAATATACTTGAGCTTGAAAATTTGTAAAATGAAAAATTGAAACACATTCTTTCGACTTCATTTGTTTTTTTGTTTTGTTTCAGACAATTTATAATCTCGAATGGTTCAACGACTTTCTAGACGATTGAATCAATGTCATTTTATTAATGAATATGAGAAATGCAAAAGATAGATAATTTATAGCGATGACTTGTATAAAATTTAAAGTTTATAGAATTCTATCTATGTAAGTTATACCAAGTCAATCAATTCCTTGTACAAGAATATTATAACAAGGCCAGCTTGAATGACAATATAGGAAAAGTCACAAATCATCCTATTCTGTTCGATTTTTAGTAAACCTGAAACTGAAACCGAACATATTTTTCGGTTTGGTTTTTTCAGTTTCGGTTTTTTTATTTTTTTGGACCGAACCGGACCGGGTTTTTTCGGTCCAGTTTCGGTTTTTTTTTGGGTTTTCGATTATTTTTCGGTCTTTTTAAAAAAATTCGGTTTCTTAATTTCGGTATTTTTCATTTCGGTTTTTCAGTCTGCTTCGATTTTTCCGATTTTTAGCCCCGCCCTGATCCTAATAAGCTAATTGCGGAATGATATAGTATAAGATCTTTTTATTGGAGGGGCCAAATATTTCATGTGCATTTTTTTTTCCATATCTTGGGTCGGTTCAAAGGATAAGATTTTTTTTGTTCGTTTTACAAATGCGATAGGTTGTAACATTATTAATACATGAGGTGCTATTTTATTATTGACATTACAACAAACTTAAAAAATTATGGATATTTTTATTTTTATTTTAGATAGAATCAAATTTTGTGTTCAAATTGTAATTTTTTGGGACAAAAATAATATTCTAGACATAAAAATAAACTTTTCGTCCTCAAATATAAATTTTAGTCACATAATTTGAAAAACAATTGTCTTCGAAGACAATCTCATATGTTTCGTCTCAATTCGTTTTAAAAATTATTTAGAAACAAATTTTAATTGTTAAATTTAAATTATGAGTCTAAAAGTTAGATTTGAGAACAAAGAATTTATTTTTATGTCTAAAATATTATTTTCGTCTCGAAAAATTATCATTTAAAGATAAAATTTGATTAGCTCTAAAAATATTATTTATAATTTTTAAATTTATTATAGTTAGAATTATATCACGATTTATTTAATTTCAAAGAAATTAATGTAACACATAAATATATGAATAAAATTAATTACATTTTCAATATCTCCAACCAACATCTGTCACGGAAGTATAAATGCACCGGCAGTGCATGCAGTTTGCACATGCTCATCAATAATTTGCCACTTTGATTCAATGAGAGTCAAAAATTGTTACAAGTCTGTCATTAATTTAAAAAACTGTCACAAATTGACTAAATTGTCACAAAGCCGTCACAAAAACCATCGCTAATAAGTTCGTAACAAAAAATACCGTCACTAATCTCATCGCTATTTATATATATTTTTTTTAGTGTATAGTATATATTGCTTGTAATTAGTACTAGCAGGACTTAAGAGTATTATCTTTAATTAATCAGATTAATTCACGTTCCATTGATATACTCTCACTTTATTACTAATTAACAAGTCTAGACCAGGAATTTTAATACTTGAAGGTTTTATTTTTAAGTTTGGCTTTGAAATGGTTCCATTATCAGTAAGATTATTTTTTAGTCATCATCATGCTCATTATTATTATAAATCAATTGCCTCGGTCAAATAAATCAAACTAACCCTAACTTAATTAATTATATGAGATGTTACAATAATTATACTCAAACGGCTGCTATCATGCATGCACAATAAGTCGATAATTACATGACAATATGGGCTAGTTTTGATCCAAATCGAATAGAATAGGAAATCAATGATCGTGAGTAACCCTTTGAAGTTTAAATAGAAAATAAAAGGATTTTCACTATAAAATAATGTTAATTTAATTATGGTCAAAAGATGTCACAAATCTGTCACTATTTTAAAATATTGTCACAAAAATATCACAAATCTGTCACTATTTTAAAAAACCGTCACAAATTGTCATAAAAGCCGTAACTAATAAGCTCGTAAAAAAAAATAAAAAATAGTCAGTCACTTCTTTTGTAGTGTTTATAGTATGTTGTGCACTTTTGTCATGCTAATGACTCGTCCAGTTGAGGAGATATTTGAGAATTTTAGAGATCATTCATTTACAAAGGCAATGCTAGTTGAATGCGATAAAATTAAAGAACTTGTTACAATTTGAATTATGATCATGTATATATTTCAATTCTTTGCTAATGTCACAATCATGATCATCTGCGAATCATTTAAATTTCTTAATACAATCATGCGACTTCACATTTGTCGGTCATTTTATTATTTTATATATATATATATATATATATATATATGAAGTGTTGAAGAAACAATTTTATAAACAATTTTATTCAAAAACGTTCCAAATCAAAATTTGATTAATACAAATCTTCACGGTTTCATGACGATAAGACAAATATGCGGCTTGTTTTTTTTCGACATGTATAATTGTATGTTTTGCAAATTAAGGTGAAATTTAAAAATTCAATACATCCAATTATATATACATCTCGAAAATAAAAAAAAACAAGCGAATATTTGTCTTCCCATTATGAAACCGTGGAGATTTGGATTGATCAAATTTTGATTTGGAGCGTTTCTGCATAAAAATATCTACAAAAGTGTCCCTTAAACGCTGTCCTATATGTATATATATATTCGTAAATCTTGTTCGATTTTTTCTCTTAAATATTTTATTTTCTTTATAAAATGTTTGTTTAAAAAAACTGTAAAATATATTTTCTATTTATTTATTGTTTGTGTCGATAATTTATAACATTCCATAATATATATTTATTACCCCACATATTAGTTGTTGTTGTAAAATTATTGGACTCTTGGGCTTTTACTTTATGGGCTCAAGTGGGCTTGTAACCCTAACCCTCTATTTATATAAAGAGGGCTAGGGGTCTTGTATTTTATGATCCATTCATATTCATTCATTAATAAAGACGATACTGTTCTCCCCTCTCTCTACTTCTGTCTCCCTAAATACATAGCTAATAGTTGTATTACAACACGTTATCAGCACGACTCTCGGAGATCAAAGTACGGATTATACATTCAATAAACCTTGAGGTTAATCCGGATTTTTTTAAAAGTATTTTGCTATATCGACCTTCACCAACATACCGTGCGTAAGGTACCCGGATATAATTTATTTTTTATACCGTACACGTTACATATTACATGTTTGTATGTTACTATGCACGAATTGCATGTTTGAATGTTACTATAGCATGTTTGTATGCTACTGTCGACTTACAAAAATTTGTAAATTGAAATAGAAAAGCTTATGCTACTGTACTTGTTTTTGTATGTTACTACTGTATTGAATTGTACTGCATGTTTGTATGTTACTAGCCTGCGTATGATTACAATTCCACTAGCCTGCGTATGATTTAAAAAAAATCTTATGCTACTACTACTGTAACCTGGTTTAAAACATGTATAAAGAGAAACAGGACATATGTCTTAATTTTGTTTATTAAACATACTAATATGCATCTGTCAGACTATATATGTTATATACTGAAACGTATGTACTGATTTGTAATTCTCTGAAAGTTGTAAACTATTCTGTAAATTACTCAAGGACTAAATTGAAACTTGTCTGAAATTCTGGACTGTTTATGTAATAATGCTGTAAATAGATATATGGTTTGCTGTAATTACACGCATGGTCCTGTAGTATAATACTTATACGAAAACAGTACATATGGTTGATAAGTTATAATATTTGGTAAATATACACACACATGCATATATTTTTTTTATTAAAAGGCAAGCGAATAAAAATTGCATGTTAATTGAATAAATTGATATGTTTCCATGTAAATTTAACCCATTTGCATGTTAAAATATTTTTTTTACCATATATAGAATTGATTGGTAATTAAAAATATATTGTTTGCTTGCATGTTAAAACCACCATGTATATAATTATTAATATGGCGATAAACATAGATACTTGATTAATATCTTTTTGATATTATCATATATATAAATATCACATATGCTAGCAAATTATTGGATTAGATCTAATTGATAATCTTAAATTGATTTGATTTGATATGTTAGAATCTTTATGGATTGATTGATAATCTTAAATTGATTTGTTTATAACACCAAATCTACTGCATGATTAGATAGATCCTAAAATATATTTACTGCCTGATTATATATATATGGTTAATCTAGATAGATATTGTCTATATTGTTAATATTATTGCCATATATAAAAAGCGAAAATCATATATTTTCACATTTAAGTTGGAAAAATTATGAACCTTCCCCAACTAGGCTCACCTATTTGGATACGATGTCTAGGAAAGATATAGGCGGAAGTCGATATCCTAATGAGGTCGGGTTTTAAGTGGCATTCGTGCCCTCCACCTTCACCGTCTTTCCTGATCGTGTTCAATTAGAGCTACCGAAAGGGGTTGACTAAATAATAATTTCCCCGAGTGTGTTTATATAGTGATGTATGTTTCGCCGAATTGGTGTTTTCAGTATCGACCCTGTTGGAAAAATTGCAAAAATATGTAATTTAAACATAGTTGTTCCAAGTGGTCAGGGACCATCTTTGAGTCAATTTTTAATGCGACTCCTCAGTTTTTCTGAGGCCATACTCTTTGCGTTTGAGTAGCTCGTGTGACGAGCTTCGCAACGGTATATCGCATGACCCATTCGGAGGAAGGGTGTGAATGATAATTGGACTCGAAGGTTGGTACTCGAAAGAGGAAATAAAGCCAATGCTGGAAAATGAGAAAAGAAATGGGATTTAACCCATGAGGGTTATTCCACATTGGAAAATCATGAGTGATTTTTACAATATATATACTAAGGTATCCTATGTGGATATTAAGTAATGTGTCCACATACACATGTGTGTATTGTGTACCACACATGGGCTTGCTTGCTCGTCGGGCTTGCGTGCTCGTCGGACGGGCTTGCTCGTTGGGTTTTTAACTCGACGGGAAAAAGTGCGCTTGTTCCTATTCGGGAAAAGTGTTTCTGTTCGGGTAAAGCGCGCCTGTTCGGGAATAGTGTTTCTGTTCGGGAAAAGCGTGCCTGTTCGGGAATAGTGTTTCTGTTCGGGAAAAGCGTGCCTGTTCGGGAAAGTGTGCCAATTCGGGAAAAGCTTCCAGCAAAGCTGTAACTGTTGCAATAAATGTGATTTCATTGCAAAGTTAATACTGCAGTTTCGAATTTCGAAAACTGACAGTAGTAAAGTGACCTTAATGGCTGAGATACTCAGCAAGCCTATAAATAGGCAGACCCCCCACATGTCAAAAACACATAACATTCTGAAATCAAATACCAGTAACATATATCATCTCTCCAAACAGTAGCATTACATTTTAGAAACAGAGAGAACCACCCACCAACAGCTCGACCTTGACTCGTCGCCAGTTTCCGGCGAGTCATCCGAGACGTTGTACCTTGGGATCGAAGCGCCAACGCAACCAGAAACCTTAAGGTGGTTGGGCGAATATCGGTTAAGGGCATACTGTTAACAGTAGCCTCGTCTTTTAATTCTGTCCATTTCATTTACGCATTTCAATTCTGTCCATTTTATTTACGCATTTCAATTCTGTCCTTTTTATCTCAGTATTTTAATTTGCTGTCCTTAGCTGTAGCTTTTAATTCTGTTTGTACTATTCTGTAATTTCTTTAAAGTTCTGTTTTTTGCTGTAATTTCAATTCTGTAATTAAATTCAGTAATTAGAATAGTTTCAATTCAGTCATGTTATTTCAATTTAAATCAGAACAGTCCGGCTGTTAAGTTTATACTTTCCAGTCCGGCAGTTTCTATTTATTGCAATTCAATACATCAGATTATTAATTAATAATAATCTGATAACGTTTGCTTTATTTACGTTTCAGTACCTACATGTTGTAATCATTAATTTCTGTATCAGTTTCGAAATTAATGAAGATTACACTGGGTTTTGTAATTCTTGTTTAGTCCTTTAATTATTGTTAATTGTTATTTCGTACACGGAAACCAACAGACCCGTCGTTCGATCAATGAAAACCGATTCACATGAGAAACAAAACTAATGTTTTCGAACCTGTCGTTTCGGAAAAAAAGTTTGTGCTTGTGCAAACCATAAACATATAAACCAGTCGTTTTATATGATAAATAATCCAGAACTCCCAACACATGTTGGATGCCATCTATGATGAGAAAAATCGTAAAACATACTTGCGAAATGACTGTTTAAACGTTGATTTTAATCCGTCACCACATGTTACTCACCCTGATGTGTGAAAAATGTGATGCCCAATTTTTTTTTGGATGCCATCTTTGATGAGTAAAACACGAGTTTGTTGTTACCCTCATGATGAATGCTAAGGCGTTGATTTTATTCCGCCGCCACATTTGAGACGTGATGACGTCTATGGTGAACAAATGTCTGAAATTGACATATTGGAGCAATCCCTCACCAAAATACTAGCTTGGAAATTGTATTCCATAAGCAGTATCATGAATTTATATTCACCATGTTCCTTTATCACCCATCTGTTATTGGATAAGAAAATTACCCCGATGAGTAGTTTTAATCCTATTGGGTCAATGGCGAATTGTTTGCCTGATATTAATTCTCTTCGTGTATATTTTTTTCCATGAATCGAGAACCAAGACAAGTGTTATTTGTCTTGAACTGTCGCGATCCCGATGAATCGTCTAGCCAAGCGAGATTTTAGACAATCGTCAAAATCGAAAACATGTGGCTCCAAGACAGTAATTGAAAGGAACAATATGGCCCGTTGTCACAAAGCAAGAGATAATGCTCAAAGAGGCAACTCTATGCTATAAAGACAAAAGTCATGCACGGTTACTCTTTAAATAGTTCACAACTATTATAAATGTCGAAAAACCGATGTTAATGTGGTTAAAGCTAAATGAAAGGAAACTCTTGAGACCCCCGATTTTGTGGCTCAAATGAGTTTGATACCTTTCTTTATAGATTTTGATAAATCATTGAGCCATTTTTTCGCTCATCTGGATTATGTTTTTCCATTTGGATTATTATTTTTCCATTTGGACCATACTTTTGGATTATGGTTTGCTTGTTTACGAAATTTCTCGAAATAATTTAAAGTGTTTTGAGCAAACTCCTTTTTTTTTGAAAAATGTGACCAAACTTTAAATTATGAAAATTTAGGCAATACTTGTGGGGTAGTTGATTTTTTTGAAAATAGTGGGTAACAGTGTACCACATAATTTCACCAACTACTTGCCTAAAAGAGTACTCAGTGACAATGATTCTGAACCTGTCGTTCCAAAATCAAAATCTTTGGTAAAAACCAAATTGATTTGTCAAATATGAGGTCTTATACTCATGTAGGTCCTGCCGTACCTTACTGAGTTATAAAAAATTCGAGAAAACCAGTGTTATCTGGTAATAGCTCATGAAAGAATTAAAATTTCTTTACATAGCCTCCATTCAATACGACCAAAAGCGTATTTTAGAGGAGTTGAAATGTCTTTCAAGTGGTTGCTACCACATTCTTTAAAGCATTTAAAGTTACCTTATCATTTCGCCTGTCGTCGAAATGATAAATGATTTAGATGCTAAGACATGATTGTCTGTACTATCATTCGCCTGTCGTCGATTGATAAGAGCATTTTTTGATATTGTGGCATTGACCGGATGAGATATTCCCGGGTCAAAAGACAATGCTTGATTTATAATCACATCGCATTTGGATTCTCTTTGAGGATATATTTCGTGATTAATCCGAAATTCATGTCATTAATGCTCACTTTGAAAGACTAGTATGTGTAAAGATCACGAAATGAACTCGTAGAATTCTTGTAAAGAATTGAAGGAGTTATTGTGGACTTATCCAACCATAAGACGGACCATAAATATAAATGGTTATGGTTGATGCATCGACAATAAGGTCACATGATTATTGTTGTCCACAGAAATACAGCATTTCCCAAACTTTTAGCCCTATCATTAAGTTGATGGCCCATGATCCGGATTATCCTGAAAAGTCTAGTCGACTTGATAATACCGAAGAGTAATAATCGAAATTTCGATTTGAATTACTTGAGTTTGAAAATTGAAATTGAACATCCTGTCGATTATGTTCAGACCCAAATGGACTCACGGAAAGTTTGATGATGCGACTGCAAATGATTGCACGCATTTCTTGGTCTTGCGCACCAAGATTTATATTTCCGTGTGGGGTTATGCTATTTTGCTGCATTGGTCCGTTATGAGGCCCATAGACACTCAAACACCATATGCGTACTAGCTGGTTACTGGTTATGAGCCAGAAGTCTTATATTAACGCGTGTTTAGAGTGATTAATTAATATTTTGATTGAGCCGTTCTAGCGTTCAAAATATGGACCTCTGAAGGGGACATAAGTCGATTATGAATCTCCTGCCTATCATTTGATAGAGTAACCTTGGCAAGCGATCTTTTTTACCGCATGATATGCGAAAGTGACATCGCTAAGACTGTTCTCCCCGTCGTTAGGGGGAGATTTGCACGTTACCGTTGATAAGGAACGACGTGAAGTAACGTGGCATAACCCACTCCGTCTTAGTTTGATCCCAAAACTGCACTTAGTGATAAGTAAGTGCATAGACTCCCTCAAGTCTAACTAAATGCCAAGCGCATTTAATGACCTTATGAGATGTCACGAGATCATTTATACCTGCTGCAAAATGCTTGCAAGGATAGACGTCCTTGTCGGACGCCGTGTTCCAGTCGTAACACGTTGCTTTGGCCGAACCCGCCAAGCAAAGGACGCTGTCGTCGGCCGTCAGTCTGTCATCCTTCCCAAGATATGAGGAAGTTGACCGGTTCTTAATTCGTTCAGCCACAGAGGTGGTGAACTGAAACTCGTTTGTCGCACGAGATTATAAAGGATCAAGGAGATGTGTGATTTCCTCCTCATCTTAAGAATCTTGAAATATCTGTCGATCATGATATCTTAGACGATATTGAAGCGAAACGAGAATGTCATTGATTACTTGTTCATATATTCGGTGACGACTGATAATATGAACAAAATATGACAGGGAACCATGTACCGTTGCCTGAAGTCAGTGTAGAATAGGCTGGCCTAATGGAAACTTGCAATCCAAGTAGACTCCTTAGCGAAAGTGTGTTCGGACCTGTAGCTCCAACACCACCAATGTTAAACGAGTTCGTTTATTTGGTTAATCGTAAGGAAAAGTGATGAGAATAATGAGATTGTAGAATGCTCGCCTAGTAGCGCAAGGCTTCTCTCACACCTTGGAATTGATTACGAGATGGTTGATTTCTTCGTAATGGACATTATAATAGTCCCCTACTTTACCAGTTTAGTAGCTTTCGAAAAACTGAGTATACAGCCATGAATGTGGTCACGGTTTTATCTCTATGGGGATTTAGACAAAGAGATATAAATGAAGGTCCATGTGTGACTTCATATGCTTTAATCAAGTAGTTCCTGACCACGGAACACGATCTCAATTAAATGAGACGTTCACTATATGGATTAATATAATCCGAGCGGATGTGGTATACCCGCCTAAGTGAGTACTTGATTAGCTTGTGATACTTGAACAAGTATTATGCCCTTGCGTGTTTTATTACGCGATCCATTTTTGGATTTGCCTTCGAGATGAAGGATCTTGAGAAGAAACGGTAGTGACTCGGCCTGATGATCGAGTCCCGTAAAGATTGAATCTAAGTCCATGATTCAGACTACACCCATAAGGTGTTATGACGTTGTAGTCATCATGACGCTAAGTCGTCAGATTCTCCCATGATCGTTCGATCACTAGACATTGATATAGACCCAGTCCGTCCCTGATGTGACGATGAAGAGATATTGAACCATGATGTTCATATCTAAGTACAATAAGCGCATTATTGTACTTGGTCTAATATGCTAGGACGAACATCTCGTCTGCTGTGAATGGTATAGCTCGACACAGCATCGTGCTAACACGCTGCCATCGAAATGGCATAAAAGACATTTTCCCATTACCTTAAGGTAACTGTGGATGAGGGCTTGTCTTATCCCATTTGCGTCATCGAGTGTACCTACCCCCTTCGGTACTCGAATTAACGCAGCCTTTTTTCGGTTATACCGATGCTGGTTACTTATCAGACCCGCATAAGGGATATTCCTAACATGGCATGTCTTTACCATTAGGAATAAGGCGATATCTTGGAGGTCTTGGAATGACTCCAAACGAATCACTATGATCTGCTCGTGCTCTATGAGACGACTAGAGAGTGTATATGGCTTCGAGCTAGTATTAGCCATATTTGAATTACATATGCTCTGTCTCACGATCCAGATAAAACACTTGTCATAGAAGACAACTTGTTGTTATCGATCAAGAGAGACATGACTACATTATGCTATTTAGCATTTATCGTCGAAATAAATCTTCACATATGAAGTTTAAGAGCATCCTGTCGAATGCTCGTTTTATTCCACGTTATATTTTCTTGCATACATTCGTGTGCAAGTAAATGAGGCATCCAGTCGAATGCTCGTTCTCTTTCTTGGAATATGAAATCTTTGCACCCAGTCGTGTGCAAGTGAGGGGGAGCATCCAGGTGAATGCTTATTGCACTAATTACTACTTAGTCGAAATTCTCGCAACCTGTCGTGTGCAAGTGAGGGGGAGCATCCAGTCGCATGCTCGTGTACTCTTTTTGTCCTTAGACCAAGGTTTTTTCCCACTGAGTTTTCCTTGGCAAGGTTTTTAGCGATACACGTTCCCATCATACCTCACTTAAGATTGCCGAAATTAGGGGGAGTATCCTGTTGTATACTTCTTACCACAGTGTACTCTTTTGTCCTTCGACTAGAGGTTTTTCCCACTGGGTTTACTCTAGCAATGTTTTGATGAAGCACCTGTTTTGTAGTTGATCCCCTACTACTACCACTGTTGCACTCTTTTTCTTTCGATCAGAGATTTTCCCATTGGGTTTGCTCTGGCAAGGTTTTGATGAGGCACACTGTTTCGTGGTTAGTTAATTACATGGAATTTCGGCCTATATCATTCGGCTACACAATTTCTCCTAGGTACCGGTTTTGTCCCACACTGGGTTTTCCGTCCCTAAGGTTTTTATGTGTTTAGCACTGCGAATGAACTCGACTCAGATCGATTGCATGAAGACGAAGAATTCAAGACGTCCAAAGGGGGAGTGTTGTAAGATTATTGGACTCTTTGTCTTTTACTTTATGGGCCCAAGTGGGCTTGTAACCATAACCCTCTATCTATATAAAGAAGGCTAGGGGTCTTGTATTTTATGATCCATTCATATTCATTCATTAATAAAGACGATACTGTTCTCCCCTCTTTCTACTTCTGTCTCCCTAAATACACAGCTAATAGTTGTAACGGTTGTCAATTTGTCATTAAAACATTGCATATTCGGCCACGTGGGCTTGTTTTAGTACGAAATTTTAGAACCAACATGCACTGGACCACTGGTCCAGGTCTTATAAAAAAAAACAATTAAAACACCGACCCGGTTTTCAATAATTCCATGTTTGGCGTTACTCTATTAAATTACATGTTTGTTTTATTCCACGATGATAACTATAGTATAATTAAATTATTATACTAAGTTCTTAGTTTAATTTAATTATTCCTTATAAAATTACGTATAATTTTGTATAACTTATAAATTGTATCAAATTTGTTGAATTAATTTTTTTAAAAATATAATCATGAAATTTAACATCTGAACTATATGATATTTTTTGAAAATTTTCATTCCGATAATTTTGATATAAGTTTTTGACCGATCAAAATTACACCTAGTTTCGTAATGAACATGAGTAACTATTTATTTAATTCTTTTTAACATGATGCTCCATCTTCTACGTGACTACCAATAGAATGATGCACATTCCGTCAATAGATATTTTTGTCATGTTATTTGTTTTTTCATACGTATTCGTATTTATTTTTCGATTATGTTTTTTTTAAACAATTTTTCATTTTATATCTAAAATGTTTGTTAAAAAGATTCGTAAATTTCGATTTTTTCTATATTTTTTTTATAATTTTAAAGATAGTAATATTAATAAAAATACAAATTAGATATTACTAAAAGAGATGGAATGAGCAGTAGAATGCAATTAAGAATAAAAAAACTGAAGCATGCAAAAATATTCCTAGTTTTAGTTTTATTTTAATGTTACAAAAGTTAAATGTTTGAATTTTTTGACACCTTTTACATTACAGTCGGCTACCTAAAATTGCCCCTTTTTTTATTATTTTTTTCCAAATAGCTGTTTAACAACCGCTTCTTTATGTCTCTTTCTCTCAAAAATCCTATCTTTTACCACTATACACTTTTGTACTAAACAAATAAGCTTATTTTTCTATAGAAATTATTGACACATTTGCAGCTATAATCAATTTTTGCAGCATATTAAAGTAAGTTTCCCACAAAACCCAAGTTTTAGTTTCTCGAGAAATTCCACATTTATTCTCTATCCTTTGTTTCTTTTTAGTTTTTTTTATGTTACAGATGCCAAAGAAAATTAAAAATAATTCATGGGTATTTTCTCCTATGGTTCAATGGTCTTTTAAGGTGTTCACATTGTTGATTTTCATAGGATTAGTAGTTATCTGGGGGATTGATTGTTGGAGTATTAGTAGTTTTCATAGAGATTTTGTCACTCTTGACCTCAAAAATACTACTACTAAAAACTCCTCTACTAGTTTATTCCCAGATTTTGCTTTTAGTCATCTGAATTTGAGCTATTTTAAGCTAAATCAGACAAAAACTTACCAAAATTCAACAAAAAAGCAAATAAACTCTCCACTTGTTGCTCCAAATTCTGCTAATTTAAGCTATTTGGAGCAAAATTTAACAGAAACTGAGATAAGTTCTCCACTTGTTTTTTCAGTTCCTGCTAATTTGAGCTCATTTGAGCTAAATCTGAAAAATACCCACAAAAAATCGACCGAAACCCAGATAAAATCTCCGGTTGTTGTTTCATCTTCTACAAATTTAACACAAGAAAGTCCTGATTTGATTAATATTACCACTCAGCACCAAACAAATGCTACAATATTGCCTGAACTCCCAAGTCCTGTTGATTTCGAATGGATTTCGACCGAGTTAGACCCAAACTACACGTCGAATCTGTTATCCAGTTGGTTATCCCCAGGCGGGGAGCCTTGTAGAGAGAAAAGAACCGTTGCGATTTCGATCCCTAAAGTAGACGGATTTAATAAAATCGAATTACCAACAGGGGAAAAACATGAGTTTATTTTCCAAGCATTAGACGAAACAGGGGACTCTGTTTGTTTAGGTGGTGATTATTTTGAACTCGATCTATCGGGTGAGAAATGGAAAAATAGACCCCCTATTAAGGATTTCGGAAACGGGTCTTATTCGTTTTCTCTCCAAGTCCACCCTGACTTCGAAGGGGAATATTATCTTACTATAATTTTACTATTTAGACACTATGAAGGGCTTCGATTTTCTCCTCATAGATTTGTATTCGATAAGGAACTTCGTAAAATCCCGGTTAAGTTTTATAAGAATTTGTCTCGATTGAAAGAGCTTAAAGTTTGCGATAAATCGGATTTTGCACCAAGTTTATGGTCTGGCAGATGGACTCGACATGGAAAAAAAGATAATTGCTTGATTGGAAACGATGGTCGTTATCGATGTTTAGATTCGAATTTTCCTTGTCAGAATCCGTGGTGTTTTGGTAATTTAGGAGTGTTAGAGAGCAATGGATGGACGTATTCGGCTCATTGTTCGTTTAGGCTATTTAAGAGTGAACAAGCTTGGAGTTGTTTGAATAATCGGTGGATATTCTTTTGGGGAGATTCGAACCATTGCGATACGATTAGGAATATTCTACATTTCATCCTCGATGTTCAAGAAATTAGTGTTGTTTCGAGAAGATTCGATATGAATATTACGAACCCAAGAAATAGGGCGCAAGTGGTTAGAGTTACTAGCATTTTCAACGGTCATGAGAATGAGACGTTGAACTATCACGGGTTATATTCGCTTGAGGACGAAAAGTATAGGAATTTGTTAAGAGGGTATTTTTCAGGTGATAAAGTCCCAGATACGATTGTGATGAATTCTGGTTTACACGATGGTATTTTCTGGAAGAATATTCGAAGATTCGCTGAGGGCGCGGAGCGGGCAGCAAAATTTTGGGGTGACGTGGTGATGGCGGTCCGTGAGAGGGGGGTGACAGTCCCAGAAGTTATTCACCGAAGCACGGTTGCTACAGGTACTAAGGCTTTCTATGGTTTCAGGTTTTCAGCAAATAACTCAATTTTTTCGATTTTCAGAATAAAGATGGGTTCATGATTTTTTTTTAGTTTCTGGCTTATTCAAGCAGGAAAATCTCAGTCTTTAAGCAGATGAAAAGACTGGATTTGCGTTTCAGGAAAACAAGATATTTTATCTAGTTTCTAGCTTCAAGCTTATTCAGTGAAGGTTAAACTTTTAAGCTGATCAACCAATGCAATACAGATATTAAGCAAGCGCGCACACACATAAAAACGGAGCTTGAAAGCTGCATACCTTTTATCTAACAACGCCTAAGATGGGATTAGGTCTTGCTTGGTTCCAACTTTGAAGCACTTAAGCTGAATTTTATTGCTGAGAAAATAACCAAGTTTATCTACCTTAAAGCTTCTACCTTTTCAGGCCAAAAAACTAGAAAGCGCAGCTTTTTAGCTGATTAACAAAATGTAGTTGGACTTTTTAGCATTGACAACAAAAACGAATAGAACAGAAACACTGAGTGTGAAAACCAATCAAGCTTATAGAGACATGTAATAATATTTATTTTTTGAAAATCTATATTTTGCTTTAATAACAGGAGGCTATGCGAGGAGCTTGGGTTTTGATACAGCCAAGATGGAGGCTTATAACGGGGTGCTATTGGACAAGTTGAGACAGCATAAGGTGGTTGATTGGGTGGTGGATCATTTTGATATGACATACGCCTGGCATTATGATAATAGATGTAACGATGGAGTCCACTATGGACGGGCCCCAGCGAAGGCGAGGTGGAGGGACGGGCAAATTGGGCATGAGTATTTTGTCGATTTAATGCTCGGTCACGTGTTGCTTAACGCATTGTGTACAAAATAGCATCGGGAAGGACTAATGTGGTACACATGATATTACAATGCATTTTTGTAAATACGGTCTACGTTACTAGGCTTCATATGAGGGTTTCACACTGGTTTGTACCACGTGCCAATTTTATCGACAGTGCAAGATACAAAACGTGACTGAGAAAACAAAAGATATTATGTGTAACGAAGGTGTGTCTCAAATCCTCGAATTAGATGAAAATATGTCGTAGCAAGCAGGTCTTGGGGTACGACTAAAATGACCGATAAAATGGTCTCCTATGTGGTATATGGGCGTATTCATTCCATTTATATTATATTTTGGGCATAAAGCTCGTCTGGTTTGGTGTTTAAAATGTTTTGAGTCGTTGGCCGACTTTGATTTTAGACGGAACCAAAAGACCTGAGTATTATATAGCATATTATTAGGCAGTTCGATTATGTTTATTTTAGATCTGTACCTATTCTGTAATGATTCATACTATTTTTTGTAGCAACGGTAATAAACATGCTATAAAGGGAGTTAGTCCATATATATTTTTCATATTTTTTCGCTTCTATTATTCTTTTCATATATACTGGAACTGGTCATATTTCACTCTTTTTTCTACGGAGTTACATTTTTATTTTATTGTATTTTCTTATACTTAAATAAAAATGTTCATCATGTTGAAGCCCGACGGCAGAACAACTCAATAAAATGTGCCTCAGCTGCCCTACAATGAATTTCATACTTCCAAACGCTACGGAAATTTATACGCTCATGGATACGAAGCATAGTCGATCGCCCGATAAGGATAAAGGAAAACGAAAGGCGAAAATAAGAGCGGGAATCGAAACAGAAAACGTGAAAAAGATTAAAGAAATCTAAAAATTACACGTGAAATAATGAAAAATGAAAAGCAGCGATGAATAGATAAAAAAACGTGGTTTGTTAATGGGGGTAGAAGTTTTCTAGTGGTTACGAGGCTAAACTAGAATGTGAACATTTTCCCCAATATTCAGTGTCAATCATAAGACGATTTTATGATCCCACATTTTGTGTCAAGAAGAACCCGAGTAAATCATTGTTCATCTCTACTCGACTCATTTGCAGTCTTACCGCTACATGTACACCTCTACCATTTACACCGTTCACAACAACACGATTGCTGGAAAATGAAACTACGTAGTTTTTTTCTACCCACAGATTATATATGCATATCACTTTTTAACCAATTGACGTCGTAACTGGTTTAGTTTTCTCCAACATTTCAATCGATAAATCGTCCAAATGACACGAAAACAAAATAAATAAAAAATTTAAAATCTAAATACCATATCCTCATCTCAATATTGATATGCATCATATTTGTCGGACCTATACATAATAGATAAAAACTGTTGAATACTTTACCATAAATTATAGAAAAAGTTCATTTTATTCGTATGACTGCATATGAGTCGAGTAGAGATAAACAATGATTTGAATGAGTTTATTGTGCAATTTACACGATAAATTGCTTAGCATTATGGAAAGTGAGAATACGATCTGACCTACATATTTGCATCAAATGTTTTCATTGGTGGAGCAAACATTATTTTTCAGTGTGTTCATACTAGAAACTCTACTTTCATAATTCATACCATGTAATAAAATGTATCAATTTTTCCAACTATAACTAAATCGATAATCCGAAAAAAAATACACATCAACGATTCATCTTCACTACATCCACCGCCACCGCCTTGCAATCATCGGAGACCAACACCATGTCTCATTTCTCTTTCATGTGATTAATAGTTTTTATTTAATATTTGTTCTTGTTTAGACGAAAAAGAAAGGATTTTTACATGTATATGTCTTCAGATCTCATTAGTTGTGTTCAAGTATGCTTCTCTAAAATTTTGTCAAATTAATAAAATAAGTAATAATATTTTTATCTAGTGTGGAACTATATTTATTGAATTCCTCGATAGATACTAGAAGAAAGATTAATGTTTAATACCTATAATCAATGTTTTAAAAAGCAAGCATAGACATAAATTAGGCGGACCCTAAAATCATCGTTTACCTGTATAGGAAACGGAAAACGAAACGAGAAACAAAAACGGGAAATAAAAATAAAAAATACATGTAAAATAATGGGAAACGAGAAACGGGAAACAAGTCTCACGGTAACTACGGCTAAAAGTCTAGCAGAGTAGTCGAGATTAAGCAGATTAGATGGTAAATATAAAGAATTAGATGAGATTAGGCGCTAAAAAACAAATTTTCACCTAAAATTTGGCTTGCGGATTTTAAAACACATCATATAACAATACTTACTAACAGTTGCTAAGTTGCAGTAGTAAGTGAAATTCTAGCTAAATAAAAATCATTAATCCTAATTATGTAGCAAACAACACCGACATCCGTTACCCTAAACAACCACTTTCCCTTATAAATATGGAAAAATTTGTTAAAATGCTATCACATCAGTTTTCCTTTACTTTCCTCGAATATACATAAACTCATCTCATTCCCTCAAATTTAAGGAAATGAATTGTTTCATTATAAATTAAAATAACATTTTATGAGTTGAAATTAAATTATTAAATAATATTTTAATGTGTTATAAAGTAATTGACGTGGAAGTTGTATTATAATAACTATATAACTATTAACTCAAATTTAGATAAACTAATCGGTTTTCTAAATAATTACTACTATTAAATAATACTTGGTGTAAGGTAGGAGTTAGTAAATTAAGTAAATTAGCAGTAATAGAAAGTAGTAGGCCGGGCGAAAAACCGAAAAAACCGAACCGAAAAAACCCGAAAAAACCCGAAAAAAATCGAAAAAGACCGAAAAATCAAAAATAAAACCGAAACTGGACCGAAAAAATCAGTCCAGTTCGATCCAAAAAATAAAAATACCGAAACCAAAAAAACCCGATTGGTTTCGGTTTTGCCAAAAACCGAATCGAGTCCACCGAACTCAATAATACTCATATTCTCGATCGAGAGAGAAATAGACATATATATAGATATATATATATATATATATATATAGATATAGAGAGAGAAGAGAGAGAGAGATTCATCTAATTCAGTTCAGATAAATAAACCCTAGTATAAAAAACAAACAAAAAAAAGTAAAAATAGGAAATGAGATTGTGAAACTAAAATAAGAAGAATAAATTGAAATACAAATCTGGCACATATATTAGGGATCGTGGGAGGTGGAGGAGGTGGTGGTGGTGGAGAATTAAGACCTCGATTAAAACCCGCCTCCGTAACCGATTCCGACTCTTGTGTGTTTGTAGAGAGAGAGAGACGTTGGCCACGTAAGCTACCGACTATGACTTCCTTCAATTGGGTCTCTTGCTTTCGGTTCACCCTTCTTGTTATTCTCGTTTGCGGTATCGCTATCGCTTTCCTTACCCTTCCCGTCGATAAGGTTTATCTTTTATTTATTTATTTGTAATATTGAATTTGTTGTGTAATTCAATCTATAGTATAATATAGTATTAAATAGTTGGTCTTTATATATCAGTTCATGTTTGTTTATACAATTTGTGATTGGTATGCACTATATACAAGGTATATTACTAATTGTGCGACAAGGTCCGCTTTATATGCGTACATACATTTATATACTAGTAAAAGTTACCCACGCATTGCGTGTGAAACGCGTAATGACATAAATCTCGTGATATATTTTATTTTGAACATAATATTCAAATTTGGTATCATTTATTGTAGTTATGTAGGTCAAAACGAATTGTTAATTAATTTAGGCTACATCTGTAATTAGGAAAATATAATGAGAACAAACTGTTAATTAATTAGATTAGGTATATTGGTAATTACTAAAACATAGTGAGAGTATTTTTGGAAAATTTGGGCAAAATTGGACAGCTTCATTTCTCTTGGGTTGGCTTATTATAATAGAATGATTTATGATTCTATATATATCGTGTATCTATTTATATTTGAATTTGTTGTGTAATTCAATCTATTGAATAGTTAGTCGGTCTTTATGAATGTGTATATGTTAACGTGTCTCGCTCTGTTTGTGTGTGTGCGCGCGTATGTATGTATTTATTTGAAATTGAATTCATTATGTAATTTAATTTGTAGTGTAGTTGGTTGGTCGTTATTATCAGTTTTAGTTGGTCTCTGTATATCTGTATGTATATACGAATGTGTGTGTGTGTGTGCGTGTTTTAATGTAATTGGACCTGTTGTGTAGCTAGTAGTTTCTTTAGCGGCTTCGGTTTTGGGTCTCCTTTTTTGTGATGGATTTGGCTGCTTAAGTGCTTATAGATGAAATTAATATAATGTTAATTATTAGGAGTGATTTATAGGTTAATCTATTAGACCTAGATCTTAAAAAAGCATTAGCTCTTAGTTTATGTGTTACTATTATGTTAGGAATTGGAGATTTTAAGCATAATATTTCCTTAGTTGTGGATTTGGTTCGGTTAGGTTAACGAGATCTATTTAAAAGGCTTAGTTTGTAAACTGAATCTTTGTTCCAAAATTTTCCATCTAAGACCGCCTAGGTGGTTTTGGATTGGTCGAATTAATTTGGTCAGTTGAAGATAAGAATTGCAAATCGGTGTAATCAGGCATAATTGGAGCTAGTCTAAGCTAACCGGACTGAATTTTGTCAAGTGTGGTGAAAAAAGAAGAAATGTCTATTCGAAAACAGATAACACAGCGGATGATTAGAAGATTGATTGGATAATGATTAGTCCGAGCAAAAGAATCATATTAAATGTTATCTTTCTTGTGTGCTTTATGTTTGTGACAAATGTTGTTTTTGGATCTTTTGTTGGATTATGGTTGCTGAGTTGCATAAAGTTTAATATTTTGATTATACTTGCCACTTGCCAGTCAAAGCTATACGGCAAATGAAAACACGATTAAATGAAAATAATCAAATATTTACACGTATTTAACGGGAAACGGGAAATAGCATAAGAAATTAATGTTTCCGGCTTTCTTTGCTCAGATTTGATGAGAATTCCAGTAGCAACTATAGTTTTGGTTTCTTTTTGTGTTATTCATTTGTCTTGTTGCACCAATTTAATAACCTCTCTTTGTTGTTTTTTCTTCCATAAGTTTTTTTTTTCTGGGATTTTGTTTTTAATCTGTTGTGCTGGATGAAACACACTTTTTTGTTTTGTTTTGTAACTGTTGTTTGGTGGTTTTCGCTTCGTTCTGCTTTTCTATTTGTTTATAGTGCATGTTATTGGTTTAATAATCTATATTTAGGACAGAAACAATTTTGTCCTTGCAGGTGATGTTACGCCAATAACACAAAAAAATATTTTTAAGAAGTGGACAGTACATTAGGACTGGTAATCATTTTGATTGATACAGTAATCATTTTCATAAACAGAAATTCTAGGCATTTGGTAGAATTTATGGATGTTTCTCAATTTTTGTGCTACAAAATTCAAGCGAAAACATCAGTTTTTGTTATACTTATATCTCTTGTTTTCCTCATTTCAAAAGGTACCTTTTTTGCATAGTGTACAGGTAACTCGCCTGATTCTCCCATACTCAAGCTTCATTAGTCATTACTTGTTATGTGTAAAGCTCCTGTACAAATTAAGAAATCAGTTGATGAAACTTGACCTTTGTAGTTTAGTTGGCTTTCTCGGGGTTTATTTCTCTAATATATGTGTTTTTCGTACAATGTACGCCACTTTCATATAGTTAGTTATGCGACACTTGTCTTTGATTGGTTATTCCAGGGGGCAACTAGCTGACTAAGTTGTTTCTTCACTTCCTTGAGATCTTGAATGTTCAGTCTTTCTGCTGTAGATATGATTTGTTTAGTGTATCTTAACCTATCTTTAACCCAATCTTCTGTGTTTTCCGTACAATGTACGCCATCTTTCATTTAGTTATTTATGCAACACTTGTCTTTGATTAGTTATTCCTATGGACAACAAGTTGTTTCTTCACTTTCCTGAGATCTTGCATGTTTAGTCTTTCTGTTGTATTAACCTATCTTTTACGTAATCTCTTTGTTTTTTGTACAACGCACGCTCTCTTTCAATTAGTTAGTAATGCGACACTTGTCGTTGATTGGTTATTCCAGGGCAGAACTAAGTTGTTTTTTTCATTTCCTTGAGATCTTGAATGTTCAATTTTTCTGTTGTAGATATGATTTTTTAGTGTATCTTAATCTTATCTTACATGGTTTTTCTTCTCACTTTGATGTCATAGTATGTTTCCAATAGTTTGAGGCATTAGTCCACCCACTGTTATGTATAGCACAATTTTTTATTAAATGTGCTCTTTCTTTGCAATATTTTTTTAGCTGTTTTTTATGTTTCTGATAAGCATCTCTTAATACAGATGTTGAAAGACTTCTTACTATTTGTTGACCATGATCTTGGGCGGTGGGGTCCTCTTGTGTTGTAAGTGACCTGCAACTCTTTCTTTTTTATGTTCTGTTCTGCTTAATTAAGCTACCAATTTTTTACACTTGGTTGCTAAATTCAAATTTCAAAGTTTTAAGGTTTTTTAAAGATCTGGAGTTCTGTATGTAATCCAGAGCAAACAGTGTAGATTGTATTAGCTGCGGCTGTCATGTTTGTAGTTGTCAGGGCCACAGCTTAACAAGTTGGCTCATGAAAACTAAGTTAGCTCATGAAAACTAACTTGATGCCATCTGCTCTGAGTGTATAGGCAATTTACGAAGGGGGACTACAATGATTTATAACATATTTTTCTCTTGCTTAAGAGTATTTTTATATATTATTGGCCACATTTTGGAAGTATTGGTTGTAGAGTTCTCAGAAGTTTAGCTTATACTCTTACTTCTTAGTGTTCATGCCTGCATCTGGCTTGATTTCTTAGCACTTTTTTAGTTTGTAGGGAAAGGATTAGTAAAATGCAAGTTACATGGGACATATCCTATCCTATGTTTTGAAGACTTGGTCTTGGATGCAGTTTTCATGAAATTTCACTTACTAAACATATGAACTTTTAAAAGTTTATATCATCGATTCGGCGATTCCAATAATTGTCTTAGCATAAAATCAAAACAACATGCTTTGTTTTGTAATCAATTCAATCCAGAATTTCATAGAACAAGAACTTAAACAATGGAACACAACCAAAATACACCTTGACTTTCTCTTTTACTAATACTTGTAACGTATTGGACCTGGATAACTTTTGCAGGGCTATTGCTTATATTCCCTTAACAGTGCTGGCAGTTCCAGCTTCAATACTTACGGTATGTGGTATTGTTGTTTCTTTCTATTTACCCATGTCTTTGCGTTTCCTATATTATTAGGGGGTGCTAATGTTTACAGCTTGGTGGTGGCTATCTTTTTGGATTACCTGTGGGGTTTGTTGCTGATTCTATTGGTGCCACCCTTGGCGCAACAGCTGCTTTTCTAATTGGCCGGACTGTAAGTTCTTATACACGCTAATCCCTCCTCTCTCTGGAATCGCACTACACTGATCTTTTTTATTATCCTTCTATTCTTCTATGTTTGTAACCTAGATATCTCAATGAGTCTGATTCTTTGAGATACTTGGATAAGGTTTTGTTTATTTTTTCGATTTACTTTTGGTAATTTAGTATCTGGTTCCTTTTGATAAAACAATATATGATGCCAACAATTGATAGTTTAGTAATTCAACTTGTGGTTCCGTTTATTTTGAACTCCAAAGTGAAAGTAGATGATGGCCAGAATGATCTTTTAGTAATTTAATTTGTGGCTCCTTTTGATTTTAAACTCCGAAGTCAAAATAGATGATTTACCAACAATTGATCTTTTGATGCATACGAGCTACTTCTATCTGTGAACCATTTTTTTTTCAATTGTTTGGTACAGATTGGGAGGTCATACGTGACATCTAAGTTAAAGGATTATCCCAAGTTTCGAGCAGTTGCTATTGCTACTAACAAATCTGGCTTTAAGGTTGGTCCTCACCTCTTCTGATTCCTTAACGAGTTCATTTTCTTTGAATGGTCTGATAAGATCATATTCAATGCTTTATATTGTGGATTTGTATAGTCCATACACTCTCCTATTTCATTTATGAACGAAGGCCTTAAACCTTGCCATGTCACTGGCAGATTGTTTTGCTGCTTCGATTTGTACCGCTCCTTCCATTTAATATGTTGAACTACCTCCTGTCGGTAACTCCAATACCAGTGGTTGAGTACATGCTAGCTACATGGTTGGGGATGATGGTATTTAACTCTTTTCTCTGACTAAATTCCTTTATTGCTTTATTTGGCTAGTGATTATCAATGCACTTAAAAAAGCTCAGTTCAAAAGCATTAAATGTGCTTTTCATAACGATTGCTAAAAAGCACCTGAAAAAAAGGAGCTATAAAACACGTTAGTATGATATTTTTTTGTTCCTTTTTCTATTTAACGATACTGAATTGCATGTATTAGGCATTTGAACTGAATTCCATATAATTTTCTCGTGTTTTCTTGGCACAGACGTTATCTTGATTCGTTGAGAGCTTGATTGATTCAATGAGTCAATCTTGAAATAGACATACTTTTCTTCTTACTGTATGTAAATGGCACTGTTATGAGAAGCCGTCTAGTTATGCTTTCCTCAGATAACCTTAAATACTGATTAAGGATTATAATTCTATGTTGTGTTTGTGTATGATCTTTATGATCATTAACATTTCTGTTTCTTGTCTGAGTTTCAACTTGGAATCCTGGATTTTCATGATATTTTTGTTATGTTTTTTATGGCCTTTTGAAGTTTATTTTTTAGCTCAATTCTTCATGTCTTTTAGCTAGAGTATAATTTTGAGCATATATTCACGTCTATTCAAAGCTCATACTTTTCGCTCTAGCGACTACGGTGGTAGTGTAACTCTTATGAGAAACCCTATAGCTGTGATTTTACGTTTTAAAGTTCGAGATTTATTGCTAGCTGACTTTTGGAAACCTAATTTTTTAAAGTCTAAAAGTATATTGTTTATAGCTCAACCTAAATATAGTCCCTACTACTTGTTACATGCCCTACGTATCTCCATGTTTGTTGCTAAGTTATCTGTTATGCCTCTTGGTACAGCCAATCACTTTTGCACTAGTATATGTTGGTACGACTCTCAAGGATATTTCGGATATAACGCATGGATGGCATGAGTTCTCAAAATCTCGATGGGTACGATCTTCTCCTCACATCTTATCAGTTCACTTTGAAGCTTTTCTTTTGTTTGATATGTTTCCATCAAGTGGCTTAACTTTTACCACATTTATCATCTGAAATTTGCATATACTTTTGATGTATGCAGGCAATGATAGTCCTGGGTCTTGTAATGTCAGGTAAGTTACATTATTTCATTTATCATAACTCTAATTCGCAGATAAGAAATTTTCGTTTGGTACTCGGTCTTAGCTTTGTTGTGCATGTATTTCTCCCTTTCATCTTAACTTGCTGCTTTGTAAAATTACAATTCTGAGACTGAGTAGACAAGTGGAGTAAGATAATTCACAAGACCAAGGAATATAAATCGTTCACATAATTTTTTTGAAAAAGACTGGAAGCTACAAGGTATCTGAAAATACTGAGTGCCCAAGAGAAATGGCGGGTTATGAGATTCTGAACTTTGTAGCACAAAAAGCTGGTTACTTTAGATTTATAGTGGGTCTAATTCCAGCTGTCTGGTTGTTTACTTTATACAAACTAAGCCATTCACTATTTTCACTTCTTCATTCTTACTTTCTATGTATCATATGAATGCAGTTGCTTTACTGGTTTGTGTCACGAAAGTTGCGAAAGCTGCATTGGATAAAGCACTTGTCGAGAATGAAGATTTAGATACGAATTTACCCTCACAAGATCTTCCCATGGTCGCCGATCCAATGACAGACCTTCATCAGCCACTTGTCATCAAGATAGACCCCTCTCAAGATGACCATGAAAAATAACGTTACCTCGAACTTGTAAATTCTTGACTTGTGTTTTTAAAAGCCAGTCTCTTTCTGATTATATGGTCAAACTTCATTAAGTAGATGTTTATTAAATTTGTACAGTTGGCTACCGTGTTTATCATAGTAGTTTTGTGGCAGTAGTTGCGTAGAAGATGGGATTTATTTCTCAGTGTATGATGATTATGAAATAAAGACCAGTCAATTCGATAAGGAATTATGATTAATATTTCTTTAAAGTGCATATTTACCGGGGAATCGTTTCATCTGACAAGCTTGCGCTGTTTTTGTTTGGCCGTTGCGGTACTTAAACCTTGTGTCAGGACCAGCATATTTTCTTTGGAAAAGTGAATATTTGGGTTTTTTAGAACATTTGTTGTTGATTGCTTTACCCTTTTCTGTGCCGTCTTTATTTCCTTCTTATGTTTAGGCAGACCTGTGAATGATTATAAGTATGGACTTGCTTGTTTCCAGTTTTAAGGTCCGATTTTTTTTATGTTAATAAGTTTGGCAGTGTTTTGGTTGCGAGCTTAAAAAACTTTGTTTGTTTATTTTCTGTCCTTAAAACGATAAAAGTAGTAAGCTGATTGAACCAGTTTCATATACTTAATCAAACAAATGGAGTACATGAAAAAGCTTGTGTGCTCAAGAGTTGAAGATAAACTATCATTAATAAACAAACGCTTACTGATTTGGTTATATAGCCAGTTTGGTCCAACCAAACCGTGTGCCACTAGTTAAATAATGTGGGTCAAAAGCAAAATTTGCCAAGTTTTTTTATTGTTTCATATCTCCTTTCGGCAATGAACTTTTGTCTTGGTAACCACTATGATTAAAGGTGAAGCACCATCATAATTTGTCTAATGATGAAAATTCGATTCTAGTTGTCTCGAGTTTTTTTTTCTTTTTCGTGCAGCTTTTGAAGCATTTTTTCATTACAATAAGCTGCAACTAAATAATAGTAACAATACTATTATTTAGTTGCAGCTTTTGAAGCATTTTTTTTGTTTTACTTGTAATTTTCTTATTTTGCTTGTCAACTTAGAAGTTAAATGTTTGAAGCAGAAGGAACCCATGTATTTAACTCAAGTAAGTGAGATTATTTGCATTAAAGCTACATCTAGACAAGTCCCAAGAGTGTATAAAGATGAATTTTCAAGATTGTTAGTTAATTAGTCAAGTATATGAATGGGCACAACCAGTAAATAAACTATCTAGGGACAGTCGGGGGTTACAACCCTTCCCATTTTGGAAAAAAATTATGAAAAAAGATTTTTTTTTTATGTATTTTGATCAAAACCTTTAAATTTTAGTGTTTCAACCACCCATTTCGTAAAATAACTTCATATAAGGTATACATTCTTTTATATAGAAAATCAGCCCCCTATATCGCAATACTGGTTCCGTCGCAACCCTGTCGTAATTGTACAGTTGAAGATATTGAAAATCATTTCTTAGAGTATTATCTACTGTTTTTCGAACAAATTCTAGTTCGACGCAATCGTAGTTGTAACACATTTGGTACAATTGAAGGACCACTCTTCAACACTTTTTTGTTCAAAAAAGGAAAAGCAACATGTCATGTAATAGTGAAGTTTTCTTTTCTGTACTATTACAACCAACTGTTAATGATCCTTTTGACCCATAAAAAGCTAATGAAACCGTTTCTTATATCACATAAAAATAATACTCGCATATATGCCATTCCAAAGCCTAGTAAACTTAATTATCAGACAGCAAAAAAATGAAGAAACTAGGTTACTTCTCTCCCATGAAGTGCTTTAATGGGTGTCGTAACGATACTGGAATATCTGGCCATAACACAAAGTTTTCGAACCTTAGCGACAAACCAGTGGAACTTCAAATAAGGGTTGGTCCGATGCTGAAGAAAATATTTTTGTTGAAATCTAATTCTTCCAAGAAATTGAGCTTCAAGAGCATTTACAAGGATTACAAGCCTAAAAATAGGTTCTTGTATGGTCAAGACGAGACTTGTCACCCTTATATTTGGATTAATGATACCGGGTTTAGTTCGTTACGGATGGTGAAGCAACAATATATTAGTCTCGACGACTTGAGAGATTTTTCTGAGATAAAAATTTTCAAGGATCATCAGCGAGATTGTATTTCAGTTCGAAAGAAACCAAGGCCAGATTATTGTTGAATTTTTCTGTTTGAATTGTTGCTTGGTTGTAACTTTTTAAGCTCGACTCTTTTTTTTCTATTGTTTATTTATAAGTTTTCCTGGTGTTTTGACTCTAAATTAAAGCTTTAAAAGCTTAGTGTGAATCCGGCTAAATCATAAGCGTGTTTATGATTTTATTTTTTTAAATAAATGTTTTCCGAAAGTCAAGTCTATTTATAATATTTTTGGAATGGACTTTTCCCTTTCGACAATTATACGGAGTAATTTAGTTGGAACTTTAGCATTCACAACTGTGATATAAAAACCTATACTATCATGTTTAGTAAAGAAAAAAAGAAAAAAAACTCACTCAACAGTTTGTCATATGAGTGATACAAAATAGACTCATATGCACAAGCTTGAACATATATGAAAATTATGTGCACATACGGAGAACTTTTATGGATATTTCTACAATTTTTTTAATGAATTAAATACTCGACAAAATCCCGTAACAATTCATTTTCGTCCAATTGCTACTATTCTCATTTCTTTTTAAAACGATAGTATTATTTTAATTAGTTAGTATTAAAATATAGATAGATTAGTTTGCAACCTTGACAATTTAGTTACGCCTCAATTTTATACTCGTTAGAATAATGGATTTTGGACATAATTTTTATAAAAACGGATGGGAATGCTCTTAGCATAGGACGTTGTAAACTAAAACAATGTTAATTTAAAACTATAACAAGTAGCAATACAAATATGATTTCAATAACCAACTACATTTAATTTATCTAATATTTTAGAAGTAACGCTTTTTTAGACTCGAAAGATACGCGTTGTTACCGATCCAATGCATTTTATTAAATTTAAATTACTTGAACGACTTTCATAGTTTAAATAAAATTTCTACTTTTTTCACATTGTTCCTGCATGCTCCATATTTTTTAGGATGAGACACATTTGGATGAAAAAGGTTAAAAAAACTGGTCTAGAACTTTGCTAATTTAATACTAAGTCTACAATATCATGATTACGATGTGAGACCAAATCAAAATGATTAATAACAAAACTCTTAGTTTAGTTTGGTAAAGACCACATTCAAACCAACAAACATTGTCACATTTCGAAAACAGGTATGTTAGATACCAGGTGCATCGTATATGGGATGTCACGATCATCATATGCAATTGCAACAACTTCCAATTGCATGTTTTACCTTACAAAGAATTACGTGATTCAAACGAAATAGAAGAAATATCAAACATTTTCACAGTTGCATTCTCATATCAACAAGTATGTATGTATGTATATATACGATGATGATTGAAATACATAATCACATTTATTTCAATTTAATCGGTAATAGTTATGTTCATCACACTCGCACCACTCCCACCACATTTAAAAGTAAACAAAACAATTTTCTCATATTTCATTTCCATCATCATCGTATATATATATATGAGAAAGAACACGAGAAGTATATATGAAAACTACGAACACAAAAATACGCGTCTAGTCCACTTACAGTCAAGGTAGGAGGTAGAAGAGGGACGACATGAACCCCCTTGTCCCTTCACAACCCCCCTTCTACTTTCGCCGATTATTCTATATCCTTATTCCGATGTTGCTTACACACTCACAATTGCATCATTTAAACACCAAAATGTCACAAGCCAAAATACATAGGACCATTACCAAAACTAATATAAACATTCTCTTATAATATTAATATTAATATTTACACCCCCGCCCCCTCCCACAATTCACAATTTCATCTAACCTCCTTAAGTTAGTACTAATTTCAAATAGCCCCTTATAATATCAAAACAAAACTCCCCCTTCACCAAAATCCACAAATCTTCACTCCAAACCCAAAACCCACTTCTCTCTCTCTCTCTACTAAATGGGTGCATCTAGCAGCAACAACAGAAGAAACAACAACCACCATCATCACCACACCGGGCCCGCTTACGTCCCCAACTACGGCCCGAATTACGGGCCCAATTACGCTTACCCACCCCAACCCTACTACAACGGCCCATACTATAACTACCAGAACCAGGTATGGGCCCCACAGAGGCCCGCTACCATACCGGTCCCACCACCACCGCCTTACGTGGACCATCAGAAGGCGAAAAAGGTGCGAAACGACGTTAACGTGCACAAGGACACCATCAAGATTGAAAGAGACGATAGCTGTTTGGATCAGTTTTTGGTTTCGTTTGTTTACGATGCTGTCGTTGATGGCAGGTAATTTGATTTTTATTTATTTATTTATTTATTTGGGTAAATATAGGATTGTCTTTGTTAAGTAGCTTATAGATAGGATAATTTAAATATATAGAGGAAATTTCCATTAAGTGATACTATATTTGAGTTTATCACTGTTTTGTAAATTTTAGTCTATGATTACGATCCATCTCGTGTAATTATCTAGACGGTGATTGTCGTTAAAACTTTATTAAGAACGTGTATCGTATATGATGTGTTGGTCGATCGACGATGGGAGGTAATTGAATTTCTTTGTATTTATTGAATTACGCTAATTATGTGTGTTTCTATTTGTGTATAGAAGAATAGTAGCATTTGTTAAATAGTCTATAGAAATTCCCATAATCCAAAAGTATAATTTAACTTGTCACCGTTTGTTAATTTTGATTTTTTGAATTATGATCCGTCTCCAGATTGTTATTTGTTACCGTTTGTTTATGGTGCGTCTACGTTGATGGAAGGGAGATAATTTAATTTTTTTTTGTGTATTTATGAAATTATGCTATTTATGTGTATGGAACTGTGAAAATATAGAATTATTTTTGTTAATTGGATTTATTGTGCATTTTAATGAGTTATGTTAATTATATGTGGACTGTTTAAAGTAAAATGGTCTTTGTTAAATACCCTATACCGACCAATTTAAATTTAGGAGTAATTCTCATTTAGTTATATAAATTAACTATCACCATTTGCTAGTTTTGGTTTATATAGCTTATAGATAGACCAGTTTAAATATAAGGGAAATTATCATTTACTCATTTACTTTAACTTATAGATAGACCAATTGTATGTTTTGTTTACGATACCGTGATTAATGGGAGGTAATTGAAACTTTTTTGCATTTAATTATTGTGTTTTAAATCATATAATCGAATTTGCAAAATAGAATTGTCTTTGTTAAGTGGCTTATAAATGGGGAACACATTGCGATGTGGAAGTATACTCCGTGAAGACACCAGTTTATATATAGGGCATTTTTTCCCCATTAAGTAATACTCGCTCCATCCCTAATTAAGTGTGCCCTTTGGAAGACTGTACCTTTTCAAAATGCAAAAATTATTAGTATCGAAATTGCTAAAATCACCACTTTCAAAATCTATTCCCATAGTTAATAGATTTAACTATGGGAATAACCTTTGAAAGGGGTGAACTTGACAATATAGGTATAAAAGCTTTGCATCTTAGAGCATCTGCATTAGTGATATTTAGTCAATTGCTAGATAAAGTTGTTACCTGATATACATGTTTTTCCTTCACAATGGTGTTGTTAACTAACTCATTAAAGTTAATGTTGTTAACATTGTTGTTATATTTAACAACAAAGTTAACATAGTTAAGTGATGACATGTCAATTTGGTTGACCAACTCCTATATTAAATCCTACAATAAAGCAAAAATAACACGTTCTCCATTTCTTATTTGTTTACTATAATATTTTTGTTTATCCGAAATCAATTATTTATTATAAACCAATAGATAATGCTGTTAAAAAAATGCACTAATGTGACACTTATATGGTTGTTAAGATTAACATATATATGTGGCAGTTAACATGCACATGTGTCACTATTTAACAATAAAAATTTAACACAACTATTGTAGATGCTCTTAGAAAGGTTTTATTTCTCGACAAATTAGGGGTGGAGGGAGTATATTTCAGGTGATAGCTATATTTTATTTTTTTTGGTTTGTGATCCGTCGGTTGATTTGGAGCTACGAACTATGAAAACTCTATGCGTGCATTCTGTTCAGTCATGTAGTATATGAATTGTCTGAAATAAAATTGTTCTCATTTAGTAGAATCTAATGAACTAATGTGTTAAAGAACTTGAAAGTTTCGAATTTTTGGCCCCTCCTTAGGAGAATTAAAGAGAACTTGGAAGTATGTTAATATTTGAAAGGTATGAAGTATGAACATTTGAGATATTCGTAGAAAGAAATTACAATTTTGGTACATGGAAGATTTGAAGTTCTAGTGATCCTTATAAAACATGCAATGTTATTGAAACTATAGCCAAGATCATTACCACGTATCAATCCGTTTATGATGTGTTGATGGATGGAAGGTATAACCAGTGACGGAACCAGGAATCGTATTTATCGACCTCTCTACTACGTGCTTGTTATTATTTGTAGTTATAAGATAGACTATGAATACAATTTGTTAGTTGTTCTGGTTGTATTATTCCTGTTTTGGTAGTGAATGCATGAGTACTTGAAACTATTGGGCCACTTGAGGTGCCGAATACAAACATAACAAGGTATCAGTGACGTCATTTTTGGAGAATTGGTGGACTCATTGGTTACACAGTTAATATTTCTACTTAATATAATGTATGTTGAGGATGTGAGGTATATTTTTCACGGCGGTGCTTGTTTCGCGGACTAAATATTCATGGACAGGACTGTTGGTGAGTTGGTCACATGATTACCAGCTGCTATACTCATTTTGAATAGTAAAAACTTCTTTGGAGAAACTTGTTAAATGGTAGAGAGACTGAAACTCTAATTTGTTAGTCCTATACCCTTTTCGGTAGAACCAACTTTGTACCTATTTGGGGTTGAAACAAACATGGGACTGAACTAACACAACATAGTCATTGGAAACTGACAACCTTTATGTATTAACTTATCTTTGTTACATGGATATGATTACGTTGTTTATGAGTTGTCGGAGATAGTGGATGTTAGCTTTTAGTGATTTTGTACGCTTAAGACTTGAAATAAAAGAATTCAGAACAAATGTACCACTATAAATTGAGGAAGCTTCTGGAGAATCTGGACAACATGTAACTTTTAAGTTGTCCAGATTCTCCAGAAGCTTCCTCAGTTCTAATATGACCAGTCGTTAAAGTTGAACGTAGAACTGAAACTAAACATTGATTAAACACATCAACTAGAGAACATGAATGTTAGGCAATAAGTTAGGAATTTCATGTTAGGTGGTGGCATAAGTATGGACACGAAAATAGTAAAACGTCATGTCATCTTTCTAGAAATGAAGGGCGTTGTATATTGCTTCAAATTTTAAGGTCAAAACACTGGGCAAAGCTAGAAATGAATTGCAAGGGAGCCTGATTTGTTAAGTAGAGAGATATTTGGGGGTCAGAAACACCCCTTAAAAGAGTAGTTTTCTAGTTTATTTTGAGAGGTGGACCATTGATATATCTTAACAATTTACACCGAGTAGGGTATGCTTAGCCTCTAGGTTATGTGCAAATTATTATGCAAAACATTATTTCCTAAGATGACCTTAATTTTGTCCCTGATTCTACATTCATTGTATGCCACGTTTTCTTTTTTCTTATTCAGAGGGAGGGTTCATCGGTACGATGAGTGTTATGTCTGACTTGTTCCCGAATTCTAGTATTTTACAGTTCAAGTAGCGTGATTAAAGCCTTATCGACATAAGATAGTAAGCTGACGTGATCACTAATTTGATTATAAAAGTTTCTCACTACAACAAGGACTATTGATGTAAATGAATGATGTGTGCAAAAAGAAGCATTTGAATCAGGTTCAGGGGCGAAAATAATTTCTTAAAAGCATCTGGTTCATTTAAAGAGCTGAAGAGGTAGTGTTCATATCAAGGTTGAAAGTTTATGTCCAATTTTTTTAGTTTCCAGTGACACCTTTATATTCTACTCTCAATGATGTCTCTCTGCTTGGTTTCGAGGCGTACTTCAAATTTTTATTTCAACTGTAATTTTATTTGTTAGTAAAAAGTTTCAGTCATGTGAGCAAACTGCTAAAGTTGGCCGTCTGACTGGTATATTGGGGTGTTAAGTTGGAGAGATCTTTTATATCTATATGTTTTCTCTTGGATTACCTATAGATAGGACTTGTTTAAGGAAAGGTTTTAGAAGTAATTAACATTGGTTAGGAGGTAACTTGTTCATGGTAGGCGGTGCTTTACAGCCTTTACCTTGGTGATTTTCCTAGTTTACCTTCATACATTTCTATTTAGTATCACTGTGCAAGTCTAAAGTAAAAAAGATTTATCAGGATTTGCGTGGGAAAGTTTAGAAGTGGCCATTAGTTGATTAGGAATGTTAGTGAGCTTTGAATTGAGGGTCTCTTGTTTTGACAATTTAGGATTTTATCGCTAGTTATTCGGTATTGTTGTGGTATCAAATTGTGATCTGTCAGATGAATTTTTCCTCGGAATAAGTTTAAAGTTTGCAGATATAATTTTTTGTTTAAAAAAATTCTTAAAACAAAAAACAATCATGTGGTCATAAGTTCAGCATAATCTTAGAGACTAGAAAGATCGTGTAGTTACTTTACTTTACTCCCAATTCCTGTCATGTTCATTTTGGTGAGATTGTGTGTATTTATGACAACTATCTGGAAAAGAAAGATCTTTCATAATAACTTTCTCTAAGTTTTTGTCTTAGGAGCTTATACCTTGGAATCTCGTACGAGGAAGAAAGCAATTGTAGATTGGCTTAATTTGTTGAATTAGGTGTGCAGTCCGTTCGTTGTTTTCTGGTCACTTGGGTAATTCTAAATGATCGTCCGTTATTTTTTTGTTAGAGCCACATAAGCAATCAAAGCACATCTGAATGATGTTCACTTTTCTTCTCTCCTCTTTTAATGTGGTTTCTATGATTGGAAATAAATTGTAGGGATTTTGATTATATTGTCTATAAAGCATGCTATCTATCCGACTAATCAAAACAAATTCTTCACATAGTAATTCAAATTCTTCTCGGTAAGTCATAAGTAGAAAAGGCGGTAATTTTGCTCTCTTGATAGGTGATTGCTAGTTAATGGGGTTATCTTAAGATTCAGAGTCATTCTAGTTAAAGGTTATTGCTTCCACAATTGAAAAGAAAGTGACTTGTGAAAAATCTTAAGTAATTATGTGGGTGTTCGTGAAAATCAAGCTCAGTGGCTTTATATATGTGATACTGAAAATAGAATTGGCAACTAGTATCTTCTAAAGGTATGTGGATTCCAGTTTGGAGCCAATGACATGGCTTCTTAAGATAGTAAACAAAAACTCTCTACTAAGCAGTAGTTTTTGATTGTTTGCGTTTTGTACTGATGATTTCCACGTGTTCTTTTTTCCGATGAACAGCTTCACTATCTTTTACTTCGGAAAAGAAGAACCCAATTGCAATATTGTTCCAGTATCTCCTGAAGCATATACGCCAAGGAAATTCCCGTTTCAAAAAGGCGTTCGCCAAAAATTTCTTCAACCATTAGGAACAGGTGTTGATTTGGGATTTTTTGAGTTAGATGAGCTCTCTAAACCATCACCAGACGAGGATGTTTTTCCACTTGTAATATCTGCAGAGACAAGTTTGCCCTTGCCTTTAGAAGAACACCTTGATCATATCCCAGTAAGCTCATCCCCACATATGCAAATTACTCAAGCGGTTATACAGAAAAAAAATGAGAATCTCTTTGATGTGAAAGTGGTAAAACAAATATTATGGATTGATGAGGTCCGTTATGAGCTACGTGAGATATATGGGATAGGAACCTCAGCTGAAAGCTTTAAGGACGATGATCCGGGTAAAGAGTGTGTAATTTGCATGACGGAGCCTAAGGATACCGCTGTCATCCCATGCCGGCATATGGTGAGATTATATGTATATAAGTTATTCTCTCTGTCTTTTAAAAATAAAAAAAAAACTCAATGATGCTTGATTGGTTTGCACTTAGATATTTATTAGAGGTAAAGCTTTTATTGGGGGAATATATTCTTCTTCATAAAAACGCTGTATTGGTAAACTTTAACCATCATTTTGGTGCTTTTGTGGACAAAATAGTTTTTCTTTTGAGTCTCATCTCTCGGTATATCTTCCTATATCTGGACATTTGAAGCTTTCAACTTCTTGCTTGGCATCATACTTTCAGTAATTTGAATTTCTGCGTGGTTATTCTTCCTTGAAGGTTGGAGCTAAGACCGATGAACTCATTTACTTATATCACGGTTTTAGTTGCTAAGTTATCCGTGGATGAAGAAACAGGAAAAATGTTTTTCTTTAACACATGTATAGTTACTACTGTAGATCCCCAACCTAATCTAAATATTATAAAATGAAATCAGTATATCTGAGTAATTGGATTTTGTTTCTTTTTAGAATTTATCATAATCTCTTCATGATGTTGTTTTCCTTTATTTTGTAAAAGGGCTGAGGTTTTACTTTTTTGAGGGTGAATACACTTAACACCATTAGCATTGCAATCAAAGTATCAAACACTATTAGATATCATAATTTTTAAACTTAGTACAGTTTGACCATTGTTGTTGTGCCTTTACAATACTTTAGACGGGGTTTTTAAACAACAGGGGTACTACGTGTGTTAAACCCAAGCATCTATATGAACCTGTTTTATTCTTTAATGGGTTTTATTTTTCATTTACAGTGTATGTGCAGTGAGTGTGCAAAAGAGTTGAGAATTCAATCAAACAAATGCCCAATATGCCGGCAACCAATTGAGGAACTGATAGAGATCAAGATCAACAATATTGGTGAGTGAGAGATGAAGCTAAACAATATTGGTGTATTATAATACTGTCATATAAGTGTTCTGCACCTAACCCTTCATATATGCGCTTTAGTTTTTTTCTTCTTCTGTGCACAGTGATTTCATACTATATAAACATTTGCCTTGGTTTTGTATATTAAAGTTTGCTTGAAAGACTGCAGATGAACATGGTTGCAAACAGGTGCTAGTGTTATATCTGGTAATCGCTTTTTTAGGTGCATTTGTGATCTTTATATTCAGCTTTTGTTGTCGTTGTTGAAACTTGAAAGAAGTATATTAAAAAACTTAACAAACTTTTTATTGAATTCATACTCTCTGCTTTCTGTCGACTTCTTTTTCCATTTGGGGAAAATTATAAATTGATCCTGTCTTCCTTGCATGATTAGTGTATCTACTTTTTGTTTTATCATTAAGTAAGATCCTAGATTTGCTTACTTAGGGTGCTTCTAACTAATTTTGCAAATATTATTTGCTTATAGAAGTAGTAGCAGAAAACATCCTTGTGTGAAAATTAGAGACCTAACTTCTTTCAAAATAGATGGTTTGAAAATGAAATGATTGATGATTGTGAGATTGTGATTGGAAAAGAACAAGAAAAGGCAAGTTAAGCTTACAAGGCTGTACGAAGATTCCTAGTGTTGGGTATTAGTAGAATTTTTTTTCTTTTCAATCTCATTAACAGCCAAAAAGACAGACGTGAGAGAATATTTGCCATAGAAGTTAGCAAAAGCAGTTTAAATATGTAATCTCTCTTTCTGCCTCTTGGTTCTTTTTTTCCTTTACTTTTTTGTTTTGGGCTTACTGAAGTATTTCTGTATGATTATTTTAGATTAAAAACTTAAGGGGCGTTTAGCAACACTGTCAAAAGTGCTTTCTGGAGCAAAACAAATTTTTGAAGAAGTTTTCTTTTATGTTTGATGGGGATTCTGAGAATAGGGACCTTAAAATGTTCATTTCGTAATAGTTGCAGTGTTTCATAAAGTGTTTCTAACCCCACCGTGACTGTATAAATTTTGCATTTATATTATGAAAATAGCGGTTTTAGCCCCCCTCCCCTATGTATTTTGTTGTTGAAATTCATCCCCCTATTCTTCTATCCTAGCTTCGCTACTGCAATTATCGGTAGTTTACCATCAGGTGATGTGATAATTTTGCAATTATTGAGAATCTTTATAGAGAATCTCTGTCGATAGTACTTGTGATTCATCATGAGACAAGAAATAGTTCATAGCTTATTTATAAATGAGATAGTTACTGATTATTGATTTGAGCATACAACTGAAAGTTAGGCATGTGGTACCACACTGTCCCAAATTATCGTCTTGCAAGTCGCATAACAACAGTTTTAACCCACAGTCAAGCATTAGTAAGAGAACTTTGAAGTTTGTACCCTTGAGTTCATATGCATGGTCTTTGGACTCTTTCTGCGTTTTGAGAAATGCTGGCTGGATCACTGCCATGCTTACTTGCATGGCACTATCTTACCGTGGGTAAGACATTGAACACCACCACACACGTTCAGTTGTGTGCATATTTGGTCGCTTTGAGTCAATTTGCAAGTCTGTTATACTTGGGATTGTTTCATTGTAGCTTTTAAGCGTTGTCCTCTGCTTTTTTTATCTAGGAGTTGCTTTGCTTTTGTTGTCGAACTTACAGGACTCTGGCTTCCCGCATGGAGAAACTAAGTATAAATATTCATTGGACAAATTGGCAACTTTTCTTGTCACGGATAAAATACATTTATTTGTTTGAAAAAGGCAGCCAAACAAGCTCTACTAACATGGAGAAACTAGTGTAAGAGTTCTGAGTCAGAGTTACTCTGCTTCCCAGACCATTGGATCTGTTATTTTATTAATACAGTATTAATAAAATAACATATCCAATGGTCTGGGGAAGCAGAGTAACCCTGACTCAGAGTCAGGTACTCTGCTTCCGAGAGTTACATTGCACAAATTGGCATTTTTTCTAGTCACTACTGATAACATTTATTTATTTGAAAACGGCAGCCAAACTAGCTGCTCTAATATTTTAGGTGGTTTTGTTGTTGCTCTATTTTAGTGTTGCATTTAAGCTCTCAGTCAAAGCCCAACGGATATGAATATCTCATACATAGAGGACACATGATATGGGGGAGTTGAAAAAGATGTCACTCTTTTTTTTTTTTTTTTGCCAGCTTCATGTACTGCCATTGACAATAATTAATTGTTCTTCCTTGCAGAGATTCCTCTGGGTCATTTAATTTGGCACTTAGCCTTTTCCAAAATAATTCATTGATTTTTTAGACTTTACTGATGGTTAATTTTAATGAAAACACCATAGTTTGTTTTAAAGAAAACAAAATTGCACGGTGTAGAAAGCAGGTAGTGTCCTTGACTCTTTCATTATCCAGTCCCTTTCTGAAAAATAATTGTGGGGTGGTACAAATTATTAAAGTTGACAAGATGAGATCCAAGCAATTATTTGAATCATTTAAGCAAGTGAAGCTTTGAGATCCAATCTTGGTATATATTAAATGTTTTGATCAATTGGATGAACTGAATATGACATTCTAAGAGAGGCCTAAAGAGATGAAAATGTATTTTTTAGAGTTGAATATTTGAAAAATTTACTAAATAGTTGCAATGGAAATCAATTGTGACTGTTGCAATTCGCATAAGAAGGGCAACTATTTGAAAGTTCATTTAAAGAATAAACTCAAGTGAGGCATTATGCTGAAAAAGACGACATATATGCTTTACCCAGATACAAATTTACGTCATTAGGTACGGACCGTAAGGTTAGGAAAAATAACATTTTTCTTAACCTTGTCTTCAACTGCTAAAATCAGGTTAATCGTTTTGCTTTTCTGAATAATGGGTGCAATAATCGATTATGCAACAAGAAAAAGAAATCTGAATCAAGTGTTATTCGTGTCTCATGAGTAGTAAACAGTAGGACTATCTCTTAATTACAATTTTTAGCAAGTTATGTGTTTGTATATTTCAAGACGTCGAAATTATTAGCATATTAACATTGTGCATTGATGAATTATCAAATTAAACTGAATTCATAAATTTTGGTTGTTGAATAGAATCCAATTGCCAAAATTCAACAAACTGAATTCATAAATTTTGGTTGTTGAATAGAATCCAATTGCCAAAATTCAACAAACTGAATGTATACTAGCTTAGATGTAAGTTGTGATAGCTCACACCTTAGTCCATAATCATCATCGATCACCCATGTGTTGTTCATGTGATGCTTGTCCTATAAATGGTAATATTACTGCATCATAATTGACTAAATTTGTATACCCCCCTTCCCTTTATAAGCTATATTGAAAAAAGGGATTCACTTTCACTCCCAAAACCAATCAAAAACAACTCATCTAGTAAATTTTGGTAAAGATTGATCTCATGTTACCCATATTTTTTATGGTGCTAAAAGTTTTAACTCACCAAAAAAGGATAACATTTCTATTTGCTCACCTTCATGGAATGAGTTGAAAAGGTTGCATTATTTGTGGCCACTACCTCTTCATATTCTAGTCCTACTCTAATTAGTTCATAAATTTGCCTAGATTTTATGCATCATTGTGATAGATTTCGTTTCCAATGTCGCCGATTAAGATGTTCCATGACCTCGGAGACCAGAGTTGCTCTTGTTAAACATGGAAAGATTAGGTTTGAGTGAAATCACTCTCGGTCTAGTCATGTCCCTGCAATACTCTCTTGCTTTGTCGAGTCTCGTTACTCACACAATTTTGTATCTTTTTAGTTTATACGAAAGCAATGTTATAACAAGAGGAAAAAAACGTCCGAGACAAGAGAGCCTAGGCAATTCAGAACATTGGTGAAATAGTTTTTCACAAAAAAGCGCCTCAGAACGGCAACCGGGAGCATTCTTAACGTTAGCAAACTTCGTAAAGTAAATACGTACAGTTAAAGACGATATTATGACCCAAAAGAAGAAGACAATATAGCTTTTTTGCCTGAACAAGTTGTTCAAAGTTACCATTAGATGGATCTAACACTAATATGTACCGCGAACTAGCAGGGGATATAGACCGTTTACTACCATCTATTTTATCAAAAATTCAATTTTATCATTTCTACTCTATTTTGTTTATTTTAGGGCCATGTACAATATCAATCCATTCAATTTTGTACCTTATCCGTCAATTCTTTCACAAAATGGACGACACATGCGTGCACGTGACTAATTTTTGTTGGTTTTATGAGTTAGGTTTATGTTTGGTAAGAGCTGGGATGAACCGAAGATAGAAAAATATATTATTCCGTCACTTGTATTTATTTAATTATTTTTATTTTTTTATTGGACATATGTTACAAATGACCAAAATACCATTGTCGTTGAAAAATGTTAATAGAATTTAGTCACGTGCAGCCAAATGTCGTCCATTTTGTGAAGTAATTGATGGATGAGGTACAAAATTGAATGGATTGATATTGTACAGGCCCCTAAAATGAACAAAGTAGAGTAAATGAGAGAAAATTAAATTTTTGGTAAAGTACAGGATGTAAACAGTTCATACCCCTGAGTAGTAGTAATACTTTTTAACTATACTTATTTTAACCGTTTGAAATATTCATTAACGTGAAGGATAGACCACGCCTTAAAAAAATAGTCACCTTAGTATTAAGTTAATATGTTTATAGTGCGTTACATGCTAAAAACTCGTGATTATCAATTACTTACCCAAAATTAAGGGAACAAAGTCTTGTTTTTGCAGCTTTCTCACAAAATATTTGGTTCTCCATTCACATTTTCTTGACATGGCAAAGTTGGGGAAAATAAATAAAAAGAAGTAAAATGGAGAAAAAAGAAACAAAGGACAAAGTCACAAGGGTTTCATCATGAAGTTTTAGCCTTTTAAGAAAGACGACAATAATTATGTTAAAAAAAAGAATAGAATGGTACAAATTTGGGAAAAATAACTATACTAAATAAGTAACATGTGACAACTGCTTCACCAAATTTAAAATATTATATATATGTTGTTTACTTTTGACTTTTTGGCTAGTCTTAGTAACGTAAATAAGATAATGTTATGAGTACTTTTGTAAAGTTAATAGTGAAATTAATGACTAACAAATACTGTACATAATTTACGCAAAAGAAATGTCATTGTTGCCTGTAAAACACTATAAAATAATGATTTATTTAGTAAGAGTCAAAAACTGTCATAAATTGGCTAAACCGTCACAAATCCGTCACAAAAACCGTCGCTAATAAGCTAGTAACAAAAATTACCGTCACTAATCCGTCGGTATTTGAGTATTTTTTATAGTGAAAATTACTCTTGTTTTTAAAATATTTACCTCTCTTTGGTATGCACTGTATGCCTTTGTTTTGAGATTTTGTAATCAATTTCTTTGGTTTTAATGTTTTAGGATTTGTTTTCTTGATTTACGGCTTTTTATTCCCAAAATGATGCTATATAGGCTCTTGTATTGTTCTATGTAATTCGTATATTTTGCTATTAGTAGACTATTATGGGGGTTTGTCCCATGGTAAAAATGTTTAGATCGATATAAGTTTTTTGAAGTTTTTAATAAAAATAAGAAAAAAGGTATATACAAAAAAAAATATAACAAAAAACATTATTCCACTTTGTTTTAAGCAATAAATTAGACATGCGGGATATGCTAGTAGCTTTCAATTTTTATTTATAGAGACATATAAAAGGTTTACATTACATTACGTAATAGTAATGCTTTTAAGATTATGTCTAATATTAGATCTTTTAAAGTATTTTACAAAGCTGGACTTTTTGTACCGACTTGTACTAAGTGACTGTTTTTTAAACCGAACCAATCAAGTCGATACCAAAAGTTTGGTATACCGACATTACGGTACGGTACAACCCAACCGATATTTGAAAGTCGTTTCGGTTTCGGTATTCGTTTGGTGAGTTCGGTATGCTATCGATTCAAACCGAAATATTAAAATATACTATATAGACAAATAAACTAAAATATTTATATACACTTAATTATTAACATTGTTATAATGTAGTTATATTACTTTTTCTAGTGAATACTTGTAACATTTTCTTTTATTTATAACTTTTACTAGAAAGGTCTGGCAGTGTTTACTCTTTTATGCAAACAAACAAGAAATGTAACAATAATATATATAAATAAATATTTTTAATCTACTACTTTTAAAATTTTATACTATGTTTTTTTTCCAATACGTACCATTTTTCTATCATCACTTGTAAACTCTAAAGTTTGGTATAAAAACAAAAACAAACCAAACCAACCAAATAGTTTGATATACGGAAAGTTCGGTATACCGAATTTTTTTGATTCGGTAACGGTATAAAAATTCTAAAACCAAACTAGTTTGGTATGGTATCGATATGTTGTCAAAAATTTGATACCGAACCGATATCAGACCTAGTATTTTGCATTCATATTACTATATATATAAAAAAAAATTAAATGTAGTAAAAATAGCACACATAATAAGTGCTCCGTACATTTTGTTTTCATACTTCCAAATATTCTCTAAATGTAGCATAGCTTTATCGTCAACCAATTGCAGAATAGTAAGTAATAAATAATTAATAAGTATTTACTGAAGGGCAAAAAATGTTGTCCCTAATTTAAAAAACTGTCATAAATTTATCGTAAATTGACAAAACTGTCACAAAAACCGTCGCTAATAAGCTTGTAACAAAAAATACCGTCACTAATCCCGTCGCTATTTGAGTAATTTTTTTTGTAGTGAAATACAGGATGAAACCATTACCTTTTTTATGCAATTTTTATAGTCAAACTTATTACATAATAATAGTACTATAAAAAAAGGTAACAGTAGAATTATACTGTTTAATGTTTTGCACCGAATAATTAGGTAGTGCTAGTGAGAAGAAAAACCTGACAATTTAGGAAGTTTATATGGAGTTTTTTGCTGAAATGGTCTAGTGGACCACACAAATTCCCAGAATGGGCTACCTGTCTGTAATATTCCCAAAATGGTCTACTTTCGAAAAACGACCGATCGAAATGAATAAAACGACCGGTCGTTTTCATCATTAACTCTGTGGAACAATTTGGACCAAAAACGATCGGTCGTTCTGTACATTCCGATCGGTCGTTTTTCAGACCAAAAACGAACGATCGGTCGTCTTATAGTAGCGATCGGTCGTGTTTAAGGTTTGCTTACTGGAACATTTTCGTTCCACACCGATCGGTCGTTCTGTACATTACGATCGGTCGTTTTTCACCATAGTAGAAATCGTTTTAGGTATGATTTCTTCCAGAGAGTTCACTATTAAAACGACCGATCGAAACGTACATAACGACCGATCGTTTTTGTCTGAAAAACGACCGGTCGTATTATCCAATTCGACCGATCGTTTATTGTCCAAATTGTTCCAGAGAGTTCAATAATAAAACGACCGGTCGTTTTAATCATTTCGATCGGTCGTTTTTCGAAAGTAGACCATTTTGGGAATATTTCAGAAAGGTAGCCCATTCTGGGAAATAACCCAGTGGACTGTACCATTTTGGCAAAAAACTCGTTTATATGAGCATGAATTTTTTCACTATACAAATTTTGATTTTCCATGCAAACCGTAAATCCGATCTATGGTTTGGTGTTTTTTATTTTGAAAAATATCATAAAAAATCTAAAACTATATAGTTATACTGGTTAAAAAAGGAGTAAAAAAAATTCAAAGTTATTATTACATTTTAGTGATTTTAACTTTTATTGCTATTTCTTACAAAAAAAAAATACTACAAAATTTGTAAAATTAATACAAAATGGTTGGAGAAGTTAGAAATTGAGCCTATAAATTAGTGCTATTTTTAACTAGTATAACTAGTTTTAGATTTTTTATGATTTTTTTCACAAAATAATCAAAAAAAATAAGACAAATCGTAGATCAGATTTACGATTCATACTTCAGATTTAAAGTTTGTAGTCAAAATGGATTTTGTAGTGAAAAAATACATCATTCGGTCTATATTCACACTACAAAATAATGTTTGATTTAATTAGAGTCAAAAGCTGTCACAAGCCTGTCACTAATTTAAAAAAATGTCACAAACCTGTCGCAAATTGACTAAACTGTCACAAAACCGTCACAAAAACCGTCGCTAATAAGTTCGTAACAAAAAATACTGTCACTAATCCTGTCGATATTTGAGTTTTTTTTTATAGTGTCACATCTAATAGTTAATTTTTAGATTTATGGCATTTCTAGTATAGCAGTACTAGTACAGTATGTAACAATATTCATTAAACTTAAATATTTTCATAGTACAAAATCATAGTGTGTGGGTTTATTAATTCTACCTATAGTTCCCTACACAGCTACACTTCAACAAAAATTCAGTTACACTATTCTACAATAAATACAGATAAAGAAGAAAATAATTTCCTCCTAAAAAACATGTACGGAACTTGCAGTGTGTTGAAGTAGAAGAAAAGACTGTTTGATTTGATTATCTAAGAAAAAATAGGCAAAAAGATCAGCTTTTTTTAACTGAGAAACTATAATTAGATAGTTATAAATAAAAGGAAACTAACTAAAAAAAATTGTGTTCATGTTCGGTTCATGAAATAAAACATTTGTTCATGTTCAGTTCATGTTCATTTAACTACGAACGAGCATGAACTGAACATTTGACGAGACGAACACGAGTTCACATATAAACATTCAAATAAACATTCAGTTCGTGCACATCTAATTTTTTCCAAAACATTCAATAATTAAAAAAAATAAACATTTTTCTTTCTTTTTAAAATATATTTTAATTTTATCATATATATATATATTATTATATATATTGTTAACTAGGATAAACTAGTTCACATATAACTTTAAGTTTATATATTGTATAAATTCTTTTTAACATACGTATGATTACTTTAACGAGTTGAACACTTAACGATAAAATCGGTGATTGAATTTATAGTATGATGACATATTATTACCATAAGAAGTTATAAATAATATAAACATATCATTTATATTATTATAGCATAAATAATTTTATTAATTGTGTAGTGATATTAGTTTTTTTTACATCATTAATAGATTTAGTTTTTTATTTTATCAAACTTTATATATAGTTACACGAACACGAGATTAGGCGAACCGAACAGAGACACGTTCATGTTCAGTTTACTTAATAGATGAACACTATATTTTTGTTCATTTGTAAATAAACGAACAAGAACCGAATATTAGCCGAGCCGAACACGAATGTGAAACATCTCATTTACAGCCCTAACTTCAACCGATTTATAAGTAGAAAACTAAAAACTTGAGTATGTAATACTACAACTGTCAAGAAATAAATAATTTTATTCTTTTTGTGTAATTAAGGACAGATGGGGAAATGAAAAACTTAGGTGGAGTAATGACAAAAAGAGTATGGTGGGAAAATTAATATTTATTTAAAAGTACAAACAATTTATTTACAAAACGAATAAGGAAAATCAAATTCCACCTAATATTTTACTAAGTAAATTCAATCCACAAGACTCGTAGGCCTTATTCAATTGCATCATTTGCAACTCGATGTTGGATTAGGCACCCGACGAACATTAGAAATACTGTATTTTCGCAATGCAATTGGACCGTGCACTGCATGTCCGGATCGAACTTCAAATGACGTTCGTATTGAAAATTGTAAAATAGTCCAAACCCGAAAGTAGCTTTTTATGCCGAAATCTTTTTTTTTAATCTCGCTCATAGTCCAACCAAATTGTTAGTTCCGAAATTAATATTAAGACTTTATGACAAGCCAAGCTCTTACAAAAGTTGTTAACTAGGTCACTAATTTAATGACAAAAAGTTTACTAACAAACAAAATTAGTCCGGATTTTTCGACTGTAAAAAATCTGTTTTCACGTCAAAACCGTAAATTCGAATTACGGTTTGTAATTCGTATTTACGATTTACCTTTTTATTTTTATTTTTTTTTAAAAATAAACCATAATTCAAATTTACAATTTTGACGTCAAAACATATATTTTGCGATCGAAAAATACATCATCATACAAAAAACCAATTCATCATACAAAAAACCAATAAATAAAGGAGTTGGTGTTCTCATCCTCTTCTCCATTCTCTCTCTAAAACCCATACACTTTATCTCTCTCTCTCTCTCTCTATATATATATCTCTATAAGCTTTGTTTTTCTCTCATTTTTCCCTTTATCTAATATTTAATACATTATAAAAATGGGATACTTTGCTTTTTACCAATTTGTAACTCCCATTTCAAAAAGTTGATTGTTTTAGAGTTAGTTCATTTTCTCTCTCAGATCTCATAGTTATTATTATTAACTCACAAGTCACAAATTACTCATTTTCTTCTATATAATATAATATAATATAATATAATATTACAACTCTGTTTTGCTCTGTTTTAGTGGTTAAAAGAAAAAAAAAACAATGAGTAAAGAAGAGTTCTTGAAGATCCAGGTAATTATTTCCATTCTTTCTTAATTTTAAATGAGGTTTAGTTATTAAATGAATTTGCCCCTATAGATTTAAAAAATATTCTAGTTAGTCCATATAATTTCACTTGTAACAGTATTTGTCCTCTGGTAGTAATAAATTGACAGATTTGTCTAATATTGTAAATGTTATTAATTAGTGTTTAAATGACTATGATAAATATTTTGGATTAGGAAGTTTCTATGGAGAGGCCAAATCTGCCATCTTTTTGAAACATGGGGACCAAATCCACAATTAGTTTAAAAATTAGGTTCCTAATAGAACATCAATCCAAACAATGGAGATCATAAGTTTAATTCACTTTTAATATGTTTTGGATAAATTGGCAATGCCTTCTCTAATTGTAATTATAAATGTAAGGTATTTAAATTTTGAAATGAATGTGCAATTAGTAGATGGTTAGATATATATATATATATATATATATAGATCTTGTTTTTAATCAACAAGATTGCATTTTTAATATTTTTTGTATGTTTTGTTTGTGCATGCAGACTTGTGTTCTGAAAGTGAACATTCACTGTGATGGGTGTAAGCAAAAAGTGAAGAAAATCTTGCAGAAAATTGATGGTAATTTACATATATATATATATATATAGTCTCTTTTTTATCATATAGCTCATTTAGTTTATGTATTCAATGGAAATATGTGATTCTGCATTCATAATCAACAATTTACCCAATATGATCACTTGGTTTTGAGTAGTGTTTTAAAAAAAGCGAAAACTTAGCTAAACCTCTTTTGCAAGAGCCACACAAAAAGCGCAAAAAACATACTCCCTCCGTCCCACTTTTACAAGTCCTATGCGAAACCACGTGCAACTTTGATCTGCTTTGAACATGTAACTAAATTGCCGAAACGAAAATTTTCAAAAATTTTCTACATAGTTCAAATGTTAAACTATATGATAGAATTTTTTAAAAAATTATTTCGACAATTTAGATACGAGTTATTTACCGGTCAAAATTAGGCGTGGTTTCGTAGATGACTTGTAATGTGGGACGGAGGGAGTATGCTTTTAGCGGCATAAAAAATGAAAAAGCGATCTTTTTAAATTCTTATTTAGCTTTGAATCGACCTTTTTTTTACTACGAAGCTAGCTTTTTAAAACAGATTTGAGAAATTAAATTCACCGAATTTACTCTAAATACCATCCTCTTGTTCAATTTCTTTAGTTATCAGTAAAGATTTATTCTTTTTGACCATTGAATTTACCAAATTCTGTAAATTAGACTGTAGTACTGTATTAATATTTTGTTCTTTTTTGTGTAAATGGGATTATTTTTTTTTATAGGTGTTTATAAAATAAGTATAGATTCAGATCTGGGCAAGGTCACTGTATCTGGTAATGTGGACCCACCCACATTAATCAAAAAGCTTGTCAAAAATGGAAAACATGCTGAGCTTTGGTCTTCCCCAAAACCAAACCAGAATCAAAACCAAAATCAAAACCAAAACCAATTCCTAAACCAACTAAAGAACTTGCAAATTGACAATGGAAAAGGAGGAAATATTGGTACTAATCCTCCAAAGGGAGGGCAAAATATTCAGAAAGGTGGAATTGCAAATAACGCCCCGAAGGGAGGGCAAAATGGTCCGATCCCAACTCAACAACAGCTTATGCAAATGAAGGCTTATCAAGATATGAAGCTTGCCCAATTCAAAGATATGAAACTGCCTAATAATAACAATAACGGTGTTAAGGATCAGAAAAAAGGTGTTAACTTTAATTTGCCCGATGACGATGAGTTTAGTGACGACTATGATGATGAGTATGATGATGACGAGGATGACTATGATGATGATGATGAGATGGACGAAGATGAGATGGATGATTTGCCACCTAAGCACCAAAACGAAAAGATGAAACCTATGATGGGTAATGGACAGATTCCTAATATGATGATGAATCCTCAGTTAATGGCCAAAATGGGAAATAACGGTGGTGGAGGGCAAAACGGTAAAATGAGTGTCCCGGGCGGTGGAGGTGGGAATATACCGATTCAAGTGAACGCGAAAAAGGGGGGAAATGGAAATAATATGCAAGGCTTGTCTAACATGGGTAATATGGGAAAAGGGGGTGTCGTTGAGGGTAAAATGATAAATAACGGTGGGGGTGGTCAAGGTAAGGGCGGTAACGGTGGTGGTGGTGGACAAAATGGTAATTTTAATGTGAATGGAGGAAAGAAAGGAGTTGGAAATAATATGCAAGGCTTGCCTAACATGGGTAATGGGTTCCAAGGTAAGGGTGGTATGGGCCAAATGGGAAGCATGCCTACGGGCCAAATGGGTATGCCTATGGGTCAAATGGGTATGCCTTTGGGCCAAGCGGGGCCAAATTCTAGTAACATGGGCCCAATGGGCCAAATGAGTCAAATGAGCCAAATGGGTCAAGTTCAAGCGGTACGAGGCCTTCCGGCTGCCGCGATGGTTGGAGGAGGAGGTGGGTGGTCCGAGGCGGCAGGTGGAAATCCGTACCAACAGCAACAGCAGCAACAGCAACAGCAACAGTTGGCGGCGATGATGATGAACCAGCAACGTGCCAATGGGAATGAGCAGTTTCACCCGATGATGTACGCGCGACCGCCACCGGCTGTGAATTATATGCCTCCGCCATATGCATATCCGTATCCATACCCTCCCGGATACCCTCCCCCTGGTGAGCCGTACGCACATGCCTTTAGCGATGAGAACACTTCAAGTTGCAATGTGATGTGATGAAAAAAATAAAGAAATTGCAAAGTTTGGTTATAGTTCAAGGAAATTTTATTCCATATGATACATGAAGATATGTTTGTAATCCCCAGCCCTCAATTTTTTTTTATCCTGTTATTTACTTTTTTATTTCCTTCCTCTCATATTAGTCCTTAGCTTAAAATTATCATAGGCAGAATTAAAGATTATGATAATATATTGAGGATGTTAGGGGATAATGACTTGTGGGCATGGTATGTTACTATGTGAGTATGTTTATATAAATAAATACTCTTTGTTTATATGTTGAAAATGAAAATAAAGACCAAGGAAAACAGAAGTGGGGTTAGCATTATTAATCAACTAGTACAATTTTCCCATTCATTTCTTATCTCCTTCTCCCCCAGATTCTCTAATTTTATTTATTTCTTTATAGCTCATTTGGATCAACTAAAAAAGTTTTTAACATACTCCTTTTTATTGTTACTAGTATGCTTGTGTTTTCAGTTGGGTGATGTTCCAATTTTTATCTTTTTTGCTTAACTCCTAGTGTCACATTGACATTTTGACGGTTGATATTTTGTTTTATTTTTAGTAGTGGAAAAGGTCGGTGCATCAAGCTCAAAACTTCTATAACTTTATTCAGACCAAAAACACAAAAAGCTCAAGTTCTTAGGCTGTCTTTCAAATCCACCTCAAGGGCATCAGTTGCTTATAATTTAAGATGATATTATTTTAAAATTGTATACGTATCAGTTTTATTATTTATTACATTTAATTTACATGAACTCAAATATCAATCAAAGGGATAAAAATGTTTTCTTATAATTAAAATAATAATTTATCTCTCTTACTTTTCTCTTATTCTCTCTCTTTTATTTGTAATTTTCACATATAAATTAATAAAATAACAAAAATATGAGTTGTATAGTTTTGATAGAGAAATTGATAAAAAAACTGATAATTTGTATAGACCAAAATGTTTACTTATAAGTTGTAAAAGTATACTTTTTACTTTAAATAAGAGAAAACTTGTAAATTATTTAATGTGGTTGTTCTATTAAATTAATTTGGGTTGAAAAAAATTGATAGAAGTATATTAAAATATAGTAATATTTAGTTATCACTACAAAAAAATACTCAAATAGCGACGGGATTAGTGACGGTATTTTTTGTTACGAGCTTATTAGCGACGGTTTTTGTGACGGTTTTGTGACAGTTTAGTCAATTTGTGACGGTTTTGTGACGGTTTAGTCAATTTGCGACATCCTTGTGACAGCTTTTGACTCTCACTAAATCAAATATTATTTTGTAGTGTATGATAATAAATTTGATAATTAAACTGAAAAATATATAAAGTTAATTATTTTAAATATGAGAAAAAAAATAAGTAATCGGGTGCTTGTGTAAAATCAAAAGAAAAACTGAGTTTTTAGTTTTATGTTGCAAAAATGTCAGGCGTAATACAGAAAAAGCTGGTTTTGCCCAAATATTACTTTATTGGTCAAACATTTGATAAAGCTAATTAAGCTGCCAACTAAATGTACATGGTAAGTTGGTAACTTACAACAAAAGGCTCAAGACCTGGGGGTATAGTTTTATGACTTTAGTCATTGTTTATACTGTAAAATAAAAAACCTGCATGTTCAAATTTAAATAATGTGACTCAAATAATGGAGGCCAATGTGGTGAAGACCCACACCATTAATTGGACAAAACCAAAGTTGGCCCCACCACTGATCTACCGTTGATCTTCCCACTATTTATTTTTATTTTTATTTTGATGTCCTACTATTTTATTTTATTTTATTTTATTTTAATTTAATTTAATTCATAGATATGTATAGACAAAGGAGTGAGTGAGTGTCATTATTGTTTTTGGGAAGCTGGCTTTTGCTTAGATAGTGTACTTGTGCAAGTGGCCAAAGGAGTGTTATATTAAGTGTAGAAAGAGATAGGATGACAAGGACAAGCTAACTAAGTGCATGTTATGCATAAATAATATAATATAGTTTATATTTAATTATTTATTACGAAACTATCGCTATAAAATAATATTTGATTTAGTGAAAGTTAAAAGCTGTCACAAGGCTGTCGTTAATTTAAAAAGTTGTCACAAATCTGTCGCAAATTGACTAAACTGTCACAAAGCCGTCATAAAAACGGTCGTTAATAAGCTCGTAACAAAAAATACCGTCAATAATCCCGTCGTTATTTGAGTATTTTTTTTTAGTGTATATATGTAATTTTAACTCGATAAGAACTTTTATCAAAATTATTGAGATAAAAAAATTCAAAAGTTGATCATATAGTTTAAATGTTAAATTTTATGATTATATTTAAAAAAAAAATTATTTGACACTTTTGATATAACTTATAAGACACTCAAAATTGCATATAATTTCCTAAGAGCCAGTTAAATAGAAACCAAATGATTAAGTAAAATCTAAGGCCGTTGACACTTTAATATGATACTTTGTATGGTGATAGAGTAGTCTAAATCATTAACAGAATTTTGACATGAATACTTTGGTAAAGGGTCTAGTCTAATCAACAAAAAGATTCATCTAATTCCAAAACCATCAATAATGGAGTACCCTGCATGTTCATTGTTGGATATTTCAAATAAATAATCGAGGTTGGATTAAAACTTTACAAGGCCACAAGGCCATATGTTTGGTTGCGCAAAAGAAAAACGAACGAACTATTTATCGAGTAGTATAATCAGGGTTATATATTGTGATTACTAATACCACGAGATCTACTGTATCGAATTGGTCAAATTCGGCCCGGATTATTGATGCAAATTTTATTTCAAATATAACTCATGATTCGTATGTACCTTATTATTATTCGGACGACCAAAACCGGTCAATTCGCTAGACATAACTTGTTAGAGCATACACAATAGTTTTGTTAACTTTTTAATGTTAAGTACTTACACATCATCGTTTAAAAGTGCGTTAAATGACACATATGCATCTTAAATTTAATAAACACATTAGTTTCACATTAATAATGTTATCAATTTTTAATCAACCATTTCTCTTTTATTTTACTCGTTACTATTTTTATGGGAAAAAATTATAAAAGATAATAATGTTAATTGTGAGATGTGTTTGCCACGTCATCAGTTACAAACATTAAAAACATTGTTAACTTTAACAACTTTTTTAACAACTATAAAGATAACACATACTTTAACGCAACTAATGGAGATAAAAAAATGTATTGTTGGCTAACTATTTTAGTTAACAATAAAGATAATAACACTATTGAAAATGCTCTTAGTTTCCCCACATTAGAATTTAGATTGAAAGTATCATGGTTACAATTTTACCTACCCTATTTCACATTTGTACAATTTTTAGTATCTAGGTTTATCATTTTCTTATTCATGTATGATATTAATATTTCTTTACAAATCATCTTAAAAAAGAATAAAGTAAAAAGAAGGTAACAAATATCATTCAAATAATCTGACAAAAGCAACATGCATGTTCGTAATTGAGTACGTGAAGAGTTTTTTCTACTTCACACTAGTAGTATATTTTTGCAGTTTCTCGTACTCCTTTTTATGGCAAATTTATTGCTATTTACTTATTCAGTTTTAGACAGAGATAATATATTTCTTATGGTATAATTGGGACAAACAACACAGATTAGTGATTATACTTACTAACTCCGTTTCCATTTAATTGTTCATTACGAAACTATCTGTAATTTTGATCGGTTTATAATTATTTCGACAATTTCGATACAAATTCTTATTCGGTCAAAATTACACGTAATGAATAATTAAATAGTAACGATCGCGGTAGAATATATACTACCAAAGGGAGGTGCTCAAAGGTTCATATATGGTCATGTGTCGTCAATTAAAAATACGTGGTGGTTAATTTAAAATTAGGCAAATTAGCAACGAATAATTTGATTGTAACAGCGGCTAAGTGATGAAGTGTTTCTGAAGGACTATAAAAAAATAGTGATTTAATTGAGCTTTTTGACATTCGAATTGCTCAAATTATATTTTACTATATATCTATACTATTAGTTTATGTGAAAACCCCTTCCTTATGAGGCCTTGAAACAAATAATTACAAAAAACTATTGATAGTTTAAAAAATTACACATGATGTTAGAAATTTAAAAACTAAAAAAAAATGTAACTGCTAAAGTAAACCGATCACGTTCAAACTAGGATACCAATTACTATTTGAATAAAACAAAAAAATAACTCCCCTATCACTATTCTCTCCACTCTCTCTCCTCCATCTCTCAGGTATTACTCTTCCTGTTATGTTATGATTATAACTGTTTTTTTTTTTTAAATTAAGTTTTTATTGCTAAATATTTTTGTTTAATATTTCATAACAATTTACACACCTAGATGTTGCATCGATTGGCCGACGTGCGCTAAAATATATATATATATATATATATATATATATATATATATATATATATACATATATATATATATATAATGTCATCAAGTCTTCATGAGTATGACTATATATAAGAGTGTCTTTTCGCACAAAAAACACGGATAATGGAACTAGGAAACATCTTCATCAAAGTTAAGAAAACTTCAACTTTCAATTTTTTTGTGTCTACCACTACCCTCACAATAGTGGAACTTGTATTTATATATGAGCGGTGTTGAATTATATTTACCCTCTCTGTATTTCTATTTAATTATCAATTACGAAATTACGTCCAATTTTAATTGTGTTATAACTTGTATCAAAATTATCAAAATGAATTTTTTTAAAATCTAATCATAAAATTTAACGTTTGAACTATATGATCAACTTTAAAAAAAATTCATTCCGATAATTTTGATACAAGTTATAAGCCGATCAAAATTGCACGTAGTTTCGTAGTGGACAATTAAATGAGAACGGAGAGAGTATATACAATTTTGTAATTATGAGCAGTGTTGAAATGATGTAATTGTCAAATTTTTAATAAAATACATGAATTTTTTTAGTATTTTTGATAATATGGGGATGCTACAGCCACTTTTAGTCTATAACTAGTTCAACTTATGCAAGCATCAGTTTATTTTCATACAACGATTCAAGTAATAAGCAAATTCAATGTGAAAACTAAGTTGACTAAAATGACTATTTGAACCACTTAACTAGTAAAATTTGTTGTGAACGTTCATGGTGTGATTATTGATCAGTGGAGTGAGTGAGAATGAGACATCACTTGGAGTCATATATGCTGTTGAATTCTGAGCACAAACAATAAATTGTATTATGTGCTTGTATTTCGAGGGAATATGATTAGTTTTTTGAAGAATAATGCCATCAATAAACGTCCATTTAGGCACCTGTCAAAAGCAAACTGTCACGTCTATTATTATATGGGGGGGTTTTGTGAAATATTACTATATAAAATGAAGTAAAAAATAATATCAGTATATAGCATGAAGTATGAACATCTATATGCTATATTTATTTATTCTAAAAGTTCTTTATTTGGGTAGTTTGATTTCTCACTTGAGAGCTTGTTTGGTTTGGGGTTGCCATGTTCTTGGATTCACTACAAAACAATGTTTGATTTAATAAGAATTAAAAATTATCATAAACATGTCACTAATTTAAAAAACTGTCACAAATCTGTTGTAAATTGACTAAACTGTCACAAAGCCGTCACAAAAACCGTCGCTAATAAGCTCGTAACAAAAAATATCATCACTAGTCCCGTCGCTATTTGAGTATTTTTTTTTATAGTGATTATAATTTATAGGTACAAAAGTAAATGAAGGATCTGTGTGGTTCCAATATGGAAAAGTATAGATTTTTGTACTTTTTAAGACATTACAATATTATCAGTTATAATTCAATTCTTCCAATAAAAAAATATACTACATATTAAACTGTTTAAGTTAAACAGATCTATTTTTGCATTTGTTTTTGGTAAACATAAAAAATAAAATGTGACCAGATTGTTCAGATTGACTTCTAATTTCAGTCTTTCACCTATAACTTTATTTCATTTAATTGATCTTCTTTTACAGGTGAAATTTCGAATTGGAACACCGGTATTGGTTTTGTATTTGTTACTAATGTTTTGTTGTGTTAAAAGCCATTTTTTTTAAATGATTGCTTTTAAAAAAGCAGTTTGCTAGGGTTACCATCCCGGACAAGATTGGAATAATTGGTCAAGACTAATAATTATCTCAAACTTTTTTCCTCTTTTCCGAGTATAAAGCAAACAGCAATCTTGTTAAAATTACGTTTGAATTAAGCAACTTCACGTTAATCTATTTTAGCTTTCTCCTTTTTGTGGCGTAACATGAAATATTGTCGATTTTATTAAACGGGACATAATAAACACACACAATTATAACAAATTAGTGTCCATCCCAATAACATATAGCTTTAATAATGGTAGTAAATTTCTATGATTTTAGAAACAAACATGCCTAGATTTTCGTCTCCGTAATAATAGATCAACTAATTAATAAAAATGGAAGTTCCTTAAATTGAAATTGATGCAATTTTCATTTAAAACACCAGTTAACATCATACGAAAAAAAAGTAATAGCACTCATCAAGAGTCCGCATCCCATACCTCTTTTATACCATTCAAATCTTGTAACCCTGTTCTCTACCTTCTTCCGTGCGCTCTTTCTTATTTTCACTCAAATTTTAAATTTTCACAACTTATACCGCAACTTTATAAAGTTTTATATTATATTGTATTCAAATTTTAAAATATTTGAACATAATATTGTTTTAGACAATTTTTTTAATATTCAATGTTTAATTTACATTAATTTATATATTTATTCCAAAATAAATTTTGTGTGGATTTTCTTTTAAAAATAATTATTGAAATATATTAATACATGTATTATAGTAATTGTACAATTTTTTTTTGAATAAAATAAGTAAGGAGACACGAAAGGGAATAGAGAAATGAGTTAGAATATTTGGACTCCTTTTATAGGCACTTCCAAAGCCATGGGCATTTTCGCTCGAATTTTGAATTTTTACAACTTATTTCGTATGTCTATACACTTTTATAACATATTCTAAACAGATTTTATAATGTTTATACACAAAAAAGTGATTTCACACTATTTTTACTCAGAAAAATAGATATTGCTACGAATAACTATTGTTTTAAATAAATTTTGATGTCAAACCCGCACCAACTTATGTAACTAGCTATGAAATATTACACAAAATGAAAGAAAAAAATGTTCAAATTTATATTCTTTGAGGGTCTGCAATACACAACATAAAATTATGCCATTTAAATGTGGACATGATGGTCAATTTCAAAAATTTGATATCCTATTAGGGTTTAGTTTTACTGCAAAAAGGCAAGTTTAGAGGCCTTCTGCCAATTACCTTTAGTATTAATTGGAGGTTAATCCCACCTCACCTTTTAGCCTATCTCCAACCACACCATACTAAAATAGTGTAAATTTCACGTTATTTTAATGTAATCTCCACACTATTTAAAAGAATCTACAAGAGTTGTGTTATCTCACTATTTACATAAAAAAATTAGTTAACATACAAAATTTGTTTGACGCTGGTTATGTTAAACTGAACATTAATATTGTCAAAAATATTATTAAAGTTAACAAGTAAGTTATGACAAAAAATTGATCCCACCACCACAATTAACCGTTTCCACTATATCATCAAATTCCTAACTGCAAATTAATTATTTAATTTTAACAGTTTGTAATTTGGAGAAGAATAGAAAAAAAAAAGAAATTTTGTTGGTAAGGTGAAAAACACGAATATGCACGTACTTTAATACTTTTTACAACCAAAAACAAAATAAAAATGAAGTTAATATAAATTAATTATTAATGTTAAATTGAAAAGTAGATAAATTTATTAAAATTAAAACACTAACGTGAGTCTTAAAGTTAGCATTTACAAGTGACAGTTAAAAAATATTTAAGTGATGATGTGACAATATTTAACAAGAAAAATTTTAAAAAACTATTGTGAATGCTCTATTATATTATCTCCAACTCATTTACACCAAATATCACACTAAAAGATATATTAGAATATTCTCTTCATATATTAATTAATAATTTTATGAGTTATTTTCGTATGTATTTTTAAACAAACATTAACATTTCAGCTAACAATGCTGTTTGTATACTTTTTATTTTTTAATTTCTTTAAAACAACTACTAATAAATTATTAATAATATTTATCAAAATGTTTATTTTTATCATTGTAAAACATTAAAACATATTATTTTATTAAAATATCATAATATATGTGAATAGTGTTTAGTGCAGATGAGAATCATTATATTAAAATATCAGTGTGATGAATAGTGTTAAACAAAACATAATGCAGCACTGTCCTTTGCATTAAAATAGTGTTACTACTCAAATGTGATAGATGTATGGTGAGACTTTTAGTGAAAAAAAATGCACTGTTATAATGGGATAGGGGGTAAGGTACGGTGATTACAATATAAAATAATTTTTGATTTAGTAAGAGTCAAAATCTGTCATAAACCTGTCGTTAATTTAAAAAACTGTCACAAATCTGTCGCAAATTGACTAAACTGTCACAAAAACCGTCGCTAATAAGTTCGTAACAAAAAATACCGTCACTAATCTCGTCGCTATTTGGATATTTTTTTATTTTTTTATTTTTTTTTTAAGGGTGACCGACATATATAACGTTGGAGATGGTCTTAGCTAGTACTCTAAAATGTGACAGGTAAATTTCGAATAAACTATAAATGTGAAATCCTAATTTAAGAGTCACGGAATCACAAGCTAATTAATTAATTTAAGAGTTGGTGCAAATCAAGACTTATCTACAGACAAACTGGATATTCATGCTAATCTTTTGGCCTAACAAAGTTTCACAATCCGTATAATAAATTAAGTACTAGACTATATATTATATATTACATTTAATAAATCTTGCTTGCCCTGAAAGATATTCCAGTCAAAGATATAAATAATGTCAGCTAGAGAATCAAATAATTAGTAAAGTATATCCTTCTCTATTGGGACAAAGAGATTTTAGTTGATATATATATATATACAAGTCAAAGGAAACATGTTGATTTTTGGGGTTAATTTCAAGATAAAGTTAATTATTCTGTTCAAAGCGCAAGGATCAATGAATAAGCAGGTCACATGGTGAGTTTTAATGCTTTGTTAAACTGCATAATTACTTGTCTTTATAGGTCCCATTACCTAAGCACGTATCTGTCCAAAAACGCCATTCATTAATAAATAATCCTTACATTTATTTAATTGTTTATTACGAAATTATGTGTAATTTTAACAGGTTTATAACTTGTATCAAAATTATCGAAATGAATTTTTTAAAATCTAATCATAAAATTTAACATTTAAAATATATTATCAATTTTTAAAAATTTTCATTCAGATAGACAGTTAAATAGAAGCGGATGTAAGTAAAAAAAATTCATTTAGATGGACAAAAAAATTCCATTTAGATGGACAATTAAATTTTGAAAAGTTACTGGACGGTCAAAATTACGTATAGTTTTGTAATGAATAATTAAATAGAAACGGAGGTAACAAAATTTATTTGTTAGACACGAGATATTGAAAATGACGAATGACACCAATCTATTCACTATGGTAAATAGTTATATACTTCTAGGAGTACAATAAAATGGATTATTTTTTGAGACAAAAGTTTTAAAAATTGGGACTTAATCTCTAGGTTTTGTATGGTTGCATCGTTTAATGGTCATAATTTGATTAGAAATGTGATCGTATAAACAAATGATGTGTTTGGTTGCTAAAGTGCAACTCTGTGTACAAATGATACATATTTTTTTTGTTTTTATAATACCGTTAGTGTCCATTGTCGCCGTATTGTCGCCCAGATTACTAATCTCATTGTCATTTGAACACTGCTTAAAATTCGAAACGAATAATAAATTCGGGGTTTACGTACTAATTTCTCAACCAAAGGAGGTCCTAGCCTCCTATATATGCTAATCTGAGCATTTCAATTCATCTGCTAAAAAAATTCATTTCTCCCCTCTATATTTCATTCAAAATCTTTTATTGAATGACTATATCAACTTTCAATTATTACATTTCCCCCCTCTCAATTACCAAGACTAAGAAAGTTATGCATTTTAATGAGGCTAGACCCCTTTGTAATATTTTTTACATGTAAATCAGTAACGTATCTAAGATTTCGATATGGCATATGGCAAGAGCTGAATTAATTCTATGTGTTTTCTTTTATTATACAGGTTACTGGAAATTTTAAATAATTTAAGAGTTGTTAAAATGCATGAGAAAAATCATTTTATTATCAATATATATGTGACAATGTTGCACCCGCCTGCGCGATCTAATGGTTGGTTAAACGTATTCCAAACTATTTGAGTAAGAGCGTTTCACATCAAACTATATCTAAACTAAAATTTCTTTAAATTTGTAGAGATTTTTCGTAAAAAATCATTCACATCAACCTCACATTAAACTGTCTATTTTCAAATAGTATTTTCAAACTATTTTGGGTCTCACATTTAATCACAAAAAATAAACCAAGTTTTAAAAGACAATACAAAAATTAATAAAATATTAATAGAGATAGTGTTTTGAAAAGATAGAAAAACCAACTAAAATTTAAATGACTCTCTAAACATTAAAAAGTAAAAATTTTACTTTGACAAAAAAAATTAAAATAATATCATACTCATATAAAAATATAAAAAATAAAAACTAATAAAACTATTTATCTCTCCTTAACAACCAAATATTCTTTTAAATCTTAAACTATGTTTTTTATTATCCACAAATTTATATCATAACCATACATATTTTTTATATTTTTATTGCATTACGCGTAACACACGCAACGCTCGTGTATGACGATTACTAGTTTTAGCATATACAAATCACAAGATCACAAGTGTGTATGTATATATGTGCGTTAATACCAAGTATATTCTTTCCGGTTATAAAGCTTTTAAGTGTTTGCTTTGGCTACACACTTTGAATGTCATTACCAGACTATATCTATTTAATTATATTAGTTCTCAAGGTAAACGTTTTAGTCATTTTAAGTTTTAGTATATGTTCTAAACTTATTTAACTTTTAGTTCAAACCTAATACAAAACTTATGATTTTCATCAGTTTTTTAAAATACAAATTATTGACTTATAGTAACAAATTTTACGTGTAAAATTAATATTTCATGTTTAAATAAACTTCTGCATGTAAAATATAGATTATTGACTCAAAATTCATGATTTTCATATATTTTATGTTTAAAATTAAGTTTTCCCGTTTAAATAAACTTATTCATGTAAAATATAGATTATTTACTCAAAATTCATGATTTTCATCTGTTTTTATAGTTTCATGATATGTTTTTTAAAATACAAATTATTGATTTCTAGTAACATATTTTACATTTAAAATTAAGTTTTCCCGTTTAAATAAACTTCTATAAATATAGATTATTGACTCGTGCAAATACAAAATTTAACGTTTCATCTGTTTATATTTTCATCTGTTTTTATATTTTGAACTAAAATTTAAATAAGTTGTATTTTTTTTATCTACACTTAATAAAGATCAAAAATTGAATTGGAAAAAAAAAAGCATGTAGTATATTTAGGAGTACTATTTACATCATTTAAGTTTTGTATTTGTTTTTGAAATGATCATTTAAGTTCTTTAGTTTGCTTGGGTTCAGAAGTATTTTCACTAGGCTCATATCATGTATCTTTTAAAACCAAATAATTGAAGATAGAAACTAGCCTACAAACTACTTATTTACTTTGTAAGCCCAATTGTATCACACTAGTGAGTGTACTGTATAATCAACATCAAATATTTCTAGAGAAATGCTGAGAAAAAGGCTATAAGAAAACTTTATAAGTTTGTGAACAAATTGTAATAAGAGAGAAACTGTACTAAACTGATTGTTTTTGGAACCTCGATACACAATATTGATGTTCGTTAGGCTCGTACATGATCCGTCAAGGTGAACTGTAACCTTCTTTGAAAATTTGAATTATGATATTAGCAAGGAAAACGACGTAGAATTAACTTTAGTAATTTTAATCCGAGTCACAGCAATATCAGATGGCAGAAGTAACAACATCATTGCAGAAAGTTCCTTGGACTTCATTTGCTAATTCTTCCATAGTTAGTTGGCACTCTAGCCCAATCTGAAAGATCGAAAATAGACAATTTTATCATAAATCAGATTATAGATTTCTCCGATTAGAGTTCGTCTGAATTCATTTCTTACTGAGTATTTACAGCTCAATAATTTAAAGGATGTCCTTTTACTTAAAACATCACTACAGAGATTTTGATTCTCCATGTGAAAGACGGTGAAAACAATGGAGTTTCATTTCCTGAACTATCGAATTACTAAGATTTATAGCGGTATAGGATACTGATTAGGAAATTATCTGTGTATGACCACTTGAACAAAAGACCGCACATCACCATTTTATCGATAAAAACACTAAAATACAGCATGACTCACATTGGGTTATTAAATTGAGTCTGTTTATCATACAGTTTCTGTACGAACAACCAAAATTTCCACTTAAATTGATGATTGTTTTAAATGATTCGGGCACATTGTGAGTGCTGTCCATTAGAAATTCGGAGTACTTTACTATACATGTTGCCAACTCATGATAAACCTCGCTAAATTAGACCTTAGTTGTAAAACAGATTCAGATTTCAGCTATCCCATTTTCACGTGTTGTTTGGTAGTCATTATATAAATATGTCGAGGAGCGAGCTAAATGTATACGTAGGTGTTTGGAAATTGGATTATTGAGATAATTGGTATATATATATATATATATATAGTTGGTTGAGTAATTTTTTTATTGAACTGGTTAGCAAAAATGAATAGAGAACAGATACCTTGACGACGAATGAATAGAGAACAGTGTCTTCCATGCTACTAATGCTCAAGTGAAGTATTTCAAAGGAAAGCTTCTCTAGAACCCGAATTATCTTCACTACTTGGCCAGGGATTCTCTTCGAGATTATTTTCAAACTAACATTTGCTCCCAAAAGTCTCGCTTCCACATCAGCAACTACGGAATTGCAGCATGCCCCGAGCTCACCGATATGATTATTATTAATTTCATTAAACTTTGCCAAAGGACTATTAGGCTGTGGAGGAGCGACTAGTTGGAATGGCCTCGAACTAAGGCTAGGGCTAGGGCTAGGGCTAGGGCTAGGGCTTAGACATATTTTCCTTTGTTTTTTGGACTCCAATGCTTGTAGAAGTTGGTGTAATTCCTTGATAAATTCTAAAACGCCCCCTATGATGGATGCTTGGTCTCCCTATTCAAATCAATAGATAAAAATTAGATTATAAAATGATAAATTCAAGTTCCGTACTCGAAGCTAATTAAACTTGTTTAGAATAAGAGTTAGATAATGAAGGATATAGAGACTTTTAATATTTGTGGTAGAGAGAAGTTTTTTTTCCTTATTCCATCAAAACGTTTACAACATTTTCGACAAGCGAAAATCCTAGTAGAACACGTAGTAACATTGTAAATCATGATATTTCAATTTACTTGCATACAAAAGTGAACTTGTCATGGGGAAAAAAGTAAACAGCAAGACTATAAATCATGAACGTCAAATGAAAAGTACAAAAAAAAGGTCATACACCTTTTCGTGTTTTGGCCTAATACGTTAGTTTTTACGGAGGTACGGTGTTTCTCTTGCAACGGAACGAAGTAATGTATGTACATAGGTCTTTACCGTTTGTTTCTGGAAAAAACAATTTGCATTTTACTATAAATTTCAGGAGACCCATGGATAATTTTGAATATAATGACAATGATTTTCCACCTCAAGTTCTCTTAGGGGAAAATTTGTATCTTTTTTGTGTTAGAAAATGCAATAATAAAAGAATATTTGTCATATTTTTTACAAGAGAAATGGAAATATTACCCTCTTGATATAGAAACAAGGTGTTAAAGATCTTAACACCTTTAGATGTTCATTCATTTGCTTTCTTCTATTTCTCTCCACAGCTATGTGAGCCATTTGATTACTTGATCACAACAACAAAAAAGAGATTCTTTCAATATTTTGCTTTTAGTTTTTGACTTTATACTCTTAATTATTACCTTCATTTTGGTATCTCCTCGTCTATTTATAGTACACCATGCATGTATAGGAGCAAGATGATGAAAATTGAAAAGCATCTAGGGGGTACACCTATTAATTCGAGTGTGACAAAATTAATTACCTCAAAAGTATATTTGTAACTTTAGGTGGAAATTAAATAGGTGAAAAACTGGAAATTTATTTGTAACCTTTGAGACCTTAATTAGTGTCCCAAAGATCAAGAGTGTCACAACTCATTATATATTCTTCATTCGCAATTTGCTTTTTTTGTTCATAACATTATGAAAAGCCAAAAATTAAGGGTTTGATTCAACTTTCACTAAGTTCCTCCCAAATTTCCATCTCCCACGTAGTTTGCATCATGTTCGCAACTATCCATTATTGCATGTTTTCGTTTAGTGCCGAACTTACTTATCGTCCAAACGAAACCTGTATTCCCGATTGGAGCACTATTGCAGGAAGTACGATGATTTTGAAAAATATAATCACGTGTACGTATTTAAGTTTTTAACTGAGGATAGTTTTTACAAAAAGTAAGCCAATTCTTTGAATAATTCTTTATAGTAAACATTACTTCCTTAGAGTTACACATTCTGTATATAATTAAGGTTCAGCTAGTTGTAGTAACGAGATGAAAAGGCAGTGTAATTAGTATAACATTTAATCCATAAAATAAAGGTATTTATATATATAGTTATGTAACAACTATTTTCCTCAATCTTTATACTACTAGGTTCTAATTAAATGCAAAATGTTATAATCACGTGAGGCTAGGTGTATATAATTACATTTCTCACGCGTTGAGTAATTTTCTATTAATTACTCACTCTTTTGTGCACATTTCTTAGTTCTTTGGGTCTTGTCCATAGACTCCATATATATATATACATGGTTTCTCCAAAGTTATGAACTGGATATATATATGGGTCGTTAAACGTAATCCCAGCCAACATGCATGTATAATTCGTGATGTCAAAATTGTACAAAATTTATGTAATATTTACGTAAATATATGGGTTTGATACCTTATTTTTGGGTACGTGGGCTTACATGGTCAAACGTAATGAAACAAATTCAATTACGGCCTCTTCTTTTGGGGTTTAGAAGGTCAGTAGGTCACATGGAATGAAGCAAAAACTTAATGACAACCTATTTAATTACTTTTTGATAAACTACATGCACAAATTTTGAGCTTAGGTATAAGAGTCACATGCCTAAGGTTACCAAAAACATATATATTTTCAAGACACTGGTTTGAAAAAATATTAAATATATTAGTAATCGTGTTTCACGCTTTGCGTGTGAAACGCGTAATGTGATAAAATTTAGAAAATAAGTGTAGTTATGATACAAATATTTGGAGAATAAAAAAAATATAAGAATATAAGATGAGAAGACTCAAAAGAATTTTGAGAGTTTAAATAGGGATAAAAAGTGTTATTAGTTATTACTTTTTCTCTATTTTTTATAAGAATATGGTATTGTGGTAATTAATAAAAAAATATAAAGGTATTTTTGAAAAAAAATGGTAAAATTTGGCAGACTCAAAAAATTTTGGGTTGACTTATTATAATAGTATATATATATTTCATTTCATTTATCTAATCAATAGTTATGATTTTCTTACTAAATAGTCTAGTCAACCCGTATTCGAGTATTTGCGGAGACAATATATATATATATATATATATATATATATATATATATATATATAATTTCATTATACAATTTAGTATACTAATGAACCATTTAATTTTATGTAAGGTTCTATATGCATGATCTTCTATATTAAAGAAAGCAGGAAATGACCTGATTTGTTAAATAGATAATAAATTTGGTCTATGTTTTCCTTTTTAAATATCATAGTATAATTTTAGGTCCAATGCGAACTTTATAAAAATTTAATTCGTATCATTGATTTTTTTGTTAAATGTGCTATACTTATTGGATCTAATATTTCTAACTTAATATTTTACCATTTATTAATCGTATCTTATAAATTTTATTTAAATACCTTTTTCTTTTTTATGAAACACATCCCCTCATTTTTAAGGTGATTTAAGGCCCTAAAAACTCTGAAAACGATCGTGATAAACTATATGTGTACATAAATTGGTTAATACTTATATTGTGAAGAAAGGTATTCTTATTACCTTCAACACTACTTCTATCAAAGCGATTGTCTAACACAAATTGAAATGGGACACATGATTTAATATTCATGGAAACATATGGTGCATGCATTAAAGTTCGCAAATGGCCATCGAATATGGAACCAAAGGTTATAAACTTGGGGAAACAAACACAATCAAAACTTAACAAGTTTTTAAGTGTCTAGTTTTGATGTTACCAACTGTGAGGAAATTCACGTGCATAACGATTCTTCTCCCAATTAGGTGTGACAAATAATTCATCATTTGCGATTGAACCAGGAATTTTAAATAAGAGATAATTTTTCATACTCTAGATGAGTTATTTTCCATACTCTGATACTCTCTCAATTAGGTGTTCAATTAATGAAACTTGATGTCATTTGCATGTGAACTTACATCCTTGCTTAATGTATTTTTTAGATAAAATGTATTAAACATGCTAATAATTAATAGCTTAAATCAAATCCTCTATAAAAAAAAATGCAATATAGTATAAATAAATGTATTATGTACTTGGCAGTTGTATTTGTTAAATCTCATATTCATTCATTGCTCGATTAAATATGTCATATGTATTTTTTTTTAACAAACAGAAATTATATAAATAAAAGGTATCTATGGGATAGACCCCCATAGTGGTCATTACATCGAGAACTATTCTGAACATTGGCTAAAAAACCATATAGGAAAATTGCTAGAAAGGTGAAAATATGCCAAACAGCCAGCTAGACCTCTTGTTTCACCGGAAAATGACACCAAAAGACAAACGCCTCTCCTTATACCCCCTCCCACCTTGTATCTCCTAGATCAGTCGTGATCTAAAGCGTCTGATTCTTGGTTTTCAATTTTCCAATTAGCAAAAGGAGCGCTGGATTTTTAAGCATTCAAAGACCTTCTAGTAATGTACACGAAGAAGCTACCTAATGAAATTGACATCAGTCTTAGTACCAAAAGAGATTAAAAACTCTAGACAAACTTGTGTATACCTGCAATATGTTGTAAAAACTAATTAGCAGACTAAAGCACAACTTTTCTCAGTTTTGGTCCTCATTGTAAAGTTGCCTTTGTAAACCAGAAAACTGCGCAAAGAAAGCTTCAGAATAATATCCTCATAAGCTTTAGAAATCTGTTCTTATCCAATGTATTATAATCCCAGAACGCAACACAGACTGAAAGTCTTCATTGATAATTTGCTTTGGTAATTCAAATGACTTCAGATAAATATCATCATTAGTCCAAGGAAAAACAAAAGTTTTAACCTTTTTCTAAGTCTTAAAATAGCTACCCCTCAGACAGGAAGTGCCTTTTTGATCCAAATAAAAAGCAGCATATACATTCTTTGGTAAATCCATTGCTCTGCTTGTTATGAAATTAGTACCATTTGACCCCATTTTGGCCAAACCATCTGTAGCTTGGTTCTGTTATCTGAAAACATGTGTTAGTGTGAGGCCAACATAATCCAAAAGGGTGATAATATCCCTCCAAATAGAAGCAAATTTTAAGCCTGGATAAGACTTGGTTCTCCACCAAGTAACAATCAATTCAGAATCAGTTTCCACCAGAACATTTGTTACTCCCATAGTATAGCAAATAAGTAAACCATTTTTAAGAGCCAAAATCTCAGCATACACATTGGACTGTTTTCCCAAATAATTAGAAAAAGCTAATACAAGCATGCCTCTATGATCTCTTAATATGCCACCACAACCACTAGAATTATTACTAAGAGCAGAGCCATCCAAATTAAGTTTTAATCTACCAGTGGGTGGACATTTCCACCAAACCAACTTGGACTTTTTCTTTTTACAGTGAATGGTTTTCAACTTTAAAGACATGAGTGTTAGAAAATGAAAACTGTTGGCTGGTTTTTTGGGTTTCAGTAAAAAATTTAGATCTTGCAGCCACTTAATCACCTTTTTAATAATGGTTTCAGCACACATTTTTCCATTTTCAAATCTATTACTGTTCTTACTTAGCCAAATCTCCCACACAACAATGAAAGGGACTAAAACAGCAAGCATACCAGTTTGAGAAGAGTCACATAAGTTGCACCATTTAACCATGTTTTGCTTCCAACAGTTTGTAAGACAAATATTGAAACCAAACACGTTTGCAAAATAGCTCCAAACCTGTTTACAAATATCACTAGATCCAAACAGATGAGCAGCTGTGTCAAGAGTGTGATCCTTACAACAAGAGCAAATGGTAACTGTGCATATCCCAAATTTCTTAAGGTCCTCATCCAGTTTGACAGCATTGTACCAAAGCTTCCACGAGAAAATACTGATTTTAGTGGGTAAAACAGTATTCCAAATATATTTAGCTACGTTAAGAATAGGTTTTTTTTCCCTTATGAAATTATAAGAATTTTTGGCAGTAAATTCCCCATTGAAAGTAAAAGGCCAGTATCTTACATCATCACCTTTTCTTAAAAACAGAGTTTTGCAAGTGACTTTAAGTAAAAGCTCATTCCCCCCCATTTGCCACAACAAATTAGTGTCCCAGCCATTAGTGGTAATGACCTGATTTAAAAGGACATTAGGAAACATAACATCAAAAGACTGGCAAAGGGGCCCATCTCCTGTCCAGTTTTCATACCAGAAACTAATTGAACTTTCATTAATATCCCATAAACTATTATCAACCAGGATTTTAAAATGAGGATTAATCATTTTCCAAACACACGACTGGTTGGTATTGGCCACATGTTCACCCCAATTAGGGTTGTTATTACAGTATTTTTGAAACATAAAAACAGTCCATGGAGACTCAACTTCCATAAGTCTCCAAGACATCTTGGCATGAAGAGCATTCATACACTCTTTTAGACTTCTCACCCCTATACCACCTTCATTGACAGGGCAAGACAATTTCCCCCATCTCAACCAGTGATGCTTGTTTTTACCTTCTGTCTCTCCCCAAAAAAAGTTAGCAAATTTGGTTTCAATCTTGTCAATGACTAGATTAGGGGGATTTAACACAGCAAGAATGTACAGTGGCATAGAAGATAAAACATGTTTAATAAGAGTTAGCTTATCCCCAGCTGACAGAAAATTTGCTTTCCAACTAGCCACTTTTTTGCCAATTTTATCAACCAAAGGATCATACATAGTAGATGTAAGTTTAGAATTGTGGAGAGGTATTCCTAGATATTTAGTAGGTAAAGACCCTTCACTGAAGCCAGTGGTATTGGTTATAATGCTTTTTCTACCATTTTTAGGTTTATAGGTTAAGAAAACACTCTTAGCTTTGTTTAGCATTTGACCAGAAGCCTGTTCATACTTATTAATAAAAGACATAAGCACTTCTAGATTGACTTTACTACCATTTGCAAAAATTAAAACATCATCAGCAAAGAGGATATGAGATACAGGTTCTACATTTAAGCAGGTTTTATAAGGCATTAAAATGCCTTTAATCATTAGCTTCCTCAGTCCTCTACTTAAAACCTCTTCAGCTATAATAAAAAGAAAGGGGGATAGAGGGTCTCCCTGTTTTAAACCTTTTCCAGAAGTAAAATAACCAGTTGATACTCCATTTAAGCATACAGAGTATCTAGCATTAGCCACACATCTCATAATAAGATCTATCCACTTTTTATCAAAACCAAAGCAATCAAGCACTTTTATCAGAAAAGACCAGCTCAGTCTATCAAAAGCCTTGGCCATATCAAGTTTGAAAACCACATTACCTCCCCTAACATTCTCACCCAAATGCTTAAACAACTCTTGAGCCAGTAGGATAGCATCAGTAATGAGCCTACCTTCTACAAAACCACTCTGATTATTGGATATAATTTTAGGTAAAATCTTGGCCAATCTAGCAGTAAGAATTTTGGATATAATTTTGTACAGAACTTGACAGAGACTGATGGGTCTAAATTGAGTAAAATCAGTGGGGTAATCCACTTTAGGAATAAGTATAATAAGAGAGGAAACAACAGCCATGGGTAAAGTATTGCCTTTAAAAAAACTGTGTACTGCGTTTATCAAATCATTTTTAATAACATCCCAACAATGAATATAAAAAGATGAAGAGAAACCATCAGGACCAGGGGCAGAATCACTAGGTATATCAAAAGTGGCTTTTTTAATCTCCTCATCACTAGGCATAGTGTTGAGGGCCCTATTATCAGTCTCCTTGACCAACTTAGGTATAACATGAAACAGGTCAGTATCAATATTAACAGGTGAAAAAGCAAAATGGGAAGCAAAAAAATTACCAGCCTCGCTTTGAATTTCCTTTAAATCCTCAGTAAAGGTCCCATCATCCAATTTAATTTGCAAAATCTTACTCTTAGCTCTTTTGTGTTTTAGCATTTGGTGGAAAAACTTAGAATTTCTGTCACCCTCTTTTAGTCATTTAACTCTAGCTTTTTGTTTGAAAAAAATTTCTTCCTGTAAAACTAAAGTGTTGTATTTTTTGAGAGCTATAAGATATTGGTCACAATAATTGTCCCCAACATCAACAAGTTGGTTTTCAGCAAAAATCAGTTCATCTTTTGCCTTGGCTAGATTGCCATGTATATTACCAAAAACCTCTTTATTCCACTTTTTAATGCAAAACTTAAGCCTTTTAAGCTTGAAACAGAAGTTGTCCAGGCCCTCTAAGTTACAGGGGATACCCCAATTTTTGGCCACCATCTCATTAAAACCCTCATGCTTAGTCCACATCCTGAAAAACTTAAAATTAGTGGGTCCAAAGGAAGGTGCTATATCAGTAGTAAAAATAAGTGCAGAGTGATCAGATACAGTTCTTTCAGCAACAAACAGCTTTGTATTAGGGTAACTAGCTTCCCAAGCAGCAGTAATCAAAGCCCTATCTAGTTGTTCAAAAACTACTTTACCTAGATTAATCCTACTCCAAGTAAAAATGGAACCATTATGAGGCATAGTAATGAGAGTATTGTTACTAATGAAGTCAAGGAAGTCATTTTTATCAGCACTAGCTTTAGTGTTACCACCTAATTTCTCATGGTCATACCTAATAGTGTTGAAATCCCCTACCACTTTCCATGGTTTATTATTAAAATCCAAACATGTCAGGTCATGCCACAGTTCCCTTCTAGCTATATAATTACACTTGGCATATACAACTGTTAAGAAAGATTCAATAGGAGACTTGAAGTGTATGGTAATAGATTGAGAAGTAGAGAGCAGTACATTAATATCCAGCTCCTTTTTATAAAAAAACCAAATTTTCCCTCCTTCATTAGTGTTGGAGATAACAAAATCCATTTTAAATTTGTTAGCCAAAGGGGGTGCCTTATCAAAATTGATCATAGGTTCTAAAAGAGCAAAGAAATCTAGTTTATACTTCCTAATATATTTAACCAGTTGAGCCTGTGACAGTGCATTAGCAATGCCCCTTACATTCCAAATGATGTAATTATACATTTAAAAGATTAGTTTGTACCTTTTTGGTAAGTTTACCTTCAGGTGAGTATCTTTGTGGTGGTTTACCCCCTCTTTTCACTCTTGGTGCATCTGAGTAATATCCCTCATCCTCATCCTGTTTACTCCTTCCTACACAAGTGTCTAAGTGAAGGGAATCCATCATTTTCTCAGCAGACTGCAGTATCATTACCTCTTCCATGTCCTGTGTATTGGAGTCCTCATCTTCCAACGTGCTCATGGTCAGCTTTGCCTGCTTATTAGCCCTGTTCCTCTCTTTTTTTTTTTGCTTTGTTTGTTTTAGATAAATTTGAAACTTGTTCAGAGAAAGTCTGACTAGCCATGGTATCCCCAGTTTCTCCAGTTTCCTTTTCTTTTTGTACCGCTTTTTGATTTTCTCCTAAAACTTCCAAAGCTGAGTTGTCTTCCTTTGTGCTCAAAATAGCCACAATAAGGTTATTGGCTTCTTCATTTTCACCTAATTTTTCCTTAATACTGTTTTGTTTTTCTAGAAAAATATTACTTGTGTCCTCTCTTTCTTCTTCACTATCTATCTCTACCCATTTTCCTTTTTCTTTTCTGAGAAATTTTCTTTTTGGATCTAATTTATCCAAAACCAAACCCTTAGCAGGTTGCTTAACTATGTAAGTCTGTTTTAAACCCAATTTTTTCTTTTGATTATCCCTATTTTCAGAGTTAACCCCCTGTTTATTAAAGTTTTCAGAGCTAACTTTTTCTTCTTGCTTAACGGTGCTTATTCCACTTCTAACTCTTTTGCATTCAAAATGTTCATGTCCCTGTAAACAGCACACACTACAATATTTGGGGGATTTTTCATAATCAATCCTTTGCCAATAACCCTCTTCTAGAGAGGATCCAATCCATATTCTGTAAACCCTAGGTTTTGACAGATCCATTTCTATGCAAACTCTAGCATACATAGGTCTTACATGAGTGAGAGTAGCTATATCAGCCTCTAAGAAAACCCCTAAGGATTGTGTAATGGCTTTAAGATAAGAAAGCACGCAAAAATTTAGTGGCAAGAGGGGTATTCTTACCCAAACAGGTGCAATAGCTGATTCCTTAAAAAGTGAAAAGTCACTTGTCCACTTAAAAAGCCTATATAAAGCCCCCTCCATCTCATGTGATGTTCTAGTCCAAGCTTTGTTGTAATCATTTATATTAAGCATTTTTATAAAAACATGCCTATAATCAATTAACCCTACAATTGACATCTTATCCAAACCCCAATTTTTGGCAATATGTTCCATAATATTCTCTATCTTTGGTCTACCCTTGCTGAATTTTGCTATAAGCGCTAATTGTAAAGGCACCTCCGACCTTTGAAGTTCTAATTGAGAAAAAATCACAGCAGGTTCTAAACCCTTACTATTACTTTGTCTAAGTGGGAGTTGGATATCATTGATTTCTATAGTGCGTAAATCCACCTTACTTTCTAATCCATTTAGTGTAGATGATTTACCTGAAACAATTGATACGTAGCTTGGTTTTAAGATCTCGTCTTCCTTGTTATTCGCCATGTTCGATTACTCTCAAATAACCTGAGAAATGTTGTGGGGAGAGAGGAACTAACCCATTTGAGATTGTATATATTAGTGTATTTTATGCGAAAGGTGTATTTTAATGGTGAGAAGGTGAGGAGTTAAGGGAGATAAAGGAGAAGCGGCGCTCTCTCTTTCTCTCTCTTTCTCTCTCTAGGGTTTATCAAATATGTCATATGTATAATCAGGAAAACTAAATCGAAAATGAACTTCTATGATATATGTAGTTAATGCTCGTCACTACTTTTGTCATTCCCAGAACGGCCAAAAGAAGTCATTTTTCATATATATTCACATACATTATACAATGACCATTTTCAAAAAAATTATATACAATGATCATGAAGTAAATTCAACGCCAGCAAGCATATAATATATAAAGATTAATACTAATAAAAGAATATTAAAACTGTCTGATACCCAGCTAAAGTGACCATCGTTAGTTAATGACTAAGATAACCCTAATATTTTTCTTGCATTATACTTCTATAAGTATGTATTAACGTAGACGATAAAAATGTAAGCATACTCTTAAGCTTCTTTTCTTATTACTAAAAGTCTAAAACCTTCTATTCAATGGCAATTCCCTTCAATATATTCATCCCATTAATCCTTTACTTCATTTTTGTTTCCTCATATGCAGCACCATTAATAGGGTCGTCTAAACTTAAATCCCTTTTAATCCCTATAAGAAAAGACACCAAATCACTTCAATACTATGCCACTTTTAAAATGGGTAACAATCTCCAAAACATTAAAGCAACCATTGATCTAGGTGGCGCATTGGTTTGGTTAAACTGTGACAACTACACCTCATCGTCAAAACGCCCCGTCTCTTGCGATTCTAAAAAATGTGAAGAGGCTTTTAAAGTCGGTTGTACCAATAACAATGGTTGCGGTGTTGCCGTTTTCAACCCATTTAGACCAGGGATGATATATTCCGAGACACTCAATGAGGATAAAATTAAAGTTGGGTCAACGGACGGAGACCTTGAGTTGGATGGATTTACATTTTCATGTACTGACTCGGGTGTTTCACGAGGCTTGGCGAAGAGTAGTTTGGGAATAGTAGGGTTAGCGAGGATGCCAGCTGCTCTTCACAAGCAGATGACGTCCTCGTTCAAGCTGCGTGAGAAGTTTGCGCTATGCATCCCTTCCTCGGACGAGAAAGGATCTGGTGTAATGTTCATTGGTGGTGGTCCTTTTATGCCCCCGTATGCTAAAGATCTATCAAGGCCGCTCGTTCAAACTCCACTTGTTACTAATCCGGTGAGCACCGCCCTTATCTATTCACCAGGCGATGCATCATATGAATACTTCATCGGAGTGAAATCAATAAGGATTGGGGGAAGAGATGTATCACTTAACACTTCTTTGCTAGCAATAGACAAAAATGGGATGGGTGGGACGAAACTTAGTACCATAGCTCATTTCACCATTTTGCATACTTCTATCTACAAAGCTATCTCTAGTAAGTTTGTTAAAAAATTCGCAGCAATGAATGTCACTAGAGTGGCCCCGGTGAGTCCATTTGGGGCGTGCTTTAGCTCAAAGAGTATTAAATATTCCAAAACTGGTTTAGTTGTCCCGGTTATCGATTTGACTCTTCAAAACAACGTGTCTTGGAGAATGTACGGTCATAACTCGATGAAACAAATTAATAGAGATGTTACTTGCCTAGCATTTGTAGACGGGGGATCCGAATTAACGACATCAATAGTGTTGGGTGGACATCAGTTGGAGGATAATCTTATCGAGTTTGATCTTGCCTCTTCAAAGTTCGGGTTTAGCAACTCTCTCCTTCTTCGCAACACGAGTTGTTTTAATTTTAGGCTCTATTAAGTGTTTTTTTTTGTTTATTTATTTTGAGCTTGGAGTGCTTTGTTGAATAAAGACACGTCCTGAATGTTTCAGACGTTTCATACTAATTGAATGCACGAGTTATCAGTTTATTACTTGTGCTTGTCCTTTTGAAATGGTTTGATCATACAGCGACTTTTAAATTTAAAAATCAGCTACATTTCATCAAGTTTCAGAAAGAGCTTGTCAATAAAGATGATATGGATTGTTGTCATTATACTGGACAAAGGCATCCACATAAAGATGATAATATATAGGGAAAATATCATTTTGAGTTTTTTTGTGTAATTTTTAGGGAGTTGTACTTTTCCGTAAAAAATAGTTTTTTTTAGTAAAAAACAGTTTGGGACATGCGTTTTTTATAATATAGTTTGTGAAGGGTTACTTTTTGATCATTTCACCAATATATATATCTTAAATTTAAGAATAAGAGCCCACATGAAGTATGAAATCCTGAACGAGTCTAACTTGGGACGTCCAACCACATATATATAGTAACCGAAGTAAACTTCATCGAATCATGAGGGTTACTCGGATTAAATCGAGCAATACCTACAAAAAACAGCTAACAATGGAGAAACAAACGACAAGAATGATAATTAATGATTATTTAGTTCTCACTTGTACATACGTTTCACTACAAAAAGAGTCCTGATCAGATACCACCAAATTTGTCACAAATTTATCGCTAAATGACACCATCTGTCACTAAAATAAACACGAGTCGTTCTGTCGTCTCCGATTAATGCGTTAGAAAACCAAATCTATTACTATTTCCGTTTGCGATTTGATTTTTTTTATAGTGTTTTATTACTCCATTTGTTATCCTAAACTGAGGCAACAGAAAAAATTGGCAATATGGAAAGTCATTTAGCCCCATCCGAAAACACGTAAGATTGATTACTTTGACCCAAAAGGATAAATAAAATAGTATTGTAAGGTTCATAAAAAGAAGTGCTACGGAACGTGGAAGAAGCAAGGAAATAAGCAATTTTTTTCGGAATATATATAGAATTGACCTCTAATTTTGACCGGATTATAACATTTATCATAATTGTCGAAATAAATTTTTTTAAAAATAAATCATATAATTTAATGTTTGAACTATATGATTAACTTTTATAAAATTTCATTCCGACAATTTTGATACAGGTTATTGACCGGTTAAAATTGCAGATAGTTTCATAATGAATAATTAATTAAAAACGGATGGAACGGATGGATGAAGAAATTAATTATCATTCAGTTATAGTCAATGAACTTCATTGGTCATACATGAGACCTATCAATCGTATTTTCTACAATATGAGGTACCCTTCAGGAAAGAGTCCATTTATTATTAAATGAGTAACCGAATTAACATTATCAAATGTCTATCTACAGTTTCCTTGGATTCATGGGTATAACAATGCAAAAAAAATTCGTTTTTGCTTGTTTACGACTTATATATGCACTTAATACTAATTAACCTCGATTCTAACCCAAGTTTTTGTTGAGACCGGCACATATATACCCGTTCAACTTAGAGCACAAGTAAAAGAAAGACGATAAAGCAAATTAACTCGAGCTAGCGTTAGCCTAAACCGAGAAAGGACATGGACCATAAGAGTGTCTTTTCGCACAAAAAACACGGATAATGGAACTAGGAAACATCTTCAACAAAGTTAAGAAAACTTCAACTTTCAATTTTTTTTTGTCTACCACTACCCTCACAATAGTGGAACTAGTATTTATATATGAGCGGTGTTGAATTATATTTACCCCCTCTGTCTTTCTATTTAATTATCAATTACGAAATTACGTTCAATTTTGACCGGGTTATAACTTGTATCAAAATTGTCAAAATGAATTTTTTTAAAATCTAATCATAAAATTTAACGTTTGAACTATATAATCAACTTTTAAAAAAATTTATTCCGATAATTTTGATACAAGTTATAAGCCGGTCAAAATTGCACGTAGTTTCGTAGTTGACAATTAAATGGGAACGGATGGAATGGAGTATATACAATTTTGTAATTATGAGCAGTGTTGAAATGATGTAATTGTCAAATTTTTTATAAAATACATGAATTTTTTTCGTATTTTTGATAATATGGGAATGCTACGGCCACTTTTACTCTATAACCAGTTCAACTTATGCAAGCATCCGTTTATTTTCATACAACGATTCAAGTAATAAGCAAATTCAATGTGAAAACTAAGTTGACTAAAATGACTATTTGAACCACTTAACTACTAAAATTTGTTGTGAACGTTCATGGTGTGATTGTTGATCAGTGGATGAGACATCACTGAGAATGAGAATGAGACATCACTTGGAGTAAAAGAAAGACGATAAAGCAAATTAACTCGAGTTAGCGTTAGCCTAAACCGAGAAAGGACATGGACCATAACCAGATTTAGATTTCGATTTTCAGAATCAATTTCTTCTAAAACATGACTAGCATTACACCATCTTGATGATTAGTACATTCTATTGAGAGGCTAGAGGAAAAATCCCATTAGTTATTTTAGTACACCAACCTATCGGCTTTTAACGATTTGGGTACACCAACCTATCGGCTTTTAACGATATGGATTTTATAGTCATGTTTTTAGTCATGTTTTTCCCTATAATTACATGCACATCTGAAGATAAGAAAATTGCAGTAAATTCTACAAATTAGGACGTGTATACATTGACAATTTGATAAATCCACCGACTCATCAACATTAATATATATAGAAGACCTCTCAAAGTCAAATATACGTATACGTAAACATAATCCGTTCAAATTGAGATGTTTATCCAAAAGAAATTCATAAGTATATATACAACTTGCCCAAGTTAATAATTTAGAATTTTTAAATAGTGGCGTCTTTATACGGTCAGTCTGAGACTCGTAGTTCTGAAGTAAGAGTCGTAGTTCTGAAGTACGAGTCTTGATTTTTTTTTTTAAACGGTTGACTTTTCTAAATCAATCTCGTACTTGAGAAGTACGAGTCGTAATTCTGAAATCAACCTCGTATTTCAGAACAACGACTCGTACTTCAGAAGTATGAGTCTCAGACGGAATTCAGATTATCATAATTGTATACAGACGCTACCTTTTTAAATATAGAAGTTGCTCAATCTGAGACCAAGAGGATATCTGGTTCATTCTTCGTAGCAAGATTTTGCTTCTTAATATAAATTAAAACGAGAAAAAAAATGATCATTTAGTACATAATTTGAGACTTAATTATAAAAAACTAAAGACGGGTCTCTTTTACGCTTCTGAATATGCTATAAAAAGGACTTGCATATACTTGATATACTTGGCATTCTTATAAATTTCTTACCAAATTTTCATGGCTTCTTCTGATTTACTTGTTCTCTTTATCCTATTCATCTCTTTAACCTTGGCTCAATCCTCGTTCCGACCAAAAGCGCTTGTCATTCCGGTCAAAAAAGACCCATCAACTCTCCAATACATCACCCAAATAAAGCAAAGAACCCCTTTAGTTTCTCTAGGCTTAACACTTGATCTTGGTGGCCAAAGCTTATGGGTAGATTGTGACCACTATGTCTCATCGACCTACCGCCCTGCTCGTTGTCGCTCAGCTCAGTGCTCGCTCGCTAGATCCACTTCCTGTGGAAACTGCACTGAGGGTCCAGAGCCTGGTTGTAACGTCAATACATGTTGGATCATAGTTGATAACTCTGTGACTCGCACCGCCACTATGAACGAAGTGGCCTCGGACATAGTTTCTGTGCAATCAACTGATGGAAAAAACCCTGGACAAAACGTGCGTGCCCCACATTTTCTCTTCGCTTGTGCGCCCACGAGTCTACTAGAGGGTCTTTCTCGTGGTGTCAAGGGCATGGCTGGCCTAGGTCGGACTAAGGTTTCACTTCCTTCCCAGTTTTCCGCTGCTTTTAGTTTCGGGAACAAAAAATTTGCAATTTGTTTGACATCTTCTTCGAAAGGTGTTGTTTTCTTCGGGGAAGGACCTTATGTGTTTCTTCCAGGTTTGGACGCCTCGGCTTCACTAAAATACACCCCACTTATCTTAAATAAAGTAAGTACCGCTTCTGCTTATACAACAGGCGACCCTTCGTCTGATTACTTTATCGGAGTAAAATCAATTAGAATAAACCAGAAAAAAGTATCCATCAACACGACTTTGCTCTCTATCAATAAGGAAGGGTATGGTGGAACGAAAATAAGCACGGTAAATCCATATACAGTCTTAGAGACGTCTATTTACAAAGCTGTGACCAAGTTTTTCTCTAAGGAACTATCAGAAGTTCCTAGGGTTGCTCCAGTGGCACCGTTTGGCCTGTGCTTTAATTCGACGAGTATCGGTAGCACAAGGTTGGGTCCTGGAGTGCCTTCCATCGACCTCGTGTTACAAAGTAATAGCGTCGTTTGGAGTATTTTCGGGGCTAACTCGATGGTGCAAGTTAGCGATGATGCATTGTGTCTAGGATTTGTCGATGGAGGTGTTAGGCCGTTTATGAGAACATCGATAGTAATCGGAGGGCATCAAATAGAGGACAATCTCTTGCAATTTGATCTCGCCAAGTCAAAGCTAGGTTTTAGCTCTACTCTCCTGGGTAGACAAACTAATTGTGCCAATTTCAACTTTACATCCAATGCTTAAAACAAGTGATTGTGAGATTAAGCATAATATTTCATGTCACATATTGTTTATATATGTTAGACAACGAATAAACGTCCATATACTATTGCGGTCAAGTTATCCTTTGTTTAATCAAAGCTTGTAACGAAATGTATTGTGTTGGTATATAATGACATCTTGAAACATGAGATTGGGAAATAAAAGCAGTGAGGCTGTTTTTATTTGAAAAGTAACTAGAAAGAAATACCAAAATTCAAAACAGTATTTTTTTTTTTTATCATGATACTAATTTAGCTTATTTAACGAATCGTATATAAGTTTAAGTTCAAAGTATTGCAAACAATGGTGCGTATATACAAATCGTGCACCGCACCATACATACAAGTAAAAATGGGGGCGACGCCGTTAAACCTCACCAGATGATTATGCACGTATCTGTATCGGTCCATTCTACCTTACCAAAAAAAAACTACTACTAGCCTCAGCTGTTATCATAGGCACGAAGTTACGTTGTTTCTGCTACAGCTACCAGAGGTGTGTCCGCTTACGAGTTTGTTAGAGTAGATTGGTCGAAAGGGTGATGAAGACCTAACAAAGCTAGTACAGATTTTTTACCGTATTTGGAGGGTGGGATAGTAGTATAAGTACACATTACCCTACCAATTCCATTTTGCTAACCTCATAAGCATTGCACTTCAATTACACTTGGTATTGTATAAACACCAAAATTGGTGTATAAGAAATATCCAATCCTCTATACATCCGCCCTTGCTATAAACGCTTCTTCGTTTGCGTTACTTGTTGAGTTGTTGGGATTGGATATACAATACCGTGAGATCCACTAGAGCATTGTTTCGGTACAAATATCGTGTTAGGACTACTTTTCAAATGACTTTCACAGTTATCATTTGGAAAAACACCATTTGATGATATTTGATTTAGTATCCTTAATCCTTGGATTAAAAGGTTAAAAATTTTCATGCCTGCTAGTGTTTACGTATTGTTGCGCCACCAACTATCTCGCACAAGAATGATGATGGACAGAATAGTAAAATACGTTATTAATCCCATTTCAAAAGTCTAATGTAAATAAACACCAAACTTCACTAGCTAATGGGTCGGACATCCGGATTTCTGATCCCGTGACTATGAAAGTCACAACCAATCAGGACCTTAATCTTTCCAAAAGCATGACGTAATTAATATACATTCGTATTTTTTTCGTATAATTTTGTGCGAATTCGACATACGGGCAAACTACATAAATGAACTGATAAAGGATTGCTGGATACACAACTTTGGGGTAGACAATTCATTAGATTGCTTCTAGATATGCAAACAATTCATTATTTTCTTTTCATGTTGTTCATCTTGTAATTAAATGTTTGCGTTGCACAAGTTGTCGTTAATTTAACTAATCTAATCAACTTATTATCTACTTAAACCGTTACGTTTTACGTCTCCCGCTAAAATAAGTAGATCGAAGAGTATACTAGTTCATGGCTTTAGCTTTTTATTGGCATATTCAAGACAATATAATTGTTGCAAATTGGAAAATTACCATAATTCGTATAAAATCGAGAAATGAATACATTTAAACAAATGAAATTAGTACTGCTCCATACAAGAGAGCCAATCAAGTTTGAATTAAATTATTCAAACAAAAAATGGTCAAATTGTGTAGCCTCTGAGCTGTGATCGATGTTATCCAAAAGTTGTCATACTACTTTGATATCATACCCACCCCTAATTAATACATGCACCTATATACGGAACACTATAAATGGTCAATATATATACCATACACTATAATATTCATCATAATTACACACATTTTATTTTTATTAAAAACTTATAATCTTATGGCTTGTTCTATATTCCCTTTAATTTTCTTACTTTCACTCCTCTTCTCCTTCGCTGTTGCTCAGCCCTCTATTCGTCCGAAATCACTCGTTATTCCGGTGAAAAAAGACCCATCTACCCTCCAATACATTACACACATAAGCCAAAGGACTCCTTTGGTATCTTTGGACTTAACACTTGACCTTGGTGGTCAACATTTATGGACGGATTGTGACCAGGGTCTTGTCTCGTCCACATTTCGTGCGACACATTGTCGTTCTGCCCAATGCTCACTTGCTGGAGCAGATATATGTTATTTGGAAGGTACATGTGGCACATATCCTGAAAACCCGGTGAAACCTCTCGCCAGTACCGGTTTTGTTGGTTCTGATGTAGTCTCCGTCCAATCTACGAATGGTAGAAACCCTGGCCAAAATGTTACAGTCAAAGATTTTATCGTTGTATGCGCGCCTACGTTCTTACCAGAAGGCCTTGCAAGTGGTGTCAAGGGCATGGCCGGACTTGGACGCGATAAAATTTCTCTCCCATCTCAATTTTCCGCCGCTTTTAGTTTACAAAAGAAATTTGCGGTTTGCTTAACCTCAGGAAATGCAAACGGTGTTGTTTTTTTCGGTGATGGGCCGTATGTTTTCCTCCCAGGTTACGATGCATCGACTTCTCTTATTTACACACCTCTTATACTAAATAAATTTAGCACAGGGATAGTATTTACTACAGGCCAACCTTCTTCGGATTACTTCATTGGAGTGAAATCCATTAAAATCAATGAGAAAAATGTACCCATCAACACGACCTTGCTCTCGATTGACAATGTAGGGAATGGCGGAACAAAGATTAGCACGGTAAACCCTTACACGGTTCTGGAAACGTCTATTTACAAGGCTATCACTGAGTTTTTTGTAAAAGAGTTAGCTCATGTGCCTAGAGTAGCTTCGGTGGCTCCATTTGGCGTTTGTTTCAGCTCTAAAAACCTTACTACTACCCGGGTAGGTTATGGTGTACCTCCGATTGACCTTGTGTTACAGAGTGAGAGTGTGTACTGGAGGATTTTCGGGGCGAACTCAATGGTCCAAGTTAATGATGACGTGGCGTGTCTAGGGTTTGTCGATGGTGGTGCTAATCCAAGGACTTCGATCGTGATCGGAGGATACCAAATAGAGGATAATCTCTTGGAGTTTGACCTTGCTACATCAAGGCTAGGGTTCAGCTCTACTCTTTTGTTTAAACAAACAACTTGTGCCAATTTCAATTTCACTTCCACTTCTTGAACATTGATTTGGATTATGTTCCCATATTATTTCTATTAAATGTTCTTTATCGATTTATTTAATAGGTTGATACTAAATAGTGGCCATGTCTTATTTTAAGAGGCCTCATTTGAGATGCTTTCTATTTTTGTGCTTTTGCTTCTATTCATGAGGCTTGTAACAAATCTGTTTGAAATTGGTATATATGCCATTTGATTTTTCAACTCATTATTTAGAAAAAATATGCCATGAATTAACCCTGTATAACAAAATCAACAAACATGTTATGTACTTAAATATGTACCCTTTTGGCCCTTTCACTTACAAATGCTTAATACGAGTTGTCCACACTTGAGTAACAACAAACAAATTTCACCATCACCTTTTCCTCACAATGTTTTAAAAATTGAAATAAGCATAAGGTTCTAGCGGTATAAAAAGCGGGAAAATTGCTTTAAATGGAACTATCAATTTTACTAAGAAGTGCGATTTTTAAAACAGTGTTTTCAACGAGTTGTCCACACTTGTAAGAACAAGCTATTTTAATGGGTTAAAAAATACTCATACTAGAGATTTAATAATTGAGAGTGACTCTCTATTATTGGTCAATATTATTCAGTCAAAGCAAAAAATCCATCGGAGAATCATCCACATCTCATCAATGAAATAAAAAATATTATGAAAGAAAACACTTATATGGTCTCATTCGTGATGACAGAGGCTAACACTGGAGCATGTTTGCTAGCCAATTTTACTTGCTTATTAGACTTGAAAATTTCAAAGAATATACATGATTTTTCAGCGAAATTAAAGAGCATAGTGGATCTAGAAAGAAGAGGTATTCCTTAACTAAGAATGCGATATGAAGAGGATGGCTAAACGAAGAAGAAGATGGCGATGGAGAGCAATTTTCTCTTTCTGTCTTTGTAGGTGCTGTCTGAAGATGAAGTGTCTGGAGCAGGTGAAACGGTGGAGGGTTAGTGTAATTATTAGCACTCTAAACCCTTTGAATTTCAAGAAGATTTCAATATTTCGGAAGTTTTATTCTCGTTACATTTTAAGTTTTTGTTATTTACTTTCAAGATCTTGTAATTTATTAAGTTGTATCTGTTACCATTTTCATTTCTGTTTCTTTCAAGATCTTGTAATTTATTAAGTTGTATCTGTTACCATTTTCATTTCTGTTTGTGGGGTTTTTTCCCCACTTTATAATAAATAAAAAAAGTGGGTTTTCCCTATACCATTAATTTAAAAAAAAGTAAGAACAAGCAATTTTCATTTTCAAGCAGAATGGGTAAATATATAAGAAGAAAATACTCAATTAATTAATGCAAGTTGAAATGGAGAACTAATTAGTTTAACCATGAGTTTCCCTATAATGGAATGCGACATGATCATAAATATGACAAATATATATAATCTTTTAAATTGTCAAAATGTCTCCTTTTTAATTAATTTAAACTTGGTGGACAGATGATTAATTAGAAGAATATAAGGGATGGACAAAAATTAAATTTTATCAAAACTTAAAAGGTCTTGTACAAGTAGCTTCAAAACACAATTATGCACTCCACACTATTTTAGCTAATTAAGATATACATAAGCAAGACCACCTCGAGCAAACATGTCCACTTATTCACTAAACCAAAAAACTAATTCTAAATATAACACTACAACAAATAGTACATGAGGTGTTCTCAATACACTGCATAATTTCTTAATAAACGCGCAGACCGTAGATTATATCTACGGTCTGTGTAATTTTTTTCAAAATTACACAGTCAGTCCCTGCCTTTTAAAATTACACAATCAGTCCCTGCGCGAAATTACACAGTCAGTCCCTGGAAAAAACAGAAACTTTCGTTTTTTTTTAAAAAAATAAAATTTTATTCTACACTCTCTCTCTTTCTCTCAAAAACCCCCAATTTTCAACCCAAAAAATCACCCAAATCAATCAACCACATTAACTATCAAATTTATTAACAAAAAACCCCAAATCATCAATCAAACTTATCCATAATTCAAGGGTATATCTTTTATTCTCTAATTTATTATGTATTTTGTGTAATTTAAATTTGTAAAATAGGAAAAAATATATAAAATATGCAAATCCATAATTCACTTAGCTATATATCATTGTTTGTTGTTTGTTTATATTAATTATAGAAATTTTATTAATTGTTGATATTTGGCCCATTTTTGCATGTTTTTTTATTTTTTGTAATTTTAACTTGTAAAATAGGAAAAAATATATAAAATATGCAAAACCATAATTCACTTAGCTATATATAATTGTTTGTTGTTTGTTTATATTAATTATAGAAATTTTATTAATTGTTGATATTTGGCCCATTTTTGCATGTTTTTTTATTTTTTTTGGTTAATTTGAATTGTTTATGAAAAAATGTGTGTTTGGTTATGATTAAAAAATTGAGTTATTATTATTTGGTTTATGATTAAATGTGTTTGGTTATGATTAAATGTGTTTGGTTATGATTAAAAAATTGAATTATTATTGTTTGGTTTATGAAAAAATGTGTGTTTGGTTATGATTAAAAAATTAAATTATTATAGTTTGGTTTATGAAAAAATGTGTGTTTGGTTATGATTAAAAAATTGAATTATTATTGTTTGGTTTATGAAAAAATGTGTGTTTGGTTATGATTAAAAAATTAAATTATTATTGTTTGGTTTATGAAAAAATGTGTGTTTGGTTATGATTAAAAAATTGAATTATTATTGTTTGGTTTATGAAAAAATGTGTGTTTGGTTATGATTAAATGTGTGAATTATTATTGTTTGGTTTATGAAAAAATGTGTGTTTGGTTATGATTAATTGGTTATAATTGAGTTATCATTGTTTGGTTATCATTTATTGGTTATAATTGAGTTATCATTGTTTGGTTATCATTAATTTGTTATGATTGAGTTATCATTGTTTGGTTATCATTAATTGGTTATCATTGAGTTATCATTGTTTGGTTATGATTAATTGGTTATAATTGAGTTATCATTGTTTGGTTATCATTAATTTGTTATGATTGAGTTATCATTGTTTGGTTATCATTAATTGGTTATGTTATCATTTTTTTGGTTATCATTAATTGAGTTATATTTGGTTATCATAGTTAGGATGACAGACCCAGGTCCACAGATTAAAGGGAGGTTGGGTATTTTACGACAGACTGGTCACATTTCTAGTCAGACTTGGGATGCTGGCAGAGAAGCGGGTAGAGGAGATGCCAATAAGATTAGGGTTTATAATTATAGTTGGCAGATACCGACGCCTGAAAGGGTAGTTCAAAATATCATTAGGGCTGGTTTTTACGGTATTTACAGTATAGGTAATTATACCGTAGACCGAGGGTTGATTACAGCCTTAGTTGATAGGTGGCGTGATGAGTCGCACACGTTCCATTTTGTCGGGGGAGAGTTGGGGATATCTTTACAGGATGTAGAGATTATGCTCGGTCTGAGGGTGGATGGTCTTGCTGTGACCCGGTCGGAGCGGAATGACACGAAGGCGAGCAGGTTGGCTATGATGGAGAGTTTGTTGGGTGTTAGGCCGGCTGACAATCAAGTCGATCTAAACTGTCTGACAGTTAGACTTGATTGGATGTTACAGACCTTCGGTCAATTACCCCCCAACCCTAGTGAGGAGCGTTTACTATATCAGTCTAGGGCTGCCATGCTATTATTACTGGCTGCACATGTGTTTTCGGATAAGAGCAGTGATCAGATTCCACTCTGGCCTCTGCCATTTCTGGAGGATTTTGACACATGTGCTGAGTATAGTTGGGGATCAGCTCTTCTGGCCTGGTTAGAGGCTAATCTATGCAGGGTGGTACGTTGTAAGACAACCGGAGTAAGCGGGGCGGTGATGTTTCTGGATATGTGGGCGATTACCAGACTACTGCCGGTTAGACCGTGTGAAGAGCTGCCGGAAGATGTCGAGCCACCGGAGGGCTGGCCTAGGTTCCCCCTCGGTTACAGGTATGATATTTATTTAGTTTTTGAATTGGATTTGCTTTTTTATATTATTGTGTCATCTATCATTTACTTAGCTGCCGGTTATATTTATTGTTTATCGGTTTTTGTTTGTATATTATAGATGGAAGATGTGGCGGCAAACTAACCTTACGCCATATGTCTACGGACATAATGTGGTCCACATACGTGACCAGTTTGACAATATGTCGCCTGAACAGGTAAATTTTAATTTTCGTATTACATGTAACTTACGTATTATATGTTGTATATGTTTGCATTGGTCTTATCTTCGCAGAATTTATTACTCGTCTATTTTTAAACCATTGTTTATATATTCTAATTTGATGATTACAGATAGTGTGGCAACCTTACGGGGATCTCAATCAGTATCCGGAATACTGCACGCGGGGCCGGTATATGTGGCATTGTTCTGTGCCTCTCATTTGTAATGAGAAGATTGAGTACCACCCCGCGGACAGGTTCATGAGGCAGTTCGGTTTTGTGCAGGGGGTCCCTACGTATATTTGGAAACCAAGACAGGGTCACGGCAAGGATAGAAGATATGGGACTGGGCAAAAACACGACTGGCCTTTACTAACCGGAGAATTTATAGCCGTGTGGAATGACCGCCACACCCGTCTTATTAACGGCGAATATGGCACGGGGACGTCACCGGGTTACATGAAATGGTATAGAGAGCGGACCCGCATCTTCATAAACCCACCTGAACTTGCCCCGCCCCCTCACGGTTTCCGGGAGAATACGGGTGTCTTCAATAAAATGGTAACTACTAAATCGTTTTTTACTAATAAATCGTTACTTCTTTTTATGTATATTTGAATACTAATAAATCGTTTTTTATTGTTTTTTTTTTACAGAAAGCGATGTTGCGCCGCAGTTTCAAATCGTTCAAACGGGCGAAAATGAGAACGGACGTGGACTTACTACGTAAGGAGTTCGCTGAAATGGGTATGAATCCGTATGGGTCAGCTGATGAACAGTCGGAGGGCGATGACGACGACGACGACGACGACGGTGATGACGACCTAGGTTACGACCCACGAACTTACACTAGGGCTTCAAGTTGTCGGCGTCCCGACGAAAGAGGCGAATCTAGTAGCGGGGGTAGAAGATCGACTGGAGGTCGACATCCGACTACAGATCAGGGTCCGGGTCCGAGTTCAAGCAGTCATCGTCGTCGTTCTTCTTTTGCTGGGTCGGACTATGTTCAGACCGATGTTCCGTTCGATCATCATAGACAATCATTTGGTTCGTACGAGCATCATCCTAGTCATCAGTCCACCGACAGTTGGAGTCGGGGGTTGACGATTACATCCCACAAGCGTGCGCCGCATCCAGAATCGCAGCAGCGGCAAAGACGGCGTACGGAGCTAAACGAAATCGAAGAGTCTGCTGAGCCGTCATCGGATAGATTAACATCGGTGGGAAAGATGCTCCCTATGTCCAACTTTAAAACATTTAGTCGTTACAAAAAAAAATAAATGCACCGTTTTTGTATTTGATTTCTATGTTTCATTTGTACGTTATAATTTCGTAAACTTAATTTGATTCGTATGTTTGATTTGTATGTTTGTAAAAAATATTCTGTATTTTAATTGATAGGACCAATATTGAGTTTTTACAAACCCTAAACCCTAAACCCTAAATTAAAAACCCTAAACCCTAAACCCTAAATTAGAAACCCTAAACCCAAATTACAAACCCTAAACCCTACCCTAAAAACCCTAAACCCTAAACCCTAAACCCTAAACCCTAAATTAAAAACCCTAAACCCAAATTACAAACCCTAAACCCTATATTAAAACCCCTAAACCCTAAATTACAAACCGTAAACCCTAAACCCTAAATTAGAAACCGTAAACCCTAAACCCTAAATTACAAACCCTAAACCCTAAACCCTAAATTACAGACCCTAAACCCTAAACCCTAAATTACAAACCCTAAATTACAAACCCTAAACCCTAAACCCTAAAAAACCCTAAATATTCTGAAATTTACATACAAACCGTACATTTAATGTACGGTTTGTACAGATTTCATACAAACCATACATTAAATGTACGGTTTGCATGTATTTTGTGCAAACCGTAAAAGTAATGTACGGTTTGTACCCCTGATTTAAGCAGCGCCACTTTACGAATGTACTTTTTGCACCGAATCACCCTAAACGACGAAAAAAAAAAAAACTACAAACCGTAAAAGTAATCTACGGTTTGTAGTGTAAATTACATTGGATACCATATACATCAAATGCATCCGACAACACTTTATTACTTTTGAATTATTATGAGTTGACAACCCTATCCGAAAATGACTACTCAATGCATTATTAAAGTTTGGAAATGACTACACCAAAAAAAACACTACAACCCGTAAAAGTAATCTACGGTTTGTAGTGTAAATTACATTGGATGCCATTTCTATCAAAATAATTCCGACAACACCTTATCACTTTTGAATTATTATGATTTGACAACCCTATCCGAAAATGACTACTCAATGCATTATTAAAGTTTCGAAATGACTACACCAAAAATGCACTACAAACCGTAAAAGTAATCTACGGTTTGTAGTGTAAACTTACACTATAAATATGACTCAATTTTGCCAATTCTAACAAACCATAAAATCAAACACAAACACATTTCGGAAATCTCTAAAAAAATCCTCATTCCTCCCCAATAAAATATACAAACAAACACTTTTCGAAAATGAATTACAACTATGGTTATGACAACAACCAATGGAATAACAACAACAATGCGAATTCATCCAGTGGCTCAAACGATGAGCTAACTGATTATTCGGAGCACTTTGAAGTCGATGAATTGACTTGGGAAACAAGGGATGAAATGCTTGCTGATCTTGCTGATGTGGCTGGAAATTGGGGTTTCATTCTTACGATTCGTAGGTCTGGAGGGGGTGATGGGAGCAGAACACCGTATGTTGATATTGTATGTGATAAATCGGGGGTTTACGAAAAAAAGAAACCATCTTCCGTAAAATCAGGTACAAAGAAAAAAGATTGCCCATTTTTCATTAAAGGTTACGTAGTTAATGGTGAATGGATGTGTCACGTAGAAAATGGACAACATAACCACCCACCTCCAACTTACCTCCAAGGGCAAGCACGACGTGCTCGTTTAACCCAAGATGAAAAAGAAATTGTTAAAACTTTAAGGCAAAGTAGTTTTAAAGTTGGTGCAATATTAGAGGCCATAAAAAATAGAAATCCTGACAATGTATCAAACGCTAAAACGATACATAATTTTTTGGCCGGACTGAAATTTAAAGAACGAGATGGTAGAAACCCGATACAGGAACTGTTTAATTTGTTGGATAGCCATCGCTACACGTTCTACTATAATATGAACCCATCAACCCATTCCCTTGAGAACTTGTTTTTTGCACACCCCGATTCTATAAGGATGTTCAAAGCTTTTCCTGATGTCTTGTTAATGGATTGTACATATAGAACAAACCGTTTTAATATGTCATTTCTAGAAGTCGTAGGAATGACATCAACGAACCAAACATATTGTTTAGGTTTTGTTTTCATGAGTGACGAGACAAAGGAAAGTTATATATGGGCATTGGAAAAATTTAAAGTTACATTGGAGGGGTGTATACTACCTAGGGTTTTTGTAACCGACAGGGAAATGGCCTTATCAAATGCTTTGTCCGTTGTTTTTCCCGATTCTCATCATATTTTGTGCACTTTTCATATTGCAAAAAATGTTTTGAAAAACTGCCGTAAAAAGATCCCTGATGAGGAGTGGCAAACGTTTCTAGATGATTGGGGTTTATTGGTTGATTCTGAGTCGATAGAGGAGTATAATCATAACCGAACTTATTTCAATTCCTCTTACAAATCGTACCCTGCTGTGATTAAGTATGTAGACAAGCTTTTAAATGATTATGCTGAAAAGTTTGTTGCATGCTATACCAACCACACAACACATCTAGGTAACAGAACTAGCAATCGAGCCGAACAACAACATGCTAAGCTGAAAAGATCCCTTTCCACAAATACTGGCACGCTTGAAACTGTTTGGGTAGAGGTGAATAGAATTCTAGAAAAACAGTTTGAGGATATTAAGATGAAGTTGGATAAATGCAAGTCTTATTTTCCACATTCTGAACGAACACCTCTATTTATAAATCTTAGGTCGTATATCACACACTATGCCTTTGATTTATTATTTCAAGAACATAAAAAATGTGATGGCCAGGCTGATGAGAATTGTTCTTGCGGTTTCAAATTGTCTCACGGTTTACCTTGTCATCATATTATGAGTGAACATATTCTATTCGGGAAGCCTCTTCCTCTAGAATATATTCATCCATTCTGGAAAAAATTAGACGTAATTGATGATAATGGGAACACCGATGATTATGGGGTAGAGGGTGATCTGGAAGAGTTTAAAAGTGTTTATGCTAGGAAAAGTAATGTTGAAAAACGGCGTATGAAAACACAACTCCGAGAGATAACCGTCCCAGCCAGAACATCCGTCAGTGACCCCGAAGTGAGAGTAAATAGGGGGAGACCTAGAAAAGGCGACAAATCTAGTAAGAGGGATAAGTCGGGATGGGAGTATGTGGAGGAGGAACATGGTGCTGGTGCTAGTAGGGACAAGGGCAAAGGCAAGGCTGATGAAACACCGGAGGTAAGGGTAAACCCAACTAGGAGGCCGCGAAACCAGAACCCTAAACCCACTAGGCCAACCTTCCTGTACAGTGACCAAATATGGTTCATGTTACATAGTTACATCGAAACGGTTTATGATGTGCGTGGGGATGGTAACTGTGGGTTCCGGGTACTTGCAAATGCGACGGGTAAACAGAATGGGGAAGATGATTGGTACGCGGTAAGATGTGAATTGTTTCAAGAGCTGCAGCAAATGAAAGGTGTTTATTATGAGCTGTTTGAGAATATTGACTTTGAATCTTACCGGTATGATTACATTTTATCAAGTTTAAATTTTTATCATGCTACAAATCCCGCACCTGCTGAGAAATGGATGAGATTTCCGTCCTATGGTTTTTTAATTGCTTCTCATTACAATATGCCAATTGTATTGTTGTCCTTATGGGAAAATCAAAATGGAGAGGTAAACGTGTGGAACTCCACTTTCTTATACTGGTCCGCCTCGGGGAACAACACATTACATCCCGACTGTAATGGTGTTCGTCAACAGTTGTCACTATGCTCAGGTTATTCCTAAAGAAGAAGGGATCTTCCCAATGCCAGGAATTATAGCACGGTGGGAACAAACACGCACTGAGACAGCTGCGCCATGGAAGGAACTTTTTCGACCTAATTTCAAGTTATATATGGCGCTCGAAAAGAAATCGGGAAAGAAAAAAGCAAATGAAGATCAAGCTATAGATTTAAGTCCATAATCAGTTTTTTATTTTTAATTCGATGTAAATTACTATTTTTTCCAAGTTGTTGTAAATTTATATGATGTAAACAAATGTTTAATAAATTTGTTCTATGAAATTTAGTTCTATGAAATTTTGTTGTAAATTTTGTTTAATAAATTTGTTTCATGAAATTTAAAAGTTCATATTCATGTTCGCATATTAAGTTAATTTTTTTTACGAAATTTATATAATTTATGATTGTTTCATTCAACAAAATTGATGATTGACACCAAATTGACGACTTATTTAATGTTTCATATTGCGTTATACAAGTGTTAAAAACAAACCGAAGGTACTTCACAAAAAATGACGATTTAGTTAATGATTCAATAAATATCAACTTATACACTTGACAAAAATATAACATGTAAAATTTTGAACTTATACAATAAATATCAAACATAAAATTTATCAAATCAACTTTATTTGTGTAAATTTGTGTAAAATTTGTGTTTATTTTGATAGATTATTAGAATATTGGTAATTTATTTTATGTAAAATTTTAAAAATAAGGCATTTAGTTTTTTTATTAAAAAAATCATATTTATTTTGAAAAAATTATTCAGTTTTTTAATTTTAATTCTCAGTTTTTTTTTTTTTTTTTTTACCAAAAAAAAGCTGCAAACCGTAGATTTTTTCTACGGTTTACAGTGATCAACTGTAAACCGTAGAAAAAATCTACGGTTTGAGCGTTTTTACAGATTTTTTGCAGTTAATTAATCCACCCTCATAGTACATTTGTTGTAGTGTTATATTTTAAAGACAATCATTAGGCAAATTTTTTTTTAGAGACAATAGCTAGAGATAATTTTTTTAGAGATAATTAAATTTTGTCTCTAAAATAGTAATTTTTCGGGATAAAAATAATATTTTATACATAAAAATAAATTTTTTGTCCTCAAATCTAACTTTTAGACACATAATTTGAAAAAAAAAATTATCTCCAAAGACAATCTCATACGGACATTAGAATACAATTTAATTTCGTCTCAAAAGTTATTTGAAAACAAATTTTAATACTACTCACTCTAGGTATTTGTTTCTTCTTTTGTGTGTGAATTTAGTTAATTATACTAAATCAAAATTACAATATGTATCTCCTTTTGACATAATGGTAAAATACATAAATGAACTAGATACGCATAAATTTGGATTCAAATTATCTAAAGTTCATAGTGCACTCACATGATCTAGATTTATGCGTGAGTTTATAATTTTATTTTTATATAATTTTAATATATAAAAATATATATATTAAAATCATTGATTTTTTTACTTTTTAAATAATACTTAAATTTATGTTAGTCTCGTAGTTTTGTTTGAGTTTTTATTGTGTTGTAAAGTTAGTTTTTACTTTACAAAATCATAATTTGTATTTAATATATTAAAATTATATAAAAAGAAAATTACAAAATTCACGCATAAATCTAGATCATTGGATTGTTCAAATTTCATTAATTATACGAAATTCTAAAAATATATGAAAGAATTTAAATCACACACAAACTTTGGGGTGACCAAATCGTATTTCACTTTGTTCAATTTTTTTGCTGGATTGCTTCTAGATATATGTCAAGATTTCTTAATTACTTCGTCATTATCTTCTTTTTCATTTTATTCATCTTGGAAATATTTGCGTTACATTTATAAGTTCTCCTTATTTATAACATGATCAATTAATTATAATGTACCAGAACCACTGGCTAGTACTTATTGGCATATCAATGTCAATATAATTGTTCATATGTTTGGTGGACACTTGTAGGAACGATGATAAGTGATGCATTGCTGGATTTGTATTTTAATATTAGGATTCTCATATTAATTGTAGTTGTGTTGAAATTATCAAACATAGCTGCATTGAAGAATGTTGATATTTTTAATATTCTTCTGAGACATTTGATTATTTAACTTTTATGGGCGTTAATTATGCTTTAGTATATTTGAAATTCTATACTTACCTCTCCTCCGAGTAAGATAATGTTTTTGTCTAATACATTTGACTAATTGATCTTTATTGAGTTCAGCGATATTACGTTCTTGGACTTTAGTTTTACGATCGTCTTGATTTCGGAATAGACGAACCATAAGGATAGCACCAATAAGGAATAAGACTAAGGTTATCGAAACAAAATGTTACTGAAATTGATAAAGTTAAGTTTTTCTCCCATTTGCTTTCTCAACCTCATATCAGTGTATTTTAATTTGTATTCGGCCTATTTATCCTCTTTTGAATTAAAAACCATCATGGAGGTTTAATTTGTTCAATGACTAAGACTTTGTTTCTTAACATAAGAGCTCATCTACTTAAAAAAAAAAAAAAAAATCAATATAATTGTTAAAAATTAGAAAATGACAGCATGAAAATATTACAAGAGAGCCAATCAAGTTTGAATGAAATATTCAATCATAAAATGGTCAAATTATGTAACCTCTGTTATCCAAAAGTTGTCATACTACTTTGATATTATACCCACCCCTGATTAAGACACCTATATACAGAGTACTATAAATTCACAATACCATTCACTATAATATTCATCACAAGTACACACATTTTATTTTTATTAAAAACTTATAATCTTATGGCTTGTTCTATATTCCCTTCAATTTTCTTACTTTCACTCCTCTTCTCCTTCGCCGTTGCTCAACCCTCTTTTCGTCCGAAATCTCTCGTTATTCCGGTAAAAAAAGACCCATCTACCCTCCAATACGTTACACACATAAACCAAAGAACTCCTTTGGTGTCTGTGGACTTAACACTTGACCTTGGTGGTCTACATTTATGGGTGGATTGTGATAAGGGTTTTGTCTCGTCCACATATCGTATCACACGTTGTCGTTCTGCCCAGTGCTCACTTGCTGGTGCAGATACGTGTGATACGGAAAATACATGTGGCACGTTTCCTGATAACACGGTGATAAATCTTGCCACTGGCGGTAATGTTGGTTCTGATGTAGTCTCTGTCCAATCTACAAATGGTAAAAACCCTGGCCAGAATGTTACAGTCAAAGATTTTATCTTTGTATGTGCACCTACGTTCTTACTAGAGGGCCTTGCAAGTGGTGTCAAGGGCATGGCCGGACTTGGACGGACTAAAGTTTCCCTTCCATCTCAATTTTCCGCCGCTTTTAGTTTACAAAGGAAATTTGCGGTTTGCTTAACCTCAGGAAATGCAAACGGTGTTGTTTTCTTCGGCGATGGGCCATATGTTTTCCTTCCAGGTTACGATGCATCGACTTCTCTTACTTACACACCACTTATCCTTAATAAAGTAAGCACCGCCGGCGTATCTTCTCAAGGCGAACCTTCTTCGGATTACTTCATAGGTGTAAAATCGATTAAAATCAGAGAGAAAAATGTACCCATCAACACGACCTTACTCTCGATTGACAATGAAGGGTATGGTGGAACAAAGATTAGCACGGTAAACCCTTACACAGTTTTGGAAACGTCTATTTACAAGGCTATCACTGAGGCTTTTGTTAAAGAGTTAGATGTACCTAGAGTGGCTTCAGTGGCTCCGTTTGGCGCTTGTTTTAGTTCTAAAAACCTTAGCCCTACGCGGCTAGGTTATAGTGTACCTTGGATTGAACTTGTGTTACAGAGTGAGAATGTGAGCTGGACGATTTACGGGGCAAACTCGATGGTTCAAGTCAGTGATGACGTGGCTTGTCTAGGGTTTGTCGATGGTGGTGTTAATCCAAGGACTTCGATCGTTATCGGAGGATACCAAATAGAGGATAATCTCTTGGAGTTTGACCTTGCCACATCAAGGCTAGGGTTTAGCTCTACTCTTTTGGGTAGACGAACCACTTGTGCCAACTTCAATTTCACTTCTACTTCTTGAACATTGATTTGGAGTATTTAATAAGTTCATACTAAATAATGGCCATGTCTTAATTATTTAAGAGGCCTCGATGCTTTTTGAAGCTTGTTATATATAATAAATCTTGTTGAAATAATTGGTATGCTGAGCTGAAAAAAATGCATGCAGTTATCCTTCTATAGTTTTATCTAGAGCTTTTATAGTTGGTCAACACTTGCTTTTATTTTATTTTGTGTCGGCGTTCCATTTGACTTTCACTTTCAAATATTCATAATACGAGTTGAACACACTTGAATAAGAACAAGCAAATTTCACTAGTGTCTCACGTGTTGCGTATGCGACACGTTACGTAATAAAAATATAGAAAATATGTATAGTTATAATATAAATATGTGGATAATAAAAAAAACATAGTTTAAGATTTAAAATAATGTTGAGTTGTTAAAGAGCAATAAATAATTTTATTAGTTTTTTACTTTTTATATTTTATATTTTTATGCGAGTATGGTATTATTGTAATTAATATAAAGGTGTAAAAGTAATTTTAAAAGAAAAAGGTTAAATTGGACAGTCTCATTTGACTTATTATAATAGAATGATTCTGAAAATATAAAACGTCATTGGCAACATGATCATAAAAATGACCCATATATATATATCTTTTTAAGAACAAGCAAATTTCAGTATCAAGCAGAATAGGTATGCTATATAAGGAGAGAAATACTCAACTAATGCAAATTTAAATGGAGAGCTAATTAACCATCATGAGCTTCCTTATGATAATGACCAATTTTATTTTATTTTACCTCAGAATGGATTAGGGCTTTCTCCTTTAATCGTTTACTAAATGATATTCTGTATATAAAACGTCATTAGTTAGCAACATGATAATTAAAAATTAACATCCTTTCAATTAATTGTCAAAATGTATCATCTTTAATTAATTCAAACTTGTGCCTTGGTGGACAGATGATTATTTAAAAAAAAAATAAGGGATGGACAAAAACTAAATTTTATTAGAACTTAATTTAAAAGGTCTCATGAATGTCTAGCTTTAAAACACGATTCTGCAGGACTCCAAAATATTAATTTTAGCTTAAGGAATACATAAGCAAGACCACCTCGAGCAAACATGCCCACTTATTACTAAACGAAAAGGCTAATTAATTCTAAGTCTAACCCTTGACTGTAAAGTTGAAATTGCCACATGTTGTTTGCCTAAACAACAATGAAGAGCTAAACCCTAGTCTTGATTTTTCAAGATCAAATTGCAAAAGATTGTCCTCAATTTGATGACCTCCTATCACAATCGAAGTCCAAGAATTTCCTCCTCCATCCACAAATCCTAAGCATGTCACGTTCTCTTTCACTTGCACCATTGAGTTTGAGCCAAAAATCATCCATGAAGTGTTATCATTTTGCATAACCAACTCGATAGGTGGCACTCCCGGTCCCACACGTGTGCTTCCGAGCGATTCTGAATGGTAGCAGACTTTGAAAGGAGCAACGGGGGCCACTCTTGGAACTTTCCACAACTCTTTAGTGAAAGCATGGGTGATAGCATTGTAAATTGATGTTTCCATAATTGTATAAGGATAAACCGTACTTATCTTGGTTCCTCCTTTTCCGTCTTTGTCGATGGACAAGAGTGATGTGTTTACAGGGACAACATTGCCGTTGATTTTGACAGATTTCACTCCAATGAAGTACCTATTGGAAAAATAAGACAGTGTGAGTCCTTCCAATTCATCAAACCAATGAAATATGATAAAAATCTATCTTAACTATGGTATATTCTATATTGCAAATCAAAACTACGATATGTATCTCAGTATCTCCTTTACCTATAGTCCTATACTAATTAATAAGTGGACAAATGGCAAGGGTCGGAAACCAACTCTCTTATATAGCAGAATATGAACAAAGAATGTCCATCATTTTGCATTATTGACATATAACTACATAGAACAGTTTTAACTATTACATCTATCTTAATTAATTCTTAAATGAGCTTATAAAAAAGTAATAATTCTTAAATGATCTAAGTTTATAAGAAGAAAAAGAAATGGAGGGTAGGAATAATACTCTGGTGCTGTTCTGCCATCAAGGTTGTTTACAGGTGTAGCATGTGAGTTCTTAATGAGTGGTGTGTACATTAGAGATTTTGATATCTCCTTATCGAGAAGAAAATTGTAAGGGCCATCACCAAAGAATATGACACCTTTTGATTTAGGCGATGAGCTCAAACAAATGGCGAACATTGTACTGAATCCAAACGCCGAAGCGAACTGAGAGGGAAGTGAACCATCAGTCCTGCCAAGACCGGCCATTCCCCTGACACCTTTCGCGAGGCCTAAATAATAACACATGAAAAAAGTTATAATTATATTCACATGAATCATGAAATATTGTATTATTGTAAGTACTGAAAATGAAGGAATAGTCCAAATCACACAACTATGAAACACTAATATTCCATATTTGTTTAATTTCCATTTTCTTTAAAAGGAGATACATCAGACAAAAATATATTGGTCAAAGAAGATAGTCAAGGCATAAATTTTACTAAGGAGCCTCTTCAAATGTTTACTTAATTAGCACCTGAAGTCTTTCTTTAGAAGACCTATTTAGTGAGTATTTATTTACAAACATCAAATGAACCTAAAAAATCTAAACCCATTATAAGATATTTTGAATAGTGAAAAAAACAACGAAACATAAGTGGAAAAAATCATGGTTTTTATCACGTTTTTTCTCATAAAGAAAGCACCTTGGAGAAGAAATGTCGATCCACAAACGAAGGGAAACCGGGGAACAAAGACAACACGTCCTGGGTTCGACCCGTCGGTCGACCTGACCGCAACTACATCCTGCGCCACCTCACCACTATTGACTATCGTCGCAATGCTATTTTGTGCCATAAAAGAACACGCTGTGTTTCGGCACCCTGGGCCATGCCTAAGGTGGCAGTGGCTACACACACCAAAACCTTGCTTACAATATTTCGTGTTACATTGTACCGGAGAATACGTGTAGCTAATGTAGCCCTTGTCACAGTTAACCCAAATATGTTGACCGCCTAGATCAATAGTCAACGTTATCGGAACTAGAGGGGTACGTTGGTAAATTCGGGTGGTGTACTGGAGAGTTGAGAGGTCTTTAGTGACCGGAAGAACAAGGGCGCGTGGTCGGAAAGAGAAAGATAGGGTTCCCGTGATAAGAGAGAGGGTCAGAAGAGAGAAAGTAAGGAGATTGAGGGGAGTTGAAGCCATTTTTGGTTGTATGTGAAGGTGGTGAAACCCCCAAGGGGTTTTGTAGTTATAGATGTTGATTTATTTATTTGTTTTTTTGCAAGTGATGTTGATTTTTTATTTCATGTTGACTATCTTTTGTTAATATGTCCGTACCTATAATTTTAGACCTTCACGTTTTCCAATTGTGGCAAGAGACAAGAGTTGATCTATTTATGGTTTTGTATAAAATCAATAGATTCGCAAAAAAATTGTTTGACTATACATACATTAAAAAATCATGAAATTTCTTGATAATGTACTTTAGTGAGTTGGAAAAATAGCCGATGGAGAGATCGATATGCAACTGGTTATAAATTGCATCATGATAATGTCCCCTCAAAAACTAAAATGGTTTGATTTCGGAATTCGTTTGAAACTGTATTTGGAGAACTAGGTCATATGAAAAGCATGATAAACTTGTAGAAAAAGCTAAAAATATTGGAAAGATACATCATTTAGAATATATTTATTAGATCTTTAAGGTTTAGGATACGTGTCCTAATGTACCCTATAAATAAACTCATACACAATAAACATAAATTGTACTTAATTAATAATTTAATATACCGCATATACTAGTTAATTATTAATATTACGCACATAATTTAATACTGTAGTATGAACTAGCATATCCAAATGTTGCATTGCATGTAAAGGTTCTGACGTTTTGAGGAAAATAGTGAAATTGTTGAAGGAAAATTGTGTGTCAACGTGGCAACGTAATGTTCATGATTACCAATCACCAAGCCACTATCAAGACTAAATCCGAAAATAATTTTGCTTAAAATAGAAGACTTATCAAATCTTTACAGATTGTGAGAGCCATAATTTTTCAATTCCATAATATTTAAAAGAAAATTTGTTGATTTTTCTCGAGAAGGTCACTTTGGTGTTAGAACGGTAGTACCAAGGTGTAATTAACTGATAAGCATCACATGTACACGCCCATACATTATGGTTAAAGGCTTATTATACTATATAGTACTAGTAAACCAATATTTTTAAATGGAACACTTATAGGTTTGAAACAAATAAGTCCACAAAAAAATGGTATACGTAGACTTATTTGCTATGGTAGGGAAAAAAAGAGTATATACTGTTGCTTTTGCCGTAAAAGATATGGTCATCGTCTAAATTTTACTCTACGAGTAAAAATGTGCTCGGACATGGTCTGCCATAACATCCGGTGATCAATAAAAATACCAACCAACTCACCAAAGAAAATGAACTAGTTTTGCCATAAATTTAGAACTTTAGAGCTCTTCACCAAACGCATTTACTTTTAATTAGCTCCTATAGTCCTATAGAAAGATTATATTACTAGTTTTTTCACGTTTGATAAATTTCAATTACAAAAACAACCAGGGCATATATATGTAGAGGCATGGGTTGTCAGATTGTTACAAGTTCTATAAAAGACAGGCAGAATACGAATTAAAATTCCACATCAATACGTGTATATTTTTCTATATATTGAGATGGATCCTAATTAACAGTCAAATTGTGCTCGTTGAGTTGTGGTTGCTTGTCTAGACGACGTGCTTGGGCGATGTTGTAATTTGTGAACTGTGAGCTAGCAAATTGGCAGTCTAACAAGATAGCATATGAATCTAGTTAATTAGTAACCTTTGTTATTAATTAACTAGATTCATAGTACTTACCGTGGCCTACTGGCCTTGTTTAATTGTAGCTTTCAATTTCAACTTTTTTTTTTATTTTATTTCAATTTTACGGTTTTAAGAGCTCAGGCTAGATATTTTTCTGAAAAATTAATTTCTCATATCAAGGAACATAGTAATGTAGATATGGGTATACCTCTCAGAGCTGGAAAACAGAAGGAAGAAAGGTGAGTGAGGATCCTCTGGTGCCGGAACTAATACTTTTAAAAAAAAGTTATTGCTCTCTTTGCAGTACAGGGCTCTTCCCCACTGCATCTCTTGCATGTACTCCCAGTGGTTTTCCCTTCTCTCTCACTATCTTCTTCATTTGTTTACCTTTCACATCGAATAATACTGAATTCGGGTGGTCGAAGCTGCCTGTCTAAGCATCGGTTTTTAAAGCGCTGCTACAATGTGGAAAATCGCAAAATTAATTAACCTTAGACGACATATCATACCAATAGCATGAAGATATTCACACAATACAAAATAAAATTAGTATTTTTAGCTACAATATCCAGTAATAAAATAGTATATCTAACCAGTGTTTTAAATAGCGTTATCGCTATCGTAGCGTTTTTTCGAGAGAAACGCTAAAAGCGCTAATAGCGTTGCTATATAGCGCTTTGCGGTGTATTTTTTTTGCCTAAATATGCACTAAACTTTAGAATATATAACAAAAAAAAAAAAAAGGTATAGTTATATTAGATAGTAATAAAAAAAAATCAAAAAAAATTTATTGTTGGTGAGTTTCGAACCCAGGTCTGCTGGAAATAACAGCACAGTCTTAACCATTTGGACTGCAGACACTTTTATGAAAATTGCACAATATATATTTATTATTTAAATCCGCTGTTTTTTTTTTTAACTCGCTATTTACGCTTTTGGTCCAGAATTTCGCGCTTTTTGCGCTTTTGGTCCCCTATAGCGCGATTTTAGCGCAATTCCACCCAAAATCGTGATTTTTCGTTGCGTTTTTTACCAAAAAAGCGCTATTTCGCGCTACGTAGCGCGAATTTTAAAACAGAGTATCTAACTAATCTTAGTAATGACAAATATAATATTGTGCTTACATTTAGTATCATGCTTACATTTAGTATCATGCTTACATTTATGAACTATAGGAAACTGTAACCAAGTGACAGCAAGGGGTAAGCAAGGTAAAACCATAAGAAACTTTACCCCTGCTTTGTGTCTAGTTTTCATTTTTAAGGAAACATTGGAAACAGTTGTTAGTAATACGTTCCCTAACTAAGGAAACTTTTATGATGTTCTGTTCTTTAAAATGATTTTGAAGAAAAACTCAAATGTTGAACTACAATAAAAAGGAAGTCAGATCACTTTTTCTGGACTAAAAGCCTCTTATCAGATTTGAACTGATGACGTACGCTTTACAAAGACGTTACTCTACCACTGAGTTAAAAGGGCCTTCAAGTTTTTAAACCAGAAAAAAATATGTTATATATTTTTTGGCTTGTTTGGTGATTGTGCTTGTAAAACAAACATGTAATGTAAACAAACAATAGTTTATGGGCTTTCTTTCTCTTCTAACAAAGATACTGAGTACTATTAGTACTCAGTATGCTTTTCAAGACATACTGAGTACTAATTCATATTTAATTAAAGATGATATACTCTGTAAGATAAGAGGGAAAGAGAAACGCATTCTAACCTTGAAGCATCCTGATGGAGAACATACTCTTGTCACACATTACAAATAAAAAAAATATAAACAAGGAGATAGATGGTATGGCAATGTCATTTTTATGTACTTACAACACACCCTCCAATATCACTAAGTAAAGTCGAAGTCAACCACCATTTCTACGCATGGTTCTTAATACTCACTGTAGATCAAGTCCCTGAAGTCTAAGCTTTATCTTGAATCATATTCAGTAAGAAAAATATTAATATCAGAAAATAAATAAATAAAGCTTTGTATAAATAAAGAAACCTCGCAATTTGACATGGACATGAAACATAGGTGATTGAATGTTTCTCAAAGCTCATTAACAATTACAAAAGGTGTAAATTCTTTAGGAGGACAAATAAAGTCATATACATAATCTTCATGAACATGACACGAGCTGTACGGGCTAGCCAGATCCGTGTTTTCTTTCAACTTAATTTCCTACCAGGATAACTTGACGTTGACGTCCCCGAGTACACAAACTTACGTTTTTCTTTTCAATTTTTAAATTCAACAGTTGTGACGTGTAAACCCCAGATATCCAGTAAACAAGTTCTTCAAAATTGTCCTTTTCAAAAAATACCCTTTTAACTCCTAAACCAACTAATATTCTTCTTCACAAGCTTTAAGAACAAGTCAGAGAGTGCATATTTCAGAACACGTAAGACTTATAAGCATCCTACATCAATTTAGAATTGAGGATAGGTAGTTGCATTTTCTTGGATTATATATGATAGAAAGAAGAATATATAAAAAAGGAGTGACGCCTTAAACAAATAAGTATGATCATTAAGTTGATAGAATCCAAACAACCCAGTAAAGGGTTAAAGATAATTACATACTCCTATATAGTTCTAAATTTCTTTTACTTGTCAGAAGGTTCACTCACCGTTCAATAACTTGATGAATAGAATAGGCGGAAAATTAAATTCATGTACCTCAAATCCAGCCTCTTCAAAAGCAGATTGTGGTGAGGGACTCCAGCGGACTGGTTGACAGGAACACACATCACACCAAAAAAGTAACACTACCGTCTGAATATTGTACAAGGAGTTCAGACTCATTCATTAAGAAACAAGTAACTATAGTTAAAAACTTCGAACGTACTTCTCAATGTCTAATCAATCCTAAAATTTATAATAGATAATTGGTTATTTTGACTACACTTAGATTCATGATGTAGATCCTGTTTAACAGCCGACCTGCAAAAAAACACTTACTTCACAGGAAACAAGATGACAGTTCAGATGCTTCACACCAGTTGCACCTAAGAAGCCTTATGTTTATGATCAAAAGAACTATTTTTAAATAGGAAAAACACTAGCAGCGCACTAAGAAAAAGGCAAAAGATAAGATTGCTCCTATTCTATAGAAGTGAAAAGGATATTCCCAGTAACTTCGACGAAATCTCACAAATGCAAAGATATCAAAAAAATTTGATAACTGGTTTCTTTTAGTTAGCGGTGCAAGTTTAAAAACCCCATGACAAAATCTCCCTCTCTTCTCACTCTCCCTCTCTCTCCCTCTCTTCTCACTCTCCCTCTTTCTCTCCCTCCCCTCCTCTCTCTCTCTCACGCAGTCTCTTGATTTATTTACCATTCACATCGAGTAACACTGAATTTGGGTGGTCGAGGCTGTCTGTCTAAGCATCGGTTTTTAAAACGCTGATACGATGTGGAAATTACAAAATAAATTCCCCATGACATATCGTACTAATAGCAGGAATACATTCACACTACAAATCATAAAATTAGTACTTTTAGCTACAATATCCAATGACAAAATAAAATATCAAAATCCTGATGAAGAATATGTGCTTACATTTAATATCATGTTTACATTTATGAACAATAAGAAACTCTTAACCAAGTGACGGCAAAGGTAAAACCATAAGAAATTTTACCCCTGTTTTATGTCTGTTTTTTTTTGAAAGAAAAAAATTTGTAATGTGTTCCCTAACTAAGTAAACTCCTATGATGCAGTGATGCTATGTTCCTTAAAATGATATTGAGCAAAAACCTAAATGTTGAAGAATAAAAAGAAAGTTAAATCACTTTTTCTCGAATAAGAGCCCCTTATCGGATTTGAACCGATGACGTACGCCTTATGAAGACGTTCTACCTCTGAGTTAAAAAGACATTCAAGTTTTTAAACCAGGACAAAACCAAAAGGTTCTTTTCTCAATTTATGTTTTCTGGCCTGTAAAACAAATATGTAAACAAACTATATTTTCCAGGCCTTCTCTTCCAACAAAAACATATTAAGGATAGAAAGAGACTACACGCTAATGGCGTTCTAAGACCTACTGACCCATATTTAATCAAAGATATACTCTATGAGATAAGAGGAAAAGAGCAACACATACTAACATTGTAGGATCATGATGGAGAATAAACTCTTGCCACAATGCTACAAATACAAAAAATATAAACAAGGAGAATATTAGTTGGTATGGCAATGCCATTTTTAATCCCTTAAGACATGCCATTCAATATCACTAAGTCAGTAAAGTCAAAGTCAACAAACATTTCTAGTTTTCTAAGCATTGTTCTTAATACTTGCTGAAGATCAAGCCAGTGAAGTCTAAGGTTTGTTCCGACCACAGTTGTAAATAAGTATCTACAAATATATAAACCCAGTATAAATGTATATTTTTTGAATATCCTGAAGAGTACAAAAATCTCCAAACGGAAGAATATTTGTTACCTAGTTTGCTTTCAGTAGTTCCAGTTCAATTCATTATGATTCCATAAGTTTTGCACTTTTCATCAAGGCCTTGTTCAAATCTTCAACTTCGTCGGCTAAACAAGATTGTGGCAGCACAGCATATTGAACAAAAAGTCCACATGACTACACAAAAAAATTATAAAAATAGCTTTTATGATAAATATCCAAAAAAAGTGTTGGGACATGTTGCAGCAAAAGATTTGAGCATTTTGGTAATCTAACAACACCTAATTGGCAAATCGAAGTCAATGTTATTTCAAGTGGAAATGTTGTTCTAACAGGAGTTACAGGACTATCCTCTCATTCATATAGGTAATGCTTGTTTAAGGTTACTCGGTTTTCCGAAAGAACACAACTGATTTAGAGCAAGGTGCTCATAAGCCTCTACTCAAGTTTAAACAAAAATTTAATGTTATAATTAGAGTAAAAAATCCTGAAGTACATGTTTACTCCAGCCTGAAGTACCCTAATCCTGCCTAAAAAAATGTGTAGAACTGTTCTTGTAGTGTGCATCTCTAATACAAAAAGAAGGGGGTAAAAGCAATATGACGCAACAAAATCGACCACTACATATGTCACGCCCCAAAATCCATAGAACACGGATTTCATGATCCATAGAACACGGATTTCGAGGCATGACCTTTTTAAAACAAAAGAAAATAGAACCTGTTGGTACGAAATTAAAAATTTTAAAAGAAATAAATTACGAGCTAAAGGAACAATTGACAATTAAATAAAAATGTTGCCAAACACGGCTACATGGCAAGTTTTATAAAACTAAGAAAATAACAAATGAAAGAATTTGCCCGTAGGCTACAACCACAAAATATAATAAAAATGAAAAGTAAGCGGAAGCCCCAAACCCATGATGTTGCAATGCAACAGCTCTTATCCAAACATGCCAACCTAATTGGTACCTGAAATACAAAATTGTAACGGTGAGTCCCACGCACATAACTAGACGGGACGGCACCACAAATACCGTCACTCCATCCCTTAAATGCAAGAGCTCACAAAATCTACAGCTACGATAATCGACGTATAAAAAGAAATATAATGACATTCTACAACTACGATAAATTAAATAAATTAAATACACATCAACAGCATACATGGACCTCTCACGCCACCTACCCCAGTCCGTAAGGTAGGTCATTCCCTATCCCTTCGGCCGTCTTCTGTCCCCGGAATTAGGGAGAGACAGAGACCATTGCCACTACAGCTAAATCACAAGGCCTCGGCCAATAATATAAAATCATTCAAATAACACCATCTCATACGTATAAATATTAAGGCCTCGACCAATAATATTATACTATTCAACTAACATAACTCATATGTCACTTAACGTAATACAACATAAACCATAATCATGGATGCTAGATTCACAACTAGCCAATCACTTCAACAACATAAAACTCATTCAGGCATTTTAACAAACACCTTGTATGCATAAACTACAATCCATCTATATTCAACAATAATTTACCCAATTCTATCAAAACCATAATAACTCATAATCAACGCTTAAAACATGCAAACCCATCCATAATCTCATTAATTCGAAATTAATTAGTCTCAAGTCTCAAATTCTACAATTCAATTAATGGAATTAAAAATACAACAACTAAACCCCAATTATCAATTTAAGAACATAAATAATATAAAAGGCAAAAACCCCCAATTTATAATGAACGTAAAACCTAATCCTAACATACACCCTCGTCTAGTCGCTATGGATAACCCCCGTTACCTTAGCGTGTAGAGGAGATGATTCCGGTAATAATCCGCTAACGTGGTTTCTCTTCTTCTTCTTCTTCTTCTCTTTCTCTCTTTTTCTCTCTTTTCTCTTGGCTGATTTTTAGGTTTAAAGAATGAAAAGTGGCTGATTTTAGGTTTAGAAAAACTGTTTTTACAAAGTTTGTGGAAGCGAACTATTTGGTACCCAAAGTTCTAAAAGCTAACTCTTAATCCAAAAATATTGTTTTACTACTCAAAAATAACAAATCTTTAGAAACAAATCTATTGGGTCCTTTTTATTAGTAAAATTAGTAACATGTTTTAAAAATAAAGTTTTTCGGAAGAGTTTCGGTTTTTGGCTAAAAATTAGTCGAGTGACCGGTTTTTGGTAAAATTTGTATAAAATGTTTTTGGATAAATTAATTTCTAATTAAAAACACTTATAAAAATACGGGATGTTACAACTAACCCTCCTTAAAAGAATTTCGTCCCGAAATTTCCCTTCTAAACAACTATACCCAGAAATGATAAACTTATATAAACAAGGCCATAAAAATTCTAAACGTACAATAAGATCATAAGAATTTAAATGCACAATACGGGTCATAAAAAAAAAAAATAAATAAATAAAAAAAATAAATAAATAAAATACGCAGGGTTCACAACCCGTAACAACTCCATAACTCAAATAAGATAAACTCCAGATAATGCACCATGTAAGAATAACCGCTTGTATACAATATCTAACAGAATAAAAGACAACAATGTAAAACAAGCGGCTGCAACATAAAAGTCAATAAAGTAAACTAAGCTGACATGCTTCTACCTCAACAACTCCATGCATCTACAAATCCCAAATATGGTAAACAGCTATATGCAATATCAAACATAATAAAAGACAACTCAACAACTCCGTAAACTCTAGGCGTTATAACAAAAATAAACTCCAAAATCTAGGCGTTACAACCCTTCCCCGATAAAGGAATTTCGTCCCGAAATTATAAAGCATCTAAAGAATAGTACCTAAAGAAAAGTCGAGATTAGGATATTTCCTCTTCATCTCATCCTCGCGTTCCCAAGTTGCCTCCTCGGCCCCGTGGTGTTTCCAAACCACCTTTACCAATCTAATCGTATTTCCTCGAAGTTCCTTCTCTTGTACATCGATAATCTTCATAGGACCCACTTCGTAGGTCACATCCGCACTAACCTCAATGTCCTCAAAGTCCACCACGTGTGAAGGGTCGTGATGATACTTTTTCAACATTGACACATGGAAAACCGGGTGAACCCCCGCCAACTTTGGTGGCAAGTCCAACCGGTATGCAACTTCTCCAACTCGGTCCACGATCTCAAATGGTCCGATAAATCTAGGGCTCAACTTCCCTTTAGAGCCAAACCTGATAATCCCCTTCCTGGGCGAAACTCGCAAAAATACGTGATCCCCCTTTTCGAACTCCAATGGTCTCCTCCTCTTATCCGCATAACTCTTTTGTCTACTTCGAGCCGTCTCAAGCCTTTGCCGAATTAACTTAATCTTTTCGGTCGTTTCTTGAATCAATTGCGGTCCTAGCATTTCCGCTTCTCCCACCTCGGTCCAACACACCGGAGACCTACACAGCCGCCCGTATAAAGCCTCGAAAGGTGCCATGCCAATACTAGCTTGAAAGCTATTATTATACGCAAACTCAACTAAGGGTAGATGGCTCTCCCAACCTCCCTTAAAGTCGTTCACACACGCACGCAACATATCCTCTAGCACTTGGATAGTCCGCTCCGATTGTCCATCCGTTTGGGGATGGAACGCCGTACTCATTGTCAACTTGGTGCCTAAGGCATTTTGCAAAGCGCCCCAGAACCTCGACACAAACCTCGCATCTCGATCCGATACTATCGAAATTGGTACCCCATGAAGTCTAACAATTTCCTTGATATACTTTCGTCCCAAGATTTCCACCGAATTCGTCATCTTAATCGCAATGAAGTGTGCGGATTTGGTCAAACGGTCGACCACAACCCACACAGCGTCATTCCCGCTTACCGACTTAGGTAAGTTGGTCACAAAATCCATTGCTATCCTTTCCCACTTCCATTCCGCTACCGGTAAAGGTTGGAGCATACCCGCTGGCCTTTGGTGTTCCGCTTTCACTTGCTGGCAAGTTAGACACCTGCTAACATATGAAGCTACATCCCGTTTCATTCCGGGCCACCAAAACTGCCTTTTCGCATCATGATACATTTTCGTCCCGCCGGGATGAACGGCTAATCGAGAGTGGTGAAACTCCTTTAATACTTCGTTCCTCATGTTTTCTGTCACATAAGTCCTTCCCTTAAAGCGTAGTCCTCCATCGGTTCCTTTTGTCCAACCCTCTAATCCTTCGCTCGAACTTATCTGTTTCTCAAAGTTCTCCACTTTCTCATCCCCATCTTGTGCTTCCAGAACCCTACTCACAAGTTCCGGTTGTACCACTATTGTGTACAAAGTCCCCACATTAACATGTCCCAACTCCAAGTCGAACTCGTTCACATTTCCCATCATCCTCCATTCGTCGATCGCCACATGCGCTAAGGTCGCATGAGACTTTCGACTCAAAGCATCCGCCACTACATTGGCCTTTCCCGGGTGGTAGTGCAAGTCGTAGTCGTACTGTTCCAGATATTCCATCCATCGTCGTTGTCGCATATTTAAATCCCGTTGGGTAAAAATATTCCCTAAGCTCTTGTGATCCGAGAACACTTCGAACTTTTCCCCGAACAGATAATGTCTCCATACCTTCAACGCATGAACTATTGCCGCTAGCTCCAGGTCATGAGTCGGATAGTTCTTTTCGTGAATCTTTAGTTGTCGCGAAGCATATGCGATAACCTTTCCGTCTTGCATCAAGACGCAACCCAAACCTTCCTTCGAAGCATCGCAATACACTTGATAACCCTTCCCTTGCTCGGGAATAACTAGTATGGGAGAACTAGTCAACCGCTTCTTGAGCTCTAAGAAAACTTTCTCGCAAGCCTCACTCCATACGAACTTCACCCCCTTCTTGGTAAGGTAAGTCATTGGAGTCGCCAACTTTGAGAAATCCTTGACGAACCGTCGATAGTATCCCGCTAAACCCAAGAAACTTCGAATCTCGAACACATTCTTCGGTTGTGCCCATTTCGAAACTGCCTCAATTTTCGTCGTGTCCACCTTTACCCCTTCTTCCGAGATCACATGTCCAAGAAATTTCACCTCATTAAGCCAAAATTCACATTTGCTAAATTTTCCGTAAAGTTGATGTTCTCTCAACGTGAGCAACGCTAAACGGAGATGCTCCTCGTGTTCCTCTCTTGAACTCGAGTAAATCAAGATATCGTCGACGAAGACTACCACAAACTTGTCGAGATACTCCTTAAAGATTCGATTCATTAACTCCATAAATGCCGCCGGCGCATTAGTTAACCCGAAGGGCATGACCACAAACTCATAGTGACCATACCGGGTCCTAAAGGCCGTTTTCGAAATATCTTCATCCTTCACCCTCAATTGGTGATACCCTGATCGCAAATCGATTTTTGAAAAGAACGTCGCTCCCTTCAGTTGGTCAAATAGATCATCAATTCGAGGTAGTGGGTACTTATTCTTAATAGTCACCCTATTTAGCTTTCGATAGTCAATGCACATCCTCATCGATCCATCCTTCTTTTGCACAAATAAGGCCGGTGCCGCCCACGGTGACGTACTCCGCCTAATAAACCCCTTCTCTAGAAGTTCTTCTAACTGTTTACTTAACTCCTTCAACTCTGCCGGTGCCAAACGGTACGGGGAAATGGCTATGGGTGCCGTTCCCGATACCAAGTCGATAGAAAAATCTAACCCTCTTGTCGGTGGTAACCCCGGTAGATCCTTCGGAAACACATCTCTAAATTCGTCCACTACGTGTGGCCATATTTCCACTTCCTCGTCGTTCTCCACTATCGAGAGACTAGCCAAAAGACAAGACAGGTTGCCCACAACCCGCTTGGAATAATAAGGAATAGAAGAAAGGGTAGTGTCCCTTTCCCCACGAAAGAACACCTCATCTCCGGATGAAGTTGTAAGGAAAATTTTTCGTCGAACACAATCGATGAAAGAGTTGAAATGAACCAACCAGTCCATTCCAAGGATCACGTCGAATCCTGACATCTCGATGACAACTAAATCATATATAAACACGTGGTCCGCGACCACCATCTCGCAAGACCGACACACTCGGTCCAACACAACTCGACCCCCAACAGGAGTCTCTACAACAATCGGGTTATCTAGAACCCCAATTTCTAACGACAAAGACTCAACTAGACTTCTAGATATAAAAGAACGCGACGCCCCCGTATCGAAAAGAACATGTGCCCAGGATGAGCACACAAGAACCATACCTTGTACATTTGCCGGATCTCCTTGGTTTGGCAATTGTGGCAAGGCAAATTGACGTGCTTGAATTGGTGGGTTTCCTTGCGGTCCTCGATTTCCCCCATGATTCCCTCGGTTTCCCGGGCCCTGATAGCCTCCTCGGTAGTTCCCACGGTTTCCCCCTCCTTGGTGGTTACCTCGAAACCCTCCCCCTTGGTTCCCAGGTAATTGGTGTGGTGGTACGAATCCTGGTCCTCTTGGTGGTGGTGGTGGCAACCTAGGTTGGTTAAAAGGTCGGTTGGTGTCGATTCTTCCTTGTCCCCCGGGACAAACCCTTGCCGTATGTCCCATTCGGTTGCATGTCCTACATTGGACCCTAGGGCACTCGAATTGTCGATGGCTCGTGTCTCCACAGTGGAAACACGCTCCCCTTATCATGACGTTTGTCGGTGGTGGATTAAAAATCCTCTCTCCTCTTCCCGGTTGTTGAAATCGCGAATTATTCGCCATATCCCAAGTCCGCTTCTTCTCTTCCCTCGGAGCATTTCCGGTTTTCGATTTCTCCGAGATTCGCTTGTTATGGAGTAGAGCTCCTTCCACAGCTTGGGCTGATTTTACCAATTCATTATAGTTGACATGTCGAGCCGATGCCAATTGTAACGAGATGGTCGGATTCAACCCCTTCATGAATCTCCTACATCTTTCTACACCCCCTATAACAGATTCTGGGGCATACCTCGAGAGTGAGGTAAACTTTAGCTGGTATGCTTGAACGGTCATACCCCCTTGATATAGTTCCTCAAAACGCCTCCTCATTTCATCCTTATAAGAATCAGGAAGAAACTGGCGATTAAACAATTCGATGAACTCATTCCATTCAAAGTTGCTTATGTCGTAAGTATCCACGATTCCCAACCACCATTTCCGTGCTTCACCCTTTAGGTGAAACTGAGCCATATTCATCCGTTGCTCCCCATTTACTATCCCTGCAGCCGATAAATATTTCTCCATTTCGTCCACCCATCCCTCAGCTATGGATGGTTCACCTATCCCCTCGAAAGTCGGAGCCCCCAATCGAGTGAAGTTAAGCAATCCATTGTTGCTTGAACTCCCAGCTTGTGCATTCTGCACCATCATTTGCACCACCTTCTGAAGGTCGGTCATCACTTGATTAGCATTGACCGTTTCCGGTTCAGGTGCAAAGGTCTCTTCTTCTTCCACATTCACCTCCTCATCTACATTCTCAACCTCTACCTCCTCGGGTTGCTCAGGTGGTGGGGCATTAGTGTTACCTCTCCCCCCACGATTTCTTGCAGTCCTTTTTCCACGATTTGCTCCCCTCCCCCTTAGGGCTCGTCCTGCTCTTCCGTTTGCTCCACCTCGGGTAGCCGCACCGCTTGTTGGTGGTGCGCCCCCGCGTGTAGCTGGTCCCCGTCTACTAGTCCTTGTGGTAATAACCATGACTACAAATAGGTTAAACCAACACTTTAGTTGTCTTTCTCAACACTCCTACTCATACATGAATACTTATACATGATAAAAGCTCGTTTTACATGTTAATCACTTTACCAAGGTTCATAAGGTTCAATAACCGATTTTTACGAATTCTCAATTCCGACGATATAACGCTTTGATTTTTCCAAAAATTGAAAATGAAAATTCCAAAACGCCAGAAAGATAGAGTACTGAAAAACGAAGCCAACGCTTCAAGCGGAACCAGAATCGGAGTTAAAACGAAGAAGTTATGAGCTTTCAAAGTATAGCAGAAAAACCGCAGAATTACCAGAATTCGACCGATCGTTTTTACAAACGACCGATCGTTTTTTTGGTCCAGTAGGGTCTGAAAAAATTCTGAAAAAATTTCGACCGATCGTTTTGACAGACGACCGATCGTTTTTTGGTCCAGTAGCGTCTGAAAAAATTCTGAAGAATTTCGACCGATCGTTTTGACAGACGACCGATCGTTTTTTGGTCCAGTAGCGTCTGAAAAATTCTGAAGAATTTCGACCGATCGTTTTGACAGACGACCGATCGTTTTTTGGTCCAGTAGCGTCTGAAAAAATTCTGAAGAATTTCGACCGATCGTTTTGACAGACGACCGATCGTTTAACTGCAGAAAACTATCGACACAAAAACATAAAATTCCTCAATGATTATTTATTCTATTCATGGAACATATCACAACACATCATTCTAATCCATAACATTTATACGAACAACATCGATTCGCATATAATATTCATTAACACACAAGTTAATAATTTAGAAAACACATTACGTAAGACCATCGACTACACAATTCTCGCACTCTAATACTTCGCTACTACCAGACATGCAAACTTATACCTCATACACATCATATAAATCTACACACGCATACAATCAACACAAAAATACGAGGGATAACCCATCACGATACGTTATCCTAAAGCACCCGAGCGTCCTCGCATACTCTAGAGTTCCACATCGCTAAGGTATTCCTTCACACATACCGACGAGAGATCTACCCACTAGTTTGGCGAGCCGGGATCAACAAGCGTCCTCATTGTCCCCAACTTGCCTCACATGTGGACTTTCCTTTCATCAAAAACTACAAAATTCTATCTACATGTCTTAAGCTAAATGCAACCCCCCGTTTTAGAAAAAGTTTTATTTTTGGAAAAAGTTTTGTAAAAATGATACGATGGATCTTGGTCCAATGGTTACCCATCTTCCCGTCGTCCCAAAGTATACAAGAACCTAGTTAGCTCTGATACCAACTTGTCACGCCCCAAAATCCATAGAACACGGATTTCGAGGCATGACCTTTTTAAAACAAAAGAAAATAGAACCTGTTGGTACGAAATTAAAAATTTTAAAAGAAATAAATTACGAGCTAAAGGAACAATTGACAATTAAATAAAAATGTTGCCAAACACGGCTACATGGCAAGTTTTATAAAACTAAGAAAATAACAAATGAAAGAATTTGCCCGTAGGCTACAACCACAAAATATAATAAAAATGAAAAGTAAGCGGAAGCCCCAAACCCATGATGTTGCAATGCAACAGCTCTTATCCAAACATGCCAACCTAATTGGTACCTGAAATACAAAATTGTAACGGTGAGTCCCACGCACATAACTAGACGGGACGGCACCACAAATACCGTCACTCCATCCCTTAAATGCAAGAGCTCACAAAATCTACAGCTACGATAATCGACGTATAAAAAGAAATATAATGACATTCTACAACTACGATAAATTAAATAAATTAAATACACATCAACAGCATACATGGACCTCTCACGCCACCTACCCCAGTCCGTAAGGTAGGTCATTCCCTATCCCTTCGGCCGTCTTCTGTCCCCGGAATTAGGGAGAGACAGAGACCATTGCCACTACAGCTAAATCACAAGGCCTCGGCCAATAATATAAAATCATTCAAATAACACCATCTCATACGTATAAATATTAAGGCCTCGGCCAATAATATTATACTATTCAACTAACATAACTCATATGTCACTTAACGTAATACAACATAAACCATAATCATGGATGCTAGATTCACAACTAGCCAATCACTTCAACAACATAAAACTCATTCAGGCATTTTAACAAACACCTTGTATGCATAAACTACAATCCATCTATATTCAACAATAATTTACCCAATTCTATCAAAACCATAATAACTCATAATCAACGCTTAAAACATGCAAACCCATCCATAATCTCATTAATTCGAAATTAATTAGTCTCAAGTCTCAAATTCTACAATTCAATTAATGGAATTAAAAATACAACAACTAAACCCCAATTATCAATTTAAGAACATAAATAATATAAAAGGCAAAAACCCCCAATTTATAATGAACGTAAAACCTAATCCTAACATACACCCTCGTCTAGTCGCTATGGATAACCCCCGTTACCTTAGCGTGTAGAGGAGATGATTCCGGTAATAATCCGCTAACGTGGTTTCTCTTCTTCTTCTTCTTCTTCTCTTTCTCTCTTTTTCTCTCTTTTCTCTTGGCTGATTTTTAGGTTTAAAGAATGAAAAGTGGCTGATTTTAGGTTTAGAAAAACTGTTTTTACAAAGTTTGTGGAAGCGAACTATTTGGTCCCCAAAGTTCTAAAAGCTAACTCTTAATCCAAAAATATTGTTTTACTACTCAAAAATAACAAATCTTTAGAAACAAATCTATTGGGTCCTTTTTATTAGTAAAATTAGTAACATGTTTTAAAAATAAAGTTTTTCGGAAGAGTTTCGGTTTTTGGCTAAAAATTAGTCGAGTGACCGGTTTTTGGTAAAATTTGTATAAAATGTTTTTGGATAAATTAATTTCTAATTAAAAACACTTATAAAAATACGGGATGTTACAACATAAGAGGCCATTAATCCAGGAGAGAAGGAAATTTTCATTCTTTAATCACTTTCCCGGCAGGTATAATAGGCTAAAGGCTATATAATATATTAAAAAAAGTACGATAAACGAATGCATGTTTTGGATTGAATCATGGTAATGGCACTTCGATGCCAACAGTGTTTTAAGGATCTGGGACCAATTGAAAGGAAGTTGGAAAATCTTAGACCGGTTTCTGTTAAGAATCATTACTACTTTTGAGTATATGAAAATTTGGGATTAAAAACAATATTTGTTCTTACTAAAAAGACTTGTTTGGTTTGGAAATTTTTTAATAATTCTTGGTAGTTCAAAGCTGAGCATGTTATTTATAATATAATGTACACATAAATGTCATAAGTAAGCAAATGATTCCCAATACCTTGTCCTTCGTGTTTGAAAATGGGTACAAATTTTGCGCCTGCCAAGCATTACCGAGATAGGGACAATAAGAGTTAAGTGGTTGACTGTGAAAAAATGGATTAGAGATATAAACTAGGAGATTAGATCATAAGTTTATCTTCTTGGTGAGGGAATATTGGACCAACTTAATCTGTAACTGAAGCAAGTAATTATCAGCAACCGGAAGAAAGAATACAGTATTCAAACTAAAAATAAGAGTGAATAAAATGTATTGAAGAACTTAATGAAGTCAAGAGAAAACCTTGATTCTACAAGTGTAGGACCTTTGGATCAGCAAAAGAACTAATGGAAGATGACTCCCAAAGCTGAATATAGAAGGTAACCTATTTAACTTCTCACAAATAAGCAAATCATAATACCGCTGACATTGAACTGCTCAGGCACCCATATGCAAATTCGAATTTTTAAAAGGATTGGAACAAAGTGATCGGAGTTCCATACAAAAGAATTTCACCCGTTAAATCATAATTATATTCCAATCCAACTGTTATATTTTTTTTTACTATATTCCAATCCAACTGTTGTCTTTTATTTTCTCATGTGTAAGAATCTACCCATAAGTTTCTCTCCATTGCATTGAAGGTAAACGGGTCATAAAAATACAATCAGTATATACTTACCGTATGGAAAGGATCCCTCTCACTAACTGGAATAAAAAATTAAAATAAACAGTCCACTCACAAGATAGACCATGTAGCAGCGGCATTTCTTACCGAGGTAACGTTTGCTGATTTGGAAACCTCATACCCTATCAGCTTCTTCCAAGGTAGCATACTTCCAAAAAACATCCTGCAGTTCATACTGGTTTTATCCTTGATTCATATCCACAAAGGTATTCTTCCTAAGTCAGCTAACCTGATTTGAATGGGACCACAACCTAATTTATATGGTCATTTATCTAAGGACTATATACAAGAAAAAAAAAATCAGTAAATAGATAGAAGAAGGAATTATAATAACTACAAGAGGAGTTGAATTATACAATAAAAAAATGCTACTCCAGCTTGGTTTCTCATAACAAATTGTGTTAGTTGTTTACTAAAGAATCCAAGTCACAAGTGTTTCTTTTCAACTATGGTCATTTTTTTAATCTTGTCGAATACGATTCCAAGATAAACAAGTCATCATCAGCTTCTTCCAAAGGTAGCATACTTCCTAATCCGTAATACAGAAAGCAGTTTTCCCCAGTTTTCGATATTATTGGTACTTCATAATAAGAGGAAAATTTATTACCACTTAATAGAAAAATAATGCAGAGATTCCCAAACATCTCATGTGAGCAAATAAGGGCATAACAAATTGTGAAGAATCGAAACGAATTCGCGTGCTCTACTTTATAAACTTACGTTTTTATCTTGTACAAACAATCACCCCAGGAGTCAAAGATGATGACTTGTTTATCTTGGAATCGTATTCGACAAGATTAAAAAAAATAGCAAAAGAGTTTCAAGCTTTGTTATAAAGAAACATCGTAATTTGACATGAACAAGAAAGTTAGGTGATTTATTCTTTCAACTAAACTAAATACCAATCATGAAGGGTCCACACTATTTAGAAGGACAAACCATACTTGACGCCACATACATATTCTCCATGAAATATGATACGAGCTGTATGAGCTAGTCCAGATCCTTTTTTTGTCGAAATTTGATTTCCTACCAGGATAACTAGATGTTTTTGCCATCTATGAATGTTCAATAACAAAAGGTCGCCGTCGAGTATAGGTTAAGTTAAGTTTTTTTTCAATCTTTAAATCCAACTTACGACATATAAAACCAAAGATCTAATCAAAAACTAAGATCTTAAAACATGTTACTTATCAAAAACAATCCTTTTAATTCCTGAACCAGCTAATGTTTTTGTTCACAAGCTTAACAAACAAGTCAGAGATTGCATAATTCAGACCACATAACGCTTAAAATCATCCTACATCAATCTAGAATTGAAGATATGTAGTTGAAACTTGTTGTAAAACATACAATAATACAAAGAAAAGAAGAAAAACATAAAAAGGAGTAACACCTTTAACAAATATGATCTATAAGTTAATAGAAACAAACCAACCTAGTAAAAGGTTCCAAACAATCACATATTCATATATAGTTCTATCTTAACTTGATATGCAGAATATGGAATATTAAATCTATGTACCTCAAAGATACAGCCTCTACGAGAACATATTTAGGTTATAGGGACTCCAGTGGACTGGTTTACAACTTCTAAATGCATAAATATGAACAGACATCACATCAGAAAAGCAACAGTACCGCCTCAATATAGCACAAAAGAGTTCAAAATAAGCATTAACTTAGTAATTCGTCCATTTACAAGTTACGATAGATTTCCGATATAAAGCTCACTATAATGTCTAAACAATCCTACAATTCATTTAAATAATTAATTGCATAATTTCACTACATTGTAGATTAATCATGTAGATCCTGTTTAACAGCCAACTTGGAGAAACATACTTGCATCACAGAAAACAAGATAAATAGTTCAGATGATTGACACCAGTTAGACGTAAGCAGACACAAGGTGAGGTTCAAAAGAATTATTTTAATCATTAAAAAAACATCGAGAGAATAGCTATATTTTACAAAGAAAAGCATATGATAAGATCTTAAACTGTAAAAGTGAATAAGACATCATTGGTAATTTGGATGATATCGCACAAATGCAAAAAACAGATTCGATAACAGAAAAAAGTTATCAATAAAATTGACGAACCTGAGAAGCATGAAGAGAGCACAAAATTATCTTCTTAGGACTATAAATACCATTACTGGAAATAGAAATGTGGCTGGCACTTGGCGCATGAGAATTTAATTGTCACCAACTTGGAATCCGAAATGATATGATATATTAATCACCGAGTGTGTAAGTAAAACAAGAAATGACCTGAATTTATATTTTAGCAGTGATCAGAATGAATGAGTTGCTCAGTGGAAAATAATTAAGACAGTAATGCATATTTACAAAGTCAAGAAAGAACAATCTATTATATATTGCCGACGCATTTATGAAAATAAGAGATACCTCAAAAAGATGGTTCACATTTCATCTCCGGCACAGCTGTGACTTGGGTCCATCACTTAACTCCAGAACCTGCTTCTTCGCAGAGTCAATACATAAAGTTCGCTGATTTGAGAAGAGATGATAAGGGTTGTACACCAACTCGAAGACAACGGATTTGAGAACAGAAAAGAGAAGTACATTGATATTGAATACTAGACACAACACCCTCACTAGATTATTTGGATGTAGAGACATTCTACAAGTGGAGATAATTTAACATCGACAGTTAGTACTAATACACAACATCAAAGTATTTCAGAAAGAAATGAAACAAGTAAAAGAGTAAGAAAACTAGAAGTCACGATATATATATATATATATAAATAAAAACTGGAGATGAAATACAAAACATAAAAAAGCCTTGACCTGTAATCTAAACTAATCGACCACTTGTCCTGCAAAGCAATGATTACTACGAATAGAGTGGATGAGGATAACATATATTAAAAAGGAGAGATACTAATCTAGCTTAGTTTCTCATTACAGGTACGAGCAACTGACATTATATATCTTCTTTTTTTAGTTATTTTCTTAATGTATGCGAAGTTACGATCGTTTTGCAATGAACTATTAAGATTGTGTCACAAATTTTGCAAAAGAAAAAGAAAAGAGCCCGAGACCATAAAAGGAAGGAAATTCAATAGTATAATGACTTCATATAGTTATGCAAAAGTCCTTGAATCTCGAACAAATAGAAGCATATGGGTTCAGGCTGTTGCAGCTCTATAATCAAGCATGCATGCGTGTTTTTTATTTTCAAAAGAAATTAAGACGAAGAAAACCCATGCATTCTTCAAAAACAATCAATAAGAAACATATCATTGAACAAAGAGAATAAAACGGTGTTATGTAATCTATGCAGAAGTAGCTACAATCCATAATTTTCCTGTAAAAAGCAGTGTTTTAAATAGCGTTATCGCTATCGTAGCGTTTTTTCGAGAGAAACGCTAAAAGCGCTAATAGCGTTGCTATATAGCGCTTTGCGGTGTATTTTTTTTTGCCTAAATATGCACTAAACTTTAGAATATATAACCCAAAAAAAAAAAATTATAGTTATATTAGATAATAATAAAAAAAATCAAAAAAAAAAATTGTTGTTGCTGAGTTTCGAACTTGGGTCTGCAGGAAATTACAGCACTGTCTTAACCATCTGGACTGCATACACTTTTATGAAAATTACACTATATATTAATTATTTAGATCCGTTGTTTTTTTTTTAACTCGCTATTTACGCTTTTGGTCCAGAATTTCGCGCTTTTTGCGCTTTTGGTCCCCTATAGCGCGATTTTAGCGCAATTCCACCCAAAATCGTGATTTTTCATTGCGTTTTTTACCAAAAAAACGCTATTTCGCGCTACGTAGCGCTATGTAGCGCGAATTTTAAAACAGAGGTAAAAAGTACTCAAAAGTCTTTTACTCTGTCCCAACGTAGTTTTATATAAGAACTACTTGACATTCCCTGAGATCAATGGTATGAATGTTCATTAACAAGAATTAATTGTAATCTAGATAAAGTGCATTAAACATTAACTTACAGAAACATCTGTTACTTAAAAAAAACACGGTGAATATGGATTGTTTTTGACTCCAAAAGAAAAGTAAAAACAAATACTGAATTATCTTCCACATACATACATTACCCGTATTTTATCAAGTCCTGGACCCAACTTTCAAAAAGATACACCTAATAGAAAATAGAAACACCTTAACTTAATAGCACAAAGAAAATATCTAGTTACATTTATACTGTATTTTAATGCCAGATAGAGGAAAACAGTAAAGTCGAAACATGTTTCAGTGAGACATATATTATCCATAAATTGAAATAAATTGTCCATAAACACGTTTTGATAGTGCACATGACATTAGGGGATTACAACATATGAAATTTGACAACACAATTTGGGATAAAAATGGAATCAAGTTTAGATATACAGGATTTTAGAATATAAACTAACATCTATTACTTCGAAAAAACCACCATGAGTTTTGGATCATATGTTATTCACAAAAAGTTCACTGAATAGATGATAGAAACACTTGAACCATAAAACCAATGCGAGAAAATATCAGGTTACAATCGTACTGTAATTCACACGACATAGAAGGGAAAACAGGAAAATAGTAACATGTTTAAATCAAACAGAAATTACCGATTAGGTGGATAAAAGACCCAATAAGTAATACCACGGTGACAATAACAATACAACAGATAACAATTAAGGACCGTCCCTAGGGTTGCTTGTCTCCAATCGGAAGATATACACACACACACACACACACACATATATATATAGAGAGAGAGAGGAGCAATACATAAATACAAATATATATAGAGAGAGAGGAGCGATCCAGAGAGCACATCTCAATAAACCAAATATATAATCGGACTAAATACTTAAACTAGTTAATAGAAACACTTAATAAATGATAGAAACACCTGAACTTAAAAACCATAAAAGCTAAGCGAAAATATCTAGTTACAATCAGACTTCAAAGGGGAAAAAAGGAAAATAGAAACATGCTTAAGTTAAACAGAAATTACCGATTAGGTTGAAAAACGGCCCAATAATTAATACCACAGTGGGAAAAAAAATGCAGCAAATAACATTTAAGGGCCATCTCATCAAACCACATCGGTCTAGGGTTTCTAGCCTCCATTCAGAGGATATATAATACACACACACATATATATATAAACTAGATAGTTGGTAGAAATACTTAAACTTAAAACAATAAAAGCAAAGCGAACATATATATATTATCTATTATAAGTTGAAAAAAAAAACAGTCTGCTAACAAGGATACATCAGATAACAATTAAAGAATACATCGATATACATATATACATACATATAGAGAGAGAGAGAGAAATCTCATCAAACTGCTTCGATCGAGGGTTCATGGCCTCTAATCGGAATATATAGATATAGATACATATATATATATATATAGAGAGAGAGAGAGAGAGAGAGAGAAATCTCATCAAACTGCTTCGATCTAGGGTTTATGGCCTCCAATCCGAGGATATATATAAATATAGAGAGAGAGAGAGGGAGAGGGAGAAATCTGGAAAGCTTTAATCGGAGATTGTATATAGATACGTATGTATAAATAGACGGGGCTGGGTGTAGGGCGCCGACTCAATGGAGATCTGATATTAGCGCGTATTTATTTAGAACGGTAGCGGGGAAATTAAGCAAATCCTGCCCAAATAATTACAGCTGTATCTTAATAGACTTAGGAGGGTCTGTTTGGTTAGAGATTTTAAGTCGGACAAGAAGAATTTATTTAGATGGGGGAGGGGACTCATTCTCCTTAAAAAAATTAATTTCTTATATAAATAATTCAAAAAGGACTACTTTTAAGCTTTAAGTAAAAGATCAATTAAGTTTTTTTGTTTTTTTTTTTGAAACAGAAAATACCAATTAAGTTGAACATACACGTCATAAACAAACAATAAGGTCCTAGGAATAGATTGATCAAGTGATTCAATCTCAAAACATATTTGTAATTTTTTTAATAAGAAAAAAAGGAGCATGCATTTTTTTCGCAAAAATGATTTGGTACATATTTGGACCATTTGGTGATACCTACTGTAACATTGGTTGTTTCCTCTCTCACTTGCTCAGGGATGAACTATTAATTACGAAATTGGGTATCATCGAGCCACTTTACAAAGAATTCATATATTCATTCCGTTTTCTGTTTTTTTCATGTACATCCGGACTACTTAAAATGGAAGAAATTAGGTGGTCACAAGGACTTAACCCCTTCCATTTGGAAACAAATTGATAAAAAATGTTTATTTTTCAAATAATGACAGATCTCTAAGAATTAACTTTAATACCCCTTTGTCCCTTATTCCCTTGTCTATATTTACAAAATTACATTTTCCCACATGCATAGACCAACAAAATGCAAACATTCCTAGAATCTGAAAAGCAACCAAAGAGATCCACACTTTTGGTAGTTTAAAAGTTTGCAACAACGAAGGGAATTGTACTAAAAACAACAATCATTAAAGGCAAAGTCCCCTCTAAAGATTAAGAACTCTAGGCATCATAATCTACATTACAGTATAATTAATTGTGTGGGACAAACACTTTGAAGGATACATTTCACTATTTCAGTCTCAACTATTTATTGGTATATCACATACATAAGGCACTTGGATTCGTACACTTAGAAGATCTCAGAACCCTTACACAAGGATGTTATCAATAAATATGTAAGATGAGCTATCTATCGCCTATCGGGTATTAATATGTTACTAGATCGAAAAAATCACAGAAATAAAATAATGTGATGTCCATAAATATCATGCTACCAAAGACTGGGGTTTCTCGCAAGGTTCAGAAAGTACAACCGGTTTTTAAAAGATGATTTATCTGGGAAATGAGTTTTCATTGCCATGGAGCTTCTCTATAAAAGTAGAGAAAGTAAAGGACCTCTTAATAAATCATTAGTTAAAAGAAATCCAAAATTCCTAGTTCGCGCAATGATAGTAGAGAATATGGAGTGTTGAATTTACGAATAAGGATCTGGCCCGTCTAAAAAAGAAAGTGTAAAGAAAATGAAAATTCCACAAATGGCATGGACAAACTCTATCATGGCTCTGCTCCTCATGCGTTAACAGCAAAAAATTGAACGAATAAAGATAAATAAAGGGTTTACCTGCCCAAGTTATGAGCCACAGGAGGAAATGTAAAGGTACTGGAAAAAGGATCTGAAAGAAAACACAATACGGTGATCATGTTCATATTAACTGCACATGCATATCTTGTACTGAGAAAGTTGCCAAGTGCTTCTGTGGAGAAAAGGAGAAACAATAACAAAATCCAGATACTACAAGAAAAAAAACAAATATTCATCACAATAGGTATGTTTTGCTATTTAGGGAAGGATTGTTATGTGTAAAAAATGAAACAAAAATATGTTCCATATATTTGTTGGCATACTCTGATATAATTAAACAACTATGACTATAATATTATCAGGTCAAACATACTTAACATGTAAAATAATATGACGACAAATCACTAATCGCAAAAAATTTTAGTCAGATAACATGAACGCCCGTGAACCTGAGCGAACAAATACAATGCTACTAAAAGTAAATCTCAGCCATAACAAGAGAAAGAAAACTATGAAATACGCATATAACTAGCAAACAGTACAATACTTTCTGCAAAAATAAAACAGTTTACAGTGACTACAAAAGGAAACAATTCCCACAATGTCCAGTAAAATACAGCTATGACTAGAAAAAAAGCAGTTAAGACGTACTTATAATAGGACAATAAATCAGAAACCGAAAATAAAATTCAGCTAACATGAACATTGATGCATAAACCTAAACTACAGCTATAATCAATAAAAAAAAATCTAAATCGTAACAAGGAACAGAGAGCAATCAAATACACAGATAACTGGCAAGCAAAACAACGATTTCCATAAAAGTCAGTGATTACTAATATCTGTTCTACTACAGAGAGTTCGAACGTCTATACAAAAAGATACACTTCGGATTAGGTCCACCATTCTTAACATGTCGAATAATACAACAAAAAATCACAAAACCAAACATATAAACTCAGATAGCATAATCAGTGAGGGATAAACCTGAGCTAACAAATAGAATGCTACATTAAATTATTCCCAATTGTACGAAAGGATATAAAACAATGAAATGCACATATAACTAACAAACAAATCAGTAATTTCCATAAAAATCAACAAGAAATAATGATTACGAATACTTGTTAGTCAACAAAATTAAAGGTTCTTACCCGTTACATAGCGCCTAATCCCCCGCCCAATCACCGCCTAATCCGCTTATTCCGGCCTAGTATCCTAGGCTTCTAGGTTCCGCCTAATTTCCAACTACACTCCCTTTAGAACACCCAATGTTTTTCTCTCCATTGCATTTGAAGGTGAATGGGTCATAAAAATACAGCCAGTACATATTTTACCGTATGAAAAGGAGTTGTATTGAAAAATACTCGATCTTAGCTTGATGAGAACATGACTCTTCTTCAATGGATACAAAAAAGTACAAAAACATAGTTAAAAAAGATTCTAATGGTATTCTAATGGTAAAAGGTACAACACTCAGACACAAATATTACCAAGATATTTTGTACTTGAAATTCAGAGAAGAGGATTTCACTATTTTCATAAACAGTCAACTCACAGGATAGACCATGTAGCAGTGGCATATCTTACTGGGGTAAGTTGTGCTGGTTTGGTAAACTTCATATGCAATATCAGCTTCCTTCAAGGTTGCACAACTGCACAAAACAACATCATGTAGTTCATACTTATTTCATCCTTGACTCTTAATTGCTTTTAACAACTAGGAACACTCGACTCTACATACCTCTTCTTTTTGTTAGTTTTGTACTAAAAAAATTCAAGTTACAATTGTTTCTCTTCAACTATTAGCTAGGTAGGTGTTTGAATCAATAATCTAACAGCTACCCAGTTCAAGAATAAAAAAAGCAACAATTGTTTCTCTTCAACTATTGAATAGATGTTTGAATAAATAATCTAACAGCTACACCCAGTTCTAGAATAAAGAAAGCAACGATTGTTTCTCTTCAACTATTAAGTAGATGTTTGAATAAATAATCTAATAGATACCCAGTTCTGGAATACGGAAAGCAGTTAACCGAATTTCCTGAAAAATAGCACTTTGTAATAAGAGGGAAAATCTATTACCAGTTCGTATACAAAATTTACAAAAGTTCTCAAACATCTCCTGAGAATTAGAGCATATTGATGGTAAATTGTGAAATTCCAAACCGAATTCGCATGCTCTCCTATAGAACTCACATACGTATCCTCTAGAAACAACAGCCAGGAGTCGAAGACGATGAATTGTTTATCTTGAATCATATTCAGTAAGAAAAATATTAATATCAGAAAATAAATAAATTAAGCTTTGTATAAATAAAGAAACATCGCAATTTGACATGGACATGGACATGAAACATAGGTGATTTAATGTTTCTCAAAACTCATTAACAATTACAAAAGGTGTAAATTCTTTAGGAGGACAAATAAAGCCATATACATAATCTTCATGAACATGACACGAGCTGTACGGGCTAGCCAGATCCGTATTTTCTTTCAACTTAATTTCCTACCAGGATAACTTGACGTTGACGTCCTCAAGTACCCAAACGTTTTTCTTTTCAATTTTTAAATTCAACAGTTGTGACGTGTAAACCCCAGATATCCAGTAAACAAGTTCTTCAAAACTGTCCTTTTCAAAAAATACCCTTTTAACTCCTAAACCAACTAATATTCTTCTTCACAAGCTTTAAGAACAAGTCAGAGAGTGCATATTTCAGAACACGTAAGGTTTATAAGCATCCTACATCAATTTAGAATTAAGGATAGGTAGTTGCATTTTGTTGGATTATATATGATAGAAAGAAGAATACATAAAAAAGGAGTGACGCCTTAAACAAATAAGTATGATCATTAAGTTGATAGAATCCAAACAACCCAGTAAAGGGTTAAAGATAATTACATACTCCTATATAGTTCTAAATTTCTTTTACTTGTCAGAAGGTTCCCTCACCGTTCTATAACTTGATGAATAGAATACGTGGAAAATTAAATTCATGTACCTCAAATCCAGCCTCTTCAAAAGCAGATTGTGGTGAGGGACTCCAGCGGACTGGTTGACAGGAACACACATCACACCAAAAAAGTAACACTACCGTCTGAATATTGTACAAAGGAGTTCAGAATAAGCAGTGAAGTAGCGACTCATTCATTAAGAAACAAGTAACTATAGTTAAAAACTTCAAACGTACTTCTCAATGTCTAATCAATCCTACAATTTATAATAGATAATAGGTTATTTTGACTACACTGTAGATTCATGTAGTAGATCCTGTTTAACAGCCGACTTGCAAAAAAACACTTACTTCACAGGAAACAAGATGACAGTTCAGATGCTTCACACCAGTTGCACCTAAGAAGCCTTATGTTTACGATCAAAAGAACTATTTTTAAATAGGAAAAACACTAGCAGCACACTAAGAAAAAGGCAAAAGATAAGATTGCTCCTATTCTATAGAAGTGAAAAGGATATTCTCAGTAACTTCGATGAAATCTCACAAATGCAAAGATATCAAAAAAAATTGATGAACCTGAGAAGCATATAACAAAGGACACAAAAATATTTTCTTTGGCCTACAAATATCATAACGGGATACACAAATGTGGATAGTAACCCATGGGAATTCTAATAGTCACCGAAATGATATGATACATGAGGGGACGTGTCATCATTAGTAATTAAATGTGTAAGCAAGACTAGATAAACGTTACTCAACATGATATCTGAACAAATATCAAACAACAAACACAAATAAAAATCAGGCATAAACGTTACTCAACATGATATCTGAACAAATATCAAACAACAAACACAAATAAAAACCAGGCAAGGAGGTTTGTATGAACTATGAAGTCATCAGAATCAGTTGCTCAGTGTAAACTAATTAAGACACTAATGCATATTCACAAAGTCAAGAAAAGCAGATATCTTATCGTATATTGCTTGCGCATTTATGGAAGTGATTTGGTCCATCACCTAACTCTAAAATCCGCCTCTCTGCTCTCATTCCCATCTTACATGGACTCAAATGAAACGCAATAAATGATAAGGGAGGCAACTACACCAACTCTAAGACAACTGATTTGAAAGGAGAAAAGAAAAGAGAAGAAAAGGCATACTCCTGTTAAATACATACTAAACACCACACCCTCAGTAAATTATTTGGATGTAGAAGCATTCAACAAGTGGAGAAATTTTAACATTGACCGCATGTATTAATAATCAACATCAAAGTATTGCAGAAAAAAGTAGGTGAAACTAGTAAGAGCATGAGAAAACTATAAGTCGTAATCAATTTAATATGCACACAAACAAAACACTGAGATGAAATGCAAAATATAAAAATGTCTCGACCGTTAATCTAAACTAGTGGACCAATTGTCCAGCAAAGCAATAATTACTACTTATAAAGTGGATGAGGATAACATATATAAAAAAATCTAGCTTGTTCACTCATTACAGATACGAGCAATTGACATTGAATTTTGGTTTCTCATTCCTGATTAGTATCTTTTTTCTTCTTTTTTTTTTTGCAATAATAAATTGGATCCTGTTTAACGGACGATTTAGAGAAAAAATACTTGCATCACAGAAAACAAGATGAATAGTTCAGTTCACAACAGTTACATCAAAGCAGAGCATCATATTCAGAATCACAAGCCAGATAAGCATATTCGTACATTGCACATACTCCACATGACTGTAATATTTCAAACACATGTATACATTCAGAATATAATTTATTAAATTCATATATTGCCCATACTCCACATGACTTTAATATTTCAAAGACATGTAAATATTCGAAATACTTGCTAGCAACTGAAATGAACAACTTTAATTAAGGAAAAGCAATGGGAGCATACAAAACCTTACCAATAAAAGGCAAAACACGTAGTAAAAGATGCGATTGCTGCTATCCAATAAAAGGGAAAATGATAACATCCGTTACTTGGATCATATCTCACAAATGCATAAAACGGAGTCAACATAGAGAAAAAAGTTAAAGAAGTAAAAAGACAAAAGCCACATCTAAGAAGCATATGAAGAACTTAAAACATTGAAAACGTGGGAGTAGCCTAGACTAATCAAACTCGGGTTTAAACCCAAGAGGCCAATTTGACAGAGCCTAAAAAATTCAGATGCCCTGAACTCTATCACCAAGTAGTAAAGACAGAAAATAAAAACAGAGCATCAGGATTAAAAGAAAATTTCCGTAAGGATTTATTTATGAGCCCTAGTAAATTCATCAAGTTGACTGGTTTCTTTTAGTTAGCGGTGCAAGTTTAAAAACCCCATGACAAAATCAGTTACTACCCCCCCCCCCCACACACACACACACGGGATAAACTGTTAGAATCACACACAGCTTGCATGCTAAATGGGGAAATGTATGCAAGAATCTGCAATGATTACAGACTTACGGATCACACCAGTGTCTTTAAGGCTTCAGCCTAAAATATATTTGTAACATAAAGTTCTGAAATGAAGCAACATGGTAACACAAGTATGAGTATAGCTCCTGAGAGCTGGACAACAGACGGAAGAAGGGGCGTGAAAATTTCCTGGTGAGGCAATTACTAGGCAAATATAATGCTAGAATAAGTAAATCTCAGCCATAACAAGAGAAAGAAAACTATGACATACACATAACTAGCAAACAGTACAATACTTTCTGCAAAAATAAACAGTTTACAGTGACAACACATATATCTGTTGGTCTACAGAATTCAAAGGTTGTTACAACAAAGAAACAATTCTCACAGTAAAATACTAGAGAGAGAAAAGCAGTTCAGCCGTACTTATAATAGGACAATAAATTAGAAACAAAAAAAAAATTCAGCTAACACGAACACTGATGCATAAACCCAAACGAGCAGCTATAATGCAATAAAAAAAATCTAAATCGTAACAAGGAACAGAAACCAATCAAACACACAGATAACTGGCAAACAGAACAACAATTTCCATAAAAGTCAGCAGTAAACAGTGATTACTAATATCTGTTCTTCTACAGAGTTCAAACGTCGGTACAAAAAGATACACTTCGGATTAATTGCAGGTCCATCATACTTAACATGTAGAATAATGCAACAAAAAATCATAAAACCAAACAAATAAACTCAGATAGCATAATCAGTGAAGGATAATCCTGAGCTAGATTATTCTCAATTGTAAGAAGGGATATAAAACGATGAAATGCACATATAACTAGCAAACAATTCAGTAATTTCCAAAAAATCATAAAAGAAATAGTAATAACAAATACTTGTTTGACTACAAAGTTAAAGGTTCTTACTCGTTGTCTAGCGTCTAATCCCGCTTAATCACCGTCTTATCCGCTTATTCCCGCCTAATCTCCTAGGCTCCGCCTAATTTCAGCCTACGCTCGCTTTAGAACACCCCAGGACCACATCTGTGACTGAAGCAAATAATTATCAGAAACGCGGAAGAAAGGATACAGTATTTGAGTATTCAACTAAAATTAAGAGTGAATAAAAAGGAGAACTTAATGAAATTAAGCGAAAACCTTTATTCTACAGGTGCAGGGCATGTGGATCAGCAAAGGAACTAATGATAGATGACAACCAAAGCTGAATTAAGAAGGTAAACTAATAACTTCTCATAAATAATTAAATCATAATACCACTAATATCGACTTACTAATCAGACACCCATATAGGCAATTCCGAATTTTAAAAATATTGAAACAAAGTGATCCGTGATCCATAAGAAATAAATTTCACCCGCTAAATCATAATTCATAATTATATTCCAACCCAACTGTTATACCTTTTAATTTTCTCATGTGCAAAAATCTACCCATTAATTCTTCTCTCCGTTGCTTTGAAGGTGAACACGTGATAAAAGTACAACCAATATATAAATTTTACAGTACGAAAAGGAGTCGTATAAAAAACTACTTGATCTTAGCTTGATAAAAACAGATTTTTCTCAATGGATAAACGAATAAAACCAAAATAGCAAAAACATAGTTAAAAGAAAATCTAGTGGCAATAGATAAAAAAAAACTCAGAAAAATTACCAAGCATCTCTTGTCAGCAAATCTAATTTGAATAGGGCCCATTTGTCTGAAATTCAGAGAAGAAATATTCATAATTTTAATAAACAGTCAATTCACGAGATAGACCAGTGAGTCAAATGAAATGCAAGAGATTATAAGGAATACCCCTAAACCAACTCGAAGACAACTAATTTGAGAAGAGAAATACAGTCATATTAAAAACAAGATACAACACCCTCACTAAGTTATTTCGATGCAGAGGCATTCTACAGGTAAAGAAAATTTAACATAAACAGCAAGTACCCATACACAAAGTACTACAGACAGAAGTGAAACCAATAAGACCATAAGAAAACTAGAAATCATAATTAATTCAATATGTACATAAGACAAAACATAGGAGATGGAATACAAAACATAAAAATGCCTTTAACCTGTAATCTAAAATAGTGGACAACTTGTCCAGCAAAGCAATGATTACTGCGAATAGGGTGGATGAGAAGAACATATAATTTTTTTTAACGATACGATCAATTGGCATTATGTACTGGTTTCTCATAACAGATACAATAACTGACATTATATATCTTCTTTGTTTTAGTTATTTTCTTAATGCATACAAAGTTACGGTCGTTTTGCAATTCAACCTTTAACATTATGTTTCACAAATTTTGCCAAAAAAATAAAAAAAAACCGGTGACCAAAGAAGGGTGGAAATTATACTATATAATGACTTCATAAAGTGATGCAAAAGTCCTTGAACCTCAAAACAAATAGAAGCATATAATTTAGGGTGTTGCAGCTCTATAATCAAACATGCATGAGTTTTAAGAGAGAAAAATCATGGAATCTTCAACAACAATCAATAAGAAACATACCATTCAACAAAGTCTAACATAAAACATATCATTCAATAAACATATCAATCAGTAAAAGAGTGTTACGTAATCTACAAAGAAATAGGTACAGCCCATGATTTTTCTGTAAGAAGTACTCAAAGTCTATTACTCTGTCTCAACGTAGTTTTATATAAGAACAACTTGACATTCCCTGAGATTGATGGAATGAATGTTCATTAACAAGAATTAATTGTTAAATCTAGATAAAGTGCATTAAACATTAACATATAGAAAGATCTATTACTTTAAAGAAACAACAGTGAATATTGATCGTGTTTTGACTCCAAAAAAAGAAGTAAAAACAAATACTGAAATATTTTGAAGTCTTCCAATAACAAGCTTTCAAATAGATACACACCTAGTAGATAATAGAAACACGTAAAGTTAAAAGCAAAAAAGAAAATATTTAGTAACACTTATAATGTATTTTAATATCAAATAAGGATAAACAGTAAAGTTGGAACATGTTTCAGTGAGAAATATATTATCCATAAATTGGAACAAATTGTCCATAAACACACATTAGGCGATTACAAAATATGTGATTTGACAAATAAGATCAGATCAAATCAAGTTTAGTATACAGGATTCTGGAAAATAGACTAACATCTATTTCTTAAAAACGAAACTACGGTGGATTTTTAGGAGTAAAATCAATATTACCCTTAATCTTTTAATTTTTTATAATAGAAACACTTAATAGTAGATGATAGAAACACCTGAACTTAAAAAAAAAAACATAAAAGCAAAGCGAATAGAAACGGGAAAACAGGGAAATAGAAACATGCTTAGATTAGACAATAAATTGTCGATTAAGTTGCCAAGGTGACAAAAAGGATATATGTATATATATTGACAAATTATTAAACATATATGTATAGAGAGAGAGAGACATGTATATATAGAGAGAGGAACAATCGTGAAAGTAAATATCATCAAACTAGTTAAAATCAATATTTGTTCTTACTAAAAAGACCTGTTATTCACAAATAGAAACAGGCTTAAATTAAACAATATATTATCGATTAAGTTGATAAAAAGACCCAATAAGTAATAGCGAAGTGACAAAAAAGGATACAGCAGATAACAATTAAGAGCCGTCTCGTCTCACCAAACGACATCAACCTAAGGTTTATGACCTTCCATCGGAATAGACATAGATATAGGTACGATCGTAAGGAAAATAAATATGATCAAACTAGTAAAAATAAAACTAGGGTGGAATATGAGAGTAAAATCAATATTTGTTCTAACTAAAAAAGACGACCTGTTATTCACAAAAATAGAAACATGCTTAAATTAAACAATACTTATTACTAATCGATTAAGTTGATAAAAAAGAACCAATAAGTAATAATACCAAAGTGATAAAAAAGGATACAACAGATAATAAGTAAGGGCCGTCGATCGATCTAGGGTTTCTAACCTCCAATTGGAATATATAGATATAGATATAGATATATATATATAGAGAGAGAGAGAGAGGAGATGAAAATATATGGTAATCGGAGATGGGATTTATGTTAGGTATACGTATGAATGTATGTATATATATAGGTAAGGGGTGGGGGGAAATTAAGTCGGTGATAAACGTGTTTTCTCAACGGTACTCTGATTGAAACCTAGCGCCGAAACTAAGCTAAGTACAAAAATCTCCCAAGTAACTACACCTGGGAAGCAAGGTAGGTGACTCTGAGTCAGAGATTCAGAATCCACAGTCATTGGATATTGCTACAGTACATTTCCTATTTTAACTGTAGCAATATCCAATGGTTGTGGACTCTGAGTCACTTTGACTCAGAGTCACCTACGCTGCATCCCTACATGTGTGACTTTCTGGATTTTAACGCTCGATTGGTTAGAGCTTTTAAGTCGGAACGTTTCAAAATAAACTTTCATTTTATTTTTATTTTAGTAAATTTTCTTAATTTTATTTTTTGAAATATATATTTTTGATAGTTAAGTCGTATCAAATTTACACTCGATATGATTTAAGTTGGGACGTCCCAAAATAAGTGATCGCTACTCTGATTTTACAGAGAAAACTAGCGTCGAAATTAAGCTAACATACAAAAATCTTCTCAAAGTAACTAGAGTTGTGACTTTCTGGATTTAACGCTTGATTGGTTAGAGTTTTTTAAGTCGGGACGTTTCAAAATAAGTGTTTATTTTATTTTTATTTTAGTAAATTTTTTCAAATTTATTTTTTGAAATATCGATTTTTGATAGTTAAGTCGTATCAAATTTACACTCGATATGATTTAAGTTGGGACGTCCCAAAATAAGTGATCACTACTCTGATTTTACAGAAAAAACTAGCGTCGAAACTAAGATAACGTACAAAAATCTTCTTCAAATGACTAGAGCTGTGACTTTCTGGATTTAACGCTTGATTGGTTAGAGTTTTTTAAGTCGGAACGTTTCAAAATAAGCTTTCATTTTATTTTTATTTTAGTAAATTTTCTTAATTTTATTTTTTGAAATATATATTTTTGATAGTTAAGTCGTATCAAATTTACACTCGATATGATTTAAGTTGGGACGTCCCAAAATAAGTGATCGCTACTCTTATTTTACAGAGAAAACTAGCATCGAAATTAAGCTAACGTAGAAAAATCTTCTCCAAGTAACTAGAGTTGTGACTTTCTGGATTTAACGCTTGATTGGTTAGAGTTTTTTAAGTCGGGACGTTTCAAAATAAGCTTTCATTTTATTTTTATTTTAGTAAATTTTCTTAATTTTATTTTTTGAAATATATATTTTTGATAGTTAAGTCGTATCAAATTTACACTCGATATGATTTAAGTTGGGACGTCCCAAAATAAGTGATCGCTACTCTTATTTTACAGAGAAAACTAGCGTCGAAATTAAGCTAACGTACAAAAATCTTCTCCAAGTAACTAGAGTTGTGACTTTCTGGATTTAACGCTTGATTGGTTAGAGTTTTTTAAGTCGGGACGTTTCAAAATAAGTGTTTATTTTATTTTTATTTTAGTAAATTTTTTCAAATTTATTTTTTGAAATATCGATTTTTGATAGTTAAGTCGTATCAAATTTACACTTGATATGATTTAAGTTGGGACGTCCCAAAATAAGTGATCACTACTCTGATTTTACAGAAAAAACTAGCGCCGAAACTAAGATAACGTACAAAAATCTTCTCCAAATGACTAGAACTGTGACTTTCTGGATTTAACGCTTGATTGGTTAGAGTTTTTTAAGTTGGGACGTTTCAAAATAAGTGTTCATTTTATTTTTATTTTAGTAAATTTTCTCAATTTTATTTTTTGAAATATCGATTTTTGATAGTTAAGTCGTATCAAATTTACACTTGATATGATTTAAGTTGGGACGTCCCAAAATAAGTGATCACTGCTCTGATTTTACAGAGAAAACTAGCGCCGAAACTAAGCTAACGTACAAAAATCTTCTCCAAATAACTAAAGCTTTGACTTTCTGGATTTAACGCTCGATTGGTTAGAGTTTTTTTAAGTTGGGACGTTTCAAAATAAGTGTTCATTTTATTTTTATTTTAGTAAATTTTCTCAATTTTATTTTTTGAAATATCGATTTTTGGTAGTTAAATCGTATCAAATTTACACTTGATATGATTTAAGTTGGGACGTCCCAAAATAAGTGACCACTACTCTGATTTTACAGAGAAAACTATCGCCGAAACTAAGCTAACGTACAAAAATCTTCTCAAAGTAACTAGAGCTGTGAATTTCTGGATTTACCGCTTGATTGGTTAGAGTTTTTTAAGTTGAGACGTTTCAAATAAGTGTTCATTTTATTTTTATTTTAGTAAATTTTCTTAATTTTATTTTTTGAAATATCGATTTTTGATAGTTAAATCGTATCAAATTTACACTTGATATGATTTAAGTTGGGACGTCCCAAAATAAGTGACGACTGATACAACCAGTAGAAATTCTTCACCAACCCAACTTGCACTTTCAATACATAAATTATTGAGGGAATTAAAATGGTGGCAATTCTTTTACGTTTTAAGGTAAACAAAAAAAATTATGCGTAATAAATCTCAAACGAAACAATAGATCCAAAAGGCTTTTACATATAATTATCAATAATATTACATAATTTAAGTAAATGAAAGGCATAATTTTGATAAATTAATGATGTTATGATATTAATACAATAATATTATATTAAGTGCAACTTGAATTTGGAGAGCCATTTATAATATTTTCCATAATAGAATAATGCAGACACACATACTTAATAATTATTAACTTATTCTCGTATAAGACCAGACATGGTTATCGTATAAGACCAGACATGTGGTTATTTGCAAATAGTTAAATCTTATACTTTAGGGTGTTTATTCTGAATTTTACACCCAATTTTCTCTCTCTATCTAGTTTAGGGCTTGGATTCGGAAATTTGGGAAAAAATCGTAACAAAAATCATCGAGCCAAACAAACTACATATGTAACTGGCAAACGATATTGTATTAAATGCAACTTAAATTTGGGAAGATATTTATCAAAACCGTAACAAAAATTAGCACATACGTTTTTTCATCAAAGGTTATTTATTATAACCATATATATATATATAATATTTTCCAAAATAGAATAACGCATTAGGCACACATACTTTGGCTAAAAAAAAAGGTCGTATAAGATCAGACATGGGGCGATAATTTGCAAAAGGTAGATAACTTAATTACGGAGACAGATTGAAAATTCTAATAGTTAATGGGTGTTAATGTTAGGGGTGGGAAAAAATCCGTAAATCCGTATCGTAACCCAATCCGTATGGATTGGGGCGGATTGGGGTGTGTTGAATGTCCAAAAAAAATCAATCCGTTCCGCCCCCAATCCGCTATATATTTTGCGGGTTGGGTTAGAGTTGAGGTTCACAAACCGCGGGTTAATCCGTGTTAATCCGTTTCAACCCGCAATATATATATATATATATATATATATATATATATATATATTATATATACATTATATGTATTTTAAGATACCAACCTTTAATTATTGTTATATTTTAGTTTTATTACTTGTTCGTGAATATTCTAAACGTACTTTGATTGAGTTTAATTTATATTTCTGTTTGAAATATTCAATTTATTTTAAAATTTGGGTTGATTATGCAAACTATGAAAAATGAAGAACCAAAATAAAAATTTAAGAATCAATCTAAACTCAACCCGTCCCAACTCGCAATTTATTTTGCAGGTTAGATTGTGTTGGGTTGGAGTTTTAACTGTAACTAGTTGTATTTGGTTGGGTTAAGCTTTAAATTTCATGATCCGCCCCGCCATTTATTTTATTTAGAATTGAAACAAATCCGCAGCGATCCGCCTTACTTTATTTGCTTACCGAATTTTCATAATTAGCATATTTTACATCCAATTTTTTCTCTCTATATCTAGTTTAGCTTGGATTGGGAAATTTGGGACAAAATAAAATAAAATAAAATAAAATAAAAAAATGTCATAAGTGGGCAAATCAAAGGGAATACTGGAGATAGCGAAATTTGCTGTGTATGTAACAGTCTAATGTACTTATATTATTATGCTAACAACACCACTAATCTCAACAAATTCATGGGAATTGTTAGTTACTAGTTACTAGTTACTACCCCCTTTCTTTTTTATTTTTTTATTATTTTTTTTGTTCAATATTAAATGCAATTACATCACATTGAGTTCTCAATATTCAGTATTTGACTACTTGTTCATAGACTGGTGCATGTTTGGAAACAACTTTTTTTCTTAGCTTTTTTCGCTTCTTGATTAGAAAAACCTATGGGTGTTTGGCTTGTCAGTTTTTTTAGCTTTTGAAAAGCTTGTTTTTTATCAAAAAGGTTAAAAAAACACTCAAAAGCGGAGAAATATAGGAATTTGCGGGTTTTTTAGCCTTTTCATATTAACTGTTAATTTTTTTGTGGTAAGTTAGTTAACTGTTAGTCACTTAGTACCCCTCTTTTTTTTTTGTAGTTTTGTATTATTAAATGCAATTACATCACATTGAGTTCTCAATATATTGAGTATATTTGACTATATGTTTATAGACTAGTGCATGTTTGGTGACAAGTTTTTTTCTTAGCTTTTTTTGCTTCTTGATTAAAAAAACCTATGGGTGTTTGGCTTATCGGTTTTTTTAACTTCTGTAAAGCTACTTTGTGATAATAAAAAAAAAAACTAAAAAAGCGGTGAAAGCTAGGAATTTGTGGATTTTTTTAGTCTTTTCCCATTAAATTCTACAAAAATAAACACTTTCTAATAGAATGCGTTTGTATATTTACAACTCACTTATAAGTTAAGATAGCTGACGAATGAATTATAGATACAAATAAGTTATAAGCCACTTATAAGTAAAAAAAGTTACACTGGGGTCAAACCTTTAGGGTACGTTTGGCATTGAATTTTTGGTCAAAAAGCTTCTCTTGAAAAGCCATGAGGAAAAGGCTTGCTTAGAATAAGTTGCAGTGTACAGTTTGGCACCAACTTAGTTTTTTTTTCATACATATAAGTGACTTATAACTTAGTTTTGTTGATGAGTCAGTTTTTTACTTTTGTATTATTAATTGCAATTACATCACATTGATTTCTCAATATTCAGTTCTTGACTATTTGTTCATAGACCAGTGCATGCTTGGCAAGAACTTTTTTTTATAGCTTTTTTTGCTTCTTGATTAAAAAAATCTATGGGTGTTTGGCTTGTCAGTTTTTATATCTTTTAAAAAGCTAGCCTTTGATCAAAAAAGCTAAAATCAGAGAAAGTTAGGAATTTGCGGAGTTTTGTAGCCTTTTTCACCTTAAATTCTACAAAATAAAAAACTTTCTAATAGAATGAGTTTGTATATTTACAACTCACTTGTAAGTTAAAATAGGTGACCAGTGACTTATCAATACAAATAAGTTATAAGCACTTGTAAGTAAAAAAGTTACAGTGGCATCGACTTTTTGGTCAAAAAGCTGCCCTTGAAAAGCAATGAGGAAAAATCTTGCTTAATATAAGTTGCAGTTTGGCACCACCTTATCTTTTTTATTCTTAAGTGACTTATAACTTTGTTGATAGGTCATTTTTTATTTATTTTGACTTAAAAGTGACTTGTAAATATATAGAATGATTTAACTGGAAAATTACCACTTTTGGTAATTTTTATGTGAAAAAGCTATAAAAAAAATTCCAAAATTCAGAACTTCTCTTCTTTTGAGTTTTTTTGACCCAAAAGCTAGCTTTTGAAAAGCTAGAAAAGCTAACATGCCAAACACCCATAGTTTTTTTAATCAAAAAGATAAAAAAGCTGAGAAAAAAATTGTCGACAAACACGCACTAATGGTGGGTTTGGTTTGGTTAGATATATTCTGGTTCAGCAAAAGAGTTACTAGTTTTTTCCTGTTCAAATAAAAAGCTAGGTTTTGATCCAGTTTAATAAAATTTGAGAATTTTCTATTAGCTGATAGAATTTTTGGGAAATGTTAGTACCTTTTTCTAGTTTTGTTTTAGTACTATGCAATTACGTCACACTGATTTCCCATTATTCACTATTAGTTCATTGACTAAGGGTGTGTTTTGTTTGGTTTGGTTCAATGTTCTAAAAGGCGCAAGGTGGGTTTGAGGTCCAGCCTAATTCCATTTAAGTCCGTCTACCGTCTAGGCTCTGTTTAATTTCTTTTAGCTGAAAACCAAAAATTCCCTGAAATTCATGGATATTGTTAGTACCCATTTTTAGTTTTATTTTGTATTATGCAATTACATCAAATTGATTTGTTGTTTTGTTTATTGACCAAGGGTGGGTTTGGTTATGTATTCTTTTCATGGAAAGAGCTACTGGTTTCTTTTTCAGTTCATAGATAATACTAGATTGATCCAGCTTAGCACTTGAAGTACAAGAACATGAAAAATATCAAGAATAGAACGATACATAGCGAGTATGATAACCTAAAACTCAATGAGGTAAATGATCACTACCCCTGTAATAACTTAACAATTAGAACCTCCATCTTTTCTGTGTGTTTATGTTATGTTTAGAATAATATGTTTACAACACCTTATCTCTTCATATTCTTTAGAATTGTTTTGGTGCTTATATTCTTTAGATAGTTATAAGACCGGGTTCTATGAAAAACGTGTCCAAATGGTTCTAGACAAGTATCGTGTGCATATTCGTAGGTACCAAATGTGTAACCCTGCAAACTGTTCTTTTTTGATATCATGTGCAGATGCATTGGTGTTTTTGTCTAACACAACTACAGTCTCTATCCAAATTAGTCTTTAAATATGTCACATACATGAAATGCATTTCGTGAGCAATATGCTAGGAGAAACATCTGTTAGTGATGCAATATTTGGTTTGATATTTGATAAGTGTAGTCGGAAAGCAGTTTTTATGTATCAAGAGATGAACTTCTGTGAGTGTCAAATGACGGGTACAGTATCTTTCAGCCAAATAGATTACAAAAAAAAAAAGGTACTTTCAGCCAAATAGTCAGCACCCTTGTAAATCATTTGTATTGAATAAATGAGTAGAAGAGGATAAATCATACTATGTATAACATATATTCTAAAATTTAAGTCAAGAGACACTCTTGGTATGAATTGAAGTAAAGTGGCTACATAAGTTCGGAAAGCAATTTTCAAAGATAAAGAACTGGACGCGGCTCAAATTTCGAAGTATAAATCTGAACAGATTTAGAAGAAAAATAAAATAATTACAGATATGAAGGAATTCAGAATATTACCTTCTACCATAAACTCACCCTGAGTGCCGATTTTCTGCATCTAAGCTCTAGGTTATTTCTCTTCGTTTTCAAATTTCAGTATAGATATCTCTTGATTGGATACCAATCTTGCCTATTTTTCCTCTGTGGTTTGTAAGGTTTATATAAGCATGCCATTCAAACTTGAACATTTTCACCTTCTTTTGTAAAATTGGCTCTTAATTGAACTACAGGACTCAGTTTTTTTAGTTTATGACTAAGGTCATGTTCCTTCATTGAAGTAGTGGTGAATCAGCATGTGAATTAAGAAAAAGTTTGTTCGTTATTTGCACCTTAGATGCCGCGGACCTCTATTTCCAGTTTCCAAGACTAGCTATTTTGTTTCTCTTCTTCGAACTTTGTTCAACCTTTAGTTTCTTTAATTCTTGCCTATGCTTTTACTTGTGATCTTTGTTCTAATAGATTTAATGATTGTTGGGAAACTATTGTCATATTTCCTGTTGTGGTTTAATTAACATGATTTCGTTGTTACACAATATGTATACATGAATAGGTCATCATGCCTTTACATTTACTTAGATTCTCAGTGTTGTTGAAGTATTCTCACTTAGTCAAAATGCTTGTTCTTTCGAAAAATTCCTTAAGATATAACAAATAAATTTCGCCACAGTTTAACTTCAGTTGATGGACTTTAGTTTATGGATCCAAGTAATGTTTTATAGTTAAACCAATAAATATTTAATATCGTGGTTTTGATATGTTCGGTACAGAACTGTGTATACATTTGATATCTCGAGTTCTGTCCAACCAAAATATTTGCATAATTGATTTTTACCTTTTTTGAATTTTCGTTTTGTGATGGTGTTTTATTCAAAACATACACAGTCGTTCCAAACAGGTATCGAACTCCAGAAACATGCAATGAAGTTTGTCCTTGTTATTTACGAGGAAATCAAGCAACAATGTTAGTACTTGTTATGGTTTATGAGCTTTTTTTTTTGAAGATTAAACGAACTGTGTATTCATAAGTGAATATGTACAATCCTCGAACAAAACGATTACAAGAAATTACATTACATGATAATTTCTGAGCTTTATTTCTGAGCTACACATGCGATTTGTTGGTAGAACACGAGTTCTTACATTCAAATACAGTGATTGAGCAACTCCAGCTAATCAAAGCTTATTTGTTCTGCACAAGACAGTCCTTAATATCAACCGAAATACAATAAATACTCTACTGGAGGATTCTTAGAATTGTATAACTTTTTGTTTGCAGCGATCGTATGTAGTCTATCCTCCGGAAGGACCTTTACCCCCAACACCTGAGGAAATGAGGGAGATGGCTAGAGAGATAGCTCGCAAGAGGAAAGCCCAAGGATAGCTCTTTTTACTTTCCTATATGTAAGCTTTTGTATTGTAATTATCGCGACTTAGCAAAATCAGTGCAAGTTAGCTGAGGTTAGTGCTTGGCTGCTAAAGAATAAAAAACCTCTTGTTATACAATTTTTTTGTGCCAGGTTTTTTTCATTCGAGTGCACTTACTTGTAAATGCTTTGTATGTCATTATTATCTACTCTAATTGGCTCACTTCAATGGTAAATATAGAGAATGAATAAAATTTGGAAAAAGTTCATTTTTAAAAATCTCTCTCACTTATGGACCTCTCAATGTTTTGAATGGTTGATTTTATTGCTACACGATACGTAGGAAAAGTAACTCGAACATCAAGTACAAAAAGAACTCGAGTACATGATAATTTAAGAAGAAAAAAAAGGTATGTTTCGGTTTTAACCAAGATGTGGTGTTACAAAAATTAGGTGCACCTAGATGGAGTTTTATAACAACAAAAAACCACTAATGATGCTATTACTGTACTCATTATTAGGGTGATTGGTACGTTTAATTGTCCACTACGAAACTACATGCAGTTTTGATCGGTTTATAACTTGTATCAAAATTGTCGAAATGATTTTTTTTTAAATCTAATCATAAAATTTAACATTTGAACTATATGATCAAATTTTAAAAATTTTCATTCCGACAATTTTGATACAAGTTCTTGACCGGTCAAAATTGCACGTAGTTTCGTAATTGACAATTAAATAGGAACGGAGGGAGTACCCGTTAAATATTCAAAAACGTGACTTGAAAGATAATCATTCTTCAATCCCCTTTTATTCACTATAAATGTCTAACCAGAAACTAGATGTAATTTTGTCATGTAAGTCAATTTTGGGTCTCCCCATCATTTTCTAGAACTTGCTATGCATGCAAATGATGCATTCAATGAGCTATAGCTGGTTCTCATGAGGTGCTAGCTGTTCTTTTGCCTTTTTTCTTAGTCGAAATCGATTTTATTTGTTCATTCCCAAATAAAAAAAAAGATCTGGCCACACGAAACCTGTCAACTGAAGAAGTGGATTGACTAATTAACATACACTTCTGTTTTAAAAACTAACATATATTTTTGTGTGTTTATGATTTTTATCAACACTTTTTTGGATCAATGCTGGATACAATAATATAAATTTAACTGAAAAATAGGCTGTATGTACTCCGTTACGGTTACGAGGGATCGGAAAATTATCTTTTGGAGACAGGGACGAGGAACCACAGGGTGCGCCAACTTCTAGCAATTTGAAAATAAGTACTAGTACATTTAATTAAGGATAAAACTTTCCTTTGCTACTTAGACCAATAACATTTTGACATGTATAAACGAGAAAATTAGTATAGTTAAAGCTTGTTTCATGTTATAATTTATTATCAAATATTACAAATCAAATCATTTTCACTATCAAAATTACGTAATGGTTATAAGTAAGTGAACATGGGACATTTGTATAAATTATCTATCATGGTTTGAAATATTAACCAAAAATTTGACCAAATAAATAGCAAATAATTTATATCTCTTTTTTTTTTTGTTATATATGATTATTTCTTTGTATATTTTTAGATTATATTTGAGTATAACAAATATTTTAGCTTTTACTATTGATTTAAAAACATAGGTTGGAAGTATTTTTTTTCTATGGTTTTTTAAAATTCGTTCGAGACATGTATTTTTAAAATAAAAAAAATAACATTACTGCAAACAAAAATGAGTATGTATTGATTGAATTCATAGAGAAGTTGCACGCGACTAAAAATAAATCAACAATTATTCAAAAGAATTGATATACACTAGCTATCTTTAAGTAAATTAATTGACACGTAATAGTTTTTTTGATAAAATCTTAATTTTGAACTTTGGCAATATAATGGAAGTATAGCAAATATGTATGTATATATATATATATTCCTTAAATGTTCTAATTTATAATAACGTGCTCTTATAAAATATGAAACTCAAAGATTTATTTTAAGTAAAATCAATTTCAAATATATTTGTTACAAATCTTGCATCAAACTTGATATGCTAAAATACTGCACAAATATATATTTATGATTAGTAATATGTAATTTTGATAGTAAAAATGATTTGATTTGTAATATTTGATAATAAATTATAAAATAAAATCAAAATAAAAATGATTTGATTTGTAATATTTGATAATAAATTATAAAATAAAATAAAGTTAACTATACTAATTTTTTCTTTCATACATGTTAAAATATAATTGGTTCAAGTTTCATCCTACATTTAAGCTAGGAACCGACCACTGGACCAAATCTTGTATTATCTGGTCTATGTATTTAAGACGTGTATTTAATTCAATATGTAATAAATCAAGGAATGCCCTCCCAATAATCATACTGGAAGTCAAATAATAGTGTGTGTGTTAGCAAAGTCAAATAGACTTAGCTAGGGTGGAGTTATCAATCGAAATAAATCAAGATGTAGGAGTAATAGTGTACATTGATTTAGTCAACAAATCTTCAGTTATGGGACCATTTTAATTTTTTTGGAAAAGTAAAATATATTAACCACAAACACAACTGTTTCTATCCTTCTATCTAATGGTGCAGCAACAATAATTTGCTTTCACAAAAAAAAAAAACACTAACTTTAATCTATGTTACCATAACAGCTATTTGTTACAAAAATACATTCATTCACTACAAAAGCCATCTCATTTTCCTTATCTTCATGTACTCTGTAGTTCCTTTATTTTCATAGCATGTGAACAATATTCCTGAAAGCACATCTGATCAAATTACCCCTCTGGTCTTTTCCATTATAAGTTTTAGCCATGGCTCTAATCAATTCTTCCCAGCTAGTACATGAAGTTGAAAACCTATACTCAAGCTCAATTTTACTCCATGCTACTTGCGAAAATTTACGCTCAAAGAAAATATGACCGTGAGATTCTTCCTGTTCTTTGCACAACCAACATCTATTCGCCATATGCTTACCTGATTTTTTTAATCTGTCAATGGTAATTAATTAGCCTTTCTTTCAAAGCTAACCAACATATGAAACTAGCTACTCCTTGGATTTCTCGGAGTACTCTTCCATACCCATTCTCCCGAAACAGCGATGTATTTTTTTGGTCTGATAAAACTCCAAGCTGCAGAAACAGAAAACCCTCCTATATCGGAACCCCGCCTGATTTTATACTTTTTATTCTGTAATGACCGGCAAGTGTAGACTTTCAAGGCTGCTCCAATCAAAAGATCTTGTGGTTGGCCAACGAATTTTTCCTTCTCTAACTAAAGAGCTTACTGTTGAGTTTTTCCTTATTCTACACAACTTAATCAAATCTTCACTATAAATCAAGTACAAGGGACCAATGTCCAACCAATTGTCGTACCAGAGAGACACTCTTTCGCTATTTCCTATAACCATTTTAATCGCTTTTTGCAGAAGGCCTCTAATTTGCAGAATTTTCCTCCAACTCCAAGAACATATATATCGACGGGATATTCATTTGCCAGAATTGTTTGTTCTTTGTCAAATTAATAGAGACCCAATTTTTCCACAAGGATTTAAAGTTAACAATATCTGTAATTTTCCAAATACATTTTGCCATGAAACTTTTGTTCCCGTCCGAGCTTCTTTTCAGCCCTAGAAATCATTGGATGTGCATGCATCCAACTGCTGTAGTAATCAGTGTTGGAAAAAAACTCAAAGTGTAATTAATCACTCAAACAGTTTTTGACCGTTAGATACAATTCCAACGAATAACAATGCAACTTTAGCCGTTAAAGTTCATTTAGCAACTCTATTCTCGATGGTTACGAATTCATTCGGATGGATGGAAATTAATAATTTCTTAGTTATAATTTATGCGTCACGAACTCGTTTCATTACCATCCCTAGCTAGTTGAGATCCCAATATCATAGGGTCTACTTGTATCTGATACATATTCAGAGACATTCGAGTGTCAATCTCAAATTCTGATTTACCCTCTATTAATTATAAGGGGCTAGACATCAGATTTTAATCTAAACAACTAATTAAAATAATTCAACTGCTTAAATCATATCAAAATGCATGCATGTTTTATAAATAAAAAGTTTACAATAGAAGGCATTTATTTACGTACAGTTGGAAGTTGCATAAACGTTACGTGAATTAAGTTAATACCGATAGGTAGTGTTTGTTGAATGAACTTTATCAAATTATGCCTACAATTTGGACAACCATTCGTTCATGATATAAAGAGAGTTTTGGATAGTGATAGATATATATATTAAATAAAAAAGGTAGGATGGAAACTAATGGATATATAATTATAATCCATTTTATATGTATTCACTGTCGAGGTGGAAAGCTAATTGATCAGGCATGACCTATCCAAGTTGATAATAATTAAGTATTTAAGTATTTAATAATAATGATGATGTACTGTGAGAAAAAGAGGGTTCCGTATGTGAAAATTCTAGAAAAATGAGTATCTCAATGCAAACCAACAAGACTAAAAGAGAGAAAAGTACAATTTTGGTTTGTATATGTATGTAGCCTTGTAATGATAAATTTTTGAATGTTACTTTGAAGGTAACAAATCATTGCTGGGACAAACTTTTAGATTAAGAAAGGACGTGTTATATTTAAGATTGCAAAATGAAAAATTATTGTTAAGGACGTTTTTGATATGCACTTTAGTCTTAGAATGTCTAGTGTGGCATTAGTAACGATTTTATGATGTCATACCGTATGATTAATAACTTTAAAATATTTTACATACCGCATAGGCATTGGTTAATGGTTAGCCATGCATTAAAAGAAAAGGTTGGGTGTCAAATTAGAAAAAAGCTGCCTAACTGGTAAAGTGTGAGAAACATGTAATATGTTCATACGTACAAAAAGTGACTACGAATTAAACCAAATCATTGTAGAAGCTATAGAGATCAAACAAGATCATTATCTAAACAACCATATTGAACGATAATAATATCATGACGTGCGCACATGTAACCAGAATATTTAAACTTGATCCTTTTATTTTTATTTATATTAGTACTTGCACAGTAAATTATTATCGTTACATGTGCGCACGATGTACTTCCAGAATATATTAGTACTTATTTATATTACAACATATAAAGTAAATTAAAAGGAGACTAATTAATAAATCAAAATAACAAAAGACTTCTATTGTTATGAATATAATGAATACGCAATATGGAATATCTAGAAAATATTTATTTGACACTCGGTATGCCATGCATGAACAAGCGTTGTGAATGTTAGTATGAATACTTGATATGAAATACTCGAGAACAAAAACATTGTAAATATACAAAACACGTAATAATATTGGACACCTAATACTTTCACATTGTTTTACAAACTAGAAATATTATACATGTAGATTGACTGAATTATAATAATCTCTAAGGTCAAATAATAATATTTACCCAAGTAATTGAATGCAAGTTTGTTGGGGTAGTTGTATCCCCCACCTCCCCCTCCAATTTCTATTTTTCTAGGGAAAAAATAAAATCCCATACCCTTTAAATCCTTCCATTCCCCCTAAAACCTCTATAAATCAAGTCCAATTTTGGGATTTTCTCAACTCAAAATAATCTAAAATCCATCAAATACCCAATTTTAATTCCCTCAAAGGGTATCCATATCTATAACTTTTGTTGACAAAATGTCGGAGGAGAGGGCGAAAATTCCCCTTCCTAATTTCCAATTATCGGTTAAGCTTAAGTATGTTAAACTAGGGTACCATTACATGATCACTCATGCTATGTATCTATTGCTAGTTCCACTCCTATGTATTGCGACTGTTCATCTCTCGACACTCAAAATCGAAGACTTAGCTCATTTATGGGACAGTCTAAGATTTAACCTTGTTACGGTTGTTGTGTGTTCAACACTTATGGTCTTTTTATCAACACTTTACTTCATGAGCCGCCCGAAAAAAATCTACTTGGTCGACTTTTCATGTTTCAAACCCGAGCCTAAGTATAAGTGCAGTAAGGAAGTTTTCATGAGAAAATCAGTTGATCATAGTTCTTTCACACCCGAAAATATAGAATTTCAAAAGAAAATATTAGAAAGGTCGGGGCTTGGGCAAGATACATATTTTCCACCTGCGCTTATGTTGGACCCACCAGTTCCTACCATGGCTGAGGCGAGAAACGAGGCTGAGCTTGTTATGTTCGGGGCTATAGATGAGTTATTGGCGAAAACGGGGATCAAAGCGAAAGATATTGGAATTTTGATTGTGAATTGTAGCTTGTTTAATCCGACCCCTTCGCTTTCGGCTATGGTGGTGAATCACTATAAGCTTCGAGGAAATGTTTTGAGTTACAACCTTGGTGGGATGGGGTGTAGTGCTGGACTTATCTCTATTGATCTTGCCAAACAGCTCTTGCAGGTGTTTTTTCATTACTCATAAATTTAATCTTTAATTAATCTTTCTCGTTTTTAAGAAATAGACATGATTAATCCCTTTTTAAATGCTTTTGCATCCCCATAATTTTCTACTAAAGTTTCAATAGTGTCACTAGGCTTCATTTGAGTGACAACTTTGATCAAAAAAATTGAGCTTTTGCACTTCAATATAGAGGGCTAAGTAGAATTTTGGGCTTAAATAAAATTCTTCAAGCTATCTCCACGAGAACTCGTAATGACAATACTCATTGGACAAATTATCAAAGAAAATAATGAGTTTTGGTTCTCTTTCTACAGTCATCTTCAAGAAAAATAGGTAGCACCTACTTTTACATGCAACTATATAATTAGAATAGCAGTCCTTCTATTCTAGATCTAAAGAAATAATGGAAGATACTAGAAAAATAGATTAAAATTATCATATCAAAATACATACACACTAACAATATAGCAGTACTTGTAATTTGAAATTAGAATAAATCATGCCAATATATATAATACAATGGAAATCTCTAAAAAAATGATAAGAATTGGTGCTTAGACTGAAATGGAAATAATTTAATGCCTCGCGGTACAAATGTATAAAGTTAGTGGCCTATTCTCCAAATTTAGGAAGGTTAAAAAAGACTTGCACCGTAAAGCACATGGTACCTCGTGAGGTACCCATAATCATTGTTTCACTTGAGTTGAAATCATTGGTTCTTTTCACAAATTAAGCATATCATAATTGCCAATAATACTGTCAAGTTTAATAAATGTTCAAGTTATGAAAGTAAAGTACAAGAATAACAAAAAAATGTTTCTATACAGAGATGTTAATTTCTGACCATCTTCACATGCATGTAACAGGTGCAACCTAATTCCTATGCCTTGATTGTAAGCATGGAAAATATTACGTTAAATTGGTATTGGGGAAACAACAGATCTATGCTCGTATCTAATTGCTTATTCCGTATGGGTGGGGCCGCCGTCCTCCTCTCCAACAAATCATCAGATCGTAGCCGTTCAAAATATCAACTTATTCACACGGTCCGTACCCATAAAGGCGCAGACGATAAATGTTACACTTGCGTTTTCCAAGAAGAGGATGATACCAAAAGGGTAGGTGTAGCCCTTTCCAAGGACCTAATGGCGGTAGCTGGAGAAGCATTGAAAACAAACATAACGACTTTAGGACCACTAGTCCTACCCATGTCCGAACAGCTTTTGTTTTTCGTAACTCTAGTTGCGAAAAAGGTATTTAAAATGAAAATCAAGCCTTATATACCGGATTTCAAGCTTGCGTTTGAGCATTTCTGTATCCATGCTGGCGGGAGAGCAGTGCTGGACGAGCTTGAGAAGAATCTTGAACTTAGTCAGTGGCATATGGAACCTTCTAGGATGACTCTATATAGATTTGGAAACACTTCTAGTAGCTCATTATGGTACGAGTTGGCGTATACAGAAGCTAAGGGGAGGGTCCGTAAAGGGGACCGAACTTGGCAAATAGCATTTGGTTCGGGGTTCAAATGTAATAGCGCCGTTTGGAAGGCTCTAAAGACGATTAATCCGGCTAAGGAGAAGAACCCATGGATGGATGAGATTCATAACTTTCCTGTCCATGTTCCTAGTGTGGAAAAAATTGCTTAAATCACGAGTGTTTTTGAAAAGTCTATTTTTGTGTGTGTGAAGGTGATAGTTCTCTACTGTTTTAGAATTTATCATTTTTATATTTGAGGGGTGAAGTACTGAAAATTGTCAATTCTTCGGGTTTTCCATATTTTTCTGTAATTGATTGACGAACATATGTTGGAATAATTAATAGTATAGTACATGAGAGGTGTTGTAATTTCATACGATAAGTGCTCTTAATTCATATCTCAATTCTCAAATGTAGAGTTTCTCTGTGAATTCTTTTATTTTCTTCAGGTATATATTATACACAGCTTATAATATACACTTACTACATACGTTCTTATCGGGATATATTTCTTTTATTTTATGTTCTAATTAATCTACAGACTACACGAGACCAGTGGTAAATTTTATGACCTTTTGTACATTATGATTTGAAGTTACTATTTGCAACAAATTTTGGCTATAGTTCTCAAAAATTATAAAAAAAAATATATAAAAGAGAAGAATGAAATTAACCAGAAGAAAGTATTTCCTAATTAGTAAAAAATACATAAAAAAAAATTGATCCTTCTATTTATCTCACAATCAGTACGTACTAGTTTTATTTCATCTAGCTAGAAGTCTATAGGACCCAGGTCTTCAATGCAAACTTTAATAAATATTTAAAAGAAGTTGGAATTATGACATGTAACCAGCTGTTTTTTTTTATCAGATACTTCAACAAAATCTAGCTAGTTGAAAAATAATAGGGTTTAGACAGATAATAGCTAGCTTTCCCAACACTTAATTACTCTGGGTCCTTTTATTTATATTTTATTTTTAAAGTTAGAGTCTTGTTTTATAATCATCTTTAGACTTGATCCTAAATATGCCTCGTAGTTAAATTTTGTGAAAGACTCAGAATATCAGTACTAAACGTTAAGAGTTAAACTTGAAATCACTTAGTGTCATATTCCATTCTTCTGTCAAATTAATTTTCTACCTTCTTATCGCAACTCAACTCGATCAAACTATTTTTTTATGCATGGTTACAAAAAAAATACTCAAATAGCGACGGGATTAGTGACGGTATTTTTTGTTACGAGCTTATTAGCGACGGTTTTTGTGACGGTTTTGTGACAATTTAGTCAATTTGTCACAGATTTTTGACGACTTTTTAAATTAGTGACAGGCTTGTGACAGTTTTTAACTCTCACTAAATTAAACATTATTTTGTAGTGAGTCGACGAACCAAGAATTGGATAAAAAAAAATACATAGTTAATCAGAATTCATATGTAGACAAGTTTTTTTCCGTTTATGGTGAGATTTTTAATTTTTACAATTAAAGAATACATGTAATAATATATCAAATTAAGTTTCTTTTTATAAACACTACAAAAAAATACCCAATAGCGACGGGATTAGTGACGGTATTTTTTGTTACGAGCTTATTAGCGACGGTTTTTGTGACGGCTTTGCGACAGTTTTGTCAATTTGCGACAAATTTGTGACAACTTTTTAAATTAACGACAGTCTTGTGACAGTTTTTGACTCTCAATGAATCAAACATTATTTTGAATCAAACATTATTTTATAATGAAATACTGTAGGGAACTGTGAGCTCGTCGAAATTATAAGTCTATGAGTTCATATTGTACCATCCTTCTCTATAGGCTTAGCTAGCATTCATAAATGCTCATCAATTAAATGTTACGTAATGTATTTTGTGTTTATACAGCCTGACTAGAGGTGTCCAATTTAATTGTGTAGGGTACTTTACTTCGTTGTTATGAATTAATAGATCAAATGAAAAAAGTTAAATTGTTCCTAAATTAAAGGAGGAATCCTTCATGGGTAATAACTTATATAATGACTCACATAAATAAATATATAAAATATGGCGAGTTAGTCTAAAATGAAGCAAATGATCAGGACTTGAGGTCCAATATGCACACTTATAGAAGGAATCGTGAGGTTCTTCCTTGGCCAGAACTTGATTATATATTTCATTGCGAAAATACATATTGATAGAAAATTACTACTACTAATGTTCTTGCTATTTATTGAAGTGAATATGTATCATGTAATATTTTTTTTCTTTATGTATCACCTATTTCAATTAATTGTATGTATCATGTAATATGAATTATAGGTCTTAGAGATATTGCTGAACTCATAGTTTTACTGATGATTATAGGGAGAAGACATGATCTCTACGTACGTACAGGTTAAACATAAAGGAAAGACCGATCGAGAAAATATGAGAGAACCCTAACAGTCATACGATCTGATAAATAAACATGCAATATTATACTAACAAGGTAAAGATCGGAAACCAAAATTCACCGGAAGATAGTAATAAGTAAGGAAATACAATCTCTGAACAATGGTAATATTAATGGCTCGGTCGATAAGATACTGTTTAATTAATTCAATTTGTTTATTAATTAACAAGTCTTACATTTTGTTTAGACCCGGTTTTTTGTTTACAAGCACAAGGATATGATCAAATGAGCACTTAACAAGCAGAATATTTACTCATATTCTCTTAACTAGAAAAGACGAACTTGGTTACGACGTTTCCGTTCATTTGTAAGACGACTGTGACTAATTAACCAGGAGTATGACTTCTATGTTTTTAACACGATAACTATTCCAACTATTCCGGTGTACTTAACTTGAACAGAAAAAAAATGTTCTCACCAAAGCATTGTCCAAGTTTTTGAAATTCACATGCAGTTGAACTACTTAGCAAATAATGCTATTCATGTTAACAATACAAACACGCATATACATATATCTATTGTTTATTTGGTGGTCAAATTTTAAAGACAGAAAAGCAAAGTATTTTCATTGTTTTTCCATGTTAGGTGGCCGGTTTGTCACTAAAAAAAATACCCAAATAGCGATGGATTAGTGTCGATATTTTTTATTACCAGCTTATTAGCGACGGTTTTTGTGACGGTTTTGTAACAGTTTAGTCAATTTGCGACAGATTTGTGACATCTTTTTAAATTAGCGACAGACTTGTGACATCTTTTAATTCTCAATAAATCAAACATTATTTTGCAGCGTGTTCTTCCCCATCAAATTGGTATAACCAGTGACAAAATAAAAATTCTATGTATTAATTATTGATGTATAACATCAACATGCAGGGTTGTGGATGCAGCGTGTCTGACTCTGATTCAAGGTGACTCAGAGTTCACAGTCATTGGATATTGCTACAGTTAAAATATGAAATGTACTGTAGCAATATCCAATGACTATGACTCTGAGTCATTCTAACTCTTGAGTCAGAGACGCTGCTTCCCAGGTTGTCTCAAAAGTCATTAAGTTGTATAATTAGTGAAAGTGGTTTTCTTTCTTTTGTTTTTTCCTATCTACTCTCAAATCTATGACTATGCTAGCCAAAAAATTGACTACGTTGACAGTGTCAATACGAGTGGATGAGTTACATTAATTTTGTGAATGACAGGGCTTATCATTATTTATTAGATAATATATCATAAAAAGAAGTTCTATATCTACTTCTAAAAGATGCTAAAATTATGGGTGTCTGTAAATATATTTTATAAGATTGTATTGCAAGCCACTTTTTACAAGTTTAGCTAACAAAATACGGTCCTACCACTCTGAAATAGTAGTAAACACGAGCTTGCATTAGATGGTTGAGTACAGGGCGAATCGAGTAACTAAACCAGAAACCAACCCGTAAAATAAATTACAGAGTGAATTGGTAAAATTTAAATTTCAACCTAACCCAACACAACCCGTTATAATTAAAAACCTAACTCAACACAACCCAATCCAACCCGTAAACAAAATTGTGGATTGGGACGGATGGGGACGGGTTGATTCTTAAATTTTCATAGTTTGCACAATCAACATAAATTTTAAAATAAATTGTATGTTTTGAAAGAGAAATAAAAATTAAAACCAATCATAATACGTTTATAACATTCACAACAACTAACAAAAACTAAAATATAATAATACCGAAAAATTGTTATATTTAAATACACAAAATTTATATATAAATATATATTTTTTATTTTTTATATATATTGACTTATTGAGGGTTGGGACGGATTAACCCGCGGTTTGATAACCCCAACTCCAACCAAACCCGTAAAATATATAACGGATTGGGACGGATCAGATTGATTTTTTTTGACACTCAACCCTCTCCAATTCACACCGATTGGTTTACGGGTTGGGTTTTCGGATTTTTTCTCGCCCCTAACAAGCTCTTCTCAGTATGCTCGTTTCATATCATTTTTTTTTGTTTGATTTAGCCACATCAAGCTGACGAAGGTATATATTAATTGTTGTTCACAAATTGTCTTAGCTTTTTTGCTTTATGACTTGGCTTGCTATACTATGCACTGGTCGCATACTCGGGGGCATTTTTATTGAACAATTAAACTTGAATCCCATCTATAGGTTATAGTATTTTTCTACATAACTAACAATTTCAACACTCGAAGCTACTCGAAACTCGCTGTTTCCCGATTTTTTTTCCTATGGAAATGTACAACTGCATACGTGTATAAAGACAACCGTATCTTTTCAAAAGGTCCCCCGTCACACGATCAAAATACAGAGTTCGTAATTTTGGGGTTTTATTTTGGGTGGATCGCAATTTTATTTCTGATTTAAGTGATGTGATTTTTTATTACATTTGCTGGTTTTGTTTGTCTGAGAGAGATGACACGTGTTGTTAATATTTTTAGGGCTTGTTTGTTTGGTGTATTGGTAGGGTGTGATTGGATTTCAAATACCGTGTATCCCACATATCATTTGTTTGGTTAGTGAATTTGACATGCGAGTAATAGTCACTCGGGATGACAAATACACAAAAATGGGTGTATATAGAATACTAGGGGGATGTGGTATTGGTAATCGCATGAGAAATGTATTTGCAATCCTTATGGATTCATAGTATGGGGACTATAAATCCCGCAACCAAACGAAACCTTATTGTAATATGCTCTAAACTCTTGTCCAATTTGGTAAATAAACTTTTGAACTTTGCCAAAAAACTAAAAAAATACGGAGTTGGTAACATTTTTGACCCAGTATTACTAGTAGTACTAAAAAAGGTGTGTTTTTTTTTAAGCAAAGAAAACATCAATTGAAGATTAAGTGAAAACAGCTCACTCGTGATATATACAAAACGAATCGGAAATAGTGTTAGAGGAATATTTTGAAAATATAATGCGAACAACTACTACATGTGAATAAAAATAAAAACTTATAGCAAAACCACTTAATACTTTTGTCCATGTAGCAAGAATCAGCTCGCAGTAAATGAGTTCAGAAAACCTGCTTCTCATTCATCTGTATTTATAACAGAAGTTGGAGTTTTAAGAACTAAATATACACGTGAAACACTACACAAAACCTAGTAAAAAAAAACAGGTGTGTGTAGTAATAGTTCTTAACGGGTTTTTGGCAGATCGATATCCTGACTACCTTACCGGGCATTACAACAACGGCCCATCTCTATATAGGAATATGGTCACTCATGAGTCTTTAATATAAGTATATAACATAGCTAAGGGCCTGGGAAAGAAACAGGTACCAATTGATCCTATTAATCTTTAGATATCACACAAACATTAATTTGGTAAGGTGACTTTGGAGTGATTTTATCTCTATATTAGATGTGTTAAATCATTCACTAAAGGAATTGGTGTGTACTTACCGAAAAAAAGGAATTGATGTGTTAGGATATCACTCAAAGATTTGTTGTTATGCAAAGCTATCACATTGTTAATAAGAATGAATTTCAGTGATTTCCTGTTGTCATTAGTCGTAAAAAAAACTAGCGGAAAAGCTTGAGAAATGAAAGGAATTCAAAAATTCGACTGAACGGTTTGCCTTTGACGAGCAATATCGGCCAAAGTTTGCCAAACTCTGGTCCTTTTTGGGCCCTCTAACCACTTTATAGTTTTATACTTTTATCCAGTAACCTCTAATTAACTTGAGCATATTAGGAACTTCTAACTAGAATCTGTTTTTCATACAGCAATCTTTGTATTTCTCTTTGTCCAAACTAAAATAAAGTATTACAAATTTTACTCCAAAGAGTACAATATTAAGCTATTAACACACATCATCAATCAACACCTTAATAATATACCAAGAATTGAGAAGTCATATTGCTACATGTACAATATTGACATGTTAGCCATGAGTAAAAGTTATATACAAGCCCAAAAAGGCAAAGACATAGCATCAGAACATCATTCCACTGATTGATACGAGCGTTTTATCCAGGTTGAACATTAGATCCAACATGAGAGATAACCCATAACTCTTTAGCATTCTTCCCTTGATAAACCTGTATTTGTACATTCTTAGTTCCCCAGATGAAAGAGCTTCTCGGTTGAAATGTCAGTCTTCTTCAACATGTTGAAGGTTTCCGAGAATAGATTGAAATAGATAGCATCATATCATAGATAACAACCACGTACTAGCTCAACTGGCCTTGGGGAGAAATAAAGTGTTGACAAGGTTGCACTTTCCAAGTCTAGTCCGAACGGGTACGAGACTCCATATATATTATATACTAATATGTTGAAATATATTTTGTTGGTTCCGTAGCAGAACTGCATAAAAAGTTTGGTGAAGGGAAAATCGAAACAATATATATTCCTTTTTTTGTATGTGCAGAAAAACGTTCTAATGAATGAGTATAGCCAGTACAAAATGATTTAATTGCCTTTTCAAGGTTAAAGATAACTTTGCAATCCAGAATAGAAGAACATTTAGGAAATAATTTAGAGAACCTAAAAGAAATACTATAATGTTTCACCAAAATTATTAATTTGACAAAGTGACAGTGCAATTTTTAGCAAAAATAACATGATCAAAAAGCATTTTATATCATAAAAGTTATAATCGAAATCAGTATGAATGTATATAGATCTTAACAAAAGAGTATATTAACGTCTAACTAAAGCTGAAGCTTTTCCTTTTATAACAATTGCGCTTTTTGTGTACTACATGCTCTACAACTTTAAAGGAATTAATTTGGTTTAATTTGTTTACATTAGATAAAAAGAACACTAGTTCTAAAAATATCATAAACAAAAAATAAGTCTATTTCATTCATTCAGTTATAAGAAGCATTTTATGTTATGTGCATGAATATATAAGGGTTCAAAAGGGAAACAAAAACAACCGAACTATCGAGAGATCGTATCTAAATTAAACTAGCAACTGGAATCTAGGAAGCATCGATTATAACAAAACCAAATTAATTATATATCTAAGAGTATGAATCTACAGTGCAAAGGGTGAAAAGAACACTTGTTTCGAATGCTTATAAAATTACAATGCATGATTTCCTATCAAATAAATAGCACTTATTTCTAATGCTTATAATCTTATTTAGCTGTCTTCTTTCCACATCTCTACCCAATTCTTTTGCGCCTCGTCGAAACCAAGAACAGATCCCTTCTCCTCAGGATCCAAACTTGTAGACAAAGTCCCGTAAGCAATACCTAGTACCGAAGACCCGAAAAATATAAAGGTTGTCAAGAAAGGCACCCAAGTTGGCACATTCCACAAATTGTTTTCCTTTACTATACCAATAATTTGTAGCAAAACAAGCCCGATTCCCATCGGAACTCCTGTATAGAACAAAATCCTTGATATCATCCTCTTGAACACTGAGTCTGGGATCTTGTCATCGTCGTCGTTGTTTTGGCTATCGCCTGAAAACTTTCTAGGAAACTCCTCTGTTTGGATTGTTTTCGCGTTCTTTGTGGTTGCTAATTTGGTTGTGAACCCTTTTGGTGGTGAAGAATGTATTTTCCATTTCTTTTGGTGGTGGAGACTTGGGGGTTTGGGCAATATTGGAGATGGGATTGTAATAAAAAGCCATGAATTTCTAGATGCAATTAGATTTTTCATTTTTCTCTCTACAGGTTTTGGATATTCAAGTGTTAAAATTCAAATGTAGATTTCTTTGGATCTTTATTAATTTGGAATCTTATCCAGAAGTATGTGCATGGTCCTTGTTACTTTGCCCTGTTGATAATTGATCGGGCATACAAAATTATGGAAGTTGAGGATTACATTAGAAACTAGAAACCAACAGTATATAGTGAAATTGGGTCATATTTTAGCCTACATATTTTAATTACACTGTAGAAGTTGAGGAAAGACGGTATGTTTACTCTATCAAACTATAGTGTTGTTAACGATTTGGGTATCTATCTTTCAAAATTTTCAATTTAGGTACCACACTATAATAAATTTTCAATTTAGGTACCACCGTCTAAATAAATCACGGAATCATGTCACGTAACATTTGACAAACATTAATTTGAGAGGCTAATTTGACAATTTTGCATAAAAATATGTCATATTAGAAAAAATTTCCCCCCAATTTCACACATAAAAAAAATTAGCATATAATCCAAATTTTTGTTATGTGTGAAATTGGAAAAAACGTTTTTATATGATGACATATTTTTGTATAAAATTGTCAAATTAGCCTCTCAAATTAATGTTTGTCAAATGTCACGTGACATGATTCCGTGATTTATTTAGACGGTGGTACCTAAATTGGAAAGTTATTATAATGTGGTACCTAAATTGAAAAATTTGAAAGATAGATACCCAAATCGTTAAAAGCAGATATTTTGTTGTATTAAACCTATAGAACCTCGATTCGAAACCAGAAACTAACAGTATATAGTGAAATTGGCTCATATTTTAGCCTACATATTTTAATTACAGTGTAGAAACTAAAATAAAACTGGCTCATATTTTAGCCCACATATGATTAGTTACTCAAAGTAGATAAGTAAGTATATAGAATTTAATTTGTGTGCAGTTTGGTTGTGTAATTCTGTTTTTTTACCGGAATTTGGCCGGCTTATGCCATCATGGGGCATGGCCATGAATCTGACTTTAGTTACTTTTGAATAAATTTTCGTTTTAATTAAAAAAAATATATATATATAGAATTTAAAGATGAATTAAGGCAAGATAATTCTTAACTATATATATCAAGAATTGTGAACAGTGTTGGAAAATCAACTTTTATTTAAAAAAGAATAGAAAAAAAAAAGATTATAAAAAGACTAGATAAAGATGTCCCTTGAGCTCCGCCGTCTCCGGCGACGATCATCGGTTAAAACTAGAGAATACGTAAAACGGAAATTATCAAAACATAACCATGAGGTATGCTTCTTTATCAATTTCAGCCCCATGGTTATAATTTTTGCTTTTATTCCTGAGGTTTCAGTTACTAGCTCGTTAATTAGGTTCTTTTAGAAATTAAACCATTTTCCCCTTCGATGTTATGCTATACTAAGATAAGACTTCGATCATGTTATACAAGTCTAAAATTACTTGATCATAAATAGCAAGAATGTTTACTAAAGAAAATTTACTTTGTTTTAGATCTTTATTACATTCTGACTTAATTTTTGGATATTTTAACATAAGTTTTTATAAAAATTTGAATTTATACATTTGTTATTTTACTAAACTGGCATATACATATGTAGCAAGAATAGGGCGGCAAACGAATCGATACGAGCCGAACTCAACTCTGTTCAAGCTCGACTCGTTAACAAACAAGTTTGGGCAGCTAACTCGAGCCTGATCACAATCGCAATCTGAACACGTTTTCGGACACATTTAACATCATTTCGTTGTTGTTTTTTTACTTAGCCAAGATCTGTCTTAAGATAATCAATAATTGAAATATAAATTTTGTGTTTTTACGTAAAATGATTTAGCTGTAAAAAAAATCTATTTTATAAAATGAAGAGTATTTATCAATAATCAACATCATATTTTATAACATTTACAAACATAAGCATGAATATATATATATTAAAATAATTAAACAAGCACGAGCCTGAAACGAGTTTTATTATTTTATTCAGGTTCGGTTCATTATTAAAAGAAGGAACACGAGTCGAGTTTTTAACGAGCACACGACCTTGTTCATGAATGACTCGGTTCATTTGCAACTCTAAGCAAAATTATTATTAAAGAAAATTTACTTTGTTTTGGATCTTATTTATTATATTCTGACTTTTTGAATATTTAAACAAAATTTTATAAAATTTGAATTTATATTTATATTTTTTTATTATACTAATACATGTTTTAACTTATAATTTTTCCTATGTCTAACAAAAATTACTTATTTACTTTTTATTTGGTTTTGATTTTTGAGCTAAAACTATATTTCTCTTATTGCTGACACTTGATAAACAAAAGTGATTAGTTAACATAAACCTTTTCAGACAATTTGGCAAGAAAATCTTAAGTGGATTTGACAATAATAATGGGGTAATGCCACAGAAGAAGAATAAAATGAAATTATTAAAGCATGAGATCTTCAGTTTTATTTAATTTTAACACTCATTAATTGTTCCCCAATAATCAAACACACAGCTTATATAGTAACAACTTTAATTCAAGATACACAAGTAGTAGATGTATGTGTGCAACTAATTAATAGATGTTCAATGTTTAATTATTGGATGCAAAATTCTATGTATACAAACTGGCAATAAGATATCTAATTGTGTATCATAGTACAACATAAGTACTCTTTCAACAAAAAAAACACGAGTTTTCTAGCAACTATGTTTACAACGAAATAAACAACTATAAGCATAAAATTCTTATGGTTTTATTGTGTCTCATACAGTCACATGTCCCGAATAAAATTGTCAAATGAGATTTTTCTACAAAAAAACATGAGTTTTTTCTACAAAAAAACATGAGTTTTCTTACCTCAATTAAGTGACATGGACAATTGATGATAGTAGTCTGTTTGGAGGATATTCATAAGTCAATTTTGATGCTTTATTTGCAATTAACTTAAGTTGATTTATTATAGAGTATGTAATAAAATTAAGTTCCCAAATTTGAATATGGGAAACTATGCTATGTTTGTTAACATGTTTTTTGGTCCAAAATCATATTTTAAAAATCTGTTTTGAGAATCCACTGAAAAACTATATTTTAAAAATCTGATTTTTTTTTATATTTTTCACCCTAAAAATCATATTTTCATAAACTAAATAATTTGACTTACCAAACATTTTAAAATTTAAAATCCAAAAATCCACTAAATAAATTTGTTATCAAACGAGTCTCATGTGAAAAGTCAACCCTGGTGATAACAAAATCTAGAATTACATCAACGACCCTCGGTTTCGTTTAAGCTATGCGACTACCCCAGTGTTTTTGAAAAATTAAATCTATCTAAACCCATTCAGGTTTAAATTAGAGTATGATTATAACTTCAATAGATCTCCATGAAAAATAAAACAAAATTATTTTATTCATAATGACATCAGTTACTTTTGTAATCTCAACCATATATATATATAACAAGCTTGTATAGTCAAAATATTTGCAACTTGCTTCAAAAAAAATTCTTAAGGGACACAGAAAGTATGTAATTAAATAATTGAGCCTCATGGTATAGACTTGTTAAATACTTAAATATATATAATCCAAAGTCAGAGGTTAATTATTTCAATTGGACATAGCAAAATATTAAGCATATACCTATCAAAAATATTGCGGTTTTGGTTCCAATCAGAAAAGGTCATTTGTCATATATGATGCAATATTATAATTATGGGAAAGGGTGCTCCTAATTATTTACTCAATTATAGTTAGCCATACGGGATCATATATACTAACAAAAAAAACCACCTTATGTGATCAAATAATTGAGAACCCATAGAAATAGTACACTCATATAATAATTAGGACAAGTGCAAATGTACTATCTTCGATTACAAAAAAGAGTAATGGTAAGAAGGTGCGGGGACCCTAGCATGCAAAACAATTCTAAAAGAGTAACTTTAATTTACAGTTTACCGGGATATATAAGTGGGGGCTGGTAGGGGCTATAGTCCCGCTCATATTATGAAAACACCTACCATTCAGTGTATAATTTACATATAAATTGTGAAAATGATGGTTTAATCTCTCTATAATTTAATTTCAAGGGAACCCGGCTCCGCCACTTCACGCTTCACAAATCATGTCTAAGTAAGATGAGCAGTGAAAAGCCAATAACGAAACAATAGTTCACTATTCACTCATTGTGTTCTGAAGAACAATATTTAGAGTTTGATACTTGTCATTTTTCTAAAAATAATATACATTACAAAGTATTGTAACTGGTACACCTCCAAGCCCTAGGGTACGTATTAAACCCCTTCAATATACACTACAAGAAAATTACAGTAAAGCAACAACAATTAGCAACTTTTGATTAATTAATTATTGCTATAGTTCAGCATACAAACTGTTACTAAACTGTTGTAATCGTGTTTTTGTTTATTTTAATGATACTACCACCTCATTCATAAAACTACATAAGTGTATATATAGCCCAGCTAAGAATGAGCTATACATACATATACAACTCTCTATTTCTCTCTAGCTTGTACAAAAGCAATTTCTATGTCAAGCACCATGTCTAAAGCACTTAATGAAGAAGAAATTGTTGAGTTCCCAAAAGTATTTAGTCTCTTTGACAAGGATGGAGATGGTATTTATAAATATACTTACACATGCCCTCTTATTTTGTCTCCATGTTTTCTTATAATTAATACTTTTCCTATATCTTTGTGTGATAAATTACATAGAATTTTAGAAATTAACTTCTTCTTCAACTCATTCGAAAGAACAAAAGTAGTTTCACATACTTAATTTTTTCGGTTTACAGGTTACTTGCTTAGTTCTCACACAATCATATCCATTTTATTAATTTGTCTGTAATACTTTTGTATTCTAACTTTTACATTGTATATATGAACAATATTCAAATTCTTTCAGGAGGTTTACGTCAATCGGATAAAGGCTTTTTATCACATGGAATACCCTCTAATCCTGGAAATACATGATTCAATTTGAAAAAGCTAAAATGTGCCACAAATTCCATGAAATTCTTTTAACTTACTCATAAATATAGAGAAACACATCAGCATTGGAATTTTTTGTTGTTGTATTTATGGTGAATGTTTGTTAGTAGCTAGCAGGTTGAATGGATTGTTCTTGAATATATAGGTTGCATTACAGTTGAAGAATTGGCAACGGTGATCAGTTCATTAGACCAAAATTTAACAAAGGAGGAGCTTCATGACATGATAAATGAAGTCGATGGTGATTGCAATGGCACCATCGAGTTCACCGAATTTTTGTACCTTTTGGCCAATGAAACAAAGGTATATATATTCATCAACCACTATATTATATAATATGTGGATATATAATGTTAATAAACAGTACTATCTGTGATATATCCCTGCCACCCTCAATACTCATCGTCTATCGAGTAAGGTCGTTATTGCAACAAGTGTGAACATACGTTATTGGGTCCATATCGTACAAAGTTCATGTTATCGCCGCACAAGAAATTATCAGGATACCATTAACACCACGTCTTTTGCAATCGGAGTTGTTGCTAATATTTTACACCAAGTCAACTAACCAAATTTTTTCTTAAGAGAGTAGAACTCCTCTATTAGAAGCAATATATTCCATGCACAAAACCATGCAAAATTTTGCATACAAGTACCAACATTTTGTATGGAAAGTTCAATTTATTATTTAGATGATTTTTTTTTCCCGTTTTCAGGAGACAGATACCGAGGAGGAACTTAAAGAAGCTTTCGAAGTGTTTGACGAAGATCAAAATGGCTATATTTCAGCAAAAGGGGTGAGCAGACCTGTACTCTCTCTTTTTTTTTTTGGAAAATTTAGACGTTTATTCCCTTGTAATAAATTTCATTATGAAAAAGTAACTAGAAAGTTCAAGAAACATAATTAGTTAGTGACATTTTTTTTCTCTCTTCATTTATGTTATTATTTATTTTTCTTTCTCTCCAAACAATTTTTTTTTTATCCTTTTGTTTATGCAATGAATCTTAAATTCTAAAATTTAATATGTTCACAGCTGTTGTACAGCTCCCTCTATTAGAACCCTAAGCAAGCTAATGGGCGTTTCAATATATTTAATTGGGAACACAAAAAAGAGCATTAATTTAAATTGACTATCTTATTATATTTTTTTATTTTTACAGCTGTGGCATGTGATGATAAATCTTGGGGAGAAACTAACAGATGAAGAGGTGGACCAGATGATCAAAGAAGCAGATTTAGATGGTGATGGCCATGTAAATTATGAAGAATTTGCTAAGATGATGATGGCAGTTTGATTTAGTTTTAGATTTCTTAAACATGACTTTTTTTCACCGCCTTCAGAAATTGGTATTCAAGTTACTGCTATTCTTTGTTTTTCCGTCACATAAATCTTTCCGATTTTCAATTTTTGTTGTAACCGACGAATGTATAAGATTTGCAGCTAGACAAGGGTATCTCATTTCCTTGCTGATTTTGATCGAATACGAATGTTCTTGTAATTTTTACTACTATTCTTTTTAATTTTCGCTTTCAAACCAATGTTGATTTGGATTTTGCTAATGCGACACAATTTTAAATCTTGATTGACAAATTAGCATCGCAATCTGATCCATGTACGTTGCTAGAATTGATCTCGACCTAGAAATTTCGAGTATCACATCCATCTCAAATCTCAAAGGCGTGCCCAAACTGGTAATTATAATTCGACTCTACCACAGGGGTGACCCTAAGGGGGTGCAGCAGGTGCGACCGCACCGGACCTCACGATTCCGATGAACCTCTCAGGGCCCCACGACGTTGACAAAAAATAATTTTGTGTATAAAAAAACTATACGTGTAAATATATGCTACTAAAAAAATTACAAGTAAATTAAATGACACAATTCTTTTTATATTAATGAATTTGTTTGTTTGAGAGTAAATATTTTGTTTTGAAATTTCATATTAAAGCGATAATTGAAAAAATGGCCCAATTTTTTTCAATACCGGGGAACAAAAAATCTCAGGACCGCCCTGCTCTACCATCATAGGATGTAATTTTTATTATCTCCGTCATAATTTCATACTCCCTCCGTCCCAAATTGTTGGGGTTATACGAAATTACGTGCAAATTTGACCGACAAATAACTCATATCTAAGTTGTCGAAATCAAAATTTTCAAAATTTAATCATATAGTTCAAATGTTAAATTATATGGAAAAAAAAATTAAATTTTACATTTCAACAATTTAAACACGAGATATTTTCCGGTAAAAATTACACGTAGATACGTATAGACTCAATATAATGAGAGGGAAGGAATAGTAATTTACACATACACGGGTTTAAAGAAAAACAAATAATTCTATGTATGTGAGGATGAATCTTGCACGGCCTTATAACTTGGTATGAGTATCAAAAATATTTGGAAAATATATTTGTATCATGATTGTAATATAATTAAGTTCTATAACCTTAAAATTTAAAGATACTTACAAAAAAATAACCAAATAACGACGGGATTAGTGACGGTATTTTTTGTTACGAGCTTATTAGCGACGGTTTTTGTAACGGATTTGTGACAGTTTAGTCAATTTGCGACAAATTTGTGACAACTTTTTAAATTAACGACAGACTTGTGACAGTTTTTAACTCTTATTAAATCAAAACATTATTTTGTTATGGGATTATATTATTATAGTGTACGTATGAGTATAGATTGCGCTTAATTTTTTTTTTGCATTTGCTTGTTTTCTTACTGGCTTTTATTATAGTAGTAAAAAATTAAAAGCATTTCACGTGAACTTTGACCAAAGATTAATAGCCTTTGTCCCGTTCACAATTTTTCTTCAAACCAGTTGTCACTTAGACTGACCATAAATTTTCATAATACATTAAACAGAAATTACTACTACTAATTTAACAAATAAAATACTAGTAAAATGAAATGATACTCTTATGCTGTACAAAAAAACAAGAAACAACTCAGCCTAGCCCTCTAGCTAAGCTATACTGAGATGTTGTTTGGAAATTTAAAATTCACTAAAAAAAAAAAAATACTCAGATAACGACAGGATTAGTGACGGTATATTTTGTTACGAGCTTATTAGCGACGGTTTTTGTGACGGCTTTGTGACAGTTTAGTCAATTTACAACAAATTTATGACAAATTTTTAAATTAGTGACATGCTTGTGACAGTTTTTAACTCTCACTAAATCAAACATTATTTTATAGCGATTATTTTAATTATGTTTTATTTAAGGCTTGCCATTGAGCCACTCCAGATTGTTTGATTAAATATAACTACTACTATCAAATATGTTTTTTTTTTCTTTTGATCCCATGGTCCAATAACAGTTTTGCCTTTTTAGCAATTCCATTACCATATGTGCATAGATAAAAATACTATGTTTAACAAGAAAATACCCACAAAAAAAAAATGATTACTACACAAAAAAACAAAAGGAAACAACTCAGCCCAGTTATTTTGGGTTGTATAGCTTTTGACATTGACCACACTTAATTATATCACTATGGTTGGTGGTGCTTTTGAAAATTAATAAAGACTTTCGACTAAAACCGTAATAAGAGGCTTTATTTTATTCATTAAAAGAAGAACCTACTTTAACTATTAGGAGTAGCTGTTATAAATTTGTGATGCTTTTTTTCTTTTCTTCATATATACTTGTCTTATTACACAAAACAGAAAAAAAAGTACTCTAGTTAATTTTTTAATAATATTTTCATTAAATTTTTTACACTATGTGAAATAAGCGAGTCCAAATCTTTTACCCCATATTCTCTACCCCTTTCCGTATCCCCTTGCTTATTTTCACTCAAATTTTAAATTTTCACAACTTATACCGCAACTTTATAAACTTTTATATTATATTGTATTCAAATTTTAAAACATTTGGACATAATATTGTTTTAGACAATTTTTTTAATATTCAATGTTTAATTTACATTAATTTATACATTTATTCCAAAATAAATTTTGTGTGGATTTTATTTTAAAAATAATTATTGGAATGTATTGATACATGTATTATAGTAATTGTATAATTTTTTTCAAGTTTTTTAGAAATTTTTTTTTGATAAAATAAGTAAGGGGGCACGGAAGGGGATAGAAAAATGAGATAGAAGATTTGGACTCGAAATAAGCCATTCAAGTGGATCGAACATGGACGTTGTTGCGAGGTTACAAAACAGTGCTTGTAATTATCAATATCAGTCGTTCAACAAAGAGCCAAAAGCGGATCAGATACATTGCTTTAAAAGGTTGTAAACACATCAATTTTAAGTTGTAGCGTTTATCTGCGACGCGTTTTCGATCCAAGGTGTAATGATTCAACATTTCAGCCGCTGAACTTGTAACGAATTAATGACGAAAGCCAACATAAAATTAACATGAAATCATCCTCCACAACACACGTAGTTTTTTGTTATAACGGAAAAGATCCAATTTATCATTATAAACAAGGGGACCTAACCCGACTTACAACTAGATATTATAAAGCTAGCGGTGCTCTTCACCCGTTTAAAAGCTCATGTTAATTTCGAACCGTCAAATAAGGTTTTGCGTACGTATATCTAGCTGATTCCGATGTAAGCTCATGTTAGGTCCTTTGTAAATAGTCCGTTACTCAAACCTGGGTTTATGAGTCCAAGTTCTTCACCCATACTCTTTATATGCTCTTTACAATTTGTGCCCAAAAGTCAATCCGGGGCTTCTCATAAAAAAAAAATGTGTCTAGAAAAATATCCGAGTAGCTTTTCAAAAAAAAAAACGAGTAGATCATCAAAGCACTCTTGTAATCTCGTTTCTTCCATAACAATATGCCCATTGATAACAATTAGATTTGAGGAAGTTATACGATGTATTAATTCATCATATGAAATTTGCAAATCTGAGCCAATTTAGTGTTATAGCCGGGTTATTGTGGTTCCAACTCTAGTAGCCTCAGAGCCACCGCTCAGTAGCCACCTCGGACAAGCTAGCATGTACTTTACACATTTAGCCCTCCAAAGTTGTATTTTCAATTCAGTGTCCTAATTTTCTTTGAAATTTTAGTCTTAATAGTTTTATCCTTAATGCTTTCTTAATAGTTCTCTAGTAATATGATTTCGGAAAACCAAAAATTTGAACCGCAGTGTAATACAACTTAATAGGCGACCCTTTATGTTAAATATAGTTGGGTAAAATGTGTTTTCCACTTTCTAGTTTCTACTGAATATGTTAGCCTAGATGTTATAACTTGTTGGTTTCCCTGTATTACGAACCGAAAAGCGATTGTGAGGAATGAAATTAAGAGCTACACACTTCTATAAAAGAGATTAAATTAACTTTGAAAGCAAAAACTCTATATTCCTAACAACTTTCAAAATTTATAAGAAAATTGGAATAATTTATTTCCAGGAATTTCCATATACTAGCCTAGCACAGAAGCTAATCCTAAAGTAGGTTGTTGAAGTTCAAAGATAGATTTTGGAATCAATTTCTGTTACACTATAAGCCAAAGTTGTACTCCTATCGAACCACAAATGGCATACAAAGCCAAACAAAAGTTATTACATTTATATGCACTCTGAATCTTGCTTAGGTTTACACATGATGAAATATCTTTACATGAGACAAATATACATTTCATTGATATAGTATTAATAGATCCTCTGCATTCAGAGAAAACGACCAATTTTCTACTTCCTCATCAATAATATCACAAGAAAACATGAGAAGTTATACTTTTCTCTTTAGGAAAAGCTAAAATATAGTATACAGCTATGTACTTGTCTTATAATCTTAAAGGGACAAAAGAGGGGAACTTTCAAAGGCTTTAAAGAGAATTGTTAAGCTCCCAACTCATTTGCACATTTTAGCATAACAGTCTTTACACATTGGCTAACTCTCAAACATACAAGGCCTTGTTTGGTTGATGTATTATTATGGTGAAATCGAATATAAAATCTACGTTTTGGGCATCAGAAACCGGGTAAATTTTACACTGGACTAGTAATGTCATGGGATAGCAGCACATACAAAAAATGGGTATATATAGAAAACTGGCTAGGGTAATGTGGTTTTGAGATCTTTAGTTCATGCTTCATTTTGTGCAAAACTAACCTCATAGTTATTTCGAATTATGTATGGAACTATGATGTAAAAAAAAAAAATGAGATTGTAAGTTTTTGTTACCAACACCCATGCTTACTTTAGTGAAGAATGACAATATGATACAATGGTAACTGATAAAGTATCATCCAATTCTCTGCAAGTTTTGCACTACAAACATGTGATTGGATAGCAAATACTATAAAATGGTTCAAGCAAAACAAGCACACACAAAATAGGATTAGTCACCATTAATTTATAATCATGCTTGTGATTCTTAGTCGCGGACTATGCAGCCAAGCAAGTAAGCAACCAAACCAAGTGTAAAAGAGTTCTTACTGAACCATAATTCCAAAATCACAAAAAAAAATGTCCAATTAAGATTGCAATGATGTACATTGAAGCAAGCTTATGAAAAGTTTACACCAACGACAATTAAGATATTTCCACCTTAGATTGCACCGGTAAGGAATATCCATCTAGAGAGTTAAGCCAACAAATTATGCTCGCTTTTCGAAACTGTGCAAGTCTAAACCATTTTTTTTTCTGAAAAGAAAGTTTAAACCATCTTAAGGAAAAAAAAAACTTCACTGAGTTACTTAGAACGGCAAATTAACCAAAGTCTTATCCAATTCAGTGCGTATAATTCAATATACATGAACAAAAGGGTCAACTTTTTTATTTTTCACTTTTGAATTTGAAGAAGTATAAACAATATAAAAAGTTAATTCTGGTTAAATAAGAAAATCGAACTATAATCTACGTTTTGGGCATCAGAAACCTAGCTAATTCAGCTGGACTCAGGAAGAAGAATCTAAACATATATAGATAGGGGCAATAAAACTAACCAAATTTTATAACATATCTACCATCCACACACATACAAGACCATAAATAGAACAAAACTGCAAGGGCTAACACCTGAAGAGTTTTCAAATTTTCTGCATAAACAATGTAAAAACTATGTCGCGGGTCAGCTAAAACGTAGAAATTAAAGTTAAAACTTAAAAACCATATTTCTTAGTCTCAAATAAGTAATTTTATTTTGGTTAGAAAGAAGCAAGCCTAAGAACCGTATAGAACTATAGATAGCCTCTTCACCTTAGATTTTTACACAAAAATAAACAAGAAAAAATCGTAACACAAAACGAAGAGTAACATACCTTATGGAGAAAACCCTAATTGATACAATTTATTTTATTTATTTATTTTCAGATAGAAGGTATTTTTTGGTGCAACAAACATAAGGTGAAGCAACCACATGATCTAATCACCTCTCCTTTTTTAAAGTGAAAAAAGTGTTGAGATCATGCTGGCAGCTTCAACTGATGGTGGTGCACAATTAGGTTAGAGATCAATATATACGACCTTTTCCATTTTGTTTTTAAAAGGAAGGCATCTAGAGAGAATGAGAGGTATAAATAGGGTTTATTCTTTGTGGCCATTAGCAAGAAAATTTACAGAAACAGGTTCCCATATTTTTTTACATGATTATATTTGGCCCCAGAATAACATTTTCTTATCTTATATAACTACGGACACAGACGTTCTGGAAAGCTCGTTCGAAATAACTTGTTTCGGATTTGGAATATTTTGTAATAGGAACTCATACTCAGAAATAATGAAGCAAACAAACGATCCGGGAATGATTAGTTTATAGATCATTTACAACAAATTAGTCTTTTTAATGCCGTTTACATTGCCAAGAATTTTCATAATTTAAGCATATTAAGACTCTTATAGGAATACAGAGAAATCAAGAAGAAAAAGTGACTCGCTCGTATGTGTTTATTATTAAAATCTGAGACCTAATAATCAATAAAAAAAATTCCGAAAATTGGTATCTCATTTGTAACTATGGGAACCAGATATAGGGACAGCCCTTGTGATTATCCTGTATAAGAATTAAGGCCACAAATTATAATTTTTACTTGGTAATAAATGATCGAGAACCGGTGTGTACTCCAATTTTATTAAAGATATAGTAGTTTATTAGATGATGAAAGAAAAAACCCAAAAATGAGAAAGAGAAATTAATATGTATAGTGTGGTCCCTTTCTGATAATGCAAATTGAATAATGTCACGCCAATTATATCAACAGTACCGGCGCATGCAAATGAAGGTGCAGTCTTGGTCAGTGATAATTTCTTAATATTGTAAAAAAAAAACACGATTATAATTATCTTTAAACTTGGACCGTTTCTTACAAGTTATATATATTTCATTATATTTATCGAAGATTAAATCATGGTGTAGTTTTATAGATTATTTTCTCTGGAACTTAAAATGTGTCACAAGTGTTCATGTTCGACAGTGTAACATAAGCAATTTTCTTGGTACGTATAGTATTTATTGAACAAAAGGCAAAGAAACCAAGGTGGTGTCAAATGTCAATGAGATAACAAAACCTAACAAGCATGGTAACTAAATTGTCATCTTATTGCATGGATTTGGAATATAGACAAAGAATTGTTGGAAAAAGTTATACTACGCATGCCTTTATTTCCACCCTTTTTTATGTGCAAAACATGTTAATATATTCTTGAGTGTTAGTAAAATTTGTAAAAACATTGTTAGTGCACTATTATATAAGCATAATTAATAATCATGCACAATAGATTTGTAGTCTCTACTTGTTTAACGAGGTCGAGGTGAGCCGAGAGCGAGAAAGCTTTAGCAATTTTTTGCACAAGTGCTTCAATTTATTGACAATTTTTTTTTTCTGTTGCAGTTCTAATTAACTGATCAATTGTTTTAATTTGTCGTTTACAAGTCGTCCAAATTAATTATGATTATAGTTTTCTCCTTGACCCGAGCTTTAAAATGTATTTTCCCAGCGTCCTTCAGTCTGAAAAATGCCCATTAACTTTTTTTTTTAATAATCACGGTCCAACTTTTATTAATAATTCGAAATGTCTTACAAACGTCAGTACAACAAATATTACGATCAAAGACAAAGATGGAAAAAATGCCAATTAACTTGTATATGCTTAAAGGCCACATTAAACGACACATTTATGCAATTACAAAAATAAGTAAAGTACTGGTTGCTTTTAGTATATGAGAAGAGGGACCATGTCAATGTGCAACATAAGATTCACCAAAATAAAAAGAATAGCCATATCATTCATATATATATATATATATATATATATATTTGTAATCTTCACCTAATTATGGCTTACAGGTTGTTGCTTAAGGTTCAACCAAACATGTATATATACATTAAATTATAGTGTACTCCATTCGTCCTTGTTCCAAAATAAGTGTTCACTTTCCTAATTTATCAATGAAAAAATGATAAAATTACTATAATATTCTTGAATATTGCAATGAATATTTTCCAAAAATTGACAATAATAAGTTAATAACTGTTTAAATTAAAGTAAGTCTATATTTGTAACTTTCATATACAATTAATGTTATTTTCAAAAAAAATAAAAAAATAATGATAGATACTAATATTTGCAAAAGTCAAACATAGACACTTAAAAATGGACCGAGGTGGCATTACAAAAAAAATACTCAAATAGCGACGGAATTAGTGACGGTATTTTTTGTTACGAGCTTATTAACGACGGTTTTTGTGACGGTTTTGTGACAGTTTAGTCAATTTGCGACAGATTTATGACAAATTTTGAAATTAGCGACAGGCTTGCGACAACTTTTGACTCTCACTAAATTACACATTATTTTGTAGTGTGGTATAGAGTAAATTATGAGAATTTAAAGCTTGCAATCAAATTGCAATTTGTTGGATTTACAACTGATAGAAGCCAGCTCACAATAGCTAAGCTAGTTACTTGCATATTGAAACAGTTGGATTATGACTTGTGTAAAAAAATATACCCTATATTTGGAAAAACATTGATCTTCTCCAATAAATGATATTATTCTCCTAGGCTGTTAGGCCAGTGTGACTGCAGATAATTTAATTCACCATAAACAAATGGGTAAATTATGCTTTATGGATATGAGTTTTGACCAATTTTAAAATAAATGACCTAAGTTTTTGTAATTTCGGTTTTGTGATCTAAGTCTAACTTTGTTAGCAATTTAATGATCTGTCATCCTATTTTTTTTTAAAAAAAAACATATTTCTTACTAAAATGACTAAAATACCCTCAGATTTTACCCTTTTAGTTAACAGACGTGAGGGCACGTGATAGCACGTGTGACGTATTCCGTCCACTGAATTGATGCAAGGTCACTAAAACAATACAAAAGTTAAACTTAGGTCATAAAATCGAAATTGCAAAAACTTAGATCACTTATCCTAAAATTGGCCAAAACACATATCACTAAATCATAATTTACCCTAAACCAATATATAGCCACAATAAACTGGTGGTACAAAAATGTGTATGTATGCATTAAAAAAGTTATGTTATTTTTAAGCAAGACACCATTATTTTCATTTCAGTAATATGGACCTCACCCAGTTAATTTACATAGATTTGTCCCTAATAACATTACATCCTTGCATACAATAGACTCGTAGAACTCGTACCTTAAGTAAAGATTGAACATTTACGTGGACTTCACGAAAGTTTAATAATCCAGCAAAATGTTTAGCTACGTATGCTAGAGATAACTTTGTAAATCGTTTGGACTAAAAACATATGGTCTTGTATTGTGTGGATGACTTGACTTGATTCTTATATAAAATGTTCTCTTTTTTTAAAAAAAAGAAATGCATTATTTGCTTAAAGCCTTCAACGCATATGCTACATGTATAGATGAAGTACTAATGCTATTAATTCTAATAGGATTATAAGAAAGATGTGAACCTATCTATCTTACTACCTGTGATGTGTGCGTCTGGGTTCGGTTCGGTCCGGTTCGATTTTTGGTAAAACCGAAACCGAGCATATTTTTCGGTTCGGTTTTTTTCGGTTTCGGTCTTTTTATTTTTTGGACCGAATCGGACTGGTTTTTTTGGTCCAGTTTCGGGTTTTTTCGGTTTTATTTTTTATTTTTCGGTCTTTTTCGGTTTCGGTCTCTTTCGGTTCGGTTTTACTGAAAAACGAAACCGACCCGAAATTTTTTCGGTTTTTCGGTTTCGGTCTTTTTCGATTTTTTTCGATTCGGTTATCGGTTCGGTTCGGTTTTTCCTATTTTTTGCCCTGCCCTCTCCAGTATAGTGATTCCTGAATACTGATAATATATGGACCACACTATGAATATATGCAAAAGGATTTTAGGCTTCTTTCTTATGGCACAAAACCCAAGCTCACTAGCCAACTAATAATACATTGGGCAGACAAAGAAAACGATTATTGCATATGTAGGTATACAGTAATGTTTAAGGAGTGTACTAGTTTACGATTGCTGTTTTTAGGTTAGAACTTAGAACACAATTTAAGCCTATGCATTCAAATGTACAATGAAAAAGTGTTACAATTATACTAGAAAGATTGAATAGTAATTAAACAAGTGTTTTTGTCTAAACATGGCATACACATACCACAATAAATATATAATTTGTTGATTAGAACCAAAGAAAAGATACAGTACTGGTAATTACACGTTCATACAAATTGTACGTTGTCCCGAAACGACAGGAAAATAACAAAACAAATAATGCAAACTACACGACCAGAAACACCCCAAGTGTAACACCACGAAATCGAAACAAACACAATAATACTTTGGATATTCATAAGAACTTGCTCCTCTGAAAATTAAACTCTTTTCATAACTTTTCCAATTTTTTCTTCTCACAAGGAAACTAAACTCATGTATCGAGTGTATATGTTTTCACTATTTAAGTCGTATATATAATTAATGTGTAACTATATTGTTCAAAGTTCTTGGTCATACACAGCTTTGAATTTTGATGGTTTTCTGGCAATGTCTTTTTCGTTGTTAAAAAAAGTTGCACCGAAAAGAAGAAAATAAAATTAAAATTAGTAATTCATTGTCAAAATACTTGCTATATTCAACGATAGAGCCGTTCACCGATGAAATGTCAGATTTTTATGACTAAATCCGGTATGTCTGCGAGCCCAAGAGATTGTTAGGAATGCAAATGAAAAGAACTGAGCCCGTCTTTGTTTAAGCTCACCTCGTCTACCAAACGAGTCCCAAGATCATGACTCGTCTCGTTTATAAATGAGTCAGAGCGGAGTATGTTCACGAGCCAAGTCTAAACACGTTTTCAGGCTCATTTATAATCAAATCACATCTCATGTTCTGGTTTTCCATATATATTTTTCTTAAATATAATGGCAACAGATATTTTTCATTTTCTTCAAGCAACTAATTTAATAAGTTGACCACTTATTCAGGAACAAACCCAAAATTAAATAGTGCGAAATTGTTGATGAATGGACTACTAATTTCTCAAGTAGCCTTTAAGATTGAGATCGCAAGTCTTAGAATATATTGCTCATATGAAACAAAAAACAATCGGTGCTTTGACAAATTGTTGAATAAAATAATCACGAAAAAACATGAAAATCCTTTAAATGAACGACATTGAGAAATTGTTGAATAAAAATAATAAAAAACCCAACAAAAATAGTCACAAACTTGTGGAAAATCGGTTTCAAGTTAGTAGCGAGTGCCATCAGCCTTGCAGCGATCATTCGGACGAAATGCCAATGGACCTCCAGCGTAAAACACCGTATCACTGTTTCTAGTAACCAATCTTTTGTGTTCATAACGGAGCGGAGCCCCAGTGGTTCCACTATTGATGTTCGTGGGGAATTCACAACTCTCCATAGGCGACGAAACAAGTTTTACTTTGCAAGAAGCGAGAGGATGGTCTAACAACATATGATCCATGGAAAAGCCTTCTAGTTTCGCGTAAAAGTAGCCATTTTCATTGGCTATGTACTTTTTGTAGTAAAAGATACGGTTGTTATGGTTTATACATGTTACACTAACTACAGCTGAGGGGATTGGATCAGCTTCGGACAGCGACGATGTACCTACCTTCTCGCAACTTTGGCAATATACTATGCCTTCGATCACAACGCTCTTCTTAGGAAGTCCATGGAATGGAGTACCTACATCGTAATCGGCAGCTAGAGAGTTAAAGGCCAATGGGATTAAGAACAAGGAAACAAGAACCATAATATTTGTGCTTGCCATTGTTGATAATAGTAGTAGAATAAGCGGTCTTTGAAAAAGAATTGATGAGAAGATGGTTGTGGTTAAGATGGTATTTATAGCTTGTTACATAGGTTTTTTTTTGCTTTTTTTTTTTTTGCATCAACGTGAAGGCTACTATTATGTACTTGTACTACCTGTTATTCTTTGATAATTGTGGTGTATCGTGAAGGCCACTTTTAGAACATCAAACTCTCATAATTGTACTTTCAATTTCTCTAAAATCTCAACAACTGTTATAATTTATTCTTTATGGTGCATCATTTGAACCTTACTGGCAGGTATATATATATTCCAATTAATTAAAGAAGATACAAAAAAGCATAGAATATGTATTATTGACTATCTTAACGAGATAAAAGGAGCTTAATCAGTTTATTATCATTGCAAATTAATACCAGGAAAGGATTTAAACCATATGAAAATTTCAGTTGAGCAAATTCAGCTTTAGGCCTCTGGTGGCAAGAGAAGAGAGAGATAATAAACAGATTAAAAAAATTGATCCACCATATGGTTCAGTATTTGATGACTACAGATAACCTCGTTCTTTACCAAGATACAATGCCGAACAACACAAGGGACTCTATACCAACATGATAAAAAACTTCAGAAAGCCTAAAACTACCTCGGAGAAACAATTCTCACGAGGATAACTTACGAGAAATAATTTAGTGTTGGTAATAACTAAACATATAAAACTTATATATCGATGGTCATTTTAACTATTACAACAACCGAAAGCTAACAGAAAAAATGAAATGAATAAGTACTTATAAAAAACCTATGCTTCTTCTGAGCATGTTGAACCTTCTAGAGCGTGTACTCGCTCAGAAAATAAACTGTGTAAGGTCTTTGCTGATGGACGGTCAGCTGGATTGTTATTCATACACTGGCAATAAATATCAAGAAGAAATTTTATAATTTTCAAATCTGCTTCTGAATGCGCTGATTTTGTATCAGATTGAGCTGTTGTAGGTTCATCTGGTGCAAGCAATGCTTCGAGCTCCTTCGTGAGTTGTGGCCTTTTCCCCTTCTGTTAATGACATTTTTTAGAGAATGAAATGATTAAAATTTCAAACTTACACATGAAGAGCAAAGAAGTAAGCTCACTTATAGTAAAAATCACATTTCATGTTCAGTTTTTCACTTTTTTGGTAATTTCAAAGGCAAAAGAGTTTTCATTATCTTCTAGGTACTGCTGCACATTTTTTATGAAAGGGAACAAATTAATTTTTAATCCTTCAGAGGACAATGATTGTTGCCTGCACCCTAAACTCAATAAGCAGAATGTGATCTAACAAGTAAAAACCATGTCACTGTACTTAATGAGTAAAGATAATCACAATAATGCAAACGTATCATGACTATAATACAAATGCGACAACACTAGTTAAATTATAACTTATAACCATGCATCTTCCTCAAATTGGATATTAAGAGAGAGAGAGAGAGAGATTAGGGCATACTTGTAAAAGTTCATTAATCTCTGATTCCGACAAGTCCATATAAGGGACCTGCAAGGTCAACATCTCAAACAGCAAGCATCCGAATGACCATATATCCACCTCCTACAATACCAAAGGAAAAACAAAAGAAATCTCATAAACTGAAATATCAGACCACATTAGCTACAGCATTGAACTTGTTATATTTATCCAATATGTATACCTTAATCTAAAGGATCCCAATAATTCAAGAACTAACAAGGGAAAGAAACTCACCAGGCCATACATTTCAGGCTTATGTCTAGCCCGGTATACCTCAGGGGCCATCCACCTAGGCGTGCCTATACATACGTTTGGAGGAAGTATACCATTATGAGCAATACAACATGTATGTAGACTAGATCTGAGTGGGATTGCAGAATCAAAATCACAAAGCTTGACAACTGGCATTCTGTCGGGATTTGCATCGTCTAGGTCAATTAGAATATTTCCGCTTTTAATGTCGCGGTGAATGATATGTTTCGAATGTAGCTCCATTAGTGCAGATGATACGTCTCTACCAATGTGCAGAGCAAATTCCCGTTTAACATGCTTTTCACCCTCTCTGCGCAGCTTTTCTACATATTTCTGACAAATGAATGATGAGTGAGAAATTTGATAAAAAAAATGCTGAAACTTTAAATTATTATGTATGCTAAAGAAAGTGATTACAAAGCAGAAAAAACTTAATTTCAAACGAGGTCACGAGAGGGTCTTTACTGAGTTTGAATTCAACAAATGCAGAACAGTCTTTCGACCATCAAAGAATGGTAGTGCAAAACCCCATCCACTGATAAGTATGGAGATTTGACACATAAAAACATGGGGGCAATGTTCATCAAATGACGTATTAGATTTATTTCACATTATGAAGAAATAATGGAAACTCTTCATCCCAGTTTAGTGGATATAGTGGATAAACAAAACCAGCCTTTTTAAATGTATGCACATCAAAGGTGAAACCAGTCTACTGAACAAAAAAAACAATTAAAGATCAATTCACTGACTTCTGTACTCCATCAAAATTACCACCAAATGGAAACAAACTTTTTAAGTGACTAAATGAAAATCAAAGCCTAAAATATGTTATTTATCAATTTTCAGTATAAAATGTACAACGAGAAATTACCTTTAACGATCCTCCTTTAATGTACTCCATCAAAATAGCAGATTGTATAACACGACGCTGGGGATCCTCATCAGATGATTGATCCCACTTGGAAGAAATCTTGTGACCATAAATTTCTACAATGCAGGGATGTTTCTTCAAAGCATTTAGAATTCTCACTTCTCCTAAACAATGGTATTCGAATCTCTTAACCTCTTCCATGCTTCGACACCCAACTTCAAGAGTACGAACCTGCTAACGCAACAAAATATATCGGTATGTTATACCCATTCCCATAATGATATTACTGGTTCAAGTAACTTTTAATGAAACTTAAAAGTAGGAGACTGAAAGTTCTACTTGGAGATGGAAGCCCCGGTCGAAAAATTCAAGAAACAGCGTAGACAATATAAATTTAGTAAAGGCTATGTACTCTGGCTCAGACGCGTAATTGGTTTAACTAACACAATTGTTTACTACACATTTGTAGTTAAGAATTGTCAATCCGCACACGAATATCAAACAAATTAACAAAACACTCAATCATCCCATACCGTAAATTACAATGAAAATCAGGCGGTGAGTATAGTTATGAATGTATTACCATGAAAATACCAAGACCAAGATATACAGGGAAAGAAAAAAAGCATGAAAGGTACCTTGGCCACAGCCTCAACGGTTCCAATGTCACAGCGCACAAGAGTACTAACCCCTTCTTCTTCAATTTCATCACATTCCAATAGAGACGGAAACGGAATTGGTACAGGACAGCTAACATGAGGAACATTGATCCGGCTCAAAGGAACATATCTGAAAACATTCAAAAGATACAAGTCAGAAATTGCATAACTGTTCCCGCAAAGGAAAAACAGGATTATAAAACATAGAAAATATAAAACTGTCAAAAAGAATCCAAATTTAAACCTAATATCCTTTGAAACGTGGTAAGAAATATTTGGCCGACTAAAAGGCCTATTCCTAGGAAGAAGCAGCTACCAAGATTCAAAGAATCTGTTGACACGCAAGTTTAACTAAAACTTTCTACTTTCAAAGAAGATTCATCTCGCCCAAGTTAATGTTATTAAAAATAATAAAAATACTTTAACTATTAAGCAAAGATGAATAACAGCACTAGTGCCTACACCATACTGATCGAAAAGACAGGGTAACATTATTCATATTGCATATCAAAGCTATACACAAGGACGGCATGCAAAACAGTTAGAAACTGGAGAGAATATGGAACTTAAAGCAAAATGAGAATCAATAGTATTAGTGTTTGTTGATTATCCTACATTGATAATATATTGAAGAAGACTGGTTTAGAAGGAGTGTTCTTCCTTCTCATAATAGATCCTTTAAGGTATATGGCTCTAAAAAATAGCAACAACATTAAAGAAGTAAAATAGAACAATGAATATTACCTGCAAAAATATTCTGGATCTGTCTCTTCCCTCATGTCGCAAGGATGGCATGAATCGACTATCATACGAACCCAAGAATCCGCCCTTTTTACGACAACGATATTCCAGGCATGTGGTGAAAAATCCAAATAGCCACGAACAAGTTCACAAGGCACATGTGGCTTCACCCGATCACATAGGTACTAAAAAAATAACAGAAAAAGATGTCAGTATTCAAGAAAAATGAAAATTTACCATATAATGACATATTTTGAACTTGGCTTGTCTTTTACTCGCAATGAAAAAAACTTTTTTCCCATCTACTCCTGTTTAAAAAAGAATGACACAAATTTTGGAACTGATTTCACTTTAAATGAGCATGCACTTCAATCAACTGATTTCTGATCGCCATGCTTGTTAATGAAGTGATTTTATTTTGGTACTGCATTGAAGTCCGGCCATCCCCACCCCTACCCAAAAAAAACATGAAAACTGAAATAAACGTATATTAGTCCATCGTTATCACCTTCATAAGCAATGCCCTATGCCTACAAACACCAAACTGGAGAGTTCCAATCGGGACAATGATGGAATTTATCTTCGCCTTTACAGCTTGAAGGGATTTTTCGCAAAGATCTCGGAAAATAATATCTTCCATGTTCCCAGAATGTTGCTCAACAATATGTTTTGCGATATCACTATTTCCAGTGGGGCAGGTACAAATGAAGGGCTTTATGTAATTCGAACCAGATGCGGCTCTATTTGTCTTTTCAACAAGTGATGATTTATCTCGGCCCCCAAAGTGGTCAGATACAAAAAGAGCAAGCAATGATGCAATTTGTAGCTTATCTAATGAATCATTAATCTGTCTGAAATGATTCACAAACGCTTGAGCACAATGAGCGATAACGTCTAACCCTGCATCCTTTCTCCTGAAAGAATCAGAATAATAACAATTATGTGACCGTTCTTGTTATAATAAAAAAAGGGAAAATATCACGTTTGTTCACCGGTCTATTTGCTTTTGACTAATGGTTCACTTTCCTATCAAATTTTAGGATTCAAATATCTACACAAAAACCAAACAAGTAATACGCGAATGTTATTATTTCAACTCAAAAGCACTGGTAATGTACTATTGTTAAGTAAGCCGGTGTCCTAATACCAGCTTAATTTTTTTATTTTTCAGCACTCAAGAATTATTGATAAGTGGCATGTACCAAGTGTTTGATTGCTGTAAATTGGAGTCTAAATTTTGAATTCTTATAGGTTGGTGTACTAACTATTGATTTTGTGTAGATCGTTTTCTACATTATGGGACTTAATATATGGTGCACTAATTGATAAAAGTTGAAGAGTTCACTTACAGAAGCGATATTTCCCCTATAAAGGGAAAAGAGCAAGAAAGAAAGAAAAACGTTAAACACAAGAAAATACCTGTCCAAAAGAATGACTTCACGTGAGCCTATATGGAAACTTTTCTCATATTTATCAAGAGGTAAAAATGGTCGATCTCTTCCAGCATCATAAAATCCATCCCCTAAATGATCATCGATGCTACAAAATGATGTATCACTGTATTTGCAAGCAAGATCGCATTGATCAGAAATTAGTCTCCTTTTGCTTGGTTGTTCATCAACTTCCTCATCGTGAGGCCTTTTTGAATTCGAACTATTTTCACTAAATTTCTCACCCTCTTCACTTATATTAGCGGGAATAATATCGGAACATGAGCAATTTTCTTCGTTCCCGGTCTTCTCAAGATCTATTATTTCGTCATCATCGACACTTAAATCTTCACACTTGGATTCTTCAGATATAATATCATCACCATCGTTGTCAGGAGCTGACATATCATTTGATTTATATTTGTCAACTGTTATTTGTGTTGATATTTTGACATGGTTTGAAGTTTTCCACTTTCTACTGTTGTTTAAACGTTCTTGACGAGCTTTTTGTTGGATATTATAACGTCTTTTCCATCCTTTTTGAGATTTTCGTGCCGAAAAACACCGACTTGTAGATGAGATTCCACTTGAATGGCTCAAGGAGGGACCTATCAGCAAAAAATGTAAGTAAATATAACTTGTGAATTGGAAAAGGTAAAATGATCGTATCATAAGGGGAAATGAAAATGAGAGGGTTTTCTCACTTGTTTTAGAAAGTGTGTCGATATTATCTTGGACATCACATTCGAGTACATCCATCTCCACTGTAAAATCTTCAATGCATTCATCTTCATCGTTACCCTCCAAATTGCCGCAAATCCAAGAAGGTAATTGACGACATACAATAAGCTTGTTGTTCTGTAAAACAAGTCCATCATTGTCTTAGAATTTCTTCAACAAAAATGAAGATAGAATCACAGTCAAAATTCAAATGTTACAGCAGCTCACATTTGTCACCTTCAGCCACTTTGACCAATCACCTTGCTGTACTTTTTTTGTTCTTTGAAAAGATATAAAAATAACTGTATTGCTAGCAGACTATGAAAATAGGACACACCTCCATAAGAATACTGAAAGAGGGAGACAAAACACGGCAAAAAGAAAAAGGAAACTACAAGAGAACAGTGCACTTTAAGATGAAAATTGCAATTAACGCCACCATGTCGGAACAAAAAAAAGATCATATCTGCTATTCCTATGTCTTTTCTATCATTGATTCTTCTCAAAAGACATGCCACTAATCCACGTTGAACTATACATACACGATAAATCTACAAATCAATCAAATAACCAGCTCCAGATTGAAGAGTCGCTAATTTTTAAGTGTTATAACCATAACAGCTATATAAACTACAAGCAGCTCATATAATGAAAAACAAGGCAAAAAAGATAAACTGTCGGGGAAAATTCGGGAGAAAACTCAATTAAAGACCTCGGCAGAGAAGGTAAATAGAGGAAAGTGAAAAGAGGAATGTAGCATAGTCTCCTAATTTATGCAGGGGATTAAGGATGTACCTGAACATTTAGTGTGCGAAGGTTAGGCATTGAGCTAAGCTCAAGAGATTCCAAAGATGACAACCTATTATTTGAGAAGTCCAAAAACTCTAGTCTTTGAAGAGATGAAAACCCCGAAGGCAATTCCATCAATTTATTGTTAGTGACTTTCAATGATATCAGGTTAGTTAAGTGAGTTATCTCAGTAGGAAGCTTTCTCATCTTGTTGAAGGACAGATCCAGATACTCCAGTTTTTCTAGAAATCCGATTTCTGGAGGTAGATACCTGGAGAAAGAACACAAACAAATAAGATATTATTTCTTTGTCCAATAAGCCATACGTTAAAAAACAACAGGGGTAAGGTTCAAACAATGAACAGAGACTCACAGGTCTGCAATTAGAATAATTCAAAATTAAGATTCAACAATATATAAGGACCAAATGGAAAATGAGCTTGTTTCAAACCGAGGCACTTCAATGTATTTTGATTACAATCTTCAAAAAATAGCGCTTGAACCTCTCCCACATTATGAGAAAAAACTCGTACACAGAATATCAGTCCCTCCCATTTAAAGTTTCTGGTTCCATTTTGCCTTGTCCAAGAAAAAACTGTACGCCGTTCCCTAATTAAGCTTTTCGAATCATACTCTTTATGTTTCTAAATCTAATATCTATCCCAACACAAGTCTACAAGACACATAATGGTCATAACATTCAGAAGAGATAAGCTATGTGCCACAGATACTTTGATTATTATTATTTTGAAGTATCGGATACGGATACGCCCCCGATACAGGGATACGGTATCCGATACGGGGATTGGAGTATCGTTGACTATTTTGAGGTTTGACTCAGTTTGGATACGGTGTGGATACATATTGGCTACGGCAGGTTGGAAAATTATGTTATTTGAAAATATTGGGGGGGGGGGGAGGTGAAACATAAAGGGTTGTCACACATGTAATAAACATAAAAGGATACAGTTACTTTTAGATCTAAATTGACTTTCACACTTCACATGTTTACACAACAGAAAAATATACATACAGAGAGAGGATGGACAAGTGTTATGTTCGGATAAAGTTTCGAGTAACAAAATACTAATTTTTGGTTTGAATGTTTTGTAGCTACTTTTTATTATATATAAAATATATATTAATATTTGAATGATTGGCGTATCCTAGCAATATCGTATCCTAAATTTTCCAAAAAAATCTGTATCCCCGTACCCGTATCGGATATGATACATGTATCCATATCCGTGCAACCTAAGTGATAAGTGACTAAAAACACATAAAAGGCATAAATTTTAAAGCACCATATACCTAATGTAGAAGTGACAAAAAGATAGCTTAACCAACGACTTTAACCCCGCAATCTCGCTCAACATAGGGAAAACGCAAGGCCTAGTCGGTTAAAATGATAAGCTCCTTCGAATCCTTCATATTATCCAACTTTACGCATAAAAATACATATTCTCTAGCTATGCACTAATATTCTGGTAGTGCCATACATTAGTCATCCGCTTACCTTTTTCCTAAAAAACCTATACGAAATACTCTGATTATCCTTTTCGAATCATACCCCTTATGTTCTTAAATTTAGCGTCTACTCCAACACAGGTCTACAAGACACATATTGATCATAAAATTCATATGTGATAAGTGACTAGAAACACGAAAAGGTGTATACTTTAAAGCACCATATACCTAATGTGGAAGTATTAAATGGTCAACTTAACCAATTACTTTAAGTCACCCCCGCAAGCTCACTCAACACAGGAAAAACTGAAGGCCTAGTAAGCCCCTTACAAGAATAAGCTACATGTTTCTAAATTTAATAAATAATAACTACTCCAACACAAGTCTTCAAGAATAACAAGGCACGTAATGATCACAAAATACATTATCATAAGTGAAAAGTGACTAAAAACACACAAAAAAAGACAAGTGAAAAGTGACTAAAAACACACAAAAAAAGACATACTTCAAAGCACCACAAACCTAATGTGGAAGTGACAAAACGACAGCATAACCAACGACTTTAACCCCACAATCTCACTCAACAAAGGGAAAACCGAAGGCCTAAGCTTGCTCCTTCAAATCCTTCATATTATCCAACTTTATGTATAAAATTACATATTCTCTAACTATGTACTAATATTCTGGTAGTGTCATTAATTATTCATCCGCTTACCTTTTCTTGCAAAAAACTGTAAGGCGTCCCCTAATTATCCTTTTTTAAATCATACCCTTTATGCTTCTAAATTTAATATGTACTTCAACACAAGTCTACAAGACACAAAGATCACAATATTCATAAGTAATAAGTGACTAAAAACACAAAAAAGGCATAAAATTTAAAGCACCGTAGACTTTATGTGGAAGTCAGAAAAAGGCAGCTTAACCAACGACTTCAACCCCGCAATCTCACTCAACAAAGGGAAAACCTAAGACCTAACCGGGACCTTACAAAGATAAGCTCCTTCAAATTATCCAACTTTTTGATTAAAATTACATATTCTCTAACTATGTACTAATATTCTGGTAGTGTCACATATAAGTAATTCAATTACCTTTTCCTGCAAAAAGATGTTAAAATTCTACTCCAACACAAGTCTACAAGGCACACAATGATCATAATATTCACAAGTAATACCTAATAGAGAAGTGACAAAAAGACAGCTTAACCAACGAATTTAACCCCGGGATCTCACTCAACAAAGGGAAAACTGAAGGCTTAGCAGTCACCTTACAAGGATTAAGCTCCTTCAAATCCTTCAAATTAATCAACGTTATGTTTAAAATTACATATTCCCTAACTATGTACTAATAGTCTGGTAGTGTCATATATTAGTCACCCGCTTAGCTTTTCTTGCACGAAACTGTACGGCGTACCCTAATTATCCTTTTTGACTCATACCCTTTATGTTTCTAAATTTATCATCTCCTCCAACACATATATCTACAAGACACGTGACGATCATAAGTTTCATAAGTGATAAGCAACTAAAAACACGAAAAGGAGTATACTTGAAAGCACCACATACCGAATGTGGAAGTGACAAAAATACAGCTTAACCAACGACTTGACCCCGCAATCTCACCCAACAACGGGAAATTACATATTCCCTAACTATGTACTAATATTCTGGTAGTGTCATATATTAGTCATCCGCTTACCTTTTCCTGCAAAAAACTGTAAGGCGTCCCCTAATTATCCTTTTTTGAATCATACCCTTTATGTTTCTTAATTTAATATCTACTCCAAAACAGGTAGCGTTCTAAAAGTTGAGGCTAGGCGGAAATTAGATGGAGCCTGGGATTTTAGCAGATTAGGCACTAGGCGACCTTTTCCCACAAGGCGCCAATTGTCTACAAGACATATAATGATCATAATATTGGCAAGTGACTAAAAACTCGAAAAAGGCGTATACTTTAAAGCACCATATACCTTATATGGAAGTGACAAAACGACAGCTTAACCAACAACTTCAACCCTGCGATCTCGCTCAACAAAGGGAAAACCGAAGGCCTAGTCGGGACCTTACAGAGCTCAAGCTCCTTCAAATCCTTCATATTATCCAAACACAAACCGCTCAATTTCGTCGAAGACACCTTAATTTGCAACCTCTCGAGCTCGACCAAATTACTCATCTCTTTCGGAAACAAATTCACTTCATTACTAAAAAACTTCAAAGTCTTCAACCTACCCAAATCCCCAAGCCACCTCGGTATCAAATTAAAACTATTCTTATAAATAAACAACCCCTTTGTAAAATCCTCGGGCTTCGATACCGAAAGATCCATGCTTTTATTTGCTATATCAATACAAGGGTCACAGTCCACGTCATCATCTGCTGAATTAGCCGATTTTTTGGATTCTTCTGGGTTTTCGCAAGATTCGATTTTAACCTCTTTTAACTCTGCCATTACGTATAAAAAACGATATATACATATAAATTGGGAACTGGGTAGTGATTATTGGGCCAAAAGGGGAAAAGGTTTGTTGGAATTTGGGTAATTTTGGGTTTAATTTGGATTAGGGTTTTTTTGAGAATTTAGTGAGAAGGTAGAGAGAGAGAGAAACCCTAAAATTTAGACGAAGAACAGAGGAAAGTGGTATTAATAACTTTTTCCTAATTAATTATTGATCCTTAATTTAGAGGCTAATTAATTTTAGGTACCTATTGCAAAACTTATTTAACTAGGATGCACAATTTCAATGTATTTTTATCTTTATTCTATATATTTTTTTTTAATAATCAACCCATCCTCCTCTTTCTTTTTTCTTACGTTTCATAACATATTTTTTGTTCCAAAATCACCCTTTAAAAAAATTGTTTCAGAGATCTATTGAAAATTCAGATTTTTTATTTTAGATATTTTTCTTCTTTTTTTTTAGCCTAAATATCTGATTTTTAAAAGATGAATAATATGATTGTTCAAACACACACTTATATACAATAATTTGTATGACAATTAGTACTATAAGTCATTTAGTACCAAGTCAAAGTTGTCTCGATAAACATGATGTAATAATTAGTATTATATCTAGACCGTAAACAAACATACCCAAAGTGTAAGAATATCTTTTGATTTGAAAAGTGAAAGCTTTAAGCTAATTGAAAGTATTATTTTACGGTTGTTTATTTATTGAAAATTTAAAAAATCTAACTTTTGGTTCAATAAAGAGCGGAACTTGAGTTCAAATGAAGGGAGTGGCACAATTAATATTGCACCAAAGCATTTTTTTATGTGTTTTGCAATACCCAAGTCCACCCGAATGTAGATAGTAAAAAAAAAAACGGTTATAATAAAAGTAATGGATATCCTTGTAATGTTTTAAAAGAAAATAGATGGAAATTAAAAAGATTTGAACACAGAACCCTAGACTTAAAACCAAGGATTATACACTAGACTAGTATAAACATTTACATTAAATACTACTTACTATACAACTAAATGGGTTGGTATATAAGGAGAAATTATTTGGTGCTCTTGGAAGACTCCTCCAACCCACTTTATAGTCACACACTTAAATTTCTCGTATATAAGACAGAAAGCAGGGAAAAAAATGTTTTTCAATTCTTGTTTCAGACCGAGGCACTTGACTTCTCTTGAAGATTGTGCGCCCAAAGCTACAAATGAACAATTGAGATCGACATTCGGACAACTTACTAGGAATATCCTAATTAGAACAAATAACATAGAGCCCAAGAATAACATTTTTACTGTTATTGAAACACGAGTTAATAACTAGCCCAATGAATAGGCAAGCAGTAGGTAGAACCTCAGTTTACATATATAAAATAACTAAAGCGAAGACGAAGTTCATACACAATAGTACAGAATCATTCATCAACTTGCTAAAACTTGATAGAAAATGGGAAAACAAGGAACATAAAATGACGGAAAGCAAACATATGAGCTTTTCTCATCAGTAGTTTTGGGACCAATTAGCAGCACTTCCAACTCTGGGCATACCGGTTGTTTCTTTACGAGACTCTTCATCGACTTTGAAAGTGGCACCGCACACTTGGCCCGAGCTGTCAACCCTCGGCACTGGTTTCAACTCATTATGTGGGTGCTCGTAACTCCTTAAACCTCCAGAGTTTGTGTAGAAACAGCCTGTCAGCATCCAAAATTCCCCATGATATATATGTATACATGTAAAGCCGTAACAAAAGCGATGACTATCAAAATTTAGACTCGTATAATATTGACCAACGACTTAAAATCAGGATAATGGATTACATGAAGTATACATGCATAATTCTGCCCCTATAAAGTAGTAATATAATATCAACCCTATGAAGATTAGTAAATTTTAGTGGCACATAGGAAAAAGGCAATCTCCAGAAAAAACAATTCGATAAGAAAACCAAGTCCTCTGTACTAAAATTCAACCTTAGAAGGTATGTAAAACATTGTTAAAACGGTAAAAGAAGTGAAAACAATAATAAAGTTTGGCTCCAATAACATTTTCTACAATATTATAGCAATTTGAGTAACGCGTACATACATTAAGCTGTATATACTATATACACTACCATATCGTAATAACAAACTCATATAGTCATATACACAGACATTAAGCTGTGTATTCAAAACATGTTACATTGACTCGTGGGTAAGACCCCCATAAACATTCTCTATACTCTAATAGTAACAAATTTGCTGGTGTCACATTCATAAGCATTTTCGACATTTTCGAAGGGCATACCACTGCCAGCAAAACCATTATTGGACAAACAGAAAAGAGTTTGACAGGGTCGGTTCAGGTTTGTCTTAAAAAAGAATAACTAAAAAGTGGATGAGATGTCAAGGTTATGCTCAATTGAAATTTACAAACGAGACTAGCTAAAACAGAATTTTGACCAGTAATTTACCCACTTCGGAAAGTAATCAACTACTAGAAAAGAAAGGTACGGAAAAGACATGATACCTTTTGGAAAAGGGGCAAAGGATTTGCAACAACCCTTCTTGAAAACTTCAGAATCATCTCCAAAGACTAGATGACCTTCAGAATCAGTGCCCCAGAAGAAGGGAACACTCCCATCATTGTCCTGCATTAATAAAAAAAAAATAACAATTTAAATTTTGTTATGAAAGAGAATATTAGAACAGAGATATTAGGGTTTCTTTAGGCTTTGTCCTACATATTATCTGTTTCTAAATCACGTTTTTGTTATAAAGATAGTTTCCACTTTCCAGAGAAAACTTTTGCAGCCATACTAGTAAAACCTACAGAAAGTAGATTTTCTCATTAACAAAAGACCTCAAGCGGACACGTAAACAAAACAAACAACAAAAATATTCTTAAAAGATCGCGAGCTTGTTTGGTTCTGTTCTCAAAAAAAAATCCAAGTTGAAAGCTCCTATGTTGTGATGACAATATGCCATGACAACTTTCTAGTAGCTTTTATTTTGGTGCAGAGATAACAACTCTCTGTTACTTTACAAAACTTGTGTGCATCAAAGGAATAAGGGGCCTAAGATCAGGGGCGGCCCAGGCCCAAGTCAAGTAAGGCTTGGACCTTGGGCAATTGGTTCGGAAAAAAATCTACGGGCAACACCCGACTATATTTTTAATATAATTGGTAGTTAAAATAAAAATATTAAACACTAGTTTGTTTACAACGTGTTGCAATAGCTCAAATGGTATAGTAGTTTGGTATTTTAGATAGATCATGAGTTCGAAACTCTTTAGTTACAATTTAATTTTGTTTTTATTTTGATTTGTATTTATCGAGCAACAAACAAAATTCGAGCCTCAGGCATTCCTTGATACCGGGCCGCCACTGCCTAGGATTATGGAGTATGGTGTAAATAGTTACTGTAGAAACTAAAGGACCCTTCAATTAAAGGTTCTGTAAACTGTTTTCGATTTAAAAACAGGAAACAAGTCAAAAGCATTTCCAAATTTTCCGAGAAAAATCATCAGAAAACCCAACTTTAGGAGAACCCACAGAAGCTCTCAGTCATTTCCAAAAACAAAATCACTCGTTTCATAAAACTTCTTTGTGTTTCAAAACCTTGATCTAGCAGGCAAGGGTATCAAAAACTATAAAAGAAAATGAAAGAAGAATCAAATGCACTGATGTCATTCGGAAAGTTGAGACAAAATCGTAATTTTCTAATAGCACGGACATAAACTCACCACAGCTACAAAAGTGGTTTTTGCAGAGGCATCAAATAGAATAAATGAGAATTTCCCCTGAAGATCTCTCACAACTTGATCGGCAGGATATGGACCTCTATCTCTCAATGTTCTGTAAGCCTCTATAACAATCATCACCTCGTTTGCTATCTTGTTTAGCCCATATTGTTGCTTAAGATGGGCAATGTTATCAATATGGCCCTGAAATAGACAGAATATATCGTCCACAACTGCAAACAACCTAGATAAAGAGTGTAAGACAGTCAAGCAAATCGGAAATATAAAGATTTATTAGCAATTATATGAGCCAGATTTACATCTACTACATGATACATAGGCAACACACTGGAAGAGAGCATCAAAACACATACTGGAAAAGTAATACTATACATACTTGAGATGTTATGAATGAAAACAGTTCCAACCAACAATCAGGAATATAAGAAAAGAGTTATGTCTGAAGAGAACCTTAGTATTTTATTTTTTTAAAGTGTGAGAACCTTAGTATGTTATTGTACTTTTTTCACTTCTCAAGCACCATCAGAGAAAGGAAAAGGCAAACAGTGAGTAAAAGGTTAAATTTGTCTATAAATCTAAGAATAATATTCTTGGTTCTCGGGATATTTTCAGTCATTCACTAAAAAACAAGTTACACATATTTATTACAAATACTTTTCTAAGAGAAACCTCCAGGGGAACTAAACAGTACTTCAAACCAATAGAGAGGTGTTTACTTATTTTCCTCTACTTGTGAAACCAGGTTACTTAAGACAAGTACTGCAACATCTTGAAACCAGTTTGGTGTTTAACATGAGTAACAATTACTAGGACTCGACCAAAGGACAGAATCTAAGGGTGGTAATTTGTAGGAAAAAAAAGCATAAAACAAAAGAGAGCAGATTTGAAAAAAAGGTTTCTACGGACTGATAGTAGGACCGTAGATAAACAAAAACAAAGCTTCAAATTCTTGACCCCCTTAAGATTCCCAAGGCACAAAAAAGAGTAATGAGTAGGAATATAATTTTAACAAAATATATCTAATGCATCCAACTATCTACCGGGATTAAATTAAGAAAACAAAAATGAAACCCAAGGTTGTTTGACATGAACTACTAAACCATGGGAGAAACATGTTCCAACACAATGTCTATTTCACTAACATCAGATCAAAGATTAAATCAAGAAAGAAAATTACTACAATACTAAGTTGGTAAAAAAAAACAAATAGCCAAAAAGATTCTACTTCTCAACATATTAAACTAAACAGACCAAATCAGTTAACTTCAATAGCTAAAAAGCTGAGAAACTTAACACTAAATCCAAATACACTATACTATATTTTAAAGGGAAAGTTATTGTTGAATACATACTTTTGGACTTGATTATCAAAAACCCCAATTTGTGGTCTTTGTTTAAGCTTTGGTTGAGCATCTAAATTAAAAACAAAGAGCAAAAAGAAGTAGCAGTACCTAAGTTTAAAAGAGATTTTAATCATGAGTTTTTTATTATTAAGTCTCAAAATATGTACTAAATGTTCATTTTTCCTATTTTAAACTACCAATATCTCTCCAAATCAAGAAATTTACAAGAGACTGAAAATAAAAAAAATCTATACTATAGTCTATATAACTAACACGATCCTATAATTCAGCTTACTTGGTAAATCAAAGAAATAATGACCATTAATAGACTGATAAAAATTGCTTCACTTTTTATATATAAACAAATTATATCAGCTAAGAAAATCCAAACTTTAGATTACCACCTATAACAGATCAAACAAATAACACCAAATCAAATATAAAATAAAATAAAAAACTGAGAGATAATACAACAATAACAGGTACAAGATCACATTCTTTTTGAATAAAGACTAAAAAAAAGTAGCAGTTTTGATAAATAATTCTTAAAATATGTACAAAAAATCATCTTTCCTATTGTAAACTACCAATATCTCCTCAAATCAAGAAAATTACAAGGAACTGAAAATCAAAAAATCTGTATATAGCTAACAAGATCCCATAATTCAGCTTACTTTAGTAAATCAAAGAAATAATGACCATTAATAGCAGGATAAAAAAATGCTTCCTTTCTACAAATTTTTTTTATATCAGCTAACAAGATCTCAATTCTTTACAATACCACCTAAAACAGATCAAACAAATAACACCAAAAGCAAATATAAAACTAAAAAAAAAAAGATAATACAACAAAAACCAGTAAAATATCACATTATTATTATTATTATTAAAAGAAAAAGAAATACAAAAAACCCAGATGAGAAAATAAAGAAAGAAACCTAGGGAGAAAAGGGTTTTGCTTATCAACAGAATAAGCCATTAATCCAGAAGATCCCAAATTAATAGTAACTGAATTTGTGTTAATAGTTGAAAAATGTTGTCCCAATAAAAACCCATCTTTTAAATCAGAAACTGAATCAGAATCAGGGTTTTGAAGGGCCTCTGGGCTCTTAGCAATCGATTTATCAAAAATTGCTAACATTTTTTTATATATATATAATATATTTTTTATATATAGATATTAGTGTTGTATATATATAGAGAGAGAGAGATAGAGATTGAAAGAAGGTGACAAAGTTGTTTATTTATAATGTTTTTTGTTGGGTAATAAAATCAATTTTTTTACCGAAATTGACCTTTTATTTCTTTTTACTAAAGTTATTTAAAAAGTGAAGTGTCATAAAATGATTTGTTTCTGAATATATTATTATATCTTATCTGTTGTGTGACATATTAGCTCGTTATAGATATATATAGAGATATGTATAGATATAGAGAGAGGTATGAGAGACAACAATAAGGGAGATTTTATTAATTAGAAGATATGAATGAATCATCAAATAGAAGACCCCTAACCCTCTTTATATAGATAGAGGGGTAGGGTTACAAGCCCACTTGGGCCCATAAAGTACAAGCCCAATAGTCCAATAATATCTTACAACACTCCCCCTTTGGACGTCTTGAATTCTTCGTCTTCATGCAGTCGATCTGAGTCGAGTTCATTCGCAGTGCTAAACACATAAAAACCTTAGGGCCGGAAAACCCAGTGTGGGACAAAACCGGTACCTAGGAGAAACTGTGTAGCCGAATGATATATGCCGAAATATCATGTAAGTAACTAACCACAAAACAGTGTGCCTCATCAAAACCTTGCCAGAGCAAACCCAATGGGAAAATCTCTGATCGAAGGAAAAAGAGTGCAACAATGGTAGTAGTAGGGGATCAACCACAAAACAGGTGCCTCATCAAAACCTTGCTAGAGTAAACCCAGTGGGAAAAAATCTCTAGTCGAAGGACAAAAGAGTACACGGTGGTAAGAAGTATACAACAGGATACTCCCCCTAATTTCGGCAATCTTAAGTGAGATAAGATGGGAACGTGTCTCGCTAAAAACCTTGCCAAGGAAAACCCAGTGGGAAAAAAACCTTGGTCTAAGGACAAAAAGAGTACACGAGCATGCGACTGGATGCTCCCCCTCACTTGCACACGACAGGGTGCGAAGATTTCGACTAAGTAGTAATTAGTGCAATAAGCATTCACCTGGATGCTCCCCCTCACTTGCACACGACTGGGTGCAAAGATTTCATATTCGAATAAAGAGTACGAGCATTCGACTGGATGCCTCATTTACTTGCACACGACTATATGCAAGAAAATATAACATGGAAAAAACCGAGCATTCGACAGGATGCTCTTAAACTTCATATGTGAAGATTTATTTCGGCAAGAAATGCTAAATAGCATAATCTAGTCATGTCTCTCTTGATCGATAACAACAAGTTGTCCTCAAATAAGACAAGTGTTTTATCTAGATCGTGAGACAGAGCATATGCAATTCAAATATGGCTAATACGAGCTCGAAGCCATATACACTCTCTAGTCGTCTCATAGAGCACGAGTAGATCAGAGTGCTTCGTTTGGAGTCATTCCAAGACCTCCAAGATATTGCCTTATTCCTAATGGTAAAGACATGCCATGTTAGGAATATCCCTTATGCGGGTCTGATAAGTAACCAGTATCGGTATAACCGAAAAAGGGTTGCGTTAATTCGAGTACCGAAGGGGGTAGGTACACTCGATGACGCAAATGGGATAAGACAAGCCCTCATCCACAGTTACCTTAAGGTAATGGGAAAATGTCTTTTATGCCATTTCGATGGCAGCGTGTTAGCGCGATGCTGTGTCGAGCTATACCATTCACAGCAGACGAGATGTTCATCCTAGCACATTAGACCAAGTACAATAATGCGCTTATTGTATTTAGATATGAACATCATGGTTCAATATCTCTTCATCGTCACATCAGGGACGGACTGGGTCTATATCAATGTCTAGTGATCGAACGATCATGGGAGAATCTGACGACTTAGCGTCATGATGACTATAACGTCATAACACCTTCTGGGTGTAGTCTGAATCATGGACTTAGATTCAATCTTTACGGGACTCGATCATCAGGCCGAGTCACTACCGTGTCTTCCCAAGATCCTTTATCTCGAAGGCAAATCCAAAAATGGATCGCGTAATAAAACACGCAAGGGCATAATACTTGTTCAAGTATCCCAAGCTAATCAAGTACTCACTTAGGCGGTATACCACATCCGCTCGGATTATATTAATCCATATAGTGAACGTCTCAGTCAATTGAGATCATGTTCCGTGGTCAGGAACTACTTGATTTAAGCATATGAAGTCACACAGGGACCTTCATTTATATCTCTTTCTCTAAATCCCCATAGAGATAAAACAGTGACCACAATCAAATGGCTGCATACTCAGTTTTTCGGAAACTACTAAACTGGTAAAGTAGGGGACTGTAATATTGTCCATTACGAGGAAATCAACCATCTCGTAATCAATTCCAAGGTGTGAGAGAAGCCTTGCGCTACTAGGCGAGCATTCTACAATCTCATTATTCTCATCACTTTTCCTTACGAATAACCAAATAAACGAACTCGTTTAACATTGGTGGTGTTGGAGCTACAGGTCCAAACACACTTTCGCTAAGGAGTCTACTTGGATTGCAAGTTTCCATTAGTCCAGTCTATTCTACGTTGACTTCAGGCAACGATACATGGTTCCCTGTCATAATTTGTTCATATTATCAGTCGTCACCGAATATATGAACAAGTAATCAATGACAGTCTCGTTTCGCTTCAATATCGTCTAAGATATCATGATCGACAGATATTTCGAGATTCTTAGGATGAGGAGGAAATCACACATCTCCTTGATCCTTTATAATCTCGTGCGACAAACGAGTTTCAGTTCACCACCTCTGGGGCTGAACGAATTAAGAACCGGTCAACTTCCTCATATCTTAGGAAGGATGACAGACTGACGGCCGATGGCAGCGTCCTTTGCTTGGCGGGTTTGGCCAAAGCAACGTGTTACGACAGGAACACGGCGTCCGACAGGGACGTCTATCCTTGCAAGCATTTTGCAGCAGGTATAAATGATCTCGTGACATCTCATAAAGTCATTAAATGCGTCTGGCATTTAGATAGACTTGAGGGAGTATATGCACTTACTTATCACTAAGTGCAGTTTTGGGGATCAAGCTAAGACTGAGTGGGTTATGCCACGTTATTTCACGTCGTTCCTTATCAACGATAACGTACAAATCTCCCCCTAACGACGGGGAGAACAGTCTTAGCGATGTCACTTTCGCATATCATGCGGTAAAGAGATCGCTTGCCAAGGTTTCTCTATCAAATGATAGGCAGGAGATTCATAATCGACTTATGTCCCCTTCAGAGGTCCATATTTTGAACGCTAGAGCGGCTCAATCAAAATATTAATTTAGCACTCCAAACACGCGTTAATATGAGACTTCTGGCTCATAACCAGTAACCAGCTGGTACGCATATGGTGTTTGAGTGTCTATGGACCTCATGACGGACCAATGCAGCAAAATAGCATAACCCACACGGAAATATAAATCTTGGTGCGCAAGACCAAGATATGCGTGCAATCATTTGCAGTCGCATCAACAAACTTTCCGTGAGTCCATTTGGGTCTGAACATAATCGACAGGATGTTCAGTTTCAATTTCCAAACTCAAGTAATTCAAATCGAAATTTCGATTCTTACTCTTCGGAATTATCAAGTCGACTAGACTTTTCAGGATAATCCGGATCATGAGCCATCAACTTAATGATAGGGCTAAAAGTTTGGAAAGTGCTGCATTTATGTGGACAACAATAATCATGTGACCTTATTGTCGATGCATCAACCATAACCATTTATATTTATGGTCCGTCTTATGGTTGGATAAGTCCACAATAACTCCTTCAATTCTTTACAAGAATTCTACGAGTTCTTTTCGTGATCTTTACACATACTAGTCTTTCAAAGTGAGCATTAGTGGCATGAATTTCGGATTAATCACGAAATATATCCTCAAAGAGAATCCAAATGCGATGCGATTATAAATCAAGCATCGTCTTTTGACCCGGGAATATCTAATCCGGTCAATGCCACAATATCAAAATGCTCTTATCAATCGACGACAGGCGAATGATAGTAAAGACAATCATGTCTTAGCATTTAAATTCTTTATCATTCGACGACAGGCGAAATGATAAGGAAACTTTAAACGCTTTAAAGAATGTGATAGCAACCACTTGAAAGACATTTGAACTCCTCTAGAATACGCTTTTGGTCGTATTGAATGGAGACTATGTAAAGAAATTTCAATTCTTTCATGAGCTATTACCAGGTAACACTGGTTTTCTCGAATATTTTATAACTCAACAAGGTACGACAGGACCTGTAGGAGTATAACGCCTCATATTTGACAAATCAATTTGGCTTTACCAAAGATTTCGATTTGGAACGACAGGTCCAGAATCGCTGTCACTGAGTACACTTTTAGGCAAGTAGTTGGTGAAATTATGTGGTACACTGTTACCCACTATTTCTAGAAAACCAACTACACCACAAGTATTGCCTAAAATTTCATAATTTAAAGTTTGGTCACATTTGTCAAAAGAATTTGCTCAATAAACACTTTAAATTATTTCGAGAAATTTCATAAACAGACAAACCATAATCCAAAAGTATGGTCCAAATGGAAAAATAATAATCCAAATGGAAAACATAATCCAGATGAGCGAAAAAATGGCTCAATGATTTATCAAAATCAGTAAAGAAAGGTATCAAACTCATTTGAGCCACAAAATCGGGGGTCTCAATAGTTTCCTTTCAATTAACTTTAACCACATTAGCATCGGTTTTTCCACCTTTATAATAGTTGTGAACTATTTAAGGAGTAACCGTGCATGACCGTTGTCTTTATAGCATAGAGTTGGCTCCTTGAGCATCATCTCTTACTTTGTGACAACGGCCCATATTGTTCCTTTCAATTACTGTCTTGGAGCCACAGGTTTCAATTTCGACGATTGTCTAAAATCTCGCTTGGCTAAGCGATTCATCGGGATCGCGACAGTTCGAGACAAATAACACTTGTCTCGGTTCTCGATTCGTGAAAAAAAATGTACACGAAGAGCATTAATATCAGGCAAACAATTCGCCATTGACCCAATAGGATTAAAACTACTCACCGGGGTAATTTTCTTATCCAATAACAGATGGGCGATAAAGGAACATGGTGAATATAAATTCACGATACTGCTTATGGAATACAATTTCCAAGCTAGTATTTTGGTGAAGGATAGCTCCAATATATCAATTTCAGACATTTGTTCACCATAGACGTTATCACGTCTCAAATGTGGCGACGGAATAAAATCAACGCCTTAGCATTCATCTCGAGGGTAACAACAAACTCGTGTTTTACTCATCAAAGATGGCATCCAAAAAAAAATTTTGGGCATCAAATTTTCACACATCAGGGTGACTAACATGTGGTGACGGAATAACATCACGTCTAAACAGTCATTTCGCAAGTATGTTTTGCGAATTTTCTCATCATAGATGGCATCCAACATGTGTTGGGAGTTCTGGATTATTTATCATATAAAACGACTGGTTTATATGTTTATGGTTTGCACAAGCACAAACTTTTTTTTTCGAAAACGACAGGTTCGAAAACATTAGTTTTGCTTCTCCTGTGAATCGGTTTTCATTGATCGAACGACGGGTCGATACTGAAACACCAATTCGGCGAAACATACATCACTATATAAACACACTCGGGGAAATTATTATTTAGTCAACCCCTTTCGGTAGCTCTACTTGAAAAACGACCAGGAAAGACGGTGAGAGTGGAGGACACGAATGCCACTTAAAACCCGACCTCATTAGGATATCGACTTCCGCCTATATCTTTCCTAGACATCGTATCCAAATAGGTGAGCCTATTTAGGGAAGGTTCATAATTTTTCCAACTTAAATGTGAAAATATATGATTTCGCAAATTTACCATATTTTACACATGGCAGTAAATAAATATAGATTGTACCTGCTTGCATAATTAAATAATATAACAGTAGCATGATAGTACATATTAGGACAATCTAAATTTACCAATTTACACTTAGCAAGATATTACTCAATATTTTATTATTCTATTGCTATATGTGTAAGTTTAATTATGGCAATTTACAAGATACACCATATAACATACATGGAATCAAATAAATTAAAGTACACACGTAAGTTACATGCATGGTAATTTACTGAGTTAATTAGCTAGATCTATGTTTGCATATCTTGACCAAAATCCGATTGTTTAAACACATGTTGATCTATACAGAGGTAATTAACTACATGACCATAGGTGTAATATAAGTAAACTATCTCAGTTATAGACTTATTTCAGAGTCAGTCCAAAATCTATGGCGAGTTATACAGTGCAGTCCATAATCTATAGCAAGCTATAAACTGATCATACGAGTTTCAGTATGTTACATATGCAGTCTAAACATAGTACAACATATGGATTTTTCTCAACTTACAAGCATGTTTTATCAATATGGTAATCACTCTAGGGATTTATTTGGTGTTTAAACAGGCTTTTCATCATGAACTGTTAACAAAATACAAGCAATTGATACTACAAATTTATCTACGAAGCTTAAATCGCACATGCTGTGACAAATTAATTACGCATACTCATAATTTCATAACCACGCAAATCATATAGTATACCAGTGGTTTAGACAATTTGTACTCACGTGTGTTAACATTCAATTTACAAACGAATATAGCATGCAATTTTGAGTTTATAAGCTAGAAAAAAATTATGGTGTACCGTACTCCATGTATTTTGGTGAAGCTCGATATAGCAATATCCTAAAAAAAACCAGGATAAACCTCAAGGTTTATAGATATCCAATATCTGTGCGTTTACCAAAAATCTTCAATATCCGCGAGGGTATATCTTAGTCTCCGCGAGCAAAGTGCTGATAACGTGTTGTGTGACATATTAGCTCGTTATAGATATATATAGAGATATGTATAGATATAGAGAGAGGTATGAGAGACAACAATAAGGGAGATTTTATTAATTAGAAGATATGAATGAATCATCAAATAGAAGACCCCTAACCCTCTTTATATAGATAGAGGGGTAGGGTTACAAGCCCACTTGGGCCCATAAAGTACAAGCCCAATAGTCCAATAATATCTTACAACATTATCTACTTTAATTGTTATCCTTATCCGAATATTAAAGTCTTTTGCTTTGAAATTGGAATGTGAAAAAAATTAGTTTTGATCCTTTTAATTCTGAGTTATTATGAGATTAGTACAATTACATGTGTCATATCATGTATATCGGTATTATATTACTAGTAATCGTGTCCCACGTTTTACGTGTGATATGCGTAATACGATAAAATTTAAAAAATAAGTGTAGTTATGATACAAATATTTGGAGAATAAAAAAAGATAAGAGTATAAGATGAGAATACTCAAAAGAAATTTGAGAGTTTAAATAGGGATAAAAAATGTTATTAGTTATTACTTTTTCTCTATTTTTTATGAGAATATGGTATTATGGTAATTAATAAAAAAGTGTGGGGGTATTTTTGGAAAAAAATGGTAAAATTTGATAGACTCAAAAAATCTTGAGTTGGCTTATTATAATAGTATAGATAAGGTAGTGTCGCTTAATTTTAATTTTACTTAGATGTTTACAAGTTTTAATTAATCTAGAGTTTGGCTAATTATATATTTATATGATTAGATATAATACTAGAATAAAGAAAAAAATTGATGGTGGATTTGCATGTCATGTTTAATACAAATAAAAAGATATAATATAAGATTAAGTAAACACAATTTTCTTCCATTAATTTCCACTATCATATAATCAATGTTAATGTTGTAAGATATGCAATATTCATATGTCACGAGTGTTCGATATGTTCTATTTTACTACTAATATATTTATAAGATACTTTTATATTTTTTATAATATAAATATTTTTCTCGATTTGAATAGTTGATTATTTTACAGAACATATTGATTTATCTTTTCATTTATGTCTATCTTCATTATTCGTTAATAAGATAGACATATTTTACAATATAAATACGTTACTCGATTTGAATTGTTGGTTGTTTTATGAACATATTGATTTATATTTTCATTTATGTCTTATCTTCATTCTTGAGATAGACACCGACAAGATCATATAATTATGTTTATAATAAAGTAACAAAATAATGTAATAAATTCCATTGTATAATTTTAGTCCCCACGTCACATAAAGTATTTCCTAGTTGCATTTTGGTCATATTGATTATTTACGTGCCCTCCTATTTAATCCAAGCCAAAACATTAATTACAGTATCATAATCCATCATTTTTATAAGATAAATAGATAATGTAGACAGTGATCATAACAGGGGGTGTTTTAGTAATTGTAGCCTGTGGGCACTGAAAATGAGTAGTAGTAATTCCGATAATATATATTAAAATTGTTTGAAATAAAAAATTTGAAAACCAAATCATATAATTTAATATTTAAATTATATAATTAACTTTTAAAAAAATTAATTCCCATAATTTTAATACAATTTATTAATAGATTAAATTTAAAATCCAGGGACCACTGATTTAATTGCAACTTTTGAATAACGAGTTGGATTTTTTTATATATATATATAAAAGGAGTTGGATCTTATCCACAACGTAATAGTTGCGTGGAAAAGGACGTGTAGACACGTTACAGCGAATTAAATATTAAAGTCATAAAATATGTAAATGATACACCATCACCAAGTTGTTGTGGAAAGAGACAACAAAAACTACAAAAAGTGATTTTATGATAGTAAACGAAACTCACTTAACGATCTATGTTCCCTTCGTAAACTAAATTTTTTATTTCATATTCATTTAAATACGAATCAATATTTGACGAACATGAACCGAACATTTAACGAGCTGAACACGAGTTGTTCGTGAACGTCTAATGTCTTTCAAAACATTTAATAATTGAAAAAAAAAAAAAAACTTTTTAAAATATATTTTAATTTTATCATATATTACTATATTGTTAATTATGATAAACTAGTTCACATATAACTTTAAGTTTATATATTGTATAATTTTTTTTTACATACGTATGATTACCTTAATGAGTTGTACACTTAAGAATAAAATCGGTGATTGTATTTATAATATGATGATATAAATTATTATAATAAGTTTGAAATAATACAAACATATCATTTATATTATTATAGCATAAATAAGTTTATTAATTGTGTTGTGATATTAATTTTTGTTACATTATTAATAGATTTAGTTTTTTATTTTATCAAATTTTATATATAGTTACACGAACACAAGTTTAGACGAACCGAACAAAGACATGTTCATGTTCAGTTCATTTAATAGACGAACACTATATTCTTATTTATTATCGTATTCATTTATAAATGAACGAATATAAACCGAACATTAACCAAGCTCGAACCAAACACGAACAGGTCATCTCATTTACGGCCCTAATTTTCCTATCCAAAAATGTTACTTTAGTCATACAACAAACTTAATGAGGTTCTGAAACGGAAATGTTTTACAATAATTGTCACCGCACTTGACAATGAAATTAGATTAAAGCTATGTAACGTTTTCTCCTCTATTTTTTGGTGAGATTTCATTCTATAACATGTAGATTAAAATTTGAGAGAGTAGAAAACTCCTTCCAAATACTCTACATTGCTAGACTTGTGTAGGTAAGAGAAATTAAAATGAAATTTGTTCTCTTCCTATTTTTCTTAAAAGTTGGATAGCATTTTAAATAAATCAGCATAAAACTAACTATTAAAAATAAAATCTAGAAAAGCCAAAAAATTATCAGAATCACAGACAAATTATAAAAATGCTCACAAGCTTACAGAAAATGGAATCATCCCTCAACAGAATCTAAACAGTCTAAACTCTAAATATCTTTATGTTTTACATGTTTCTTTGGCAAATATGCATTACATGTTTTGATGACTTTAGAAGCCCAAATACTATCAACTGAAAAAAACATTAGCTAAAAGCTTCGATTTCAATCGTCAAGTAAAGGAGGGGAAACATTAATGAACAGAGGATGGCGGGGGATTATTTCCCCATAAGTAACCCTGTGTAACTAAATAACGCTCCTCAAACCCTGCCATACGCAACCGTTTTACTAAAAAGATGGCGAATAAAAACAACTTGAAGAGCGCTTGCAAGGACCAGCATCGCATACTCTCCCAACGTGTACATTATCACCCGCTTCCTTGTGCTCTCGTTTGCTGCAACAAAAACAGACATTAGAAATATACAGTGTTGAATTAGTACTCACATTATCGCTTGAAAGGCAGATCAATATAACTATCTTTTAGGTCGATGTAAAATCTTGAACAGTCAGATCGCAATATAGAAATATAGCATCTAAACCGATGCACTTTTAGGTCAACATAATCTCAGAAAGAGAAAACTAAAAATCAACATCAAGATAATACTTGCCCTATCAGTCAGATCATAAAATGGAAAACTTAGCTTAAAAACAATGTACTTTTAATTCGACATAATCTTAATAGGTAAAAAGTCTAAAATGGACCACATGAATTTACATGATTATTAGTGGGACGGAGTCTAATGAGTCAATGACCCTCAAAACAAATCCAGTTTCTATAAAGGAAAAATGAAATAAAGTTACTACTATGGAGGGAGTAACAAAGGGAGATCCTTGAATTTTAAGCTGAGAATCAAGGGTCGTTTTTCTTATGTAAAGAACAAATGTCCATAGCATTGTACCAATTAAGAAGGTAAGTAGCCCATTATAACAAGTAGGAAGAACGAGGAACCCTGTAGTAAATGGAATTTATTACTCACATATTTTTGTATGTAGATAATGAAGTGATAGAGATAGTTTGTTAACTTTTTAAAACCTTGTTTGTTTGCATCATTTCTACCTGTTTCTCACAAACAAGGTCCAACCGCACAAGTCCTTATAAATGCTTCTTCCCCCCAGGAGGTATTAGTGATATTAATTTACAAAATTGTCACTATGACAACATTCTCCGTATGTACAGCATTACTCTTAACTAAAAACCAAGCTTCTTGGGAACTCAGTATAAAGGTTTTGAATACCCCCTTTCAGTCTATGTTTTGAGTCTATTGACTATAAAAAATGACTTACTATGGCGATGACGGGTATCGCGTGCTTTTAAGTACTTCTGCTCTGCGGTTATAGATTCCAATGCTTCTCTCAGCTCCGCAATTTTCACGTTAATTGGGTCCAAATGCTCTGTAACCATCACCACACAAAGTTTACCAAAAAGTAATTTCAAAGATGATATAGATAATGTCCCCCTAACTTAATGGAGATCACAATATTCCAAACTCACTTTTAATGTATAATCGCACTCTCTGCAGTAGCGAAACAGAAATTTCAATATATAAAAGGTAAGTATCATTTTGTAACCCCTCTCAAATGTTTGCAAATTTCTTCACCAAATTACTAGATTTCACAAATTTGGACACTAAATTTAACAAATTTGATATGTCAATTAACCAACATATCAAATTGACGATTTAAAACCGATGTACACAAAATCGACATTATCTATCAAAATTCACGAATGCGTAAAAGTTATACTGAGAAAATATTAACTTGAGAATTGTTTCATGTTATTTTTAAGTGAAAACATGCAAGTACAAGTTATGAACAAACCATCTTTGGCAAGATCATGTTCACTAGGGATATGGCCAACATGGATATGGAAAGATACAGTCTCGGGTGCAGATGTAGGATTATGGAAACAAAATTTATACATTCCGCTTCGTGGAGCCTTGAACTCAAATTTCTCCCCAGATGTCCCTTTCACAGAGTGCACCACGTTATCTCCCGGAGACGATGCCTGTCAAAAATTGGAAAGAACAACCGATTACTAATGACTTGTTTGAGTGCAGCTCTAAGCAGAAAAGCTGGAATCTTTCCTGCTGGGAAAAAAGTTGGAATCTTTCCTGCTGAGAAAAAAGCTACGTTCGTACAAATTAAAGCTTCTAGCCTTTTCAGGATAAAAGACCAGCAACACTTAGATTTTGAAGCTGGTAATCCAAATGCAGTCTGCTTTTTAAGCAACAAAGCAAAGTATAAAACTAATCTTAAAAGCAATCAAACAAGGCCTCGGCATGGCATTTCAGCTGCTGTCTTGTCGGTAGATTAAACTTCTGCTAGGTAGAATAACTAGTCAGGCAAGACATGCCCAAACAGCAATCAAATTAAGCACAAAAAAGGAAATCAAGAACATAGGTGCACAGTCAAAGAAAAACTGATGTTAACAGCTGAAAGCTCTTATCGAGTAACATTCCTATCCATAATGGATATGAGGATGAAACTATGGAACCCTTTCGAAGAGTTTCTATATCTGTTTATAGAAAACTTGTTGAAGAAGAGATGACAAAGAAGATCATTGTACGGATAAAGAAAAGAACACTGAGAAATTGGAGAGCAACAAGCACTCAAACACTTCAAAGAAGGGGACACAAGTAAAAGGCAGCAAACTTTTCGTGCAGCAAGCTATATGATCTCTAATGATTGAGGTGATACCTTACCCAGCAACACTTTTTTCAAAATTTTCCACTGAATAAACATGGTCAAGATGAGCTGGCATATTAGTACTTAGTAACAACTACACTGCAAGTTATCACCATAATCAGAAAGAGAAAACCTTAGCTACCTTACATCAAAGATGAGCTATTGCACAATCAAATTACATACTATAGCAGAAAAACGGTATCATATTCTAAATACTATATCAGGGTGTGTCATCTGAAGGGTGCTTCTAGTTCTAATCATATCCACTTTTTTAAGTTCGGGAGATAATATGCATATACACATGCTAAGTTCTGACATGATTGCAAGCGTCAAAATAGGACATAAGTTAAGAGAATGGATGGAATCAAATGGTTTTGGTTAGTTATGTTAGAAGTTATAGTAGGGACGGTGTATCTCTGCAGTGTAGAGAAGACAAAGGACATCTACCATTTTTGAGAATGAACATGAAAATGTCGACGGAAAATGAAAATGAAATGGAATAGTAGCATGTTCATATAGCATTGTCATATTTCTCTCATTTAAGGCACATATAGTCCCACCAAATCCCATGCTTACCTGCCTTGGAGTACACAGAGATTTGCAAATACAAGTTTAGGAGCTAGAATTTCAAGTCTAACGAGTGACTCATGGAAAATAAAAACAACAAAGAGCAAGGACTTATGTTACATTGATAACTTAAAAACAGGCCCTATGGAAGGGTAAATGAGATATTAAGTATATCTTGTTGAGAATAAACAGATCCACTTTAATTTCCTAGCACTTACTTGCCAAATGGAAGAGGAGGAGGAGGGGAGTGGGGGTTGGTTAAGAGGCTATATCAAGTTTGAAAGGAATAAAAGTTTAAAGCTCTAGATCACAGGCTAAAGACAAGTCAAGGAAATGACAAAAGTGTAATAGAAGCCTTAGCACTTACTCAAAAAATTTATGTATTACCATATAAATATATATTTCCCCTTTCTAGGTCATCATTAAGAAAATGAATAAATAAGAACTAATTCAACATCTAGTAATTAAATTTAATAACTGAGAATATAGATGTTAATCCAATTACATTGACAACGAAGGAAATATTATACAATTTGCTGTAAATCGATCCTTGTGCATCTTAGATGAAATATAACATAGGGAGAGAGAAGGTGTGTGTACATGATGTCGGCAAAACTCTAGGCATCTACACACAAAAAAATATGTTTCTATTGGTCACTGTATAATGTTCTTCCTTATTCCGTAATCACTAAAAAAAGCTAACGAGTATAAAATATCCACATTAAATAATAATAAAAAAATCCACATTTAGTAAGGCGATTCTGATATCAGTTCAGTGGCATTAAGTTTATATAAGACAACTAATAGAATTCAATCTCAAGGCCAAATCTTCAACGGTTGTATGTAAATATACGATGTAACTAAACCTCTAACAAGTAACAACCCGGCCCCACAGACCGAACCGCCATGCCCGTATCAACAATATTGTCCGCTTTGGCACAACTTCCCAGGGGGATCACCCATCCTGGTACTACTCCAAGCTAAGCACGCTTAACTATGGAGTTTCGTCCTCGCTATTATGCCGCACGGCTTTAAAAGGCCTTGTTGATAGGAAATGAATCTTTAAGCTCATATACCACACGAGTACTCTCATATCTGGACGATGTGGAACTGACGCACAACACCGCATCATAGAAATTCCTTCCTGGAAATCTGGGTCGTCACAACAACCCTCTTCCAACACTACCGAAATAGAATTACTTAATCCAAGTACAACTTATAAGATTTCTTCTTTAACTGCTTACCCAAAAAGTAATAAAATTAGCTGGATTTAGTTTCAAGTCAACGCCCACAGATACCGAGAAGATAACTAGAAACAATTCACCCCAATATCAGACCTTATGCGTGTCCACTGAAAAGGAGGATATAACCTAAACCTTTTTCTGTCAACCTCTTCAAGCTTTTCCGTTTTATTTCTAATCAACTCTATAGCAATGAAACAGCTTTGAAAAACATCTATAAAGATAACGATCCAGAAAACAACTTAACCCTAATATCAGATTTTATCACGCTTATATCCAGACACCTCCGATTTAACATCTAGTAATAGCGTAATACAATTTTCAGATAATCCGTACAAACATAAAGTCAAAAACTTTTATCTAATAATTATCCATAAAATTCTAAGCAAATCGCTTCTCTTCAATATCAAGTAAAATGATTTCCCCAAAAACAGTAGAAACCCCATCCTCAACGCGCACACACTCGCACACGCATAGCCTAAAATTCTTTTTATTGATTACTGATAAATATGAAGGCATAAGCTCCAATTTAGCATCTAAACATAAAATATTCATAAAATCAGTACAAATATAAAGTCTAAAACTCATATCTATTAATTAGCGATAATATACATTTATAGATAGATAGAGAGAGAGGGGGGGGGGAGTACGGTGAAGTCGATGCCGGGATGATCGGAGCCCCAAAAGATATCATGATCGACGACTACGAAGTTACCGGAAACAGAATCACCCTCGTAAATTACGTATTCGTAAACGCATTCAATGTCATTCACCGTAACTGATAACGCGGTTAACTCGGTTATTAAGCTCAAAAGGATTATACCTATTAGCGCTATTGCTGTGGTTTTCTTTCCTATTTTCTCCATTTTTTTGCTTGTGGAGCTTTTTATAGTCTAAATCTAATGCTAGAGAGAGAGAGAGAGAGAGAAAGAGAGAGAGAGATTTTGCTAATTAATGAAGAAAATAAAGAAAGTAAACGCCATTATTTTCCACGACTCGTAAATAATTAAATACTTTTTTATTCGGATCGGGTCGGACGTTAGAGTTCGGGTTAAGAACCGTCAAAAAGACTTTTTATGTCGTGTTTGGTTAAATACAGAAGCAGTTGAACTCGATCCCGCTTTTGGAAACAAAATTGTACTCCCTCCGTTTCTTAAGAAAACACGTGTTAATTTGACCTGTAAAATTCTTATTATATCTAGATTGCTCAAAAAAATTAAAAGTTAATTAGTTCATGATTAAAAATATACTGTATATCAAAATTTTCATTTCATCAATTAAGCCTTCAGATTTTTATTAAGGGAACGAGTGGAGTATTCAACTTGGTCAACCTGATACGATGTGTCATGTGTCCAATGTTAATTTTTTTAATAAACATTTGAAAGACACATTGCCAAATAATACGAAAACAAATAAACAATGGGTGGATGAGTTGGTAAAGTTTAAAATGAGCACTTCTAGGTTTGCTTGATACCTACTGATTGAAACTGTATATATTTAATAGAACTTTCTTTCTTACTGGTTTGCAATTTTTTAGTGCTACATAGGGCTGGGTTCGGATCGGTCCGGTTCGGTTTTTGACAAAACCGAAACCGAACATATTTTTCGGTTCGGTTTTTTTCGGTTTCGGTCTTTTTATTTTTTGGACCGAACCGGACCGGTTTTTTCAGGGGTTTTTCGGTCTTTTTCGGTTTCGGTCTTTTTCGGTTCGGTTTTACTGAAAACCGAAACCGACCAAAAAAATTTCGATTTTTCCGTTTTTTCACCCAGACCTAGTGCTTCTGCTTCATATTAAATAGTTTTTATATTGCTTTTGGGTGCACATTTGGTCAGATTTGTAAGGTCATGTTTTTATCATTTTATCGGTTTTTTCATATATATTTGTAAAAATAAAATCAATTTTTTTTCTTCTTAAATCAACGTTTTATTTTATTTTTAAAGTGTATGTTTAGAAAATTCTGTAAAATTCGGCTTTTTATATTTTTTTGAATATTTATTGTTTGTTTTGACAATTTATAATGTGGTAATATTAAAATTCTGCTCTGAGTTAAATTCCCTTATATCCACCAATCGCAACTAGCGTGACTGGCCCTCAAAGTACCACAATGTGAGAATTTACAGTGTCTTCCTGAAATCATTCACATTGAAGGAGCAACGTTGTATACATTTCCAGGAGCAAATTCTTATTTTTAACTAGGTAAACTCACATTTATCTATACAAAGAAGGCCGTTTGCAGTCCCAAGACATGTACTATAAACAAAAGAATGAGAAGAAGACTTTTTTCCTACAGCTTATATACATATACATATTCACCGAGAATCATGAATATAGCGCATTTTAGAGTTCAACTTGAATGTCATGACCTTTTTGACGCTTGCCGGCTTCTTCATCATCTTCTTCTTCTTCATAATTTAGCTGTTCACAGAAATTAGATTAATCACATCTTACTATTGAAAATGTAAAATTGAGTTATGCCACGAAAATAAATAATTGAAGACAAACTAGAGAGACACAGTCTCGACACACTCCAAAAGTATCAAAAGTATCTTACATAAATTGAGGCGATATCTACTCTTTAAACATGCATACTTGGTACATATAAATCCCATAAAGCCATTTAGTTTTACGAACAAAAGAAGTTCAACATAAGCCATACACTGGAGTACCGGATCAATACGTAAACAAAGACAAGTAACAACTATGGACTACTATGAAATATGAGAGGACCAGACAAATTAAATACAATCATAATCATATAGATGTCTGGAATTACGGGAAAATAACGAAGATACACAAACTTCAAGCATTGGACAGCCAGTCCATCAGAATAAAGATACAAGAGAGTAATAATCTCAAAGTGCCAAGATATGAAGATACAAGAGAGTAATAATCTCAAAGTGCCAAGATATGAAGATACTTACTTCTAATGGTAGATCAACTGGAAAAAGGTTAATCTTGCTGGGATCAAAACCGAAACCACTGCACAAAAATGTGCAACAAGGACCGTGAGAAGTGACATTTACACTCTGAGAGTATAACAAATATCATAAATTTACTATATAAAAAGCATGGAGATGGAAATGCACCTGCGAGAAATAACTAGCTGCCACGCGTAAGGAACAAAAAACTCCTCTGGATTGCTTTCTTGTTCATATGTAAAGCGTAGTTGATTAAATATCTACGTAAAAGTACCATAAGTTAGAGAATATAAACGGCAAAAAAAAAGTCATCAACAACTTTTTTAATACCTTCATGCCATCACCACGCCAAGACCGACAATTGATGATGATCACTTCGAGGACTTTCTCCACTGACCATTCACCGTCCGTTTCTTGAGCATCCATGCGGCTATTGAAAAAATCTAGGACCTAAATACAGAAAATGAAACACAATCGAATCAAACAAATAAAAAGGGATGCAAATTCACAGTTCTGAGTAGTAAAAAAGGCCATGCATACAGTGTAGATATTTTCAAGCAGCTCATTAAAACGTGGATGAGTCTTGAAAGGTTGAAACACCTCCTGCCTGTGCATAATCGCATATACAACCTGATTGAGTGCAAACCACAAAGAGTAAGAACTATTAGTTAATAAATTGTAAATCAGTTGTATCCGTGACAACCTAGTTGAGAGCTTTTTATTTCTCATTTTATTAAATCACCATGTGGAGGAGGAGCAACCAATAATCAAGGTTTCAAAAGGCGCTAGGCGGGGATGAGGCGGAGAAGTGCCTCCTAGCCGCCTGACCGCCGTATAGGCGGGAAAACGACTTTTGAACGTTTTTACATGATTTTCTTGGATTTTCATGCAACATACATGTAAATAGTATTATCATGTTAAATCAAGCATTTAAAGTTCTATTAGCTTAACGATATACCATAGCAAAGCAATAGATATTATGATAATAATGTTCGAGCAGTTTAACATAAGCAAAAGATGTCATGTAAAATGTCTCAAACACTAACTTAAAAAGAAAATGCAAGTACAATCCAAAATCAACAAGAGATAAAAGAAAAGATCGGTATTAGTTTTGAAGCCTGAGAGAGGCCGCCGATCAAAAAAAAAAAATGTTTAAGATATGTTTTCCTTTATTTTATTGCTGTATATATATATTTATTATTACCTATTTTAACTTATTTTAACCTATTGACCGATCAAAATTTGGGTTGGCCCAATTTAAAAACTATTTTAAAATGCCTAGCAAAAGTCGGGGTGGCGAGGCATCGCCTAGCGCCTAGGCGGCCTCAGGCGCCTTTTAAAACAGTGCCAATAATAATAGAAAAATAAGACGGTAAGGTAATATTACCTCCGGATTACGTGGTAGAGCATAAGTCAGAATTGCATTTAAAATTTCCAGAACAATTCTCAGGAAGTCGGTATAAATATGCAATTCTGTTGACTGCAAACAAATGTAGCATTAAGTACCAAGACATTCAGACCGTACGACAAACTCACAAACTATTAAATCACAACAAATACCGAGTCCTCAGGAAGGGAGTCTGCGTTTTTTGACTCATCATTCCCAATATATACGTCTCCATTTTTCCGTTTTGCTAATTTAGTGTACCTAAAAGTAGCATGAAGACCATTCAATATGAAGCATTACAAAATTGCAAACACGTAAGAAAGAAAGTTTCCAAGTAGTGGAAGAGTACAATTTTAGACAAAACTAATTCTTAAAAGAGAGATAACATACTTGCGCGCAAGCATATCGAAAAGGCTAACAAGTCTCTGTGACGCGTATGCACTTAGATGGTGCACATGGGGTGCCATGTTGGCCAAAGTTGCGAGACAATTTGTGTGTAGATAAACATCCTGTTACAAGAATACATTAAATGTCAAGTACTATACCACCATTATTCAGATGCAATCATGTCCATACATCTTTTAAGTTAATGCAGGTTCATATCGGCTAAGTAGCTTTTATTTTCTCACCCCTTCCCCTTACACCACACTAATTAGTGACAAAGCCAAAAACAGTCTAAGGGTATGTTTGAAAAATACATTTTTTAACGGGAGTAAATACGTTTGGTACACCCAACTTCCATACGTTAACAGAAAAGGCATAAAATTATCACACTATTAACAATTTAAGTTCCAATCTTCGTTTTATTTCACAAATCAGATTTTTCCAGCCAAATCAATCTCAGAAATCTGTCACGTGGCATCACGTAACCAGATTAGAGGGCATTTTACTGTTTTACCCTCATTTTGCCCCTCCAAAAACAGAAAAAACAAACTTCCCTCCGATTTCAATACATACATATAGGTATAGAAAACGAACTTCCCTCCAAAACAGAAAACGAATTTCCCTTCAAATGACCAAAATACCCTTTAATTTGGTCACAAGATGGCAGGTGACAGTTTTGACATCAATTTTGCCGGGAAAGTCTGATGATAGCTAGGTACCTTTTTGTTAACATATGGTAGTTGGTGTACTAAACATATTTTTCCCCATCTTTTAACTATGAAAAAAAAGTGCTCCAAAATAAAAGATAGTAGCCATAGAGATAGAGATGTTACATCTTAATAGAAATCTGTTTCTGGTATGAATTGATTGACAACACATATTAGGTAATCTTGTAGTCATTTTCATTTGTACAGCTCCTTAGAAAATAAAAAAGTAACATGCATTTTTGACATATAATTAGAGATGATTCGTCATCCTTTACTATTAAGGGAAAATGTACGTATTTGAGAGACATGACTGGTAGATTGCTTATCGAACTAAATATAAATTAGAATATCTTTTATCTATGATTTCTATAGTCAGAAAAGGGTGCACCGTACCCGTAGCTTAGATAAGTTGTACTTTACTGTTCTAATCAATACTATGACCATCAACGAACCAAGAGATGTTTGATGAAGAAGGCGTTCTTTATACCATGGTACACTCGGGAGTATCTGTTCAACAAGTTTAAAGTCAACAAAATAATTCTGATTAACTAAAATGTTAGCCAGCAGTAACAGTTCTCACCAGCTTGTGGATGCTAGCATTAAAGGAGGAGTCTTGGCTAAGGATTAAGAGAATTATCAGAACCATGTAGATTTGATTTGACGACCTTCTCGATGCATTATAAAGTGTTTCCAGCAAGGGCATCAGCTGCTCATTTCAGAACAGAAAATAAAAATAAGTTAGATGTTTTGAAAGTGTTTTTTTCTTTTTCAACGCTGGCACACAAATTAAGTAACTATACAAGAATTGAAAAAGGGAAGCACGACTACCACTTCATACCAGTGTATCTAAATCTGTTCGCACCAAAACATACTCTAAAAAATCTGAGTTCCCATGTACCAGCGAGTATAGCATAAGGACAGAGACTTCATCAGCTAAGTGTCTGAGCAAGCATATGCAATTTATTAGTTTCCTTCAAAAAGGAAAAAGAAACAACTCATTTGTAACTGCTAAGACTTATAATGTACAAGTTGGTCAAATCACCAAAAAAGAAAACCCTAAGCGGAGGTAACCATAGAATACTCATCACTTAGCAGGTTCAGCTGTTGTTTAAGAAATCAAGAAAGGAAACATTCACATGCTTTTAGATATAAGTCCCTGTTGTTTCAGCACCCACTCGGGTTCAACTATAAGAAGAAATGACAATTACATACATCGTTTAAAAAATAATCTCAAAAATGTTATTCTCCGAGTAAAGATTGTTCCATTAGTTTCGCTTGGCGTTCCATTACTCAAAGCATCTCATGTATCGTAAATGCATTTATTGACTAGACCCCCTTGTGATGTCAATGACATCAGAAGAGGAGCCAAATGTAAGGACAATGTAATTAGCCCTTTGGAATTATACTTCTGGAGATTCCAAAAATCTTCATTTAATAGATAGTAAATGTATAAGGCCTTGCTACCACAGGCCAGTCTTTATCACAACTGTACCACTTATTTCTTTAGTGAGCACAAATTTTGTTCTATCCCTTTGACTACGTATCAGAATTCCATAGAGGTTTTAATTCTTAAAAATAAGTAACTAATATCAAGATAAAGTACTCACATGCCAAGAGTATCAAAAAGGGAAGAGAAAGATAATCTAACAAGTGGACCACTATGTGCATTCCCCTCAATATCAACGCGATCAACTGCAAGCAAGAAATTCAGTATCTTAGATTCACTATCTTAAATCACCACAAAGAACTAGCAATATAACAATTCAATCATCACACAAGAGAAACTTACATTCAATATCTCTGGCACTTTCCAAAGCCTTGCAGAAAGGATTTTCAGAAAGATATGTATTCTCTTTTACTTGGAAATCTGAAGCCGCATGGTCGATGCTTCCATTTTTAAGAGTTTCTTCAAGGAGGCATTTTCGATAATGTACGAGAATAAGCAAGAGATGAAGACTACTTTCTGCCAATGGATTTCTAGTTGTTTCGTTACTTGAGCTGACCAAGTAATTATACGGCAGTAACACGAAATTTGCTGCAAACAGCAATGAAATCTTGAATACGGTGAATTAAGCAAGTCACAAAAATGACTAAGCAAAAGATAAAGGTTCCAAAAATGGAAGAACATAGAACAGTCTAATATAGTAAAGACTTGTCTCCGTTAAAACTGTCGAAAAGGTTAGAAATTTACAGGTTGCATAGCCAGTCAAATCTGCTACAAAGGCAGAGCAAATGAGTGCCTTATCTCTAAGGCAGAACAATAAGGCAGTCATTGATCCCCTTTGTATTTGTTTGCTGACTTTTTTCTTTTATCACTCATAGCATGCACGCGCACACGCGCGCACACAATAACAGCACCGCTACGCAAAGTGTTGACAGTAATCAGACTTGCTTTTCACCATATAAAAATAGAAAAAAGGCATGCCTGCATTTAGTTATCTGAGATAAACTTTGGGGCACATGAACTATGAAGACAAAAAGGAAAAATTATAGAACCAAACAAATATAATGACGAATATTTGAAAGAGTAGAGGCACATCAGACTGCAGGTGTGAAATTAATCAAATTATAGAATATTTTGTCTTCCTTTTTTTCCCTAGCATTTAGATCTTATCATCGAAAGACCCCACGATGACCATAAGGAATCAAATGAATACCGACAATGGTACAAAAGAATCTGCAATGTTGCTGAGAGGCAATATTTTTTTTAAAAGCTACTCTTAACAGTTATCCGGATGACTGAAAAGAAAGGGTGATCAACAGAATTCTCTAAAATGCCTTAAATGTAAACTAGGATTACGATTATGGTAAAGATGAGATTAAATCATATCATACCAGCTGCAGAGCCAACTCTCTGTAGAACACTTGGCGCATTTCCTTCAGTAAACATATCATAAGACGCTGTATTCAATGCAAAACGAGGCCGCTTGATGTAATTTAGCAACAATTTGCGAACAACTAAACCAACCAAAGAGCTTTCCTGTCGGTGTAAGCATTATTTTAATCCACAAAACAGTACAGAACGGAATAAAGTTTAATGACTTGAGAGAAACTTTCTCTCACCTGAACCATTGCAGCATCAATAAACGGATGAACATCCTTTGGTTCTGGAGATGGCCCAGAAAGAAGTTGAGTTGACATGGCCACAAGCAGGAAATTTAGCAGCTCGTGGTGTAACAGATATGTATTGGAACTTGACAAAAATGAATTAAAATAGAGTAAATGAAACAATCTAAGTGAAATAATTCAACACCTAAACAAGCAACAGCGTATAAAGAAAGTGAAAAATTACACTACCTTACTTCTACTTTGCCAATAAAGCTCAGCACACTACTGATGACTTGATTTCCAATGTTTTGATCTGCATTGAAAAACTTGTTTATTGAAGGATCATGGAATATTCAAGTACAAGCACATAATATAAACTCAACTAACAGCGGCCAAGATATTGGACTCGTTGTTCGTAATTTCATTGCCATGTACTTGACTTTGTTAGGATGCGTGTACGTGTATTTGTTGTTTGAACTACATAGTGATACTTCTTCGATTACAAAATCAAACGCAATCTTGTATGGTTGATAAAATGGATACGAGTAATATAGAAATTAATTCAACTACTTACATGGCATATTTGTCAGTTCTCATAAATTATCAATTCTTGACCAAATTGATATAGAAGTTCAGAGCTTATACTTCCACGAAAATCTGCTTTAAGAAATTTTGTTCAACCAGTCTTAACCATTTAACCGAAAAGTCACTATTGAAGCATGATGATTAATTGAGTAAAAATCATCCTAATTACATGCTTCTTTTCCTTCACAATTTCCCTTTTCTGAAAATACTCGTTAGGCAATTCAAATTTTTTCCCTTCAGGCTCAGGCTATTAAATTATCAACAAATAAGATGGCCATAATATAAACAAGTACCTAGACATTCCAGGTTCTCTAAAAACTAAACCTATCCAAAATTAGTATCTAGATAAGGCAAACAATTCATTGACTTCATCACCGCGTTGGCAGCAACACAAATAAGATGGAAGAGAGTGATGTAATAGTATGATTAATTAGATAAAGCAAACAAATCACCTCGTTGGAATTTAATTGGTATTACTTCATTTTCATCCAGGACCAGGTACAACTCCTCAAAGGTGTCACTTTTGGCATTTTCAATTAAATACTTTAGAAATACTGAAGAAATGTATGTTGCATTGAAAGCCTTTGCATAAGCAGATGAAGGCACGGTAGAAGCAGAAACACACTCTTGCAAACTCCATGCCAAGTGAATCAATATCTTTGCTAAGTGCCTTGTGTAGGAATTGTTATGTGCTGCAGAAACAAAGCGGACTGAGATCAGGAAAAAGAATAAAAGAGAACAAGCAAAGTGAAGAAAGAAAAATATAACTGCATTGCATTAAATCCAAGCAAATGGATCAGCTTTCCCATTAATAAAAAGTCAATATTTAAAAGCATCCAGATTTTACTTGAAACTCAAGGCAGAAGATGAAGAACTTAGCACCGTCGCAGGATATGAATGGGACATTGTCACATATCTAGCACAACAAAAAAATGCTTACTTATCACGTTTAGTAAAAGTTATAACAAAAAAAACGTGTCTTATTTGGCAAAGACATCCGTTTTACTTCTACCACCGTCATATATATACTATTATAATAAGTGAACCCAGGAAAAGGTAGTTCTCTTTGAGGCTGCCAAAGTAAGCCCACTTTTTTAAAATAAAACCCAAAATCTTTAGATAATTACCCACATCTACTCTCCCTTAATTCATACGGTTACTAATAAAAACAAAAACTCCCTCACGTCTGTTTCTCCCCTTAAAGAGTGCAACTTCTCCTAACTTCTCTCACTTTTCTTTAGTGAGATTTGATAAAACATGGTGACAGGTATAATATTTAATTTCTTCCAACTTCCTTTATTTTTCGTTTCCTTCTCAAAATTTCGTCTCTTTAGCAAAAAAAATTTGGTTGATTTATATATACGTCACTAGGCGTCACACACGCAACGCGTGGGCAACGTTTACTAGTACTAACAGACAGGCATTTAAGGCAACTTAAGATTTCCGTTATCAGAAATAAAACAAACGATTATGCTTGTACCACGATATTATTAATTATTAATAAAGACTTTAGATTCGGCTAAAGAGTTGTAGGATTCATCTTCCCCTGCTGGTACAGTATATAAATGACTTTCTTAAAATTACAGGGCACAAAGATTAGAAAATTTAATAACCAAAATTAAGCTATAGTAAGGGTTACTCAATTTGAATAACAATGCACATTTGATTCTAATAACAGCTACACGACTCACTTTTATTCCACCACCAAACATTTCACTAGTTTAGTCCTCGAAAGATACCAACAAGTCGAACACTAATTTCTAATGCAAGTGAAAAACAAACCTAGAATTGCTCCAGGGGGACTGAAATTCATTAAAGGGATAATATATAAAGGCGATGGTCAACAAATTAAGATATAATAAAATAGACTTAAAACATGTTGTGTTAAATAGTTTTCAGACACGCAAGGAAAATGTTATATGAACATCAACTTAGACATCAACTTGGACACTTTTTCGTAAAAACGCTCCAAATCAAGATTTGGTTAATGCAAATCTCCATGGTTTCACGACGGGAACACAAATATGCGTCTTGTATTTTTTTTCCGAGATGTATAATGACATGTTTTCGAAATTATGATAAAATTTAAAAATTCAAAACATGTCATTATACATCTCAGGAAAAAAAACGCATATTTGTGTTCCAGTCGTGAAACCGTGGAGATTTGCATTAATCAAATATTGATTTGGAGCGTTTTTACGAAAAAGTGTCCATTTGGGTGTTTTTTATGGTGTCCATATATATATATATATATATATATATATATTGTAGGCCATTCCGTCCCTATCGAGTTACTAACAAACCCTCTCGGAATAGAAAAACGTTGCGTCGTAAAAAGTTTCTTGCTATAATTGGAAGATTTTGAGTGAATAATGTAATTTACCCCCATATGAACAAAACTCAACAATCTACTCAAGTTTCTCGCTTTAGTTATAGAATTTGACACAGATAAATACACTCGTAGTTACACGCATACAAAACTCGGGAATATTTTCTCTCGGTTTTTCTTTTCTATTTATTTTTTAACCTCTAAAATTACTCCCTACTCTATACAAAAAATACAGATACATACATTCGTAAGGAAATTAAATCATTTAACACACTATATTTCTACTCAATTTTATTTTATTTTATTATTACAGCAAGTAGCTTCCATATAAACAATAAATTCAACATTATTCTAAATAATAAATTTCCCTAGTAACACACATATACAAATGGAAGGAAACTAAATAGCTCAACATCCTATATTTATTTAAACTCAAAATATTATAACGAATAAAAGGGTAAAAAAAATAAGAACTAACCAAAAACCTCGCAGGCATGGGAAACCATATGTGGGGCCCAATAGAGGCTAATTGGAAGCTCTAGAAGCTTCTCCCAATAATCCGACCCTATCGGAAACGATTTCTCTCCGATAAAAGTTCCGATCAGATACTCCGCGACCTCGTTCCTTCTCTCTCCTCCTCCGCCCCATCGCGGCGTCGACGGCACCGTCCCCATTCTCGCAGATCTACGTAGATATATTGTATGTATAGATTTATAGATATATATATAGATAGAGAGAGAGATATAGATTTATAGATATAGATTTATAGAGAGAGAGAGAGAGAGAGAGAGAGAATTATGATGACGAGAGTGTTGAAATGTGAGGGGTTATAAATGTGATGTGGATTTAGTAACGTCTGAGTTGGGGATTTACGAATATGCCCTTTCTGGTACTAATTCACTATATTACAGAATTTTACTATTGTTTTATAGCGTGGTTTAATTGACTAACGGGGAAATAATAGTGTGAAAGTATTTCATTTATGATGGTCACTTCAATTTATCACATCATGTGTGTATTTATTGTGTTTTGAACTTAATTATTTAATGATATTTCCTCAATGGTTTTCGGTAGGTCTGGGTTCGGTTCGATTTTAACAAAACCGAAACCGAAATTGAACATATTTTTCTGTTCGGTTATTTTCGGTTTCAGTCTTTTTATTTTTTGGACCGAACCGGACCGTTTTTTTGGGTCCAGTTTTGGGTTTTTTCGGTCTATTTTCGGTTTTTTTCGGTTTTAATTTTTTTCGGTTTGGTTTTATTGAAAACCGAAACCGACCCAAGAAAAAATTGGTTTTTCGGTTTCCGACTTTTTCAGTTATGTTATCGGTTCGGTTCGATTTTTTCGATTTTTCGTCCAGCCCTGGTTTTCGGTATTGTAAAAGAGTTTTGTTTGTTTCCGGTAATCCTAAAATGTGTATTTGATATGATTTGTTCTAGTATATTGTATTTTTTTGGTACACACAAAAATGATTTTATAGATATTTTTACTAAATTATTTTTTAAATACTATGTATAAGTGTCTATATTATTTATTACATAATTATAAATTTGAGATTTGAAGGTTAATGACACGAACAACCAAATAAAAGTAAGTAATTCCATTGTTCAAGTTAATATAAAAACTCTCTTATGAAACCATTTCTTTTACTAACTAAATCTATTTAATTATAAGATTAAGTAAATCTCTGTAAAGCATACCTTCCAAAAACAATAAGCCATATAAAGTTCTTAAATAATTAATAGTTATAAGAACATAATCGTAAAGCTAAAGTTCTTTAAGTTTGTAAGTCCGTAACTCAGCAGACGCATGTAAGCCCATAACATTCTAAACAGATACTCGATATTCATTTTTAACTGAACGTTTATTCGGGGTTTTTTTAGTTTTCTCATTCATTTGAAAATTTATAAAAAGGGCGTATCGAGTACACAAGACTTCCAATTCGTACTCAGTCGAGGTCGAGATACTAAATGCATGTTGTAGATATTAATTTTCGGGATAAGCGACTAATTTCGGTATTCGATATAACCTTTAAATACTATATAATTTGAACACAGTGATAATTTTAACTTGGAAAATAAAATAAAATAAAAAAGGCAAGGTAGGATATAAAGGGCAAAGTAGGTAGTTTAAACAAATTTAGTTGGTATGATATCACCATAGAAGTGAGGTAATCAGGTGATGATATATATATATATATATATGAGGTTGAATTTTTTAAATGCACAAATTTTATTTTGACTTTAAAATCTTAAATTCGAATTATAAACCGTAATTCGGATTTATCATTTATTTTTATTTTTTTTAAATAAAAATAAAAATGCAAAACATAAATATAGACCGTAATTCGGATTTCCATTCGGATTTACAGTTTAGGCGTGTAAACGTAATTCGGATTTCTATTCGAATTTACGGTTTAGGCCTGTAAACAGAATTAGTGTAGTATAAAAATACATCATATATATATATATATATATATATATATATATATTCTCGTCGGTGAGTTGCTACGTGGCAACGTCATTTTCCATATGGTAAACGATTCATTTAATAACGCGCTTTAAAAGAGCGTCAACATCACTCCCCATCTAAGCCCATCACGTGACATGGACAATTCTTTATTGACTTTGTCATCAAATTACACGCGCCTAACATTTTTTATTTTACGTGATTTTCCACTAGTATATTACTTTTTATCATTTTTTTTATAATTATTATTAACTCTGTATATATATTTATATAATAGATATAGATAGAATATAGAGAGACAACGACACGGTTTTTTATTCATATATCAACATAGTCTGATCCTTTTTATATAATAGAGGGTAGAGTTATATATGTTAGTAAACGCTACAAAATAATATTTGATTTAGTGAGAGTTAAAAGCTGTCACAAACGTGTCACTAATTTAAAAATTTGTCACAAATCTGTCGTAAATTGACTAAACTGTCACAAAACCGTCGTTAATAAGCTCATAACAAAAAATACCGTCACTAATTTCGTCCCTATTTGAGTATTTTTTTGTAATGAAAGCTCAATATAGGTCTAATAGAATAAGGTCCAAGATGGACAATAATTATTTATTTATTTTTTAAAATAATAGTACTATACTGTAAAATCTCTCTAAATTAATAATTTTGGCATCATGATTTTTTATTAATTTATATACATATTAATTCATCGATAAACTAATAATTATTATTTTAAATAAGTTTTTATCGATTAGAAAAATATACCCGTTCATAAAATAAACTGATTATAAATTACTGTACTAAAAATACACGTTAATCTCATTAGCAAAGTCAAATAGACTGCTCCGGTTACTAACATATAATTTTTTTTACATATTAAACCGTGTAATAAACTAAAAATAAACATTAGATACATTAAAGTATGTTCAGTTTAATGTATATTAAGAATCATTGAATAAAGTAATATCATCCGCATTATAAGTCTTATACGAAATCACGCATAATTTGACAGGTAAATAACTCGTATCAAAATTGTCAAATAAGTTTTTTTTTTAAATTCTATCATGTTGTTTAACATTTGAATTATGTAGAAAAAATTTGAAATTTTTTCTTTCAACAATTTAGTTACATGTCTAAACCCGATTAAAGTTGAATATGGTTTTACATAATACTTATAAAATGGGACGAAGTAAATACAACTCATTGTTTAATCGCATATAAAACCATTCATAATTGTTTGGTGCAGTTGTAAACACAACACGAGAGGATATTGAATATTAAATCACTAATCAACTTCATAGTTTTGTAATGAATAGTGACATATTGAATATTATACTATTAAGGATCGGTGAAATAAATCACTAATCAACTTCATAGTTTTGTAATGAATAGTGACATATTGAATATTATACTATTAAGGACCGATGAAATAAATCACTAATCAACTTCATAGTTTTGTAATGAATAGTGACATATTGAATATTATACCATTAAGGACCGGTGAAATAAATCACTAATCAACTTCATAGTTTTGTAATGAATGGTGACATATTGAATATTATACTATTAAGGACCGATAAAATAAATCACTACTTGTTAAAAGGGGCGGAGCTAGGAATGTATAAGTTAAAAAAAAAAACTTGAAACACAATTATATAATGTGACAAACTCATAACTTTGATCGGTGTCGTTAGACTTTTCAACAATATTATTATATGGATCGAGAATAAACGATGAACACTTCTTGATCTTTATTATTATTCGGCAATTGTCATTGCTCGGATTACAATTCTACTACTATATTTATGATCGGATTCGCTGTTCGATTCCGAACGTAGTCTTTCTCTTCTCCTCGGTGTTCGTTTCCCCGCCTTGCTCGGTTAGGCTTTTGATGTGATACGTTATATCAAGTCTTTATATTTTCTCTCGTTCTCTCTGTATCTTTTTGAGATCTATTTCTCTGGTCCCTCTTTTAGGGGGATATTTGGATATTTATAGGCAATTATGTCTTCTAGTATATTGGCAAATGTCTCCATTTCATGTGACTTTCCAGACATGGGCCCCTAATTAAGTGGGCTTGAGCTTTTAACAATATTCACTCTTATCTTTGGAGAATATGCATGTTGTAGCCCATTTAAGCGTTGGATACCCCTTTATAATGGGTGGGTTGATTCGTACCCGAATAGAGCATTCGGATCCAACTTTTATGTTCTATCACAATGTATACAGGAAGGTAATGAAAATCAACTATTTAAAAAATTCACATGTAAAATATATATTGCAATTGAGTTTCTTAAAAATATGGTAGACTTGGTCAATCAAATTTGGTAAACTATGTGCCATGGAATATGTATCACTAAGAAATAAAAAAAATACTTCATTCTTTTCTATTTAACTATCAATTACAAATATTATATAATTTTAAGCGATCAAAATTATCGGAATAATTTTTTTTTAAAGTTAATCGTATAGTTCAAATGTTAAATTTTATGATTAGATTTAAAAAAAAATCATTTCGACAATTTTGATATAAGTTATAATGCGGTAAAAATTGTATGTAATTTCGTACTACTTCCGTTCCCATTTAATTGTCAACTACGAAACTACACGCAATTTTGACCGGCTTATAACTTGTATCAAAATTGTCGAAATGAATTTTTTTAAAATCTAATCATAAAATTTAACATTTGAATTATATGATCAACTTTATAAAAATTTTATTGTGACAATTTTGATACAAGTTATTGACGGATTAAAATTATATGTAATTTCGTTATTGATAATTAAATAGGAAGGGAGTGAGTAATAAACGGAACAGAATACTGCTATAACACGTTGTGTAGAATTTATAGCCATTGACTTTGGAAATATAATTAGCAATGTGACACTTGGCTCTAAATTTTATTGGACTTAGGTTAAATGAAATTAGGCATTAATTAAAGCAAGTTCCAATGACAAATCTTGACGTACCCAGACCAAAAGGTGAAAATATGTAAAGTCAGAGTAATATAAAACAAATCACAATTTTTTAGTACAAGATGTTGCCTATTTTTGCAGGGTCGTCTATAATGATAATTACTCAACTAGTAGGACATAAGCAAATTTGTAAAAGTCTAAAATTCAAATTGATAATCAAATGAGCTTGGTAAAAGTTTTAAACATTATAAAGTTCATCCAAATAATAAGAGAAGCATAAAATTACATAAAACACAAGAAAGGCGACTTAGACCAACCGGATCATAAACCACCGAGCGAGAAGAATAATGTTGCCCACGGCCGTTAGATCAAGGATTCATTATATAGAATCAGATTGCTTATTTGGCTTGTAGAACTTATCCAGATTTGAACAGGGGCGGCCCAGTACCGTTGGTTGCCCAAGACCCATTACAATTTTATTTTTTTTGCCCAAGTCCTATTACAAAAAAAATAAAAAATTCTCCAGCCTAATTTTTGCCCAAAGCCCAAAACTTACTGGACTTGGGTCTGAGCCGCCCCTGGATATGAGCTTACTTATCACGTCGCAACATAGTCAATTTAATCCGAAATCCTGATATAAATCCGGATACATAGCTTTGTTCCTGCTGAAATGTACACACTTCTTTTAAGACATCATTACACCAACAAACTTTCAAATTACACTACCAAAACATTATACATGCCAATGACCAAAACATTATACATGCCAATGCTTTCTTTTTAAGTGACAGATAAACAATGTAATTACTTATATGATAAGGCATCGGAAATTCCTAGTGGTTGAATATAGAATACAAGAGTTGGAAAGTTTAAACGGCATCGACAACTGGAGTTGCTTCCTTCTGCAAATATTTACAAACGACACTCTTTCCTGCATATATTAGATATAAAAACTGCAAAATATTCGGTAACATGGGCTTGTTTGCGTGCAATTCTGTGAAAAAACAAGTCTGCTCATTTAAGTCACACTCAAAAAAAAGATGAGCTCGTTAGCTTTTTCATGCATAAACCCGAAAAGAAGTTTGGATCCAGCTTCACAACTTATAACTAATACGGAGTAAAACCGAGCTTAAAGTCTGCAACAAGGAGCCCCTACACAAACGTTAAAAAAGGAAAATAAGCATCTACCAAAATATTGAAAGCATGTACATTGAGTCATTGACATTACATGTAGTGAATGTTTATACACCAATTAAATGCCTGGCCAAAACACAGAAAATGAAGCATTCAAGTGAATGCACAACCTTGTAACAAACTATAAACTTCTTCAGGAAAAAACCTCAAGTAAATCAGCATTACATTCTTTCACATTTATATTGAAGGAAAATTCGATAACAGTACATATGTAACATGCCTATATCTTGTTCAAATCTTATTCAAAGAAAATCAACTTTATCGAACTCCACAGGTGCCTTTTCATGCCCGTGTCTAATAGCTACTAAATTACTTGAATCCCCTTCCAAATAAGCATTTAAGAAAGCCACAATAATCCCCCCAACAAACCTTCTCATTGGTTCTCTAAATTTCCCATTTTTGCACAAACAATAACTAAATTTCCCTCTAATCCCTTTAGTTTCATCATCTAACATATCAAGATGACCATAGTTCTTAGCCACAAAATAACAAGCTGGTTTACAACTTTCATCATAAAAGTTTTCATGATTAACTCCCTTAGGGGCACAAGGGGGAAAGAGTGGATTCTTTTTAATATTCCCTAAACCCGAACCTATAACTAATACAGGGATTCCGAGAGCAAAAGAATGTGGTTCGTACGTAAGCACAGGTGGCGGGGTTTGGTTTCCTGTATCTGTTCCATCAACAGGGTCTATACCGATCAAGGCTGAGAATTTTGTGGAGGTTTGCGCAATTTTTCCTAAAGCAAGGGCGAAAGCTGATTTTCCTCCTCTACTGTGGCCCGATAGAGCGATTTTGTCCAAATTTGGTTTGATATGGGGTGGGAGAAATTTCGGAAAGCCTTGTGATAGCCAGTTAGTTATTTCTGCTGTGGATTTTATTTCCTCAGTTGCATCGGGTCCGGCAACTGTGTAAAGCTGTGTTAATTAAAAAAATGAAATATAAAATTAGCCATACAATAGTTGTTAGCGTCTAGTTACTGATCTTGCCACTAATCTTGCTCAGTAACCCTTAAGAAGGAAGAGCATGCTACTTAAACTAGTGTACCATGTTGTATAAGAACCTTAAGAGAGAGCAACAATATCGTTTCCCAAATCCTAACATCAAATATAACATAAAAACTGTGTGGACAAGAGTTATCATATCACTTGTGCCATTATGCCTGCTATTTTGTATATGTATCTTCACTTATACAGTCTAATTCTGAAAAAATGGCATAAATCTAGTCTTGATGATCCAATTTGGACAGTTTTTTTTATTTCATGTATTTTCATGAGAACTAAGCACAACAGTAGCCGAACACTGATGGGCAGTAAAGCTTCATGTATTATTGCCATCTTAAAAAAACAGATTTGTCACACGATGGTGGATGGAAGATCAAATTATATGGCAGGATTTAAAAAAGAGTAAAGTTAACAATTAACTATGCATTTTTATCCCAAGTTTTATTTGTTTCCGTTTCATGTCATTTAGGACCGGAAGATTTATCAATTCATTCATTTGCAACAGTGTCAAGATGTAAACAGTCAGCCGAAACCTAAATAACGGTCCATAAAAACAAAATATACTACACAATTTTTTAGAAATAAAGGTAAAAAAATCCAAATATTACCTGAGGAGCAATAACAATGAAACCATGAGAAGCAACATGCTGAATAAGCTGAGAGTAAAAGGAGTTACTGAGAAGATAGCCATGGAGTAAAACTAAAACAGAAAATTCACCAGCTTCTGTTGGTGTGGCAATCAGAAGTGGCTTGGGAGGAGAGGAATTGAGAGTTGATGAAGATTTTCTAGTGAAACAACTTTTTTCTGGTTCAATTTTAAGTAGATTTGTTGTGTATTTTCCATCATCAAACACTCTTTTAGTGGGAGCAAACATGGTTTATGCAACAATGATAAACAAAGTCTTGTTTAGTGAAAATTGTGTTATGATATTTTGGGGTGTTAGTTGTTGTCTACTTAGATTTTGTATCTTGGGATAAATCCACTTTTCTTGTGTGGCCTTTGTAATCCCACCTCCTTGAAGAAGACAATAAAAGTCATTTTCAGTCTGATGATGGTTGGTTTGAAAAGAAGCAGTTTTAGGAAGAAAAAAAACACTAAAAAGCTTGGGCCAAATAACATGTCTTCTTGATCATTGCCCCAAATCAAGATTGGGCTGGGTAACATTACTTGCAGTTTGTGTAGTTGTTTGTAAAAATGTAATTTTGCAAGGTTTTGTATAGCTTTACTTGTTACTCCTGAGAACTTCTTGGATATATTTGCTATAAATTGTGCTAGTAGTTCCAATTATTGTGTTTGGCCTGACCAGTAGCTACTTAATGCTCTCGACAATTTAATACAAGTGTTCTATCTTCAACAACAACAACAAAATTCCCTATAGCTAGTTTTGTGTAGTTTTAGCACAAACTGCATCCTTATAGCCCCATTTCAAGATTGGGGTGACCCAGTGAGTTGTTTTCACAAGAAATGGCTTATAATAAGCACCGGGTAGTGAGCAACCGCATCGGTTTCCTTATATCACCGACTTACCTTAAATACGAGTAGGTTACTCTAAATTTGTATACGTATCAATTTTCTTATCCATTACCTTAAATATACATGAACTCAAAAATCACTCAAATACAAGAGATCAATATATTCTCTTATAATTAAAATAATAATTTCTCTCTCTTACTTTTCTCTTATTCTCTCTCATTTATTTGTAATTTTCACATATAAATTAATAAAATAACAAAAAGAAAAGTTGTATAGTTGTGATAGAGAAATTGATAAGCAAGCTGATAATTTGTATAAACCAAAACGTTTCATTATAATTTGTAAAAGTGTATTTTTTATTTTAAATATGAGGAAACGTCTAATGTATCTGATGCAGTTGCTCAGAGGGGCTACGAATCCCCTATGATTCTAAACAGAACCTACCAATTTGTATTTAAGCCAAATCTTTATATGCTATGCCTAATCTTTATGTTTACAACAGTTTGGCACCTGCAATAGTAAGCAACAGATTCAAACAAGAATTGCCGTCCTTACCTTAGGGCCTAATTTGAAAAAAAATGGTTTGGAGTGTGTCTTTCAACAAAAACAAAAATAAAAATATAAGTTGCAACTGAAATAATTCAAAAGGAGAAAAGATTCTCAACATAACTCGTAAATGCAAGCATATAAATGACTTAAGGCCTCATTTGGTACGATGAGATTATAATGGGATTATAGTAGTATGTATTAGAAATGCTGTCGGACCTACAAATACCGCGTTTGGTACGAAAAGTGGAGGCGGTACTATTAGTAACATGAGGTTAGAAATGATAAAAAATTGGGGTATTTAGAATAATAGAGAGTGTGATATTGGAAAATGTGGCTATTTGGACTAAAGGGAGTGTTGTATATATATATTAAAATCATATGTATATCTATTTTGCAAGTTTATTGATTATAGATATAAATGTAAATTTGTAAAATAGTTCAACCCCAATAAAAACCAAACGAACACTTCATTGATATTTTATGTATGTACTATTAATACTACCTTCATTTATTATACTGTCATATTTCGAAGCTATTGTTAGTCCTATTATTACTAATACCGTAACCAAACGAGATGTATACATTGCTGTAAAAACAAATCGGTTGAGAACACCTTTTATTTTACAACTGACTATCTGAGTATATATTTACTGAACAAGCCACACCATACTTCTTTTAGTGAAATGATTAGATTATTATTGTCCTTTGGTCCATTAAGCCTTTGCAGTTAGTGAGTTATTATTTGTACTGCCATTTTAAGGAAAATACACGAATTCTAATTTTACCTGACCAAAAAAGAGAAAGGGGTCTTTGACGGTGTAAAAACACAGTCAGAAAAACTGTGTTTACATCTGAACCGTCAGATCAAATTATCCGACGGTTCAAATCTAAACACAGTTTTCGTGACTGTATTTTACACGGTCATGGACACCTCTTTATATCAAAAAACTTATATAAAAGCCTACTCCAAACTCTCAGAATAAAGTGAAGTCACATGTACATTCAAAACAAAGTTTGTATCACTGATTATCCAGTCTGATTCTTTTCACCCTTTTTGACTAGTCCAATGTATCTCAAGATTCAAAACAAAAGTTGAATACTGATACATATACATGTGCTCTTAAAGCAAAAAAGAGACCTTTTTAGATAACAAATATGGAAAATCTAAATCGAATGTAACAACTCATGTAAGGAGTATCAGTCAGGGTTGCTCGCATCCATACCTTACCCTTCATAATATTTCATACATTAAATAATGTGATGACACATGTCCCATTGAATATCCAACGGTGGATATAAATTTTATTCATTTATTGTTTATTTTTCATGTTGCACACTTAGTTATCTAGAAAAATACAAAGAGAAAAAAAAATACAATAAATAAATATAAAAAAAGATTGTTGTTAAGCATACAGGAACATGAACTCATAAAATTATTGTTGTGGAAAAAAGGTTATAAACAAATATATAAATGTATTTTACCTTTGTGTTTGAGTGTAAGTAAATTAGAGAAAATTAATGCATAATAAGGTGAGGAAAAAAACCTTTAGTCTCCACAAACATTGGCGGTATGTGAAGTATATTTCTGGCGTTATAAATAATTGGAAATTTATCATTTATGGATAAAACTAAGTTTGTAACATAGGTAATAAATAATAAATGAAAAAAATAGATCCCCACCATTGAATATTTGATGAGACATGTGTCATAATACTATTTAATGTATGGAAGATTATGAAAATTAAAGGTATGAAGGCGAGAAACGCTTCTATTAGAGGATGGTGCTTTGTAACTTTTGTGCAGACTGATATTTTGTGGCACTTTCATCCATTTGAAAGTGGGACAAATATATCAAATTTTGCAATTATTTACAATAGGAATCTAAGAAGAACACACCGACTTGGGAAGATATAACAAAGGTGAAATGCTTAATAGCTTGATAATTGAAGCATCATTCACATAGTACTACTATCTAAAGCTTTTAAAGATTCCTTATGCATAACTTCTTCTATAATCAATCTTATCATATTTCAAAAGCAACAGAAACTCAAAGGCGTGATCACAAAGTAAGAAAAGACACCCATTGAAATGAACTACTAAAACTACTTAAATTACCCATTTTTACAGTTGGAACAAAAGTAATACAAGACTTACAAGCCACCCCAAATTCCAAAACACAGTGGTCACTAAAGAGCTTCAGTCATAACCTTACATTGCCCGTTTGCCCTTGGTTACTATACCGAATTCCCGTTCGTCAAAAACTACAAACAACACATCTTATCTTGTTCTTAACTTCAAAGCACTTAAAATCTCCTTTTACCATTTTTCTCAGCGGCGATAGACAGAAGCCTTGAAACACCCTGTGTCCAAATATCGTATTCCTTTTGGTTTCTACACTCAAATTCAACAACTCCTCGTGCTACGGTTTTCAATGCAAAATATCGTCGGTTTTCTCCCCCTTCGAGTAAATGTCTCCCTGGCCAAGCTGGCATATCTTTCATCACTTCCAAAACCTCGTCTACATTGTCAAAAAAGCAAATATTTTAAAAACTCAAAACTCACAAATTTCAAAAAAAGATACTCCTATATTCTCCATTAAGGAACTATCAATTGATCTCTTTTGACCATAGTGGGCAAAAACCCTTTTCTCACATCCCTAGATAAAATAAGTCCAATCTCTCTTTATAATACTTTCACACACTGAAAAAGACAAAAGCAAAAGAAATGAGAGAGAGATGAGTGAGGCTCTTACTCTTTTTCTTTTTGGTTAGGGTCCCAGCAACTATTCTGCTCTTCATCTTTAGTATCACCTGGGATCATGAGACAAGTTTTAAGAACTAAAGACTAGAAAGAAAGAAAAACAAGGATAAAGAAAAGTAGATTCGTTAGGGCTAGAATGAGTGATCATTGTTTTGTTTTCATATTGCAAGCTTTAACTTCTTCGTGCAATCTTAGTACTAAGCACTGCAAAGAAATCAGATTCGTTATGGTTCTATAATGAGTGGTCATTATTTTGTTTTCAAATTGCATAGTTCAATATTTCTATACGATCTTAGTAGAGTGACTATTGTAATAAGAAAAAGTAGAGAAATTTATCCTCACCCCTATCTCGAAATGTTATTAAGTAAAAAACAAATTATTCAGTAAAAAATTCAACATGCAATTATACGAGCGGAGGACAAAACCTCTTTATTAAGCTGGTTTTTCAGTTTTCAGAGACAGAAAACGATCGGGTTCATACAAATTTAAACAAAAACACAATTGGTAAGCTGAAGAGCAAAAGAAGTTTCGACTTATAAGCCAAAAAATCAGGTATTTATAGCTCAAAATTTGCAAACAAACAAACAAACCCTGATTACTGTTCAATGAAGACGCATGGTTAGTATGTGCTATTTTAGTTCTAAATTTGAGAACAGCCAAACATATTACCGAAGTTAAGAATGAACTAACCTGGCCCAATCCATTGATATAAACAGACACTACTTTCCAGTGAAGATCACCTGTATAATACAAAAAAAATATTACTATCCCATTTCTTCAGGTAAAGGTTGGATAAGGTTGCTTAAGTAATGTATTGAATAGGGAATTTGAGAGGAACTAATACCAGTGCGAGTGCGCTTGAGTAATTCACAGCCTCGTGCCAATAATTCCCTGCTACAAATACCGAGGAAATTTTCTTCGGGTATCAGTTCGCCACTGAAACTGCCATTTGAACTATTGTTACTACCATTGTGTCCGTTTGCAATGTTACCGACTTTGTTTCCTTTTTCCATAGGAATAACTGCTGCCATGTTCCACACTTCCTTCAATGCTCTTGCCTTCAGTGTAGCCGCTCCCCGAAGAGCTATCGCAATGTCAGCAAATGAACAAAGTATATAAGCACGCAGCTATTGATAATTGAAGAACATAACATCTACGGATTCCAGTTAAATTTTCTTTGCTTCTTCTTCTTTAGGAAAATAAAACCCTTTTAATTGGGTATTGTCGAATGATTTTTTTTCTTGTGATCTAAAAAATAAACTTGAAGAACCTTGTCAGCTAAAACACCTTCAAAACCAATTCATCTACTTATCCATCCGTACAATGTTTCTATCCAATGCTGATATTTTCAATCTCTTGTCAAACAATCAAACTCTTTTCTAAATAGTACTAATATTTTCATCCCACAAATCATAAAATACAATAACCACCTAGTTAAATTTCAGTTATGCCATAAGTGTTGTTTAGTTGCAGCTTTTAAAAAAATATGTCAAAGCACTGGGAATCAGCACAAAAGCTGAAAGCATACAAAATAATTCGTATATATTCTCACCAGTAGCAGCGGCAGCAGTAAGAGTCATGATATCTCCGGCCGACCGCACATTAACTGCCGAACCAACAACCGCCGCAAGCTGTTCCCTCTCTGCACCCATCATCTCCGCCGCCTCGACACACTGCGCCGCCACCAGAGTGGCAGCAGAGGCCATCGCCATGTCAGTCCTCGCCCTACTCTCATCCTTTCCCATCCCAGACGAGGCGGCGGTAGCAGCGGCGATGGCTGCCACCGCTGCCGCTACTCCCGCGACGGTGACGGCAGCATGGAGCTGAGCGTTGTGTGTTCTTGCCTCCTCTTTTTTCTTCTCTCTCCTGTCTTTCAACCACCTCCCGACCGTCTTTCCTCCGCCTGTGGGGATTGCTAGGCCACCACCAGCACCGGTGGCCCAGCTGTATTGTGTGTTTACCTGGTTGTTCAGCCTAGCAAACTGCATATATGCGAAATGTTAGACTATGCATTGATCTCAAGGTTTTAGTAACCAAATAAATACTGCATACATGATATTAATAGTTAGATTATGCACTGATTTCAAGGTTTATGTAACAAGATAAATAGACCGGAAACCATGTCAAACTAGAAGGGTATCAGTGTGTACACTGTATTGCTATAGAATTGTCATTTTACATTGCTGAAGTTAAAAAAGAAGTTTTATTGGGTTAAATCTCGACAACGAAAGTTGGCTTGTGCTTGTCCCGATAATTATGAGGGGCTGAATTTGGATGGGTAAGTTAGAAACTTGATTGAGTAATAAATGTCAATTATCCAGTGTAAGGGTCACAGACTCACAAGAATCAGCTTCCAAAGGATAAGAAGCTTTAAATCAATGCAAGAGCAATACTAAAACAAGTCCAAAATACTCAAAGAATGATAACTACTCAGGTCCCCAATCAAACGGTCCCCCCATAGTTATAATTCCATCAATTCTATCTTTATCACATAAAGAACCTAAAAACTTAACCAATTTCATTTTTGGGGGTTGAAAAGGAATGATTGACGCGCTAAACCATTATAGAAAGGGTAAAAGCTTTAACCAAGTAAAACTTAAGTGAAGAAAAATGAAGCTCTGAAAAATTACATGGCTAAAATTGAAAGAAAGCCAGACTAAATTGGCACAAATGTACTGTCTACATGGTACTATTTTTTAAGATCAATCAACCTTACTAATTACCTTTAGCCTTTATAGATGTAAACGGCCTCAGAAAGAAGAAAAGGGTTAAATACAAAAGGTTGTAACATTGTACAGCATGCCAGACCAGTCCTTCTAAGAATGTTATTAGTCTTCTAATACTAACCATAAATGTCTAATAGTGTTGTAACGAAACATTGTCTGCCATAATTCCCCAACCACTTTGTAGCCTGCACACCTTGATTATTAACTGTACCCCATGTTGTTGATATCATAAAATTATTAGTCTTCTAATATTAACCATAAATATCTAATAATAACGAAACCTTGATTATTAACTGTACCCCATGCTATTAGCCTGCACACCTTGAGTAATAAAATTATGTACTAGATAGAGTTACCACAAATTGCGATATCATAAATTAGGAGTTTAGGACCACCTTCCCATGCTTAGGTTGAAATTTAGGGTAAATATTTTACAAAAAAAGTAACAACTTTACCCCATCATATTACTAATTTACTACCATGTTTTGGAAGTACATTTGGCATGGAAAAACAGAAACTCATTTGTGAAATTATATTTTCATAATATGTTATGCTGGGAATGTGTTAACAAATTATCCATGTTCAGATGTCTAATCTAAGGACCACTTAGTTCATGCTGTAGGGGTGGCAAAATTAATTTCTGAAAACAACATTTTGTACCCTCAAAAAACGAGTGGCTAAAGAGATGCATGTTTCTGAAAGCATTTTATTTCCTCAACCAAAATTGATATGTTCTGAAATCATCAAATACAGTAGGTACTAGTTTCATTGCAATTCTTTTTACCAATATTTGATATGAAGATTGGAAAAAATGCTTTGATGCTTAATATTGAAAACTGAACCAAAAAAGTAACAGCATTTATGAATAATGTGATACAGTACAATCAACAGTGTATGTTCAACCTATTAACCATATTGGAGTATTTAACACCACACTCATTTTGTATACCAATTTCATACTAATATTAAATGTGAGACTGTACATAAATATAAACAGACAATAGAGATCTCTGAGTTTTTTGCAGAGATCATATAAAACAGGCGGACACAAACAAAAGTGCTCAGTTATTACTACTCTTTTTCACAAATTTGTCTAACAAAGAGATCACTCGCTCCTGCCAACTTATGATTTTTGCTTTTTATAGAACAAAAATAATCCCCCCTTGAATATTTTACAACTGTATTTTTTATATAATGTACGTAAAAACAAAAACATTTACGTTTTTAAGTACAAAGTTCGAAACCATGTGTAGACTTTTAATTTTTCAGTTTTATGGTGGAACTTTTCAGCTAAAATCATCTAATATGCTACAAAATTACTGTATTTTTAGCATAAGCCCTTCATCTAACATTATATTTAACGATTAAACTGTTAAGTGCGATAATAGCACAATCAGTACCTGGTTTTTTACACTTCCCTTAAAATAAATATATTTTTTTACCAAAAAAAAAACTAAAAGTTATTATAAGCCGAGAGGGCTTATTAAATTACAATCAGCAGCCAAACATAACAATCCGCTACAAAATTCAAAAACAACAAAATCCCTAAATCAACTCAACAATCGACATAACATCTTAAAAGCAAATAGTAGTTATAATATAAATACCAGAAATGACTCAATTTTGTTAGTCCAATCCAAACATAACAATCCGCTACAAAATTCAAAAACAACAAAATCCCTAAATCAACTCAACAATCGACATAACATCTTAAAAGCAAATAGTAGTTTTAATATAAATACCAGAAATGACTCAATTTTGTTAGTCCAATTACTCTATTAAGCAAGCTTATTTTTCATAAAAGTTGCAGCCAAACACTCCCTAAGACAAACAAGTCAGCTGCAAAAGTAGTCAAACCAATAATCTTTCATTCTAACCAAGTATACAAAACAACAAAACATTTAAACATTTAAACATTTTTTAAACACATTCTGTTACGAGAATCATGCAAGATGCAACTATCTCTGATGTCTATCTTCAAACACGTGTTAAGTTCCACGACCAGAAAACTTAACTGATTTTCTATATTTCCCAAAATACTACATAAATTTAATAGAAAATACCCCCAAAAAAACCATCTCACTTATTTTCAAAAAACCCTAAAAAGCACTAAGTTTTGAGGCTGCAACAAACTTTGGTCCCCCCATTTTCCCATAAATGTACCCTCAATAATTTTCTAACATTCCCAAAATACTATTTACATTTCAAACTAAAATGACCAAAAAACTAATAAATTTCATTATAAATGATAAACTTAACGTTACAAAAATTTCAACAAGTTACTCGCCATTACACGTAAATCCGCTAAACTACTTTCACAGTACTCCGCTACAACGCATAAGAAAAACTGTCTCATTTATTTTCAAAACCCCAAAACAATAATACAGTGTGATAATACATAAACTTAACGTTACAAAAATTTCAACAAGTTACGCGCCATTACCAGTAAATCCGCTCAACTTTCACACTACTCCGCATAGAAAAACTGTCTCATTTATTTTCAAAACCCCAAAACAATAATACAGTGTGATAACACCTATATATATAATATATGTATGTACTCCCTCCGTTTCTAATTAATTGTCCATTACGAAACTATGTCAATAACTTGTATCAAAATTGTCAGAATGAAAATTTTCAAAATTTAATCTTATAGTTCAAACATTAATTGCACGTAATTTCGTAGAGGACAATAAATTGGGAAAAGAGGGAGTATGTATGTAGAGAGAGAGGGGCGGGGGGACCTTGTCATGGAGATCGGAGGGGGAGAGAGGAGGACTATCGTCGGTGAGAGAGCCGTTTAAAGGCCCGCTACTGTGTGATAATCTTCCACTTGTTCTTGGTGATACCTCCTGCTGTTTTATACATAATACACAAACATATACATACATATCAATATGGAGGAATAACAGAGCAATAGTAAATAAAAAACAGTAAAACCCTGAAAAATTTAAAAAATATATTATGCTTGTACCAACAAAAAAAAGTGGGTATATTTAATTAGAGAGAATGATTTTTGTTTGTTTTCTAGTGGATTTTATTTATGGTTGTGACTTAACTTAAAAAATATTATGCTTAAATTTGGGAAAAACAGAGCAGTAGTAAAGTTAAAATCCAGAGAAATTAAATTAATTATTATGTATGTAATCTTAATAAGATAGTTGTTTTGTTAGTGGGTTTTAAGGTTGTCACTAAATTAATACAAACAATACTTGGTACTGAAAATTGGGAAAAACCCAGAGAAATTAAATAATAAATAATATGTGGGTAATTTAATTAGATAGAATGATTGCTGTTTGCTAGTGGGTTTTGTAGTTGGGATTAAATTAATAATAAAACTTAAATATTTTAAAGTAAAGTAAACCCCAGAGAAAGAAAACAAACAATTACTGTTCAATTTAGTATATAGTTCGTTTGTAACCTGAACCAAGTAACACGTTAATTATACGAATAAAATTCTAGTTGATATAACATTAATTTTTATTTAAATTTTTTAAATAGTGGCGATAAAGCTACCAAAATATCCAAAATATGTGGGTTTTTTGCTTTTAGCTTTTATAGTTATATTTATCTAAAATCTAGATTTTTAAAACTAAAAAAAAACAGTGATACCAAACGCATGTGGATTTTTAAAATAAAAAAACTCAAAAAGTGGAAAAAAAATAGAAATAAAAACCTTAAGAGTTTTCTTTATTTAGTTCAAAGCTAAAAAAGTTTACTAAAGTTGGTAAATGAAAAGTTTTTATTTTCAGTGATATTATTAACAAAAATTATGTTAGTAAAATTTAGTATTCTATCCAACAAAAGCAAAAACACAAATGCTTCAAAATTAGACCCAATTATTTAAAAGTTGAAAAAGCTACTTCTTAGTTATCCAAAGAAAATATACTAAAAATCAATAATCTAAAATAAAAAAGAGGAATATTAATAGTATACGGAGTACTATTATCCAAATTTTCTGAATATTTTTTTACTAAAAATCAAAAGCTAACAAACAAATTAAACAACGATCCAAAAAAATAAAAAAAATCACTAAATTTGGCAGAGACCTAACAAACAAATTAAACTTCAAATAAACTGTATATCTATCACTCCTACTATATATATATTATCAAGGAAAAATGATCATTTAGTTGATTATTAAATCTTTATTTTTTATTTTTCTTTAATTTTAAACACAAAGTGAGGTTTTTTATTTAATTTAATTTAGTCCAAAATTATAGTACTAAACAATAACTTTCCATATTAGTAACAAATAGCAAGTAAATATTTTACTTACAGAGTGAGCCAAAATCCGTTCCATAATAAGCTGAGAGGTCTCGGGAAGAGCAAACGAGAAGTTATCTCCGTCAGCGTCTTCTCCGGAAAGGTCTTCGAGGATAACGTCACGTTCTCCGACGAAAGATTTTCCGGAGGAGATAGCGTTATTTGTCGGGTTAAAGGTTTTAGAAAGCTCTTGTGCTGATAATGACCATGAACGAGATAAAAACTCCATTGGCTCTAAAACTGTTTCAATCCCTTTTTTATGCATTTTTATTTAATTATATTTGTATAATTATATAGATATAGATATAGATATAGATATAGATATAGAGAGAGAGTGATGGGAGTGAGGTGAGACAAAATGTGAGTATAATGTGAAGGTGAAGTAAGGAATTTATTATGACCCAAGTGAAGTGAGATAAGTAACCAATCACTTGAAAGGAGTGTCCGGTTGGGCTTTTGGCCAAACCGAAACTGAAATCGAGCAGAGTTTTTTATTCGGTTTTTTTTTTCGTTTTTTTATTTTTTGAACCGAACCGTTTGTTTTGTCCGATTTTGGGGTTTTTTGGGTTTTTTGGTTTTTTCGGCTATTTTTTTGTTTTATTTTCGGTTTTTTTCGGTTCGGTTTTATTGTAAACCGAAATCAACCCAAAAAGTTTCGGTTTTTCGGTTCGGTTTTTCCGGGTTTCGCTCGATCCTACTTACAAGTCTGGTTTGGTTTGGTTTGTCGAGCAGAGTTTTTTATTCGGTTTTTTTCTGGTTCATTTTTTTATTTTTTGGACCGAACCGGTTTGTTTTGTCCGGTTTCGAGGTTTTTCGGTTTTTTTGGGTTTTTTGGTTTTTTCGGCTATTTTTTTGTTTTATTTTCGGTTTTTTTCGGTTCGGTTTTATTGTAAACCGAAATCAATCCAAAAAAGTTTCGGTTGTTCGGTTCGGTTTTTCCGGGTTTTTGCCCGGTCCTAACTACAAGTCTGGTTTGGTTTGGTTTGGTTAAATAAGTCGACAAGGCTTAGGATTATGTATGTGGCTTAAATAGTCTTTCGGGATTATAAGTAAAGGTGTTAAAAGTCTAACGTATGTAATATTTGTGTTTTTTTTAATACAACTCAAAATAGAGTATCGATTTTCATCTAGTACGACGTATATTCAACGTACCCATGATCCCGCCGCTAATTATGAGTTTTACGTGTTGTTAAGTTCTGATATGGTGAAAGCAAGTAACTCGTTGAACATTAAATTGTAAGGGGGTGTGCATTTTATTTTCGGCATCATAGTGCGGCATGGTAAATGTTCATCGAAACACCATAATTGAACAACAATTCGATGCAGATCGAGATATGCACACGCTAAATATGAAAATGTACATTGAAAACTCAAAACAAAATCGTAATTGAACAATCATCAAAATAAAAGACTTGTTTACAAATCAAGTTAAGAGTTAAAAACACGCTTGTAGATCAATATTTCTTCTTCTTTTCCATATGAAAACAAGAAATTGTACGAAATCCACCCTCCTCCTCGCATTAGTACATTTCATTTGACCGGGAAGCCATCAAATGCATTTTAATAATTTATTAATGAACGTCTAACAATTACACGGCGATTCTTAAGTAAATGCGATGTTTTGTCCACCAATGGTAGTGTAGCTCAACATTTACACTTCCATATTATAGAAATTTTACTTACCCATTTTTTACACCACTTCGAACATTTTTCGGAAGTCGACTGGTTAAATAAACATACTTAACATAATAATGTCATTTTACTCTTTACTGGGTGTGTACTCCATTTTAAAATGTTCTAATCCTTTTCATATTATTTTTTCTAAAATACTGTAAACAATTTTGTGATGATTTTCCATTTTATCCATATTCAAAATATTAAAAACAAGGCATTCCTATTAATGAAAAAACAAATTTGTAATTTCTTCCTAACAAACGATGCAAATCATAATCTCTTGTGATCAAGCAATAACTTTAATCGGGTCGCGTTTTGCTTTTCAACAATAATAATGTAGGTTACAGAATATTAATATTGGACAAGTTGTGGTTCTTTCTTATTGATCGGTAATTGATCTTGTTCGGATTACAATTTCTTATTACACTTGTTCTCGGTCTGATAACTTGATTTTAATCTTGAACTTTATCCTTGATACTCGATCTTTTATTTTACTTCTCTTGATCTGCTTTCTAATGAGATGATCTCTGAAAAGTATGTCTTGTACTTTTTTCTTAGAGATTTCCAGATCCATTTTCCAGTGCAGGTACTTGGCTATTTATAGACATTCGTGCGCCTTAGAATGCTGACAAGTGTCTCCATCTCATGCGTCATCTCATGGGCTTTCTCTCAGTGGACTTTTTATTAACTGGACTGAGATATTTACCGGATAATTGCCCTTATTCTTAAGTGGGGTAAATACTGTTATACCCCAGATTTTATTATAAATACGTTGAATACCCGTTAATAACGTCTGATCCGATTCCTATCCGAATAGGTATATTCGGATCTATTTTCTTATGTCCTATCATCTTGCTTTTTCTTTTAAAAATAGCCAAACAAATTGAGAATGAAAACAGTTATCTTAGTGTATAGTAATTAGATAGGTGACATGTAGCCAAATAGGAAGGTGTGTGACACTTTATTATTGGCACCACAAGTCCACGAGTTTGATTTTGTTACTATGATAGAGAGATTTGAAATTTGGATTTATTTGGGATCAAAAGTCGGTGTTGTACGGAAAAGGAAAAGGGTGAGGGAATGGACAAAATTGGATATTATTTACAAGTTGTGATTAAATGAAGGTACCATAAAATGAGGTACAAAAATAATTCAAGTCAATTGCTTCAACCCTTTCAATTTAAAATACGTTGATTGGTACTAATATTATTTTACTATTTGTTAAAACTGATTAAAACTCTAAATTGAAATATATACTACACGATTCGATAATTTGAAAATATATAATCATGATTTTGAGAATTCTTTTCTAATTTTTTTAAATAGTAATTCGACTAATTTAGAAACAGGGCATCGAAAAAAATACATTAAAAGAAGTAACTTATAAAGTGTTAAAAACGTGTATCTGACATATAATTTGGTGGTTATTATAATTCAAGTACTACAACTACTTTCAAATTTTTATTTCCTCGTACTTTTTTGAATTTTTGCATTCTTTTCTTCTTACAATTGTTAATCAATAGAATTATATAATATTACGAAAGTATGCAAATTATTTTGAAAAATACTAAAAAAAAGAAATTAATTATAAGTTGATCAGCCCGTGTCACCAAGTACAAAGAAAACAAACAGAGAAAAAACATGAATGGTGATATAAGAATAGACCTTTTGACACATAAATTCTCGCAGAGACTCAATGTGTCATATCACATCATGTATATGAGAATAAATCAATGATACACATTAAGTGTCTACGATAGTCTATGTCAAAAAGTCTATTGTTATATTATCACTTAAAAAAACAATTTATAGGAATATAATTCTCTTATTCCTCTAGCAAGTATTTTTCGGATCAAATATTTTTCGTCCCGACTAAACAGAGTCTAAAATTCAAATAATTATGAGGTGGATGACATTTTTTTGAGCTGTTTGACTAACAACTCAAAAGTAAAATAAGCTAGTTTTTCAAAAACCAAATGCTAGTTTTCCTATATTTGTTAGTTTTTTCAAGATAATTTTGGTACGTGTAAACATTTAATAGGAGGGTACACACTATTATTGTAAAAATCATATTCAAAGGTACAAAATGAAGCTGGCAAATGGACCTACTAGAAACCCGACCCACAAACTTGCGAACTGGATCTATCTGGACTATTTATTGAATTGGTCCTATGTGTTTATTAGGAAATAACCTACGAAATAGGCAACCTCCCAAAATTCAAGAGTTTATTTCAAAATTCAACCCTTAAATTCAGAAAATCTATTTTTTGGCCAAAAGTTAAAGTGCTCCTAATTACTAATAATTGTCATGATTTGAAAATAAATGTGAGGTAGATATTAATGCAAATTATTAACAATTCGGAGATGGAGGGAATAATAATAATTCTCCACAAATCTATAAGTTGACTTTGTTGGCTATAATCCTCCGTAAATCATAGCGATTTTATCAATTGGCTCAAACATGTATTATCAATGGGGTTAATGAATAATTATTAGAACACACCTATTATACGTCTCAATACAATCTTTGTGAGAGGAGTGAGAAAAAATGTACAGTTTTGTATTGTAACGTTTTGGTATTCGCTTATATTATAATGAGTATGAAATAATGCAACAGGTGTGTGTGCATATCACTGTGCCAATAAATTAGCCTTGGCAAAATCGATTTGCATGCTACTATCTTCTACTTAGATCACCATATGGATTCTATTACTCTCTCCGTTCCCATTTAAGTGTCCACTATAAAACTACGTGTAATTTTGATCGGCTTATAACTTGTATCATAAAATTGTCGAAATGAATTTTTATAAAATTTAATCATAAAATTTAACATTTGAACTATATGATCAACTTTTAAATTTTTTTATTCCGATAATTTTGATATAATTTTTTTACCGGTCAAAATTACACGTAGTTTCGTAATGGACAATTAAATAGGAACGGATGGAGTACCGAGGAATTACACTATTATGAAAGATACCAAAGTTATCATTCTTTTTCAACATTTGATGACAGCTAAATGTTTCAATTGAAGTTCTGAATATCAAACAGATTATTTTCAAAACCATGGGGACAAACAGTATAATTATCCCAAAATTAATGACAATTAGTCAATTCTTCTACTCCTACCTGAGTAGTGAAGATCAATAATTGGATATCATACCCCATGATAATCTTAAATTGTACTAGGCAAATAATAGAAAATAGACAATTTACAACTTCTGGCTTTGGATTATTTGCTCTTTGCAAAAGAAATAACAGAAGGCGAAACATAAAATTAGAGGAAATCTGTCACTAATGACCGCTTTTAACTTGTAAGAATAACCATATTTAATTAAACGGTTTGGCTAACGAGTGTCACGTGACATAGTTTAAGCATTTAATAATTTTCCATAATCAAGTTGCATTTGTTACACAAATAGTTGTATTTATAATAATGATTGTTGTATCCTCCTACCATGGCATTACAGTATTACCAAAGATATATATGTAATTTACTTAAATAAATTACCATATTTAGCATTTTAAAACATAAATCAAACATACTTCATCAATGCATATGGAAATGGTTTCCCAAAGTATTATATAAACTAGTCCTTATAAGTTAATTTACAAATGAGATGTTGTAGCAAGCAAGAGAATATGGAAGCAGAGTAACTGACTCTGAGTCAGGGTTACTCTACTTTCCACAGTCATTAGATCTGTTATTTTATTAATACTGTAACAGATCAAATGACTGTAGAAAGCAGAGTAACTCTGACTCAGAGTCATATACTCTGCTTCCAGAGAATATATACTCATTAGTAGCACTAGCAATGTGCACACTACCGAATATTTTGGTCCATTAATCTCTGTCACACCCTCTTACGCCATTGGCAAGCAAATGTATTGGCTACATCTAAGGCCGACAATTAGAGAAGACGTAGCTGACCATTTTTGAGGGGACAAATTCTTAACACTGCTTAGAAATTCTCACTTTGGCAGTGATTACAAAGGCTTTTTATACCTACACTGCATACATATAGTACTTCATTTTATTTTTATCATGTCCAATATAATTAATAAAGCATAACGCCCAGAAAATATAATCATGATGGTGCGCACAACCTCATTTTACAGTGCGCTCGAGTTGTTAATTATTACTCCTTTTTTCGTGCTTAAGCAATTAAGTACTCACTTTCTACATGAAAAATGAAATATTTATAATTATACTAATGATGAAACCTGAAACAGTAAACTTCACGGGTTGTGGGCACATAAGTCAGTTAAGTTATCGGTTCGAACGATTTTCCTTGATGCTCGGGGTAACACGTTTGTCGTCAGGGTGGCTACCGACACACGACCAACGGATACATTACTTTTTACAAAGTACCTAATTAACTATAGCTAGATAGATAAAACTAATAAGTCAATTGTACCAATAAGAGGGATGTCGAAGCTAGATAAAAGATGCACCGTTTATCGCCGTTTATATACTTTATTTATAGGCATACTTATACCGTAAGATGATAACATATTTCGCCGTTTATATATTTTATTTATAGGCATACTTATACCGTAAGATGATAACATGTGACAATTAAGCACCTCCTAATTAATGCTAGGTTTATATAGGTCTTGCGCTAATATTGAGAGTAGTAGTATATTTAAACTTAGCTTAGTAACCAACTTAAATACTATTATATAAAAAAGGTGATCGTTTGTACTGCCCTTGATATTGAAGTTGGACATAACCGGTATCAAGAGAGTCGAGTCATGATCGGTAAAATGGATATTAGTTGGTTATTTTGTAAGCATATATATCGATTAGTGTAATTTAGGATCTGTTTGTTTCTTTGGAAAATAATTTCCGGGGAAAAGATTGTCATGTAAAACAAATAATTTTCCATGATTTTCTTGGTATTTGGTTACATGAAAAAATTTCATGAAAAATTTATATACTTTATAATTCTTTTAACAAACATAATAATAGAATTACGTAATATTAGTAACAAAATCAACATATAAAAACTTAAAACCAAAAAATTAGAAGATTGAAATCTGAAATATATTTCAAACACAAAAAATCATATTTATTAATAAAACTCTAAGATTAGCGTGTAGTCTCCATTAATCCCATAAGCAATTTTTCGTAAATGTTCAGAAAACTCTTCCGAAAAGGTATACTAAGATTAGTAGAATAAGGTATTTTTTTTTGATAGTTTGACAACAAAAATCAAGACCAATATCAAGTTGTAATTAAAAAAATGATCAAAGAATCAACAATAATATGTTAATATATTAGACAATATAAAGAGAACATGTCTTATGAGAACCAAATTAGGGAGGAGAAGATTTTTTTTGTATTATTATAATTTTAATAGTAGATTTTTTTGTTGTGTTATAAGGTATAATAATCAGTATACGCATGATGTAGAATAGTAGACGTGAATATAAGAGCGCTCTTATCTCCTTTTTCTGGAAAATATTTTATCATTAAAACTAAGAGAAAATATTTTCCTATCTTTTTCAAGATTCTAATTTATCAAATAAAACAAACATAAGAAAATATTTTACTTAGAAACAAACAGAGTTGAGTCACTGAAGTAGTTTATTTGTCTAATAAATAAAATGGGAACATTGTTCATTTTTAATGTTAACTTCTCCAATATTAGTAATTATTTGCAAATTTCTAATGTTAATCAAAGCAAGGATGCATATAATTGTTTCATTGACCTAGTTACACTATAAAAAAATATCCAAATAGCGACGGGATTACTGACGTTATTTTTGTTACGAGCTTATTAGCGACGATTTTTGTGACTGATTTGTGACAGTTTAGTCAATTTGCAACAGATTTGTGACAATTTTTTAAATTAGCGATAGACTTGTGACAATTTTTGACTCTCATTAAATCAAACATTATTTTGTAGCGTTAATTAACACCTACTGTAATTTTTTTCACCGCATAACAGTAATTTTATTTTATTTTGAAACAGGCATAACAATAATGTGTAAGAGACGAAAAAAGTTATGTCTTGATAACGTCATTATATCCCTCTTTTGATTTCATAACTTACTGTAACTTTTTTCTATTCAATCCAAAAGCTTACAAATAAAAAGCCGTTCAAAGGACAGTAAACAAAACCAGCTTTTGCTTTTTATCTCATTCCCTTTTATCCCCCTAGTTTGTTCGTAATGCATGTGACAAAAGCATATAAAAATAGTAATGTTGGTTCACTTTCTGTGTTCTCCAGTTTTCGAAATGTGTTATAGTACAAGTTTTTTAACAAATAATTTACAGATTTACCACTACAAAATAATATTTGATTTAGTGATAGTCAAAAGATGTCATAAGCCTGTCATTAATTTAAAAAGTTGTCACAAATTTGTCGCAAATTGACTAAACTGTCACAAAACCGTCACAAACACCGTCGCTAATAAGTTCGTAACAAAAAATACCGTCGCTAATTGGGTATTTTTTTGTAGTGTACGTACATTTTGTATTTATAATTATATAGCTTAAACATTAATTTATGGTTCGACTAGGCAATTTTGTTTTGTTTTTTGTCCGGAAAAGCTAGAATTTGAAGATGGATAATAAAGGCGTATAACTAAATTTTCTCAATTTTACTATACCATTAGTCGAAGTTCTAAAGAGCTCCATTTTTCTAAGCTATAGATCATTTGGCTACTTACACATTAAGAACGAATTAAAGGCCTCCATTATGCCATAAATGTATGTTTTTTTCTTTAAGTAAATTAGCGTCTTAATCTTATAAGTAATCATTTTTCTCGATGAGTTTTTGTACTGTAATCACGATTACCAATGTTAACTTTGATAAATACTCCATATGAAAGAGACTAAATCTGTCAACTTTTTAGTAATAGCAGAAAAATTCGAATCTTTTTCCTAAAAAAAAGAGGACTTGTTAATATTTTGACTAAGACTAAAAATACAATTTAAAATTAATCGAAACAATGGGGACCGTTATTTTGATTTGCTCTTTATTTTATTCTCTATGGATGGATAAAAAAGTATGTGGTCAAATTGGTGGGGTATTAGGTCAACGTACGCACTGGTCTTTGGTAAATTTTATCACAACAGAATTTGTTACTCTGTTTACTCTTGAATTGTCCGTTCCGAAATTACGTGAAATTTTGACAGGTTAAAAACTTGTATCAAAATTATCGGAATGAAATTGATAATATAGTTCAAATGTTAAATTTTATAATTAGATTTAAAAAAAAAATATTTTGACAATTTTGATATAATTTATAAACCGATCAAAATTGTACGTATTTTTATAATGGATAATTAAACGCCAATACAGTAAGAACTAGTGTAAAATAAACAAATGTAATTTGTTCATTTAGGTGACTGTATATGCAACCTACACGATAAGAAAATTGAATAGTAAAGAAAGTGACATTAGTGAATTACAAAGAAAATAACAATTCGGTTCACTTCCTTATACAATATTAGTCTGTTATCATTTTTTAACAATCAAATATTATTTTAAGTCTTATATACTATCGACTTGTATTTATGTCCTATTTGCAAATTAACTATATATTATGCAAAACCGCAATGCCACATAATACTATATTAGAATTAATATAGAATAGTTTGTTCAGGATATTTCTAACAATTCTACCGTGATCCATCTCATTCTATTATAATAATTCAACCCAAGTTAAATGAGACTGTCCAATTTAGTCATTTTTTTTCAAAAATACCCCTATATTTTTTTATTAATTACAATAATAATATGCTCACATAAAAAAAATAGTAAATAAATAAAAAAGTAATAATAACACTATGTATCATTGTTTAACAACCAAATATTCTTTTGAGTCTTATACTATTTTTTTTTGTATTATTTACGTATTTGTATCATAACTACACTTATTTTTTATATTTTAATTACATGTATTATGCGCCACACATGCAACACGTGGGGTACTATTACTAATATATAATATAGCAAAGTTTGAAAAAATGTGTGCACCTATGACCTATTACAAGAAAGTTAAATATAAACGCCTTAGCAATATTATTATATTTTCGTAAGATCTTCTTTTGCACATTTGTCGGCAAAATGATTCTTTCTTGCTATTCCCAAGTTATGTAAACATTTATTTTAAAAAAAACTTTGGGTAATATGTTCATGTTGTATCACAACTCGCATTTCTTGCTATTCCCAAGTTGGCAATTTCTGTTCTTTTGAAGTCTGAGCTATGTGCTCTCACTCTCTTGCTGTTTTTTTTTTAACTTTGTCGAGAACTGTAAATAATGTTACTTTCCTTCATCGATAACAAATCTTCAAAATGTTCAATCATTTATTTGAACTAAATTATTAAATATTACATCCACTAATCTGCTATAGTAATGATCATGTTAATTAATGTGTCGCATGCAGACTTGCAGTATACATAATGAATATTTAATTGTTGATTTTTTTTTCGTTTATGCTAAAGTAAATACGCATATTCTAATAATTGAAACATAATAATCGCAGTGCTCCTCTATAAGATGAAACGCGTGCCATAACATAAGATGAAATAAATGATTATACGCATTTCCATTTTTGCCTTTATATGGCCTACGTTACCTCCCATATAATCTGGTTCATTTGGATATATAAACGCCTAGAAATTGTATTGTTTAATTTCTGAATTAAAAAATAAATACAAGTTTAAGTTGGATAAATAAAACCTACTGATAAAGCATTAACTTTTATCGGGTTGCGTTAACCTTCTCAACAATATTAATATAAATTGATGAAAGAAATTATTGGACAAGTTATTATTCTTTCTTTATTAATCGGTGAATATTCTTGTTCGGGACTACTTATTCTGTTACATTTATGATCGGTCTTATTAATTTACTCCTAATCTGGATCTTTTACTTAGTCTTGATGCTCGGTCTTTGATTTGACTTCTATCTGTCTACTTTCTAGTGAGATAAACTCTGAAAAGTCTCTGTCTTGTATTCTTCTTTCTGTGATTTTTCCTGTCATTTTTCCAGTACTGATACTTGACTATTTATAGACATTTGTACGTCATAGGATGTTGACAAGTGTCAATCTCATCTGTCAACTCATGAGCTTTTTAACTGTTGGGCATTTTCTATTGGGCTTGGATGTGTAATAGATAATTACCCTTATCTTAGTAGGGAGAATATCATTATACCTCGGGTCCTATTATAATTGCGATGGATACCCGTCAATAATGCATGGGTCGGCTCATACCCGAATATGTATATTCGGGTCTGGTTTTTACATTCTATCAAGTTCTTTTATGTAAAGTTGATATTTTAACATCATTGGCCCTTGGTTGGGAAGAAAATATATGGTGTTCCTTGCTATGGCACATTGCCACTATACGACAATGTGGTGTAAACAAGGTTGATTCTCATTATATGGTGCATTAGGTCAAACAAGTGGAGGTGAATTGATCATGTAAGCAACAATTGTGTTATAGTAATCAAGGATGAAAATAATCATCATCATCATGAAATGAAATAGATGGAGAAAATAATAAGGGAGTTGAAATGATTTGGATATGCACTTAAACCCCTACTAATTAGATACTTACGACGACGACATGTTTGTGAAAGACGACCACAACCCATGCATCTTTTATATGGCTATCTTATCAACAACTACCATTGATATTGATCGTTTTTCGTTTGAAAATTTGATAAATTCATGCTTCCAAAAGTTATTCAGATCATTTTTTTTGGGTCTAAAAAGGAATTAGCTAGACACAACACGTAAGGACATAAATATACGGTTTTGTTATACGTCTCACTAAACGAGCATGCACGTATATACCCTACATTTCTTGTAATCTATCTACTAGTTGTGAAACAGTGAAAGTAGAGATATGTAGATTTGATGACTAAGAGGATTCCTATAATTTGTCTCGTTATTTAGTGGCCGGGTAAATTCAGTGGTAAAAAAATATTTAGGTTTGTATAATTTATCTTAAATGTAAATTAAACCAACCAATTTATTTTGTGAGGTTAAGGATAGCCTATATATGCATGCAACTGCGTTTTTTCAATGAAACATTTGTCAAAATTCAATTTTACTCGTATTTCCTGTGCAAAGTGGTGAGAAACTACTAAGCCTGAGGTACTAAACCAACCACTTTCAAGATGTGACAATAATCCAGCTTTGATATTTTGAGATATAAAAATCATTTTCCCAAAAGGACCCTGAGGTAATTGGACAGTACCAGTAAGTTTTCCAAAAATAGAGATAGATTCTTCGCATTCATTCACTTGTCACTTGTACATTGGGTTGAATAATATGAGTAGAAAAAGGAAGACAAAAAGGACATGTGAAAAAAGGGATGACAACAAAAAGATAGTGAAAAAACTAAAAAACTGTTGGTGTAATATTAGTAGTAGGGAAAAAATAGACCTGTAGGCTGCAAATGTGATTGAATGATATTTTAAATGATGTATACAGTACTCACACACGAATCGTGATAACTACGTTATTAATTTTATGTCTCAGTGACCAAAACAGATTTACATTAAATATGTTTTAGTACGATTTTTTTTTAAAAATTTAAGTTTCGACCCTATGAGTGTGATAAAATTGTGAAAATAATGTATATTTCATTACCCCTATTTTTATAATCCAGTCATTCCAATTCAGTAAATAACTAGAAAATCCGTGCTCGTATAATAAATTATGAAATATTATGAAACATCAGTTATGCTATAAAGGTTTCTTTTTGACATAATGACTAAAAAAGGGCATGACTAAAAGGGCATGACTAAAAAACTTAACGTTATTGCAATAAATGAAATATGTAAAAGACCTCGTTGGAGTTAATTAAGGGGAGTTATAATTAAGGCTATTGTAGCTAGGTTTAGCTAGCCAATGTTGATGAGTTTTTGACCTTTTAAGATTTGATTAGAGATTGATTGGAAATTGAAGCGGCGGGATAGTGAATTAACTGTGGTATAAAGTAGTTGCACATTCAAAAAGTTAACAGTAGTAAAGTGGAATTGTGGAAGGGACTTGAATTTAATGTAAGTTTTGTTTTTTGAATACCAGTAATTTTTTTATGATTTATTAAAATATTAAAAAAAATAAAATTATTACACCTGATTTTGAGATAAATGGGTAACAAACGGTACCGTTAATACAAATCTCAAATAAGCATTTGAACCTATTTTATGCAGAATTTGAGCTCCATATCATTCTGATCATGGAGAGATAAGCGCCGTTATAAAGTTTGGAATGATAAGGAGTAGAGCATGAATTATCGTAGCAAGTTTGGTCATTTAAGTTTTTAAAAATTTGTGATATTAAATCATGTGATTTTTCTTCTCATTTTACTGTTTTGCAGGTCATTCTATGTTTAACTTAGTTTGTTTACGTGTATTTCATCGTATTTATAAATTCTTGCCAGCATTGGGGTCTTGTCCATGTATTGAATATTTTATTTTAATAAAATTAGGCTTGTTTAAAAAAAAACAAAAAAAAAAACCTCTGTGATACAGTATATTGTGGTAATCATATACATGGTGTTAAGAGTTTGGACTTGGGAGTGTCCTATTATAAGATTCATAATCCATTTCATTATTGTATTTTTATAACAGTGAACTTTTGAAATTACTGGCATTTGAAAGAATTAAATAGTTAAATAAAAATCGATATTTGCCGTCCATGTATTCCCTTCCGGTGAAACGAAAACACTGTCGAGACACTAACAGAATAAAAATAATAAACCCTCGATCAGTGTAAAATCATTTTTATGGGTTTTACTTTGCGGAAGTAACAAAAATTATCACATTTTGTCTGTACCAAGCTCATCGTATATGAGTAAAAGTGGTTGTTATCCGAGTATATCACGCTTAACATCAGGATTCGAACCCTTGCGCCTACGAAGCAGATTTACCTCTAGAGGAGGATTTTTGATTATAAAAAAAAAACTCATCATATCTACACAGATTTAAGGTTATTCTTCACTCTAACAAATTCAGATTGAAGGTTAGAAAACTCAGACTATCTAAGCTCCCTTTTTACATTTTCGTTTAAACATTGCAATACATATCTGGCGGGGGTAGGATTTAATAATGTGGTGCTGGAGTTAAAAAAAAAAAAACTTAAATTGAACAAAATATATATGGGGTGCTAGTCCACTATTTTTAAAAATAAATCTGTAAAATATGAACTAGCAGGTAATTTCTTTTAAATATTGGGGTGATGTTGCCAGTGACAACCCCTTACTAACTAGTAATAAATAATGAGACTGGATTTTTTGACTGCAACCAATCTGATCTGTTTTAACGACAAAAACCGTAAATCAGAATTACAAACCGTAATTATGATTTACGGTTTATCTTTTTATTTTATTTAAAAAAAATATTAAAAAAAGATAAATCGTATTTTTTAATTCTGAATTACGGTTTATATTTTGTAATTACGGTTTTGACGTGAAAACGGATTCGTGGGAATCAAAAAATTCAGGGTGAAAGGTTAAATAAAATAAATTCAGTGAACACAGACATTATACTGCACATCTTTAGACTAGGTAATAGGCCTTTGGATGAAAACAAAAGGCACAGATGATGCATTGCAGAGAAACTTTGACAGGAACACTAAAAATTTGCTTTGTTATGATCAATTTTTAAAACATAACTTGATGAACCGAGTTTCCAATTGGTAAGGAACCTTCCTTTTAAATGAAAAATGTACTAAAACATGATTACATTTTTCTTAAAAAAGTGATAAAGATATTGCCTTTTTCTAATCATTCAAATGTTATCGCATCAATTTTTAGGGTAAATTATGGTTTAGTGACCTGAGTTTTGGCCAATTTTAGGATAAGTGACCTAAGTTTAAATTTGTTAGCAATTTAGTGACCTGTCATCCTATTTTTCGAAAAAAAAACATACTTCTTGCTAAAAAGACTAAAATATCCTCAGATTTTACCCTTGTAGTTAACAGACGTGAGGGCACGTGACAGCACGTGTAACGTATTCCGTCCACTGAATTGACGCAAGGTCACTAAAACAATACAAAAGTTAAACTTAAGTCACAAAACCGAAATTGCAAAAACTTAGGTCACTTATCCTAAAATTGGTCAAAACTCAGGTCACTAAACCATAAATTACCTCAATTTTTATTATACAAAATGGAAGTTAAGAGTAAGGTCTCTTGTCTGCGGATATCCTTTGTTTTGTATTTCGTGTTTTGTCCAATTATTAAATATTCAGCCCCTTAGAAATGTCTCAAATTCAATAAGAAAACTGAAGTATTAATACAGAATGAAAGAAAGTAGAATCTTAGAATGATCATAATGGAAGTAGAATCTTAGAATAAGTTTTTTGCATTTATAACAATTCTTGAAAATTCAAATGTATAATGAAAGTATTAACTGCTTAATTCACTTCACCAGGACTTCTACACAAAATTATGGACATGGAATTAATTAACTTCTAAGCCAACAAAATTAGCATCACTGCATCAAGTCTAAAATTTGCTGATAATATCATATAATCATAACCTCAAAGGCTCAAACAGATCCTCAGATTAGCTCCGTATCAACAAAATAGAACAAAGATCGTTGTATGAATAATCAACCAAACTATAGGACCTCCTGGTACCGAGTTTGCTGCAAGATTTGAGTAAGATGATATTCCTTGATCAGTAAAAACCAGATAAACACACGTAAACAAATGCACATTTGGTACCGACTCCGTCTAGACTTAATCAAATTGAGTTTATTGTGGTGTTTCCAATTGGTTTAGGAGTGAAATTTGAACAAGAACAATACATAAAAGCTCTTACCAAATAAGCACCTAGTTTTATAGATTGGAAATCAAATGATTTACAAACTTCACGAATACCAGAAAAATTATTAGCAAATGATAGTAAGTTGGAATAACTGACCTTCGTTCGTGGTATCGGCCACAGTAGGGGGAGAAGAAGCTGATGTGTTGGTGAATGAAAACCCAAGGTTTTTACAATCCATCCCAAGCGCACCTTAAATTTAAAAGTTAGTTAAGCAATAATCATTCGACTTTTTCTTTTAATCAGTTCACAGTTATGTCTCCCCATCTAAGCCATGTTTAGTTACATCTTCTAAGAAAATAAGCCGGATCTTTTTATGTTGTGAAAAGGGCTAGTTTAATCCAGATTAAAGCTTCAAGATTTTATGCCATAAAACCAGATATGTTCAGGTATAATGCACTCCAGCTTTTAGACAAAAACGCAAAAACTCTGAGCTCTAAAGCTGGCTGCAACCATACAAGGACTATAAAAATTCTTCCAGCAATATCAAGAAACATTAATGACCAAATTTGTAGCTTCTAATATTGAATAAATATTTTAAGCTAGTTAAACTTACATTCATGGTAGCAAGGAAACGCGGAGATGTTGAGAAGATTATGGTAATTTTCTCTACATTCACAATCATAAGTGAGAAAAGACGTCTTGTTGCATGTTCCACCTCCACAATCTATCCATTCGCAAGCTACAAAATAATCCGAAATATGGTTAGATGATTTCAGTTATTACGAAAAGATACCACTTGGGTGTAGAAAAGACCAGACACTTTGTAATTATGGTAATTACGATCAAAAATCGATTGACTAGCTTGACTTTCTTTGTCCTGTGCTGGTGAGGAAGCTGGTGCACAAGAGAAGTCAATGGAGCCTGAGAAACATAAAACTGAAAATGTCATATCGCAACGCAAAGTACTTAATTAAACAGTAATATTATTTGATAAATGGTTACACTTTAAAAAAAAAAGGAAAAGTGATAGTGGCTTGCGGTTTTACAATTAGCACAGTTGAGTTTGTTAAGGATGGCCACGTTTTTACATGAGTTGCAGATGCTGTTTGCTTAACTCAAATTTAAAGCTACCTTATTGCATTTGGAAAATCGCTTACGATTTGTGATGGTGAACAATACAGATGATTTACTTGGCTTTTAGTTTAATTTCGGACATTCTCCAATATGTGTGACAATCTCGATGAGTTGCTCTGTCGGAAGTTCTAGCGAATAAGTCAATTTCCTGTCATCTCAAATTGAATGACAAAATTTTCTTGCAGATATACTAACCTCAAATTTTGTCTAACATTCTATAATCAGAATGTTATATTTTTACCAACGGATTGCCTAGATTTATCGATATCCTATCTGAAGAAAACCACAAGCGGTTTTGGGAATCAACATTGTACAAAGTTTTATCCACTATTTCACTATCTGCCAGGCGCACATGTAATACTACTCACAAGGATAACTTTCTCAGTTCCGGAAAAGACTAATGTTGTGCTTATATGATGCAACTAAAATTACTAACTAATCCACTTCGTTAATTTCTATTTGTTTTAAAGATCCTTAAAGAACATTGAAACTAAAGCCGGCACATAGCAAAACAAGCAGCTAGCTATACACAAAAGCGAAAAAGCTTTGATATAAATTTTAAGTTTAGTTGTTTCATTGGAAATAAAAAAAGACAAGAAAACAAAGATGAGAGCGAGAGAGAAATTAACTCACAGTTAGGAATGACACAAGGGAGAAAACTGAGACCAGCCGGTTGTTTCCAACCGGGATGACACTCACAGTCATACAAGAACGTTAAATTGCCAGAAGGCTTACAAGTTCCCTTTCCACATTCTATATCTTTGCACAGTTCCTCTGTAAAATGCAAAAAACAGCAAATTATCTTTTAGTAAACGTACTTTTGTCAATCTTAAGTAGGCGCTTAAGAAACATGACAATGATAAATTGTGTACTTTTTGGTGTCATAGTTTCTGATCAGTTTATAAGCTGTAATGCTCCGTTGGGCTCTTTGTTTTTACTACTTGAAAATCTATATACAACTTGGCTTGACTTGACTCACGTTTTTCATCAGTGTCAAATAAGTCGACTTGTTTCGCTCAATCAATTCAACCAAATAAGCAGTTAATTGGTTAATTAGGTTTTGCTAATCAAGCTATCTACATATTAATTATTCTTTTATGCAGAACTAACATTTGTAATTATGTAGATAAGTACCGGATTCCAATCTCAAACTAGTATAGAGTAGCCCCATTATATAAATATAATAGTTCGAATGAGTTTCCAAGTTAAAAAGATCGGGAAAAAATATATTTACTACCCCAAACTATAGTACGGTTAACGATTTGGGTACGCACCTTTCAAATTTTCCAATTTAGGTACCACACTATAATAAATTTCCAATTTAGGTACCACCGTCTTAATAAATCACGAAATTATGTCACGTGACATTTGACAAACATTAATTTAATATGCTAATTTGACAATTTTGCACAAAAATATGTCATCCTAGAAAAACTTTTAGCATATAATCCAAATTTTTGTTATTTGTGAAATTGGGCAAAATATTTTTATAAGATGACATATTTTTATGCAAAATTGTCAAATTAGCCTCTCAAATTAATGTTTGTCAAACGTCACGTGACGTAATTCCGTGATTTATTTAGACGGTGGTACCTAAATTGGAAATTTATTATAGTGTGGTACCTAAATTGAAAAATTTGAAAGGTGGATAACCAAATCGTTAAAAGCAGATAATTTGGTGTACTAAACGTATAAAACCCCGTTAAAGATCATACTAAAAAAACTAAACACTATATATTCTCAAAATTTATAGTCTTCATAATATCACTCAACTCAACTCAACTTTTCCATTGCCAAAAAACATGATAGAACTAGAAGCAAGTTAAACGACTACTAAGCCTAGTAAAAGAGCAGCACAAATGAAACAAATCAGTATTTAAATAAAAATAAAGAAGGAACTAACCAGTAATGGGGGAGAGTAAAGGAGCAAGAAAGTCAGATTTTGCAGTCCAAGGCTGGAAAAAAATGAGGCATGCTAGTATAACAATGAAATTGCCTGAGCCCATGTTTGAGTTTTGAGAGAAAGAGCAAGTAATTTGAAAGGGTGCAAATTAAAAAAAAAAACAGTGTTACATGAGCTGACATAATAAATGTGTAATTCTAGCATGGGTATATGAACTTGACAATAAGTTCTATGTAGCCACGTGGAGTGAGTTTTTATATGGATTTTCTTCGTATTGGTTGTTAGTAGTTGGTTGTTCAGGTCACGGGTTCAAATGTTTAATGTAGTATTTTGAGACATAACTTCATTAGTCAAAACAATGGGTTTTGATAGGGTTTAAATGTAAGAGTATATTTTTTCAGTTTTTTGGACAGTAGATGCTATTTTTGCTTTCTCATGTTTTGTAAGTACACATTCGATGGTAAAGCTACAACACAGGAATTGTTGGTAGTTGAAACAATAAGTGAAGATTATTGGGGGCCACGACACCTCATAACGCCAAAATTAATACTCAATTTGTGAAAAATGATAATTTGTTTCTCACATATTTATAATTTTACCTTTGACATTAGTTTTTATGCAAATTCGGCACCCATTTGACATTTATAGTTCCTTCCTTAGCTCCTGGCTATAACTCGTTTTGATTCTCTATCTTGTTTTCAGTAGCTAAGCTTTGGTAGAGATGTAATCTCTATTAGTTGACTGTGAATTTGCACATTCAAAAGGTTACGGTAGTAAACAAAGATTACAGCGGTAACAAGAATTATGTTTGCCATATAGAAGTCACTTAGGACAATTAATAGTATTTAATGCTGTTTTAAACAGCACGACTTGAAGCAAAAAAACTCGATTATAAAGCTTTAAAAAATCCGCTTTTCAGCAGGTAAAGCCTATTCTTTTAGCGTAACTCTTGCAGAAAAAAAGCTTGGCATGAAGTTTTCGCTTTTTAATATTTTACAAGCAGCTACCCTGAATCAGCTTCTGCTTTGTGTATCCAGAATTTGGAGTTTCTCCACTCCGGATTTCATGTTCTTGTTCCCTCAACGCACTTAGATGTGAAGTTGTGAATGACCCATTAATATTCAACAAGAATTACGGAACCTCAACAGACTTATGCATTATACTGCGGAATTTTCAAAAATTGTCCAGTAGTACCCAATCCTGCTATCCAAATAGGGGAGAAGAACAATGTCTTATCCTAGTTAAATTCTACACATATCGCCATATCAGATATCTAAACAAATTAAAAATGTAACAACCCAAGAAATGCAGAATGTATCCGTGTGGAAACGTAAATCAAACACATGAAACACACATAATCTCCGCGCATCATATCAGTGTGCACACTCAAAACTCAATTCTTTATAGAATTTCAAATTTGTACCATCTCAACCACATTCCTATGTCCCAAATACAATAATTTATTTTTTTACAAAAACACACAAGATAGAAATACGCCTTATGTACTACTAGAACAACAATAAACCTTTATCCTCCAAAACTCAACAATGGACATCTCCAAATCAATCTCATTGGAAGCTACTGCAAACTTGTGTTATCCTCAATAGTATTTTTTTACAAGGGTATAATTTTGTATAACTTTTACACCCCGTTATTTCTTTTTGCAATTAGTGTTCGACGGGGGTTCTACAGCTAGGACAGTTCGGATGGGACGCGAGCCAGGGGAGAAGACACTCGGAATGGTACTTATGAGTGCAATTTAGTTCCATTATTTGTCTCTTAGATCTGAAATTTTCCAAACACACAGAACAAAGCTCCTCTTTTGTTGAATTGTTTTTGTTTGTATAGGATTTCCATGGTTTCCCATTTAGTATTCTACTAACCAAGTAAGATGAAGTATCTTTCGAGTTGTGAGTTTGTCGTGTGCATCTACCTTCGTTTGCTTGAACTCTGTTATGCCTGCTATCACAGAAAATGTGGTGTTAATATTAGGATTCAGGCATAGCTGCATAACTAATGTTATCGCGACTACCATCGTGTAATATAGACAAGTTTAGCATAGAAATGCAGCTTAATATAGGTGAGCCACGAGATGGGGGATCCCATATCACTTTTACAACATAATCTAATATTCTTACTCGTACGGTATTACATTTGATATTGTACATGACAGTGACATACTTCGAGTACTAGAGCTATACTCATATTGAGGTGAAAGTTACTGATTTAGGTTGGTTCTTGCATAATTCAATGTTATGATTTCCTATATTTTTCTTTATTTCGTTATTTTATCATAAACCGTAAATCAGCAATTTGAGTATGAAATTATATTCACTTTTAGTTACCTTTCCAAAACATCAAAAAAAAATGTAGATGCGAATCTTGATATTCAGTAACCAAATAATCCGGTCTTCTTATTTTCAATTGTACTAATATAGTCCCAGAATTTCAGATTACAAATAGATACAATCCCAAGTTCTGAATAAATAATGGATTCGGTCTGTCATATGATTATCATGTTAAATGATCATTTGAAACTATCTGACTTGTAAAACACACACGTACTAATCGATTGATAAGATGATTTTTTTCATGATCTAATTAAATGAGTTACAAAAAAGGCCCACTACAAAATATATTTTTCCCCAACTCCCTGATTGCACACGAAAAGGCGACGAATTTAGTTTTACGGATCGTTTATGCCATTTCGTGACATATTTGTGACAAAATTTACCCGGCTGAACTTTTTTCTAGCGATGTTATGATTTGTCACCTTCAATAAAAAAGGAATAACCTGGATTTTCGAAAAGAGCCAAGCTTCTCCTCCAATCTTCGACGAGCCCTGACGGCACCCTCGTCCATAAGAGTGCCTCCTCTCCTTTCCACCACCATCACCACCTCGGTATGTGGTGGCTCAGCGCAAGAAGACCTGTAAAAGCGGTGGTGGCGATGAGCAGAGCAAATACTACTATCATGATCATGAAGACGTTGAGAAGCAGCTCTTATTCTCCTGTGCATCTCTACTCCTGGCAATATTCCAGCCATATCCTTTTATTCAAGATATTTATATTTTTCAAAATTCAAGATATATCTTATATCATGTTTTTATATGATGTTCAAAGTTTTGTTATATATGTGTTAGGATTGTTTGGCTTGTTTCTAAGAAAAAATGAAGGAAATTTCTCAGGAAGGTAGCAAAAATATCAAGTTTTTATATGATGTTCAAAGTTTTGTTATATATGTGTTGGGATTGTTTGGCTTGTTTCTAAGAAAAATTGAAGGAAATTTCTCAGGAAGGTAGCAAAAATATCAAGTTTTTATCTCATTCAAGTTTGCTAATAAGTCCAGATACATAAATGATCCTAATAGTTTGAGAAGTTTCTATCTGGTTTGAAAAGATTTAAGCTTGACACTTTTTGCTTTCCATTTATAAAAGTGATAGTATGATTGGTCCGTTAATTTTGGTGGTTGTCTTTTAATAGGGTTCAACTATGAATATTGTTCATATTATAGATTGAACACCACCAGATAAATTCTGGTAAATTATTTATCTAACGATAAATTATGTTAATTTTGAATTTTCATACGGTTATATGAACAAGTTTTCAAAAAGCAAATTTCCCCAGGGAATACTTTGAAATATCTTTTTTGATAGAATTAGTAATTTTCACCATATGATGAACTGGAAATTCGTCTATATATATAGACTGTATTACTGCTAAAATAACTAGCTAGTCTAGCTTAAGGACTGTCAAGTATTTATGTATAACCCATCGGTACAAAAAGAATAACAAGCAAAATTGGAACTACAGTATAAAATAATGTTTGATTTACTGATAGTTAAAAGTCGTCACAAGTCTGTCACTAATTTAAAAAGCTGTCACAAATTAACTAAAATGTCACAAAGCCGTCACAAAAACCGTCGCTAATAAGCTCGTAAAAAAAAATACCGTCACTAATTCCGTCGTTATTTGAGCATTTTTTTTTATAAGCTAAAATTTTATTCAAATTATTGGATCATTACCCCTGCATATTGGGTTAAAGTCTCTGCATTGAATTTTGTAGCTTAATGTTTGGAACCATCCTCGAACTTATTGTGGTCCATTTCTATCTCTTGCATTGTTTGGAATCTTTGGTTTCCGTTCACATTTAAAAAAAAAAATGTTCATAGTTTTCATTGGTTTTATAAAAAATTTAAGTTTAAGTCACCTTACGAGTAATAAAAAAAAATATATTATTTTCGTAATCTTTTAATATATTTTTTTTACTTAATAATTTAAACAAACATTAAAAAAACTAAAAAACAGCTTAACTTGTTTTTTTACACTTTAATATTTTTCTCGTGTAGATTATAATCTATTTTTTTAAGCTTAAAAACAGGTATTAAACTCTTTTTTACATTTTAATATCTTTTTCGTATAGATTATAAGTTATTTTTTAAGTTTAAAACAGTTTAAAAAAAGCTTTTAATCTCTTTTTTATTGGGCCGGGTGACTGGAACTTAAATTAGTTTCGGACCAACACTTGAACTCGAAAAATCTTATAAATGGTGACTAAAGAGCCCCCCTCTAAAGGTTCTTAAAAAATAAAACAATGTTAAAACTACGTATTTTTTAAAAATTATTGTTGAAATTAAATATGCGGGTTGACATTTGCGTTTTTTTTATGTGTAATTACCCTCTATTTAAGCTCCATTCGATTTTATGCATTTTAAGACTATTTTTCTATATGGAGTACACCTTTACAAATTTGTATGGTGGTGTCAGTTGTTAAAAATAACGGTGGAGCCATCAATATTGTTATAAAGAGTGTTTTAAAAGGCGCGTCTAATCGTAAATTAGGTGGCGGCTACGCGATAGTAGAAGCCTAAAAACCTAACATATTAGGTGGGATTACGCGGTGATTAAGGCGAATTAGGCGTGATTAGACGCTACACGGCCAACTTCCTTCGACCTTGCGCACGCCTTTTATAACATTGGTAATAAATAATACGTAAGATATATACTAAACAAAAAATAATCAACAGCATGAACATTTTTTTTATGATGGGATGTTAATATCGGATTTGAGTGTTCGTTTGTTACTTTTTGGTTGTTGGTATATTGGTAGGAATGTTTTACATGTAAAAGTTGGCACCATTTGTTTACCTCCCATTTCTTTGCCTGATTAAATAAAAATTGTATGTCTAACACGATAATATTTCACTATTTTGCAAGATTGTTGAGAGATAAGATTTGTACTCATGGTTTATTTGGGTGATCTTATTGTGTTTTCGTACTTGTCTATTATCTTTTGCTCTACGTTTTAGTAATAACGAGCATGCTTGTTCCTTAAATAAAACTAAAAAAGGAGATACAAAAGATTTATACCGAGGTTTGAAGCCCTTCTTTTTTACGATTTATCCATTCTACGTATTCGCATATGTCACCAATTATCTACTCATTTTTTTATCTGAGTTGGAATAGTCCTTACGTTTTCTCTGTTTGGTAAACGTGCAAACCAATCTGATTGGTAATTTACGATGTGTCATAAGACACCTCTGCATAGGCAAGTTAAATCTTAATGAACCTCGCTTATCCGCATTCGTTTTGTTTATTGAAACATGATAAGAGCTGAGAGTGGTACCAAGAAGACTTTTTCAAAATAAAGTTTCTTTTAAAACACATTTATCTAGTTTTGTAATTGGATTGATTACCGGTTTCCGGATGTAATTTATCGCTTTCCAAAGTATTGTAATACTATTAATTTCTAATAAAAGTTGGTTTGTTAAAAAATAAAAATAAAAAAAAATTATCTACTCATTCCGGTCAGGCTGACAAGTTTTTTTGTAAACAACAAATTAAATCAAGTTTGTTTTCATAAACACACAACTATTTAAATGAAAAGAAACTAAAAACCTTGAACAAAGGGTTACTCAAACTTGCAGATAATCTGCAAACAACCACTGATAAATAGAAAAAGCAATTGTAGTATAGATAAGAATTTCAAGAGACAAAGGCAGACTATAATTTAGAAATTAATAGTTGCAAGTTATAATAAGCGTGGGAAGTCATTAACTATTCAAATGAAAGGAAACTAAAAACCTTGAACAAACGGTCATTCAAATTTGCAGATAATATGCAAACCACTCAATAGAAAGGGCTATGGTACTATATATATATAAGAAATTCAAGAGACAAAGGTCAGTTTATAATTTAAAAATTAGTAATAGTTACTACAAGTTAATAAGCGTGGGAAGTGTGGAAATTATACTTGTGGTGCATGCATCGGGTTTTAACCAAACTATGCGGTCCTTGAAATTGCGATCATGACAGTAAATACCTGCGCACTTTGTGACCTTATAACAGAATTCATACCAGATGTTGCTTACTATTAATTGGATCGCGATTAACAAGTATTAAAAGCTAAGTATAGTTTAACACACAATAAACCGTTAGTACTCCCTCCGACTCATATCTTATGTTCACTTTCTCGAATAAATATGCTATATATATTATAATGGAAGTGAACAGTTATTTTGGGACGGTGGGAGTATAAGCGTATAACTGTCTAACTTTTCTTAGTAGGCGGTGGTAGAGGTGGTGGTGATGGTGAACAAGCGGCACAATCCATTGGATGAGAATAGAAAGCCTTACACTCCTCCTCAGGCCGCTGATCAGGCCTTTCCGGAATACAATTATCTCTATCATCTTTTCCCTTAAGCCGGAGGCACGTGGTGGGCTCGGAACAAAAGAAATTATCAGAAAATGTAAAATTATTCAATTTAGGCAAGCTACAAATACTGTCTGGAATTTCGCCCGATAGTAGGTTATGTGCCACGTTTAGCTCCTCTAAGCTCGTCATATCTCCAATACTTTCTGGTAAACCTCCGGTAAAACTGTTCGTGCTCACGTCGAAAACCGTCACCGCCTTTAAAAGCCCTAAACTTGATGGTAAACAACCCGTTAACCCGCTATTTATCATAATAATCTCGTTGAGGGTTTCCGCCATGTTTTCTATACCCTTAGGAAAACATCCTTTTAGGTTGTTATTAGCTAAAACGATAGCCGAAACCGACGAATTACTGAAATTATCCGGTAAAGTGGAACGAAAGTTGTTATTGTTAAAGAATAACGCGTCCAGTTTCAGGTCAAAAACCTTAGCTGGAACCTCTCCCGAAAATCCATTAAACCTAATATCCAAAAACTTAAGTGAAGGGAAGGATAACACTACTTCAGGGAAATCACCGGTGAAGAGGTTGTTGCTAATATCGAGCTCGTGTAGGATGCTGAGCTTGCAAAAGGACTCTGGTAATGTTTTGGTGAAGCGGTTCGAGTTGATATGAAATAAGGCTAAATCGGTCAATAAGCCAAGATCTTCCGGTAGTGTTCCTGCGAGGTTTCCGTGGTTGAGATCTATGCCAGCCACAGTGATGATGTGACGGTTATCGGGTGCAGGTGCACAGTAGACTCCGGTGTAGTTGCATACATTTAATTCGCACCAATTTGAGGTTATATTTTTAGGGTCTGAGGTAATTGAATGCTTAAGGGCTTGAAGGGCAATATATGCATTTTGTAACCTAGGGTTTGGAAGGTATGGAGGAGTTTGTTGATGAGATGAAAAAGTAGAGAAAATTAAAAGTAAGAGAATTAGATGAGTGATATGAGGGTAATTGGACTTCATTTTTGAGATTAATTGAGTTTAACATGTATTTTAGGTAAATAGTTCGTGTTATATAGTATATGTGTGTTGATATAAATAGAATTGGGTGAAATGTTGTTATCATTGAAATTTTGTAATGGTTCTCAGAGTGTTACCGGATTAATTTACTGTATTTGATTAGGAATTGACAATATATACCTTTATCATATGATGCAAAAGGAAAATAAAAATAAATGTAACCTTTTAAACTTATAAAATACTTACATTGATCATTCTTATTTTGTTTTTTCTCATTTATGATGGTACATTTCCTTTTTTATCCCAATAATCTATATACACAATAAAAATTTTTTTTAAAAAAGAGACTAAATCTGTCACCTCTTTAAAAATTGGGAAGAAAATCAGTCACTTTGAAAAATTTAGTAATTACTAGCAAGTAAATATGTACGTTTTCAGGTCAAACAATGAAGGGTTAAACGGGTATTCAGTGCTAACTGGTATGATTATTAATGTAACTACTCAAAAATAAATGGAGGTCTTTTAATTTATTCGATTAGGTCTACGATCATATCTTTGTAACGTTTTTCGGACATTTGTTTTAAAATTTAGAACAGAGTAGGTGGGTTGATAACTTGATATATAGTCTTTTGCATTTTTTTTTTAATTTTTTTATAATTAGTAACCCTTATTGGTAAACGTGATTTGCAGGTGTCAGAGTTCAAACTCTGATGATGAGTGTGACATACTCGGATACCAACCATTTTTGCTCAATCTTTTGCGTCTGAATATCAATTCTCATGTAAGACGGAGGAAGGTGCCACGTGTAAGTTGTGGCTTAGTTCACTTTTTTGTTTCGGACTTATGTAACAGTCTTATTATATATGAATTAAAGGTTGGATATAAATTAGCTTAGCTTTTCAAGTCCACCAAAATACACGACTTTGAATACCTTTAATAATATAGTGGAAAATAAAACTAAGGTAGGTATTGCTAACATATGCCACCGGGCATATATATATATATCATAGAAAATAAAACAATGTGTATTTAAATACTCCCAAGACTAGAATGCAATCAATATATTACTACTAATTAAACAACTAATCCCAAGACTTTAAGATAGCATTTAATTTAATGACATTTGGATTTAGGTCCCTATATACTATATTTAAGTAGATGCATAGATTACGACAAAAAAAAATGTTCAACTTTGTTCACATACAATTGCCATGTGTTGGTAAAATCTAACCAATGCCCCCAAGTCATTGGTTAATAAGAGTAATTAAGGTAACTCATTTGACATCTAATAAAATTATTTGATTTTTGTAATTAGATATGGTAGTAAATTTTAGAAGGAATTCTATATAAATCTAAATTGAATATCTTGTAATCTATTTTGAATATCTTGTAAAGGAAATAAGTGCATCAATATTTTATTTCATTTATTTAAAAATCTTTCTTAGAGATTATTTTCTCTACGGTTAAAAGAAACTTTTTATAATTGAACAAGACTTTCCCAACAAAGCTACTTCCCTGTTTAGTTTTTCTCAAAATTCTAGGCATATAGTACTTTCATTGTTTTCACAAGATATATTAAAAAAAAATGGCATTTTTTCACCAAGAGTTAATTGTTTAATTTAACTATAGGATAACCGACATAGTAAATTGTAGTCGTGGGCAAAGGGAAAGAAAAAATGTGTTCAGTTTAAAATGAGATTCCCCGTTAAAGAAATTTCGGAATTAGATGAAATATCGTAAAAATGAAAAATGACATAGGCCACTTCAAAAAATATGGTATAAAATATAATAGGAGTACAATACTAGTAAAACATTATTACATCATCCATTTTCTACCTATATATGTCTTGTTAAAAATACGATAGATTAAGGAATAATGAGTATTTTAATGATTATATTATATATATACTAGCCAAAAATAACATGCATGTATTAACATATCGATAAGCCTTAAACAATGCACCGGAGGCGGTACTTGTTAGCCAAAATGATATATAATACTAAAATTAACCAAGGGACCGGTCCTTTATAGATATTAAAAAATTATATTTTCTAATATTAATAACCTACACAAAAAATATACATAAAAAATATGGGAAGTGATCAATCCTTTTTTAAGATGTATATTCCTCTTTAAATGTTCTAAGCACAACCATAGATTTAATAAAATTCTGTGAATATTTTTTTTAAAAATCGGAATAAATTTATATACAAAAATATTTTAGACTATTTGTGTGTATGGAGAAATCAATTTGTCATGATTCATATCTTCAAATGTAATTATTGCTATCATAATATTTTTTACGAAAATCAATTAGTATTTAAACATAAACGCCTATATATAGTAACTTTTAATGACGCCATTTTGGGATGTTAATTTTGTTAACTTCATTTATTATCAGCATTTAATGATTCGAATTATACACCCTTAACCTATGCTCCGGAGGCATAATTAAGTTAGAATTATTTGCCTTATTTTAGATAGGGTGACCTTATAAGTTTGATCAACTAATTGATGAGTCGTACTTCATATTTTTGGGAACTAAATCATAAATAATTAGTCCATCAGAGTTTTTATTTTTAGTACCGTCCATCTAATTGAAAATTGGCGAGGGGATGTCGGCACCCCCTCGTCCGGACCGATATCAACCCCACAGCGGGCGATCCGGGCCTCTCAAGCATGGGTGACGTATCGCCCCGGATCTTAGGGAGCCGGACCGTTCCTAGGCCGGCCCACAGAAACTTGCTGAGCACTCTTCCCCAATTAATGCTGCTGCTCCCCTGGGGGACCCTTTATGTGTTTCATCGACGTGGCCCAATCACAGGCCAGCCCTGTGGGCCCCGGATGATGAACAGTGCCATTGTCAGAGTCATAAATGACCTGGAGCCGTTGGATCTTTATCAGACAGTGCAATGATCCAAGGGCTAATACGCCTTTGATCAGACTATATATACCCCCACTAATACCAATTAGTGGGGGACACAAAAAATACAGAGAGGAGAGATAAAGCTAAAACAACCCGAACCGCCAGAATATCAACCGTGACATCTGACGCCACTACTCGTAACTGGCCCAATCCCTCACCCTTAAATACATTCTTACATTCAATCTATATCGACACTGACTTGGTCGTCGGAGAGGGAAAACCTGGTACCAACCCCGGGCCCCTGTTCGTTTCTTGTGCAGGCTTAGAGAGCGCCTCGACGACGAAGCAGATACCACCTACGTCAGCGACCTTGGAAGATCGGAGCCGACGCGAACAAAATACATAAGCCGAGCTTGGGAAGAAAATCAGGCTCGCCAATTGGCGCCGTCTGTGGGAAACTTTCAAAGCGCTAGCTCCGACAATCCGTTTCCAAGGAACGATGACGGATAATGAACAGTACGAGAGCCCTCCTCCACGGCATGCCCCAGTATTTGGAATGCCGAGGACCCTCTCTTTTGGCACGCCGGGAACTGCGCCTGAGGGGCAGCCTACTCCGCTCAATGCGGTCCAGGGGACTCCCCGGTCGCGCGACGAGCTGACTCGCATGATGCTAGAGATCCATGAGAAGGAGCTCGTTGCCTTGGCGGCTCAAAAGGCGTTGATAGCCTCTATGATGGCATCCGAGCCCGGACCCGTCTCTCGTGGCGTAGAGCAGCCAGAGCCCGTTCGCATCCCCACCAAGAGCGTGATGTCGCGGCTGGGACCCTCAAGACGACCCCCCCTAGAGGTTCCAGAGGAGCCGGCTAGGGGAGAGGAGTCGAGGCGGTCCCACGAGGGGAGTTCGCACCGTATAAACGACCGAAGCGTACACTCGCGAATCAGTCGACCCGGTGATAGTCACGATTCGCGGCCCGCTTCGAGTCATGCTCGGACTGAAAGGCCTCCCCGGAGAAGGAGGCGGGGTCGTCGCGCTGGCCGAGATGAAGTCGCGGACGAGGCAGCGTTAAAAATCGTTGCCTCCACCCGCAGTACCCCGTTCTCAGATGAGATAGAGTACAGTGCGCCCCCCGGAAATTTCACTGCCCCCGTTCTTCAAGTGTTCAACGCGGATTCTGACCCGGAAGCCCACCTCCGGCACTATCGATACCAGATGAACCACTGATCCCACCTCGATCGTCTTATGTGCAAATGCTTCCCCGCCAGCCTGGGGAGGCTCGCAAGTAAATGGTTCCAGTCTCTGCCTGCCAACTCCATCCACTGTTGGGATGATCTGGCCTATGATTTTGCACACCGCTTCATCAACTTGAAGGAAAGGGCTGCCCAACCGGAGCAGCTGTACCAAGTGAAGGTCCAACCCAAAGAGACCCTCGAGAGTTACGATAATCGGTTCTGGCAGAAGCACGCTGAATGTGCCGACTGCCCCGATTCTACAGCTATAGCTGCTTTCAGGCAGAACATGATCGTGGGAAGCAGGATCCGTAACGAAATGATAGCAACCCCTCCTGGCTCAGTTTCCCAGCTCCGGTCACTAATCAAACAGCATGTCGATATCGAGAAAGACATGAGATCTGCTGGAGCGACGCGTTCGGTCGCCAGCATCGAGCAGCCTCGGGGAGGAGCCGCTTCAAGGGGCATCCGGCGAGATCGCCCCATAGCAGAAAGGTTGGGGAGACCTCGAACAGTTGAGAGCCAACAACCGGTCCCTAAGCGTAGAAGGGAGGATACCCGCCGGGCTGGTCCCTCGAACCCAGGGAATGCCTACTCCACCACATTCTGCCTACCACTGACCGACCTACTCTTTGAGATCGAGAACGAGCCATTCTTTTCCTGGCCTCCCCCGCTCAGGAACGAACCGGCCCGGGGGCCTAATGATAAATTTTGTGACTATCACAGAGGCCGCGGCCACTATACCAATGAGTGTCATGGTCTAAAGGCAAGGCTGGAAGGATGGGTCCGGGACGGCTTGATGGCGAAATATGTCAAGACGCGAAGGGACCCTGATCGAGACCGAGAAGGGGACGACGAAAGGCAACCAGACCTCCCCCCACCGGTGATGACCTGCCAGGTTATCCATTCTGGACCAAAGAAGCCGAAGCCAAATGGGGCGGAGAGAACCGAGGCCCGTGAGGCCACGATGAAAAAGCACGTCTGCCTCGCCGAAAGTTCGAAACCCCGAAAGAGGTGCAAACGAGGTACCAAGCCGGATCTAAGCTTCACCGACTTCGACCTAGTGGGGGTAGACATGCCCCACTACGACGCCCTTGTCATCACGGCCCAAGTGGGCCATTGTTCAGTAGGACGCATCCTCGTCGATCAGGGGGCGTCGGTGAACATCCTCTTTGGAGACCTCTTCGAAAAGATGGGGCTGACGGAGGGGCAGCTAGATACCAACGCCCCCCCTTTGTACGGATTCAACTCTGAGGCTGTACAGCCCAGAGGGAACATAACCTTGCCTGTTAAGACAGGAACCAAGGCTATGAGCGTGGAGTTCACGGTGGTGGACGTCCCCTCCGTTTACAACATCATTCTGGGTCGCGCGTGGCTTCATGAGATAGAAGGCGTCTCCTCCACTCTACATCAAAAGGTTAAGTACCCCACTGCGAATGGAGTCGAGACCATATCGGGAAACCAGAAGGTTTCACGAAGCTGTGCCATGGCCGTATACTCCGGCAATAAACCGGTTCCGGCCCAAAGCGCTATGAACATAGAAGCTGAGGATCCTAAGCTGCTGCGGGAACTGAACAAGAAGATGGGTCCGGAAGCCGAAGAAAAGGTAGAAGGAGATCTGCTGAAGGTCCAGATCCCGGGGTACGATGAAGACCACTTTTTTATGGTGGGCGCGGGGCTGAGCGAGCCCGAGGTATCAGGCCTCGTTAAGCTGCTGCTCGAATACCTCGATAACTTCGCATGGTCCCCATGCGAAATGCCGGGTATCAATCCCGACCTCGCCTGCCATAAGTTAAACGTCAACCCGGATGCGAAGCCTGTGATGCAGAAGGGACGCCGCGTCAGTCCGGAGCATGCCGATGCCATAAACGAGGAAGTGCAAAAGCTTCTGCTAGCTGGAGCCATTAGGGAAATCTTTTATCCTAGATGGCTCGCTAACCCCGTGGTGGTCCCTAAGAAGAACGGCAAGCTGCGTGTCTGCATCGATTACACGAGCCTTAACCGGGCCTGTCCTAAGGATCCCTTCCCTCTGCCTAAAATCGATCAGATAGTGGACTCCACCGCCGGAGCCGCCAGAATGAGCTTCCTGGACGCCTGCTCCGGCTATCACCAAATACCCATGTCGGAGGCTGACCAAGAAAAAACCGCCTTTATAACCCCAAGGGGGAATTACTGCTACAAGGTGATGCCTTTTGGGCTTAAGAACGCCGGGGCGACCTATCAAAGAATGGTCACCAAGATATTTGCTAAGAGCATAGGCCGGAGCATGGAGGTCTATATCGACGATATGGTGGTGAAAAGCGCCCAGGAGGACGACCACCTGGCCGACCTGAGAGAGGTGTTCGAAACGATACGAAGGCATGATCTGAAGCTGAACGCCTCTAAATGCGCCTTCGGAGTTGGTGCCGGAAAGTTCCTAGGGTTCATGGTGACCCATCGCGGTATAGAGGCGAACCCGGCCCAAATCTCTGCCTTGAAGAACTTGAGAACCCCTGAAAAGAGGAAGGATGTGCAAAAGTTAGCCGGAATGGCCGCTGCCCTCAACCGGTTTATAGCCCGGTTCGGAGATCGATGCAAGCCATTCTTTACGGCTCTGAAGGCTCAGAAGAAGTTCGAATGGAACGACGAATGCCGGAACGCGTTCGAGGAGCTAGCGAACTACCTCGGAAGCGCACCCCTTCTGGCCAAGCCGGACACCGGCGACGTCCTTGCCCTATACCTAGCCGTGTCTGAGATAGCAGTTAGCGCCGTTCTCATCAAAGAGGTCGGCAGGGAGCAGAGGCCAATCTATTACGTGAGCAAAACCCTCCTCGATGCCGAGGCTAGGTATATGCCTCTAGAAAAGCTCGTCCTGGCACTCGTTATGGCATCGCGAAAACTGGCCCATTACTTCTCGGCACACAGTATCGTGGTGTATACGGATCAGCCCGTTCGGGAAATACTCCAGAAGGGAGACCTGTCTCGGCGTATGACGAAGTGGGCTTGCCACCTAAACGCGTACGACATCCGGTACGAGCCGCGAACGTCCGTCAAGGGACAGGCCCTGGCCGACTTTGTGGCAGAATTCACCGGAACGACGACGTCCCCCGGCATCGAGGAACGTGCCCAAGGAACATGGACCTTGCACGCCGACGGAGCTGCCAATAAAAAGGGATCAGGCCTCGGGGTGGTGCTCCAGTCCCCACAGGGTGATGTAATCGAGAAGTCAATCCAGCTTGGCTTCCGAGCCACCAATAACGAGGCGGAGTACGAAGCCGTGATAGCTGGCCTGAAAATGGCCCGAAGCCTCGGCATCAAGAAGATACTGGTGCACACTGATTCCCAATTGGTCTGTGGCCAGATCAGTGGTGAATTCCAAACAAAGGACGAAAGGATGGCAAAGTACGTGGCCATCGCCTCCGAAATACTCCGGAGCTTCGAGTATCAGGAGATCGTCAACGTCAACAGAAACGAGAACACCCACGCCGATGCCCTAGCGACCTTGGCCTCGGCTATGAGTGATAAAAAGGAACGAGTCATCACCATAGAGTACGTCCCTTCTCCTAGCATCGACGCTAGGGCAAGCGTTAACATGGTGACCGACCTTCCGCCGGAGCTATGCTGGATGGACCCCATAATCGAATACCATCGCTCCGACGACCTTCCTGAAGATAAGAAGGAGGCTGAAAAAATAAAAAGAAAGGCCTTAGGGTTCTGGCTAGCCCCCAACGATAAACTTTACAAGAGATCGTTCTCCGGGCCTTATCTCCTCTGTATCCACCCTGATATGGTGGTAAAAGTCATGGAGGAGATACACGAAGGCACGTGTGGGAGCCACACCGGGGGCAGGTCGCTTGCCAATCGCGCCTTGACTCACGGATATTGGTGGCCCCTCATGCAAAAAGATTCTAAAACTTTCGTGCTCAAATGTGAGAAGTGCCAGAGATACGCCCCCATACCTAGAGCCCCGGCCCAAAAGATGACCAGCGTGACTTCGCCTTGGCCCTTTGCCCAATGGGGCATGGACATCGTCGGACCATTCCCTCGGGCCCCGGGAGGCAAAAAGTTCCTCCTCATGGTCACCGACTACTTCTCAAAGTGGGTCGAAGCTGTGGCATTAGCAAAGATAACGGAGGCCGAGGTGATCAGGTTCCTCTGGAGGGATGTAATCACGAGATTTGGAATCCCTTACTCGATAGTGGCAGACAATGGGGGCCAGTTCACCGGAGCCAAGTTAAAAGCGATGTATGCGAAATACCACATTCGAAGCTATTACTCCACCCCTTCGTACCCCCAAAGCAACGGCCAGGCTGAAGTGTCGAATAAGACCGTTCTCGACGGAATCAAAAAGAGGTTAGACGAATCCAAAGGACGATGGGCCGACGAACTGCAACACGTTCTTTGGGCCTACCGCACGACAATGAGACGGGGAACCCAACAAACGCCCTATAGCCTAACGTACGGGATGGAAGCTGTCATCCCGTTAGAAATCGGGCTCCCCTCGCTCAGAACCGACATGGTGGAGAACGGCCTGAACGAAAAAATGATGGGCCTCGAACTCGCATATGCTGAAGAACGAAGGGAAGTGGCGGCCATCCGTAACGCCGAATACAAGAACGAGCTGGGACGTTCCTATAACAAAAGAGTGAACGCCAGACGTTTCCAAGACGAAGACCTAGTGCTGCGGAAAGTGAACAACAACACTAGGGTACAGTCCGACGGAAAGCTAGGCCCCAACTGGGAAGGCCCCTATCGAATCCTCGGTGCAGCAGGCAACGGGGCCTACCTGTTGGGTCGCCTCCCCAACGACGTCCCGATAGATCGACCTTGGAACGTCAATAACCTAAGGAAATACTATCAATAGGGCTCGACTTTTGCGTTTTGATGTAAATAATAATATGATGTAAATTTCTGCCTGTGGGCTTTATAAATGAAAACTGTTGTTATAAATTTCCTAAGTGTTTCAGAACACGAGCCTATACGGCACCCCGGTTCATATTTACTTGAATTTTTCAGTTCATTTAAATTTCCTAAGTGTTTCAGAACACGAGCCTATACGGCACCCCGGTTCATATTTACTTGAATTTTTCAGTTCATTTAAATTTCCTAAGTGTTTCAGAACACGAGCCTATACGGCACCCCGGTTCATATTTACTTGAATTTTTCAGTTCATTTAAATTTCCTAAGTGTTTCAGAACACGAGCCTATACGGCACCCCGGTTCATATTTACTTGAATTTTTCAGTTCATTTAAATTTCCTACGTGTTTCAGAACACGAGCCTATACGGCACCCCGGTTCTGTTTACTTGAATTTCTCAGTCCGTTTACATTTTACAAGTGTTTTTACACGTGCCAACTCGATTTGTGATGTGTATAAAATGAGCGCCCCAACGCCGAAGCATAAGGGCCCCCTCATTTGGGAGCATGTATACAATGAATGATGTGTAAATCACAACAGAAGTATAGAAGTAAAACACAGAAGAATAAATGACAAATCCAAAATTGTTTTTTCATTTCATTCAATGGAAAGCTATTACATGCTAAGTACAAAAAAGAAAACTACACTGAAAACAAAAGCCTAAATCTACCCTAGTTCTAAATCTACCCTAGTTCTGGCTAGCTCCGTCCTCTTCATCCGAGAGAGCTCGAGGAGTCAAAGGCACCACATCCGGAATGGGAGCTGAGGGGACGGGAACTATTATATTTTCTATGTTCCATACCGGGTGATCCGGTCCCGCCCTCATATAGGCAGCCGCCTCAGACCACCCCTCGACGTAGAAGGAGTTGAACTCCTTCTGTGTCTTTTGGGCCCAGTAGGCATTCAGCTCGGCTTGGCCAGTTTGGACCGCCGCCTTTATCCTGTCGTTGATGCCAGCTTCAGCCTCTTTCAGGGCTGCCTCCGCAGCCTGGGCACGCTCCTCGGCCTCCACCCTAGCCTTCACGGCTTCGACCCTTCGAGCCTCAACTGTGGCGTTGAGGGCCTCAGCTTTCTCCGCCCTGAGTTGGGCCTCCTCAGACCTTCTCTGGGCCTCCTCCACGAGCTTGGCATTAGCCTCTGCCTTCGTGGCCCATGACCTCACCAGCTGGCCTTGGTGATAAACATATTGGTTCATCATTAAGTAGGCCTACAAGGGAAAAGGCAAAACACTTAGCAAAAATATATGGGAAGAATGTGAAAACATACAAAACACTCTACACGTACCTGAGGTATCATAGCCATGGCCGATGCCATGGAGGAGGCGAGGTCACGACCTCGGTGATCAGCTTCGACGCTCTGCTGCTGGAGCGCAGCCAAAGCCAGTAACCCGGCAGATGGGTGAGCCTCCATTATGCTCTTTACTCCCGTGGCCGCCTTCACCTCCTCGGGCGTCTGCACAGGCATCTTGTGGGTCGGGGAGGCAGAGTTGGAGCTTGAGCCTTGAGTAGGGCCTGGAGCGGGACCCGACGTCTCCCTAGGCCCCTCAAGGACCACAACCTCGGATGGGTTACTCCCTCCGACCTTAGCCCTCTTTTCCCCTTGGAGGGACTTCATCCCCTCCACCTTTCTCTTCCCCAAAAGCGCCTTGCGGGCCAGCCTATCGAGTCTGGCTTGGGCTGCCAAATCGTCCGGGCCAGCCGACTGAGGCAAGATCGCCACTCCCCTCTCCCCCGTCACCACCACATCCCTCTCCTCGGCCTCGACCTCGACCACTTCCCCCTCGGGCTCCCCCGTCTCAGCAACCCTTTCGACCGCCCCCTCTCCGGCAGCTATCTCTTCCACCCCCACCTCCTCCTCAGCCTCTTCATCTGCCTCCTCCTCCTCATCAGAACGGACCACCTACACAGGCCATACAAGAAAGAAGTTAGAAAAATTGACACAAATTTCTAACACAATTTAGCCAAGTGTAAAAGTGCAAAATTGGAGATATTGAAGCACGAAAGGCGACGTACCCAGGTCCGAGAGGTGCCTAAGGTTGGGCCAGAGGGGTCGGCGTCAGCGACGTCATCTTCCAAACGAAGGGGGCTCCCCGCGGTGGGCTCCCGAGACCTCAAGGGAGTTGCCTCTGGCAGAGGCTTCCCGTATTGGTCTATGTAATTACGGGTACCGTCCGGCCCCACCCTGTAGTGGAGGACGGTACCGTTCGGCCGGGTCTCAAAGTGAACCCCGGCCGATGCAGGAGCGGAAGAGACCACCGTGACGCTCTTCGCCTTGCTACTTGGCTTAGGCTTCTGCTTCGGTTTCATGGCCTTTTTAGCCGCAGGCTCCACAGTGGCCTCAGCATCCTCAACGACCTTGGGAGGGAGGGTCGACTCCAGACCCTTCTCCTTCTCCCATCTTTCCCTGGAGTACCCCACGGGACAGAAGGTCCTATGGGGCCATTTGAAGCTGTTCCCCTTGCAGGAGGTGGGGGAGCCACAGATAAGCAGGCGCTCCGCATCGCGCGCCCCTACGTCGGTCCCATCTGGACCCCACCAGTTAAGAGCCACCTCCAACGACTCTATGTTGGGTTCGCCCAATCCCCTCAGCTTTGAGGCCACAGTGAATTTATTCTCCTTGGTGCTCAGCACCCTCCCCGGCCTGGTTGGCAGAACCAGGTCGTCGCGGTGGAGCCAGTGCCCTTCCACCACGACTACATCTTGCGTGTAACCCCGATTCGAATCGGAGTTACCTGTAATCAGCTGATTATGAGACCGGCACCTCAGGTAGGGTTGCCGGCTCTTAGACTGGGAGCTTGGCTCGGTCTGCAAGAATTCGTAGCAGGCCAAGAGCTCTTTAAGCCCCAGTGGCTCCGGGATGTCCGGGCCCAAGGCGACACTCAGCGCCTCTATTCCGGCGCAAATCCGGTGCGCTTGCAGAGGCCACTGGCATGGAAGAGTCTGCGTCCAGGCGCAGAGCTCCGCCAGTAGCTCCGGAATAGGGAGGTGGGTACCCCCGTAGAGAAGAGTAGAGAGGGAGAGAGTTACCATATTCTTGGGATCAGACACGATCCCATTCACCTCGTCTGCAGTCGCGCAGGTCCGAAGTCGGAACTCCCCCCCTATGCCGCATAGTTGGCAAAACTCGTCGAGGTCAGCCCCGTGCTGCCTGACCATGATGCTGTTATCGTTCACCGCCACGGATATGGCCGGGTCGATAACCATCTCCCGGAATGGCAAGGCGTTCGCCATTACCTCAAGGCGCTTCGGTTGCGGGGCAACCATCGGGCCTTTTCCAGCACCGTGTTTGATAACCATGATGGTTGGTTGTTTGATGAAATCTGCTAAGTGTGGAGTGTGAGGGAAGAGAGAGAACGGGCTGCTGTGTAAAAATTTTAGTGAGAGAGTGAGAAAGTGAAAATGAGATTTCACTGAGGGTATTTATAGGCCCTCACCAGAAGATGAAAAGACATTTACCAGAAGGTGAAAAGACAGCGGCGGTTCATTACACGAACTCCCACAAATAAATGCTACCACTCAATCGACGCAGTCCACGTGTACAGCAAACAGAGGTCAACTGCCAAGTGTCACTCACCAGCCGTTTTAGCATTGATGGCATTGATGGAATCGAAGAGACAGAGGCGGCGCCCCATAAATGCATGATGGGCGTGCTCCACGTGTCAAAAATCCTAGCACACGAGGACACGCGCCGGACTACGTCAAGGCGTGTCCACAGCGTCAAGCACAAGAACGCTATGACCGGAGCCCCCGTAACGACTATAGATCCCTGAAGACCTCGTCCTTAACGACGACTCCGGACAGGGAGCTGTTGGCGAGGGGATGTCGGCACCCCCTCGTCCGGACCGATATCAACCCCACAGCGGGCGATCCGGGCCTCTCAAGCATGGGTGACGTATCGCCCCGGATCTTAGGGAGCCGGACCGTTCCTAGGCCGGCCCACAGAAACTTGCTGAGCACTCTTCCCCAATTAATGCTGCTGCTCCCCTGGGGGACCCTTTATGTGTTTTATCGACGTGGCCCAATCACAGGCCAGCCCTGTGGGCCCCGGATGATGAACAGTGCCATTGTCAGAGTCATAAATGACCTGGAGCCGTTGGATCTTTATCAGACAGTGCAATGATCCAAGGGCTAATACGCCTTTGATCAGACTATATATACCCCCACTAATACCAATTAGTGGGGGACACAAAAAATACAGAGAGGAGAGATAAAGCTAAAACAACCCGAACCGCCAGAATATCAACCGTGACATCTGACGCCACTACTCGTAACTGGCCCAATCCCTCACCCTTAAATACATTCTTACATTCAATCTATATCGACACTGACTTGGTCGTCGGAGAGGGAAAACCTGGTACCAACCCCGGGCCCCTGTTCGTTTCTTGTGCAGGCTTAGAGAGCGCCTCGACGACGAAGCAGATACCACCTACGTCAGCGACCTTGGAAGATCGGAGCCGACGCGAACAAAATACATAAGCCGAGCTTGGGAAGAAAATCAGGCTCGCCAAAAATTTCAATCTTGGTAAGAGTGTTCAATAATAAACACAAAGCAACGTATAATTAGCTTCGCTATTCAACTTAATTATAACTAATAAATATGTTTAGAGTAAATTTCTTTTTTCTTTTTTTGATAAGCTAGTTATACAGTATATAACTAGTCACCAACCAATAATAGACAACTATAAAATAAAAACAATAATAGACTGTATATATTTCAGTGCAAAAAAGATGGTTTCCATGACAATTATCATTTTAGGGTTGACACTAAATTACCGTAAGTTCGAAGTTAACCATGTTCGTAAGTTCGAAGTTAACCATGTTCATAACTTCATTGTCTCGTATTGATTACTAATTTCATCTTTCAGACTTGTAATTGAAGTGCTTAAGACTAAAGTGGAGTTAGATGGAGACAAGTTATCTTTAAGGTAAGAATATTTATGTAATTGAGTCCGTCAAATGTAGCCATTTTTTTCTAAAAATACTCATATATTTTTTTTATTAATTACAATAATATCATACTCATATAAAAATATATAAAAAATAATAAGTAATAACTAATAACACTATTTATCTCTTTTTAACAACTAAACATTCTTTTAAGTCTTATACTAATTTTCTTTTGCATTATCCACATATTTGTATCATAACTACACTTATTTTATATATTTTAATTTCACGACGCGTCACACACGCAACTCGTGGGACACGATTACTAGTACAATATTAAACAAAGACCGTACTACATGCTTAATATACATATTACCAGATAAGATTTCTGAATTGTTTTTTTTCCCGTGAATGTAACAATATAACTCTAATCTTTTCTGAAGGACAAATTAATTAAGATCCATCATATATGCAATGAAAGGACTAATAATCAAGATCTTCAGGATATATTTCTAAAGGAATAAATTAAAATTCGTGTACTATATAAATTGACACATTTATTATTAGAAACATTAGATTTCCTACCTTAATCTCATGACTGTCCTCTCTTTTATTAATATAATGTCACTTTTATTTGTTTCAGTTTTAAACATATATTATCCATAACAATTCTTAACAACAAAAGCTTTTGGTTACTAGTTGATGATGTTAAGCTTCAAGTTACGGAAAAAGCTCGGTCCCATTGGGAAAGCATGGAAAAGCCTCACAAAAAAGTTCAACAATGTCACTCAAGCCATTAGAAATAACCTTGCGAGAAGAATATATATTGGCAATCGCTTTTCGAGGCTACAAAGGGGAACAAATTGTAAGTCCAAACAATTTTTATATCATGAATCCGAAGGAAGAATGCCAAAAGTATATTCAAATATAGTAGACGGAAAATATTTTTCGAAATATGAGTTTCCATTTGGTCGTCATGTATTAGATTACCCAAGCTAGCTTTTTCGTATATCATCCACGTTATTTTGGTCTACAAGTTATTGTAAGAAATGCTTCTTGTGCACCTTTTTTTGGGTAAACAACTTTTTATACGACTCATTTGGTCAAAATTGTGATGGAATAAAATGAGATTTCACGACAATGCACATCTTTAATATAATATTATGCTCAATGTTTTAGAGTCCCTTTGATGTGATTTTTCAATTTAAGGAAACGAAGCCTAGATGGCCAAAACATATCGATGCCCATGATAATAAGTATACATTTATAATTTTAGGTCTGGATTAGCATGATATGGTTGAAAATTGGATATCTATTTTGATGTTTAATATAATGTCCCTTAATCCATATAGTTGTTTATATAGTCCTCGTTTGCTTGTTCATTACAAGTACAAAACATATGTTATCAATAAGTGTCATGGTAAAACTTTAGAAATTATTAGTAGTATTGATTGGAATGCATAATCTTGAGAAAAAGTATATAACTATTTATTTTCAAGAGTATCTTATTCCATATTAAAGTATGGACAATATTACCTTTTCACCGTTGCCAAACACTTTTTTTTTTACTCTTGTATTCTTAGAAAAAAAATTAAAACGGTTGCCAAAAAAGCACATTACATGTATACATATCACAATAGGTTCAATGTAAGATGTGTCTGTTGTCGTAATACTAGTTATACTCACATGAAAAGTTGTATTGCGATATTACACATCGTTGGTTAACATAGCTACTGTTGTGCTTGAAAACTAGTCTTAGCATCTTCATTTATCCTTCCTTGCCATAAAGGTTCAACAAGAGACCACAAAACGCTCGAACCAACATTATCGGATCGAAAATTTGCTTATGAAACAACCACGTTAACAATAGCCGATGCCTGGGAGATTGCAGATTACACTACAGTACACAAAGTACAAAGCATCGATCAGAAAGCTGATGAATTCATCTCCAAATTTCACGAAGAATTGAAGTTACAAAAGGAAATATCCGATGCTGAGTTTCAAGAGATGTTGGCTCGCGGCGCTTATTAGAATTATAAAAGTACACTTTTCTTTTCTCAAATAGTTTGGAAAGATTAGTTGATAGGGCATGGTAAGAGCTATTGTGGCAAATATTACATTGTATTTGGAGCTGTTTATGATAATATTTAATCATAAGACATATATTCCCAAATATTTCATTCATGATTGTTTCAGAGAACTGGCAGCTTGCAATGAAAAATTCTGCAATGAGAAGTGTGTTCCGTATTGTATTTCGCCTAGGTCTGTCGAATTAAAAAAATGCAGTGTTTAACCAATTGGACAAGTATTTATATGTACATTCATAACCATAGATCCAGAGTACATCAATCTCAATCTCAATCTCAATCTCAATCTCAATCTCAAATGCAGCTTAACAATTGTACTGTAATGCAAAACTATTATACTCCATGGATTTTCTTTACCAACTATTCACAGGTAATGTAGGCTGTAACAAGGGAATTCCGGCGTTGCAGTCTGAGGTGAGGTGGCGGGTGGGTTGAGGTCGTAGGGACAGAGATAAGAGAGATGGGACTGCGTGTTTGCATCGAAGTTCATAAAGAGGGGATCTGACCTAGATGGAATTAAGACGTGAGATGTGTTTTTTGCTAAATAAGTCTTGAAATTGACCTACATCTAATTTTCAAAATTATTATACCATTTTAATGAATCTCATTTGGGTTTATGAAATGCAAGTTTTACCAGAGGACAATACCTTAATGTAAACAATATGGTATTAATTGTTATGCGGACGACCTATGCAATTGAGTAGCTAACACGTTAAGTCGCTATCAGAATGTTTCAGCAAAATTATAACATTTTCATTATAAAGGGCAACAAGCAATCTATGATTCTCAAATTTGGAGGAAAAAACCAACACTGCTAGAATCTGCAGATACTATGTAATAATGAAACACGTAAACATGAATAGCTTTATGTAGAGAATCCAAAAACTCAGAACTGAGCTCTACCTTCAAGTCGAAGCACCTTTAGAGCTACAAAAAGAGCTCTTACTGGAACTTCAAAAGTTAACTGACAAATTCATAAAACACAGAAAAAGGCTCGCGATATTAGCTTATCAAAATTAGATTAGTTTCAACAACTAAAAGTAAATAGTTTCTTAACACAAACAAATTCACAAAATAAACTCTCAAACTTAACATCTCAAAATAGATCCAAAAACAACATACTAATAAGTAAGATGATTAAACTCGCTACTGTTTCGACCTTCTGCGTTATTGGTTGGTCTAAAACATCCGCAAGCACATGGTTTTTTCCGTTTCAGGGAGCTTTTTCTCCTTCCAGAAATAAAATCCTTCAGAATAATACTTGTTTTGCTCTTTGAAAATCGAATTTTCCCTTTGTTTTTCTTCTCTTCTTCAATCTTCAACAACATATACTGAATCTTTTGTACCTCTACTAGCAACCGACCAATTTTTTCTGACCCTTTTCGAGCTTGATCCGCAACTCTCTTTCTTCGAAGATTCCCAATGACCTCTAGTTCCGGAGAACCCCTTTTATCATTTTCTTCAACATTCTTCTTCAGTTTTCCATTGAAATCGACAAGTTGGACAATAGTTTCCTCAACTTCTTCTAACTGCTCCTTAACCGTCTCGAAATCAACATTTCTAGATTTTTTCTTTTTCGTCGTATTTTCTCCCAATTTCTTCCTCAGATCTTCTACAGTTATATGAATAGTTTTCAGCTTTTGGGTATCGGAGTTTAGCCTCTCTAATATTTTCCTTTTGTTACGATCATGAGTTGTCTCTGACCCACTGGTGGGTACCTCTAATCTATCGACACCAAGCTCTTTTTCGACTTGTAACTCCATGGACATATCCCCGCTTTCGAATCTACGACTAAGATTGACGGGTTCAGTAGGTTTCTTCTTTATTTGACGGTTATGGTCGTCCTCAGATGTTTCCCAGAGCTCAAGCATCTGATCATCAGCTCTTTGAAATCTCCTTCGACTTACCCCAGATAATGAATCATTTGAAATATCATCGAGTGGGATATCTTTAGTCCTAATCATCCCAATTTTCATTTCGAAAAACTCAGCTTGAGTCTTTTCCTTTTGTTTTCCCTTTTCGGAGCGGAGGCTGTTGTTAGCTTTTAAGTCTTCAAACTCATTAAAGGCAGATTGAAGCTTGGTATTTTTTGGGGGGCTTTTTAGATTAGCTCGTCTCTTTATTTCTTCTGTGACGACTTTCTCGACTCCTTCGATCCGATTTTGTAGCTGTTGCAATTCTTGTACTCCATTTGGGATCAGGAACTTATCTTTTCTCATCGATTGCTTAGAGCTTTTCTCAGGTATACAAGTCACTAAATCAACATCCTGTATAAATTTCATGAAATAGTGAAGCTTAGAATCATTAACTTGTCATTAACATTGCTTTACTAAAACACAATAAGGACTTGCTTGGTTGCAGACTTGCAGCTTTTAAGCAAAGGTTGTAAAAATAACTAGGTTCAATGAGCTTAAAGCATCTAGCTTTTTCAGGGCCATAATCCACAAAAACCTCTCCTTTTAGATTCTTCAAATAGATGCAGTTAAGATTTTTGCAAAAAGGCCAATAGACTTGAGCCTAAAAGCTGCAGTTAAAAAGACTCAAGTTGATTACTTTTCTCTGGTTGGAAGTATGAGGGAATAATTGCATTGATACAAAATGGAAGGGCAAGTAGGCAACGATATTATTAAACCAAGAAAATCAAGTAAAAACACACATCAGAACTTTTGGTGTTTTCTTAACTTCTCTATTTCCAGTAAAAATTCAACTTGGTTTTCAGAACACAATGATAAGAAAATATCAGTCATGTCTTGACGAAGACGGTGACAACCCCTAGAAACTAAGAGCAGTAAAAAAACATTTCCATTATATCAATGGATAGTTTAAAAGATTATTTACCTACACTGGAAAATGAAGATCCTGTATTTTTGTGTGAGCGTGAGTGTATGTGTGTCAACATGTGGGCAACATATAATGTTTTTAAAAGAAATAAGTATTTATTTTGTTTGTATGTGTTCAGAGTCTCAAACTTCAAATGCCACTTGATGCAAAAACGCTATTTTCTGCATGTAGTTGAAGTAATAAATTATCATGTAATAGCAAAAAAAAAAGGAATTACTACCTCTGATTTGTGAGCATCTGCAACATTTAGCTCTTGCTGAGAGAGAATGTTTTGCTCAAGCGAGGTTATATTATCTCTCAACGATTCAATAACAGGATCATAAGCAAACAACTGATCCTTAAGCAGACCACTTTCACATTCGAAAATACCAATTTGTCTTTTCATCTGCTCATTTTCAACGATTGCAAAATCTCTCTCATTCACAAGCTCTTCACACACAGAGACGAGCTCTTTAACCTTATTTTCAAGAAAAACCTCACGAACAGTTGAGATTTGAAGATCAAAATGAAACGACTCAGCCTCAGCCTCCCACATTTCATACTCATTGCTAATCTCTTTAAGCTCGGAATTTAAATACTCCTCTCTAATACTACGTTCCTCAACCTCTTCTCTTAACATACCAACTTCGAACTCTAGAGATACGTTAAACTCACGAAGATTTTCTATCTCAAACTTCTGAATTTCATTTCCTTCAGATAAATCGTAGTTTTGTTTTTCGAAATTTTCAATCATGAGTTCAGTCTCCTCATTCTTATTGTTGAGTACCTCTATTGTTTTGCACAATTTCAAATTTTCCATTTCTTTAGCTTTAAGCTTTTCCTTTAGTATTAAAAGCTCCACCTCTTTCTGATTTGTTCGAACAAAAAGTTCATTTGTTAATTGACTATTGATATCTCTAACCTCGTTGAGCTCCTCTGCTAGTTTCTCAGACCATTTTTTCAAACGCAAGGTTTCATTTTCTTTCATATTTAATTCACTTTTTAATTCCTCAATGTCGTTTTCGAAACCTCTTTTGAGTCCATCCATCTTTTGCAATTCTTGAGAAAATGACTTTACTTTCATAGCCTTTTCAGCTCCAAATTGTTGCAAAACAATCGACTTATTTTCGAGTTCTAATGCCTTCATAAGAATAGAATGGTTTTCCTCTTCAACCATTATAAGCTTTTCCTTTAAATTCGACTTGGTTTTCATCAAGTACCGGTTTTCTTCACTTTTTTTAGAATATTCGTTGTGTAATGTTTGGTACCCCAACTTCATCTCTCTCTGCTCTTTTGATACTGTCTCGATCTTAGCTCTAAGAACATCTGTTCGTTGATCTCTTACCTTCAAATCCGAGTTCAATTTCCTGTTTATCTCCATTTCTTTTGACTTCTCAATTTGCACTACCACAAGCTTCTCATGTGTTGTGTCGAATTTATTCTGTAATATATTCTTCTCCAATTCAAACTCTTTGGCTTCTAATTTCAATTCCCCCAAAAGAGTTACCAAAACGGAGTTTTCAATGAAAAGTCGATCTTTATCATCCCCGTAATTTACAACAGATGATTTCAAATCTTCTATATTCTCCACTACACTATGAAATGAAAATTGGTCGTTATCCATTTTGTTGAAATTATCTGACTTAATTTCTAGAGCCCTGAACACTTTATAAATACCCATTCTCAGCTTCTCAATCTCATCCAACAAGTACTCAGCTTCCACTTGTTGCTCGAGATTTTCATTTTCCAATTCTGAAATTACTTTATCGCTTAATTTAGATGCCTCGACGTGTTTTTGGCAATCGAGCAATAGAGACAAGTTCTTTTGCTCCATATCTTGTATAAACTTTTGTAAAACAAAAATCTCAAACTGGGCATTTACAGCTTTATCAAGCTCTTCTTCATATTCTTTTTTCCTCAATAAATTCTCTTCTTGCAGAACTTGAACATTGTCCTCCAATTTAGTCAACCGAGTCTCACTCGACACAGTAAAGTTTTCTCTCTCCTGCTTTTCAATATCTAAACAGGTCCTTAGCTCCGTCACTTGAGACAATGTTACTTCTTTCTCTTTTTTTAACACAACGTATCTATTTTCCAACTCAGCATATCTCTTCTCCAGATTCTCTAGTCTATTCTCGACATTACTCACTTGAACAACCAAAGTGCTTGACTCATTTAAAAGATTCGACTTATCGTTATCCAACGACTTGCACAACTCTTCTAAGCACTTAGATTTTTCTCTCAAAGATAGAAGTTCAACATTTGCACCCGATAAAGAATCCTCAAGGAAAGTGTTTCTCTCGAGGAGTTTTTGCATATTTTCCGTAATTGCTCGTAACTGTGAGAGAATGACAGCTTTCTCTTCCACAAGTGAAGATTTATCACCTTGTAATGCTTTAACTTTCTCGTGTGAATATTGAAGCTCCTCACTCAAATCTGAAAGGGAACTTTCTAAATTAGCATTTTTGTCTAGAAACTGTTTCATGTTCTCCAATTTCCTGACAACTTCCGCCTTTTCATTCCTTTCCTTGTTGCAAATTTCTCTCAACCTTGAATTTTCATCTTGCAATTCTCTTACCGAATAATCGAAATTTTCTGGGTCGATACCAACAGACTCAATTTGCTCGATCAAATACATATACCTGTTATTCATGTTCTGGATATCATCATTTAGACTATCAATCTCGTTCTGTAGGGTAACTGTTAGACTAGTTTGCAGCGCAACCTCCTTCTCAAGTCTCTCCCTCATCTCATTTAAAGCCAGAATTTCATTCTCTAGGTTCTCCATCTTGATTTTTGAAGACGATTTCGCCTCGTTAAGGTTCTTATTCTCATCCTTAACCTGCACCATTTCCTCTTCAAGCCCATGTTTTCTTTCGTCCATTTCCTTGAGCATTTTAAGCCCGTTTTTCAGTTCCAAGGCTAGAGATTTTTGCTCCCTTTGTGCTTGAGAGTGCAAATTGCGTAAAGTTACTAAAGTAGCCTCAGCTTGAACAAAGCGGGTATGCTCACTTTGTAAGCCTGATTGAACTCTCTCTATTTCATCATTCTTTTTGGAGAGTTCTTCGTCTTTTATCGAAATTTTCTTCTCTAATGTGCCCGCCTCTAATCGTAGAGCATGGTTCGATGTCTCCAAAAGAGCACATTTTTCTTCAACATATTTTATCTTTTCAGACTTCAATTTCATCGCGCCATTAAGTCGCTTGATGTCGTCCCGAGCACTATTAAGTTCTCTCTCTACCTTTAATATTTTCTCCAAACAATGCTCATACCGATGGACTATACCTTCTTTTTCTTCACACGCTTCATTTAAGGCTTTGTTTAACGCCCTCGTTTCATTTTCAGCTCTATCGGCTCTATCATTTAGTAGCTTAGCTTTTTCCTGGGTAAGAAAGAGCTTTTTCTCCAAATCAGATACTTTCTCAAGACATATATTGTACTCTCGACAAACATCAATCTTATTCGTTTTGAATTTTGTTAATTCCTCTTCTAGATACTGGGATTCTGCCTCGGCTTTAACAGCTCGTCCCATAATTCCTTCTTCATCTTTATGAGCTTGGGATAAATCACTCTCTAATTTAGATATCTTTTCTTTATATTCGTTTATCTTTAAAATAGCAGCATCTCTTTCAATCTCTAGTCTCAATAGCACACATTTTAGTTTTTCGACTTCGTTTCTAGCTTCACAAGCTTCTTCATCGAGCCCCCTCGAACCCATCCGAGCACAATCAAGTTCTCTCTCCAGAATAGACACCTTCTCCAAGCTCTCATCATATAGGTGACGAACATTTTCTTTCTCACCCTCTAAGTTTTCAAGGGCTTTCTTCAAGTTTTTTATTTCATTTTCAACTTTATTTGCACGATTTTCAAGGCCCTGTTTTTCATCAGATAGCTGCGACAACTCACTTTCCTTCTCGTTGTCCAAATCTTGAAGGGCCTTTTTCAAGTTTTTTACTTCACATTCCGCTTTACTTGCACGGTTTTCAAGGTTCTGATTTTCGTCGCTTAGCTGCAACAACTCACCCTCAAAATCTCTCTCCTTTTCATCTTCAAGATTCGAATTCTCCAAGGCCCCAAACATCTCTTGTAGCTGCTTCAACCCTTTTTTGCTTTCGGCGGAACCAAAATCACTGTTGAGCAATACGCGTAACGGGTGAAGCATATCTGGAGTCTCCCCGTCTCCCTCAAATCTAGAGGGAGAATCGTCTGAGAAAGAAAATGGAATTTGGTTTGGGAAAGCTGCCGCCATGGTTTTTTGGGCATGGCGAAGCTCACCTGTTGCATGGTCGTATCGCTCTGCTAGTGCACGGTAAGCTCTGTAGAATTCTTCGACTAGTTTCATGAGCTCGGGTCGTTTCTTGTAGTACATTTCAGCCCTTCTCGCAAATGAATCTGCGTCTTCTTCGATTAGCTTGATCATTGTCTTAACTTTAGCATCAATGTCTGTTCAAGAAATGAATTAAATACGAGAGAATTAATACTATTGCCTTATAAGAAGAAACGAAGGTTACTGTGAGAAAAAACAGGCTTGTTTTTTATATGCATAAATGCGAGATAAACATAAACTTTTACACGAATCAGCTCTCGGAAGTAGATACAGTAATGGAATTAAATGTAGACACCAGAACAAATTGAGCAGATGAACTCAAGTTAAATGGATATCTTGGAAATTATTTAGATTAATGACAATCTTCTATTCTCTTTTTATATGAACACAAATGTACCACATCTACACATTCATTCACAACATCGGCGGGTATCTTTCGGTTTAGAAAAATATTGAGCTAGAGATTTTTAGCTTCTTAAATCTATCGACAGGCACTAAACAATGTTAAAAAATTACAAGAGGTAGGGAAAGTAATACTGAAATTCTTTATCTATTATTCTATTATTTAGATCTGTGTTTCGGCAAGTAGTAATATTTCTTCTAATCTAAATAACCATATGAAGTGATCCATGTTTGGTCAAAGCAGGGTTAGTTGCGTGCATCAAATGATTTAGAATTTAAAATTTCCTCACCGTCTTTTAATCCAAAATAAGTTCCTCTTCATTAGAAGTGAAATAAAAAATTCCAGATTCATAACTTGTTCCCACTTTGGAATATTTAGTAGTGCTCAGTCTTAGATTGGTCTTTTTACCTTTTCCAAAAATGGAAGGAAATTTTCTTACAATCAAGCATCTTATAAGTATGGATTAGACACATCTAAGCTTAGTTTTATGTTGCTTTAGTGATGGAATAAGTCAAAATCATTGAAGATAAAGAAATAGAACTACAAAACAGACCACGTAAAATAGTTGACAAAACCATACCTGTAAGGTTATCTTGAAGCCATTTCGAGTTTTTTGGGCTAATGTGGCTATCCCACCACCAAGAGTATAATCGCCTCGACTCAGAATGCAACATATTTGCCATAATCCCAGCAATAGAAAGATAGAACTGGTTTTGATCTCGAAAAAAACTGGTTTTGATCTCGAAAAAAACTGGTTTATATCCAGATAATGGGCCCAGGCAAGTATCTAGCTCTAGCAACTTTAATCACTTGAGCAGATCAAAAGAGATTCATTCTCTAACACGAAAATAGCTTCTTTACCTGCCAAAATAATCAATCAAAACATCAAAAGAGATTCCAGCAACATATCCATAATCACTAATATCTCGTAAATCAAACAAAGATGGATTCATCAGGAGTTCGTTCATGATTTAGGCTCAATAAAGGCAATAGCAAAGTAAAAGTTTTTTTGGCAAAATGTGGCCTTTAGCTAATTTGACAAAGAGATAAAAATTAAATAGTATAAGATAGAAGATGATTAGCTTGTCAATCTAATAAAAATGCATTAAGGCCTAGACACTATCAAGATAGGCTTAATCAAGCACAAAAACACCAAACACTTAAATTGCATACCTTGATAAGTTGATCAAGTTAAATATACAAGAACACGACGTTATTCGCTTGCCTTGCATCTCAGTGTAATCATTTTATTGTTTATTTCACCTTTAAAAATAAATAAAGGAAACACTAAACCAGTAACAGTGTTTAAATGATTAAATCACATCTTAATAGTTTTTCATCAATGAGCAACATTATCAACATGAATTTTGATTTAAGTACCCAAAAAAATCAAACATAACTTGCTAAATTCATCTAGCTAACTAACACAAGATACCTAATCAAAATAGGCTCAAAATGAAGATAGGTAAACACCATTTTAAGTGATTAATCAACAACTTTACAAGGTACTATTTAAGCATTATATTATCAAACACATAGCCTGCAAATGGTAATGAAAACACAAGAATAAAAAAAAATAAAAAAAATTGAATCTTTACCAGAAAATAAGAGAATCTAGAAATGGGATTATTATCCCCATTATTTCCTCTCTCTCTTAATTTATCTATTTATTCTCTCTCTCTCTCTATAATGTGAAGGCTTTCAATATATGGTGAGTTGGTACTGTGTCAGTGTAATAAACTGTAAAACAAAAAACAAAAACAAAAACAATGAAAGTGAAAGCTCTCAAAGGTTTTAAAAAGACTTATTTATGGTAATTCCTAAAATTACGTGTAATTGAAAAATAAAACGGAGTATTTATACTTAACTACTACACGCGCGCGTGAGACGCTTAATATATTTTATTTTTAACATAATATTCAAATTTGTTATCGTTTATTATAGTTATGGAGGTTAAAACGAATTGTTAATTAATTTATAGTACATCCGTAATTAGAAAAATATAGTGAGGACAAATAGTTAATTAATTAGATTATGTATATTGGTAATTATCAAATAGAGTGATGCTATTTTTGGAAAAATTGTTCAAAATTTGACAGACTCAACTTTTTTTTGATTTGTTTATATTAATAATATGATATAGTGTGTATACAGCTATTTTGTATTATTATTGAATATTTGTATAGTACTTGTGAAGTGCAATAATGGAGCCCATCAATTAGGATTATAAATAAATTAATTAAAAAAACTATTGTATATTGCGAAGATGATAAAAATGTATATATAAGTGGTAATTAATTATCAAAAATTCGGATTTTAAAACACTTTTAAATATTACTACATGATACTACTTATTTCTTTGATGTTTATAATGTTACATTATATGTACCAAATATTAAAATAGACTTGAAAATTCAGGGTTTTTAAAATTAAGTATAGTTTATATGGGTACGATACATACACTATTCTCACAGTTCTTGACGCACTCACAGGAGATCGAAACATAATTATAACAAACTCGTTAACAGATAAACACTTTTGTTTTGGTGTCTGTCACATGTAATTATTACACATTTTATATACGATAGTAATTAATAATTTTCCCTTGTATATTTGTGTGTGTATGGGAAAAGGTAGATAACATGCATGGTTTGTACTTTTGTAAAGGTGTTTTGCAGCTTTTATTGTTTTTAACCGTTACGTGTAAAATAAATTTTATGAATGGTTTCATAGTTTTTTAAGAAGTTCTATTTCATACATGTTTTGATGATTTTAACACGATGGTCCTTGAGTTGTGAGTGATTAAGTTGGTCACTTTTTCCAGTTTTTTTGGACCATAGCGGGCATAGAGTGGTCTTAAATGAAATAAAGATATTGTGATTTTGTTCATGGTAGTATTTAAATAACAATAGTTTACGGTATAGTACTATAGTGTTCTACTACGCCATTTTTGGAATTTAGAAATGTTGTTAAAATGACTGAGAATAAAAGTAGAATTTATGTAGATTAAATAGCACTTTTGTCAAAACTATGGGAACGATATTTTGACTAATTTAAGTAGGGCGGCGTCCGGTTCGGTTCGGTTTTTAGCAAAACCGAAACCGAGCATATTTTTCGGTTTTGGTCATTTTATTTTTTGGACTGAACCGGACCGGTTTTTTTCGGTCCAATTTCGGTTTTTCGGTCTTTTTCGGTTCGGTTTTATTGAAAACCGAAACCGACCCGATTTTTTTTTGGTTTTTCAGTTTCGGTCTTTTTCGGTTGTGTTATCGGTCCGGTTTGGTTTTTCCGATTTTTCGCCGAGCTCTGAATTTAAGTACTTCATACTTCATAGTACACTCCTATGTTCTTTCTTGGGTTTCTCATGGGTTCTTCTTCTTGTTTTTTGTCTGCTTAAAATGGTTAGTTTTTAATGTAAAAAATTATTTATGGTGTTTAGAAATAAGTATATAAACACAGTCAAATTTTTAAATATTTTCTCGTAATGTAGCTTTTAAATAAGTAGATTTAAAAATAGCAATAAATATATTGACCAAGCTCAATAATGAAAATAATCTATATGCTCACTGTGATTATTAGATATTAAGGAGAATGTATCTATAGTTCTATAACCTGTGATTATTAAGACAAATTTTGAACAGAACAGAATAAATAACCGGAGTACTTATTATTAATCATGTTATATTTTTCCTCAATTGCAAAGGCTGCCACCATAAGATCCATTTTTGCTGTCTAAAAAAATTCAAGGCAGTCTTGAATTTTTCATGCAGCAAAATATGTAAAAAAAAATAAAAAATTGAAATAATATAATTTTGTATGTTACATTTTTGTTTTAATGTTTTGTAATCAACATCGAACGATTAATACTACCGTGAATCTAGTCCATTATTATTTAGCGTGTGTCACATACTAAAAACCTAACACATATTAACGATCCCAAAAATATATATCATAAAATTAATTCAAAATTAAAACTAAAAAATACTAAACCTAACACATGTTAATGAACCTAAAAATATATATTCTAAAATTAATTTAAAATTAAAACTAAAAAATAGTATTGGTTGGCACACCCTAAATAATAGTATATTAATGAACCTAACACATGTTAATGAACCCAAAAATATCTACCCTAAAATTAATTTAAAATTAAAACTAAAAAATATTATTGATTGACACACTATAAATAATAGTATATTTTTTAATTTTAATTTTAAATTAATTTTAGGATAGATATTTTTGGGTTCATTAACATGTGTTAGGTTTTTAGTATTTTTTAGTTTTAATTTTAAATTAATTTTAGCATATATATTTTTGGATTCATTAATATGTGTGAGGATGTAATATACAAAATTACATTATTTCAAACAAAATTTTTTTACATATTTTGTTGCCTGAAAAATTCAAGACAGACTGGCTTGAATTTTTCAAGACAGCAAAAATGGATCCGTCACGATATGGTCCATAGTAGGGAAAGAAGAATCTGAATTTATAATTAATGAAAAGTTTTAGAATCAGTTTAAAATACCATGGTTGGTAGTTATAATCATTACTATTTTGCAAAATCGTACATTGTTGATCCTTGAATATTAAATAGTACCAATAGTGTGCTTGTATGATATTAATTAGATCATAGATATGCATGTGCTAGTTTGTGTATGTTATAATTTACTTTCTCTTAATTACCTATATACATGTCCTTGAGCCCCATTTTTTTCTTCAAATTTTTAACATTATAAATCAGTGGAAGGCATGTGATATGAATTCAATATACAGTTTATTTAGAAGGTCCACTTGGCACATGGAAATTGCCTGATTGGTCAAGTAGCTAACCACTTTACAATGACTATATCGAAAAAATGAAAGAAATCTATCAATTAATTACTAGCTCTAATCTTAATTATAATGGTTCATGTTAAGGATGTTTATAGAAACTAGACTAGATTTGATTTTTTGTGCACAATATATATATATGGTTTGTGATTCATGCAGACTGTTTATAATTATCACAGACCAAAACTGTAGCTCTAAGTTGTGGTTTAGATGGTCTATTGAGACCCACTATTTATCATGTGTCACACCGAGTATTTAATGGATGATGGGACCATAATTTGTAGTAATACAATACACAGAGTGTTTAATGAATAAATAAAATAATTAATATATTAATTACTGTTGAGAATGAGATGGGATGCGTTTTAAGTAGTAATATAATTTTTTTGACACGTGTTCAAAAAAAGTGACTAGGATTGTTTTATGTTATCGAGTATAATTTTCATATATATATATAGTTTCACTTACAAAATAAATTATCCAACACAACAAAATTTAACTCAGATTCTCCAACCTCACATAAAATTTAACTAAAATATGTTACACTACATTAACCGTATGTCAGAGCTGCGGTTAATATCTGCAGAAATATTCCCCGTCTGTACACAGCACTTCCCTATATATATACATAAGTTGAGTGATTTATGGAAACAATCTAAAGTATCACATTTATTTTTCAAAACTTGAGTGCTCTATATATTCAAGTAGAGTGTTCCTTTAGTGATTGTCCCATTGAGTGAAACACGCATTTTTGTAAATAAGCTGCATGGCAAAAAGTATGTAGACTTTTAGGACAATGCCTATAGAGCATTTCAGGAGTAACATATATATATTAGGTTATTTTTTAAAGAAAAAAACATAACTTCAGTTTTATTTAAGTAAAATTAAGTAGGTTCTAATATTGTAACTCATAATTAAAAACCCATTAAATTCTGCAGACTTCCCGAATATTTCCGATCTAGAACCTCTATGATAAGAACGGTTCTTTTCGGTTATTATATTATTTAGTCAGACTTATTTGCTATTTTATTATTTATTTTGTTAGTTTTTTTTTGAGACTATACGTAGAGAGTTCTCTCTTAGTATTCTAGTATAAATTGATTAGTTATGAAAAATTGTATAACCCTAATCTTTTATCTCTCATAATTCTCTGTTTCTCGTCTAAATTTTACTTACGGGTTTTATCACTCTAGACTCTGGAATCAATTTTTAACAAAGTACATATTCACAAAGGTGTCAAGATTTGATGGCTAACTTACATACAATATTTTGGAGGTACGAGACAAATGTGTCTATTGTGGACGGATACACGGAGCTCCCTCTGAATTTGTTTAACATCCATACTACGATTTATGGTAACTATAACCTGCACTTAAGTAATTATAATCTTTACTTAGCAACGGAAATTTTGGTTACAAATGGTTATATATTAATCATGTAAAATGTCAAGTACTACTAGATGGTTATCACACTTCTAGTTATTGCTATCTTCGAATGCATATGCATAATACTCTTGTTATTCAGATACTAGCAAGTATCAATAGTGTGTTCTTTCTATAATTGTCTGTCACATTACCAATCTTGACTCAAAATATTTAGTCATTTTCATCTAAAAAATTAACCCGACACACTATAATTAATGGTGTGTCAACTAATAAAATTTTATAGTTTTAATTTTGAATTAATTTTAGAATAATTATTTTTTGGTTCATTAGTATGTGTTGAGTTTTTAATGAATAACACATCTTAAATTACAGTGTACCGGATTTAGGATGATGTTACTGTGTCATTGCGTGCATGTGAGTTTCAACGTTTTCTTTTTGGAATATAATGTTTTATGACGTTTATTAATTATCACATATTACTATCAAACAAAAAATAGTACACTTGAAAAATAGATAAAGGTGTCCTTTCGTAATATAATTGCCACCTTAAACTAATGGTTGGGATTCAAGTTCGGATCTATTTCAACGATTTATACCATTTTGGTTAGGAAACCAAAGCAATAAATGGTTCATTGCGGTTTTTTAATCCAAATCCAAACTGCAGGTTGTATCATAAACCGTAATAATCGAACCTAACCATCAATTTGGAGTAACACTAACGTAAATCTGATGGACTATAATTTATGGTGCGTTATCTGTTAAAAACTCAACACATAGTAATGAACCCAAAAATAACTATCGTAAAATTAATTCAAAATTAAAAATAAAAAAATTATTAGTTGACGCATCCTTAATTATATGGGGTTTTATAGGTTTAGTACACCAAACTATCTGATTTTAACGATTTGTATACCCACCTTTCAAATTTTTCAATTTAGGTACCACACTATATAATAAATTTTCAATTTAGGTACCACCGTCTTAATAAATCACGAAATCACGTGACATTTGACAAACATTAATTTGAAAGGCTAATTTGATAATTTTATATAAAAATATGTCATCCTATAAAAATATTTTTCCTAATTTCACACATAACAAAAAATTGGATTATATGCTAAATTTTTTTTATGTGTGAAATTGAGGTAAAAGTTTTTCTAGGATGACATATTTTTGTGTAAAATTATCAAATTAGCCTATCAAATTAATGTTTGTCAAATGTCACGTGACATGATTTCATAATTTATTAATACGATGGTACCTAAATTGAAAATTTATTTAGTGTGGTATCTAAATTGGTAAATTTGAAAGGACCCAAATCGTTAACCGTAGATAGGTTGGGATAGTAAATATATTTTTTTTCTTAATTATAATGCACCGATCTCATTTTGCGTTTCTCATCACTTTGGTATGAATTCACTAGTAAAAAAAAACAGTTAAAAGTGTTTTATTTTTATTTTTTTTCATATGAATAATTTTAATTGACAAATGCATACAAAAGTTTGGCAGGACTGACCGACACATGTCCCTTTTGTCACAGAGAATTATTAGGATTGATAAATAAAGTAGATGGCACACAATTCTTGGTGACCCTTGTATCAATTCTTGACATATTAATTGACATATTAATATAGTGTATTATTATGTCCCATCAATATGTTCACTATTCCATGTATAACCAAATCACTAGCCACCAGCCGACCAAACAGCATAATAATAACAACTTGTACATAAACCAACCAAAATCTAAATAATTTCACTTAGATATTGATAGACATTGACATGGAAACAAAAATGAAAAAGAGATGCAATGGGTCATTATGAAAAAAGATAAGCTGCAGATGAAATTGTTTTATTGTGCACTAGTCTGATTCAAAAGGCACAGAATTTTGATCATTTAAAAGTTTATGCATTTGTTTGGGTCAGTTGCACCAAAATACTCATACAATTTTCTATTTAATTTCACTTGAGAGGCTAGATCCTAAGGTATGAACAAGTTTCAATGTTGAAAAACGTAACAACTGATCAATATTTGATTGATTAACAGCGAGACACGAACTTTGTTACTTAAAAGCTAGCGTGCTTTTGTTGAATCGACTTAAAACTGTTAGATTTTCAAGGTTCTTTAGCCTAAAAACTTGATGAACCCAATTTACATCAAACTGAGCTGCAATTGCTTACAAGCTGCAACCAAACATGAACAAAGTACAAAATGTATATACAATTTAATTACATTACAATTATAAAAAATATATATATAGAAAGTTAAAAGGAAGGAGCAAAATGAGGCAGCAACTTGGACCACATTGATTGTTAAGCCTTGCAAAAAGTCATGGGTCTATATGTCAAAGTGCCCATGAGCTACTATAGAGTGTATACCATTTCGTTGTGGCCTTAACTCTTGGTCCTACCTTATTGATGCACATACACATCACTTTTCTTTTGGAAACACATTATGCATCTCTAGACAAAATAAAATAAAATACTTGTGTTCTTTGATAACTGAGGAAGAATGAAGGAATAGGTGCAACTTTCAAATCCTGACAATTTTTTTTTTTAAGATTAAACGAACCGTGTATTGATAAGTGAAGAGGTACAATCCTCGAACAAAACGATTACTAAGAAATTACTCCGTAAACTTATATTTAAGCCAACTTCTAAAACTGAGCTAGTACAAAAGAAACTTCAAGATAATTTCAATTGGCAACAGGGTAAACACAACATTGATCTGAAAAAATGAGGCATTTGTAAGTCTAAATTGGAGTAATCCATTATGAGAAGGGGGGGAAATTATCCACTATGAGAGTAGACAATTCTTCTTTTTTGTTGAAACAATCGACAAATATATTACAAGCAACATAAGCAGGGTTAAGGAACCTAGAAAACTAACTAAAACAACATAAACTAGTATTAACTACAGCGAAACACTAAAAAATATAATAAAAAGGAACTTATTACAAACTTAATAACACTTAATCCTTGAGAGAAGGAAAAGAAGGAATCGACCTTAGGATAAGCTTACGACTGCTCATTGGAGCTGGTGAGGAAGAGGAACCAAAATTGCAGTGAGGTGGAGAAACCCTTTTACTATTTGGTGAAGAAGATTTAATTCCACTAATAGGAGATCGGAGAATCTCGGGGATTTCTTCATTTTCAGAGTTAATTAAGACTTTTTCCTCAAACATTGTTTGAGGTTTTAATAACACTGAACTTTTGGATGTTTGCACGCTGTAGAGAGTAGAAGACGAGGAAGCTGTGGAAAGGACGGATCGTGGGAGTTTGTTCTTGGATGAGTATGGCTGTTGAATCAGTACCCTGGAAAATAACAAAACACATAAGAGGGACAAGAATATGATTATAGGGCTGAAATCGTAAGAAAATGTAAACTTAAGGGAATTACTTGTAATTACTGAACCAGGAAGTTCAGCTTATCAACACTGACTTCTAAGTTTCTTCTTATGAAAAATATAATGAATTAAAAGGTTTGGATTTAAACCGCAATTATTCAGGAAATTCAGGTCCAAAACATATTGAAATGATAGGAACTAACTGTAATTTTGGGAATATTCCCGTCCAAATCTGAAGTTTATAATACTCCGTATTACTTGTTAGGGACAGTTCATACTCCCTCCGTCCCAAATTGTTGGGGATATACGAAACTACGTGCAATTTTGACCGACAAATAACTCATCTAAGTTGTCGAAATAGAATTTTTCAAAAGTTAATCACATAGTTCAACAAATTTTGAAAATTTACATTTCGACAATTTAAAGACGAGATATTTGCCGGTTAAAGCTACACGTAGATACATAGAGCCCCAATATTTTGGGACAGAGGGAGTAATAATTTAGCAAATTGGAGAAAATTCAAAGAATTTGGAGCCAAATTGTCAAATTCCGTGACTTCAGGAACTAGAAAATTGAGAGAAAATCCATTTGTATTATGTATGTATATTTAGTTCTGTACCTGTCACAATGCCTAGGTGTTTCTGGAAGAGTGGGATCTGAGGCAAGTGCATTGTTTTCGATAATATGTTTCTTCAAATTTCTATCTGCAACACTCTTATGGTGCATTTCCGTTTCTTCGGATTCAGCTTCTGCATGTATTATGTGGGATCCTATATTACAAAAAAGTAAAAACACATCAAACTAAGCACTATAATCCGATTTGATCCTCAATAAAAGTCATTTTAGAACTGAAATAGGCTTTGCTTTACCATTGTGCACTTGCCTACAGCTTCTGCGTTTGTAAAAGAATTTTTTTTTGCCAACCAGTTTTTCCCCTAACGTTTCAAGAATGGGGGAATATTCACTAAACTGAAAGCAATGCTAAACTAGGCATCTGCAAACATAGTACCAAAGCTTAATTTGTTGGTTATTTTACATCCTGTACATAACAGAATGTATTGTTTTTTACAAAAAATCGTTTTCATACGCAAAAACAAAATGTATTGCTTATGCCAAAAAATCGTTTTCATAAGCCAAAACAGAAGGGCTAACAAGCCTAAAGTTAACAGAAAAGAAATTGCAATTTAGTCACTGAAGAAGAATAACCTTCTTTTCTGCCGAACACATTTTTACACGTTTCACATCTGCAGTTCATAGAGCATCCAACTCCTCCCTTTCAAAACGAAAAAATAAGGGTACATTGGCAAATCAGTTACGATAAAATAACTTGAAAGAATATAAGTGGTGATCGACATCCACACAGAAAAACAATGTGAAATGGATATAACAATTGAACCTGGTAGCATTCACAGTATTTCTTTAGGCAGCCAGATTTTTTGCAATTGCATCCTCTTTTGTGCCTTGCCGAGGCAGGGGTACTGCTCAAATCGTCCTGATGAAAGTAACAAATAACAACACTTGAATAATTTGAAATTAACTATAGGATGTGAAACTTAATTGATCTGTTTAGGTAGACCATGTCTACCTCAGAATTGCTTGTATAACGCACTGAACAAGAGAGTAGTGCTAGACAATTTTAAGCATTTATTGGGGAAATTTGATTCTCTTCATTTTCCAGATATTGGGAAAAGACAGATTTTCCAATTTCATCCAGACTTCGGAGATTTTTTTTTCCAGATATTATATATATAATATTTACACAGAGATATGAGAGCAATTTTATGGGAAAAGTATAGAATGTAGGCTGCGGTTACTGAATTCAAATACCATTCATAAGTGGGTAGATCCCTTGAGAAAATATTTTGAAGTAAAAGATACTCCCTCCGTTCCAATTTAATTGTCCTATACGAGATTACATGCAAATTTGAACGGCCAAGAACTTTATCAATTGCCGAAATGAAAAAATCTCAAAAGTTAATAATTTAACATTTGAAACTAATATTTCCGCCAATTTAGGCAAGAGTTCTTTGCTGGTCAAAATTGCACGTTGTTTCGTAGAGGACATTTAATAGGGAATTGGTGGAGTAAATAGTTTGTAAACCAATTTCACAAAATAAAGACGCACATTAAAACAGTTGGGCACATGCCTTTGATAAGTTGTAACTAACCATAGTTTCGGGTACAACATCAGTGGTCCGGATTACTTTAGGGGCAAATGCGAGTGGATTACGAGTTTCAATTTGCTTGCGAGTTGCAAGTACCGTGTCTTCATGAATAGGCTTGTTGAAACAATCTTGGCATGAACATGGTTCCACACAATATACACCCGCGGCAAAGCATTCACAGTAACTACATAAAAAAGAAGGATTAGATATACATAATACTCAACTTTGCAATACTACACCAATAATGCTTGGGTGAATTACAGCATCGGTTCCCACATGTATTGGTCCCAAATATTTAGTTGCAACTCTATCGGTCCTGAAAGTTTAAATAGTTTACAATGGTGCCCCTATTATTTCGATTACAACAGTACTTCTCCCCATAGTTTCCTTGATTCACACCAATAGTCCTTTCGTATGGGGACCAAAAATGTAAATGCAACATGTGTGAATCGCTACCTATTTCAAATGGGTGACTATTAGTGTAACTTACTCAAAGTATGGGGACTATTAGTGGGTCAAATGAACCTATAGGGCCGGATAATGTTCCGATTGAAACAAGAATGTGTGGACTAGCACCGGTGATAATTTGACACACTGAATTTTCCCGAAACAAATCCAATCTGTCGCTAAATCAGGGATCAGCAATGAAATTACTGAGTAATGCCACATATACTTTACTAAGTATGTTATTAAGAAAATAAGTTAAACAGGAATACTTTTTCTTGATATTACAACAAGTGGTTTTTCTTTTCAATCAAATAAATAAACAAGTTGAAAACAAGAAAAAATTAATGCCAAAACTTTAAGAGCGTTTCTTATTTTAAAATTCTCACTCATTTTCCGATCACGAATTGAAATTACAAAGTATTCATATAGAAAAATGATTGAACATAAGTTTTCCGTCAAAAGACTAATGACTACAAACAGTAATAAAGAAATCAATAAGATGAACAAGGATGCCGTGTCACTAGAAGATTGAGGATAGATAACAGCAATAAAAGGAGAACAGAAATCGCTTACAGTTTCAAGCACTTCGATTTCTTACAGTTACAGCGCTTACAGCTCTCAGCCTCTCCTCCGCTTTCAAGCTTACGCCTAAAAATTAAATTCATAATACATTATTGAAAGTAATTTCGTGCACTGAGTATAATAAATTAATAACTTGTAAAATTACGTACTTTTTCTTCTTCGGACTGCTCTGGTTAAGATCATGACTACCAAAACAACCGGATAACTGGTAAGCATCTTTTGTAACCACATCTCCATCCACAGAGTTCAAACCCATAGACTGGTTTAAGTTTTCTGTATTGTTTGCAAACAAAGTGGCAGCCCCATTCGAAATACGATACTTAACTAACTCCCTTGGAGTGACGATACTTTCATTATTATTAGCAGTATAATCATTCGAACTTCTTGCTAAAGCATTCAAGTGCAAACCAATCCCTGACACAATGCATCGGGAGGAATTATTATCTGGTTTTGAAATACTAGGCTGGTTTTCATTAGAGGTGACATGGCACTTTGTTAACGTGAAAGAGCTAGCAACTGAACCCTCGTTGAAGAACTTTTTTCGAGCGCCCCCGTCAAATACAAGACAACGCCTTCTTACACCACGAGGTACACTACAAGCCGACTGTAAATAAGCAGACAAGATCACATTATTGGTTAACTACCATCTGAAGACAAATATATTTAAAAACGTAGTTTTTATCAGATTGCTTAAATTTGAACAAAATCACACAATTGCAACATTATCAACATTCATTTTATTAACCGCTTAATACAAAAAATTCTTAGTCGGTCAAGAAAAAACAAAAAAATATCCCGAGAAATAATGTCTAATACATCAATATACAAACTCGTATGAGTTTGATTCAAATAGGAATAAGAATGGTCATAGGGCTTGTTTGGTTGGAGCTTTTAAGCAAATATGTTGGGTCTTGAGGTCGAGAAGAAAACAGTATATTGATGACAGGAAATAGAAAACCTAAGAGGAAAATCATACACTTACTAAACATTTCATGACAAAATGGATTCCAGAATCTCAATTTTATTTTCTCAGTAACATCTAGTGGCTAAACAGACAGCAAGATGATCCCATCCATGTACGAAAAGACTTGACCATAACAATTTCATATTATCCATTGTATCAAAAAACAAATTTATCAAAAGTTTTATGCTCGCCCCAATATTACCAATATAAGAGCATGGGAACAAGTTTAAGTATCTTTATTCCTTTAAAATAGACCTTATTTCGGGTTCTCATTCATGATTTCATTCCAGAGTATAATCAACTTGTATTCCATGCCTTCAATAATAGTTGAAATTTCTCACATAAGTATCCACACCATAGTAGGACAAGAGAAATACAATTCAGACTGACACTGTATATTGTTACCTCATCACCATTTACTTCGTTCGACGCATCGTTCACTTGATTATTAGGAAAAGACACCTGATTATTAATACAAGTTGCCTCATTATTAGGACAAGTAAAAGCAAGAGCGTCTCCGGTTGTTTCTATTTCATTGAACTGATATTCATTGGTAGCAAACCGATTATTTACGGATTCATTATTTTCGACCCCAACTACAACATCAGCTTGAGTCTCCTCCGAAATGTCCAATCTCATTTCCGAGTCACGTGGTTCCACAAAAGAGATCTTAAAATTTGCAGTATCGGGTGACTCAAAAATAAAAAAATCAGCAGCATCGGAAATGTTCAGCCACTCCAAACTCCCGTCTTCTCTAGTTTGTTCCTTATTATTTACAGAATCCGAAGTCTGTCCCTCTTGGCTAAAAGAAACGAGTGAACTTGATAAATCACTAAATGGAACACATTTTGGATCAATACCATGACTAGTCACCAAATTCTGTGGAACTTCATTTTCAAGCGTTTTCTTGTTTAAAATACCGTATTTGCAACCCCCAGGATCAAAACTTTCCTTTTCCACTTCAGTTCTCTGAGCAATATCTACAATCCTTCCGTTGTTATAGATTTTGTTCTCGTTCTCAGAAGAAAACTCCTGATTTGTTGAACCAGAAACGCTATGCCTGAAATGCGATAGATAAAAACAGTTAGATTTTGGTTCTGCGTTTGAGTGTCTTTTGATTTTTGACATTCGAGAAATTTATTTCAGTTTTTTTTACATATTCAGAAAATAAAAACATGAGGAAAATGAGTCCCTTTTCATCTTAACCGGGACGAGAAATGGTCACCTACCTTCTGAGAAGTTTAGTTTCTTTGGGGGAACTGACATGTGGCGAAGTGAAAATAGATGGAACGGATGAAAAACTATACGAGTTGAAACTCTGGCTTAAGCTTAAAGGTCTCCGTGTCTCAAGAGGAGAGAGACTGTCGATATAGTTAAAGACAGGAGAATCCTGCCAGTAACGAGAAAAAAGGAAGTCAGATCAACATTGCATATATTTGCAAGAAGAATGAATAGTGCATGCATAAAAATAGAGTCATAACTGATACATGTAAATACCAATTGAGTATAGTATATCATTACAAATTACAAACATAACAAAGGCAATTTGACGATGTGTCACAATTGCGACCTTCACTATAGGGTACGAAATTTGGGATGCCATTTGAGTGTAAACGGAGTCAATGGACACCAGTTTTTTTTTATTTGTTTTTTTATTAAAGAATGGGTTGATAATCCCAATCTGTATCAGTGTCTTTATAACTAAAACTAAGTGCATCATTTTTTATGCCATAGAGATCCATAGACCATTTCCACAAAACCCAATTCACTGAGATTCGACAATGTCAGGTAGAATATACCAAACCCAGAATTCACTAATACAAGAACAATAATTTGCTACAAAAGAAAGGGAAAAAAACTCCAATAGTGTCACCAAACTTAAAAGTAACCAAATCAAAAGGGTGCAATTGCAAAGTCCTAATTTCATAGCCTGTGACAATAAACCAAACCGGAACACTAAAAGCTACAAAATCACCCAGATAAGTAATACTCACGATGTATCGAAATACTATCCCACTAGCCTTAGTAATGAAAGTTGCAGCATTAACATATAGTTCACTACAACCAATTACGTTGAACAAGACCCATATACTAAAAAGCTATAAATCACTACCAAATCCCTACAAGCTGCAATTGGAAAACCCTAATTTCATAGTCTAATATAAGACCCTAATTTCATAAAATTAACACTAAATTCACTACAGCCAATAAGATTAAACAAAACCCAGATATTAAAAAAGCTAGAAATCACCACCAAATTCCTTATTTCACAGTCTATTAAAGAACCCTAGTTTCATACTAGTATTAACACTTAGTTCACTACACCCAATTACATTGAACAAAACCCATATACTAAAAAGTTACAAACTGCAATTTCAAAACCCTAATTTCATAGTCTATTACAATAAACCAAACCCAGACTATAAAAGCTACAAAAACATCCCCCACAAAAGTAATTATCCAAATCAATTAAAAATATTATGGCACATGAATTAGGTCTGGTAGTTGCAATATAAAAATAAAAATAAATAATCCCAACATTGAATTACAATAAACAAAACCCAGAAACTGAAACCTGAAAAATCGCCCAATGAAAGTAACTAAGGAGATTAATCAAAACATTAACACCAAAATTATTAGATTTAATAATATATAAACAAAACCCAGATGGTAAATTTTACAAACTCACCCCCAAATCTAAAAAATAAAGTTCAATTGGAAAAAAAAAAAAAACTTGAATTAGGTCTAAAAGCTGCAACTTTAAACAAAAATTAACTAGTTAACTACAATAAACAAAACCAAGATGCAAAAAATTTACAAACTCACCCCCTAATTTAATAATTTATTTCAGTTGAAAACAAAAAATATCCCACTTGAATTAGGTCTAAAAGCTGCAATTTTTAACAAAAATCAACTAGGTAACTACAATAAACAAAACCCAGATGCAAAAAAAAATAGAAAAAAAACCCAAAAAAATATAATATACGAGATCAAATAAAAAGAAACCGACTTAATTAAAAATAAAACAGAAAAAAAACCTCGAATTTGGAGAGAGATGTAGTAATACGACCCTTTTGTGGTGTATCCATAATAATTTTTCCTTCTTCTTCTTCTTCACTTTCTCTCTCTAACTTATTTCCCTTTTTCTCCTTGCTTATCTCCATAAACCCACTTTCTCTCTCTAAATTGGGGTGCGAGTGAAGAAGGAGCGGGAAAGCTGATAAAATTTGTTTTTTTGTTTAGAATCCAAAAAAAATACGAATTAGGGTTTATGTTTTTTTTATTAAAAAAAAATTATAATAAAAGGCACCTATGATTTGTAATTCGTAATTACAGTTTTATTGTGAAAAAATATTATTTTTTATTATTTTTTGATTAAAAATAGAATAAAGTATTTTTTTTTTAAATTTTTAAATTTTTAATAGTCGACTCTCGTCCACCTGGCATAGCACTGACCCAAAACTCACGGCATTGAGATATGAGCACAACTGTTATTAAATACTATGGTCATTTAATACTTTTTTTTAACCTGCAAAAATTAATTATAGTCCAAATGGATTATTCTATTTTGGTACGTTTCAAAATAAATATACATTTAGGTTAATTAGAAATATAAAGTTGAGATATATACTAGTTTACCTCTGCATTTTAACTGATGCAAATTCATTTCCCACCAATAATTAGTACTTACTAATTTTCTAGAAACTTTTGGAAGTGGGGGAAATATTTGTGAAATATGAGTAATGATAGTATTTAATGTATGGGGTAGGCCCTTTTGTCACATGGTAAAATAAATGTAATAAAAGTTATTTATGAGGGAATTAGGTAACATTTAAACTTTTATTAATTTTTGTTCAAATGCAAAGGGGACTACAGAAGAAAAGGGAAACTTTTATTAAATTTTTTGCAAATGTAAAGGTGACTACAGCAAAGAGACAGATATGATAGAACATAAAAATTATATCTGAATATGTATATTTAGATATGAATCGACCCACACGTTATTAAAGAGTACCTAATACTTAAATCCTAAAACTCATGGTCTAAAAGTTAATTCCTGACAGCCCATTATCCATAAAGGTCTTAGCCCAATCAGTAAAGGCCCACAGTAGAAAAGCCCATGGGGTAATGTATGAGAGAATGGGAGGAAAAAAAAAACTTGTCAGAGCTTATCATACTAGAAAGCATACCGAGCAAGATAAAGAACCGAGTACCGAAGACCAAAAGATAGACCAAGATTAAGAGCAAATTGTAATACCGAGCATAAGTGCAGTAATAAATTGTAATCCGAGCAAGTTGTAAAACCGAGCAATAATAAAGATCAAAGAAGTGTTCAATAATTACTGCCTTTTAATTATTATATTATTGTTGAAAAGCATAACGCCACCTCCAAAGTTATTGTTTTATCAGTATCATTCTATTATAATAAGTAAATTAAGTTAAATGAGTCTGCTCAATTTAGTCAGTTTTTTTACAAAAATAGCTCTATATTTTTTTATTAATTGTCATAATAACTACTTTAATAAAAAATAAAAACTAATTACAATATTTCTCTTTCTTTAACCACACAAAATTTCTTATATATTATATTTTTTTCTCTAAATATTTGTATTATCATCACAATTTATGTCATATTTTTTTTTCTTATATATTATATCTTTTTTACTCTACATTTGTATCATCATCATAATTTATAGTGTATAACACGTAATGCGTGGGTATAGTTTACTTGTAGTATATCAAGGGTGAGTTTTGTTGTTTTTATCATTTGTTTATGGGGACAGGCTATATAGACATTAACTTGGACATTTTTTTACAAAAACGTTCCAAATCAATATTTGATTAATGCAAATCTTCACGGTTTCACGACGGAAACACAAATATGCGTCTTGTTTTTTTTTTCGAGATGTATAATAACATGTTTTGAATTTTTAAATTTTACCATAATTTCCAAAACATGTCATTATACATTTCGAAAAAAAACAAAACGATACGCATATTTGTGTTCCCGTCGTGAAACCGTGGAGATTTGCATTAATCAAATCTTGATTTGAAACGTTTTTGTAAAAAAATAATTTCAAATTGATGTTTAAATTGACGTACATACAAGTCAGGGGCGAAGCCAGGATGTGTAAATGAGGGTGCTAAAATATATGTATAAGTAACATATTTTTATGGGGGTGCCAAATCTACACCTAAAAAGAAATTGTACTAGAAAAAATTGCGTCACTTGGGATTTCTAAAATTATGGGGGGTGTCGTAGCACCCGATCGTCCCCACTTAGCTTCCTCCTGCATACAACCTGACTTATTTACCTCTGTGATTTACTAATCTTTAATGGGGAATGATCCATACACACATAAAAAAACATTATATTTACACATCAATCACAACCATCCATTTATTAACTTTTAATGGTCGAGATTATGTGTTTATTGTTTTTATTAGATGAATTAATTTTGACCATTAAAAGTAAGTAAATGAAGGGTTATGATTGATATGTAAATATAATGTATTTTTTTTTTATGTATGTATATATACTCCCCATCTTTAATATTTCATATTTGAAATGATTTTACGAACTTAGTAACGTATGAGAGGGAGATTCTCAGATTTATAACAGCTTGTTCCAACATAGTATATGGTAATGTCAGTTTAGTATAAAAAATTGAACTGAGTCTATGATTTAGTAATCTGATCATGAATTAATTACCCAAGTAAGCAGACAGATAATAGATTGATGACCAACATGATTGTAAGATGCTAGCTAACCTTGGATAAATTTATATATTTTGTAAAGTTTATTTTTTTACTTACTTTGGCCTAATTAAAATTGTAATACTAATATATTTACCATACATATCAACGTATTTATGATAGCCACTTTTTGTATTGTGTATTGGCGGCATAGTACTCGTGACCATGAAACATCTAATTATTTATCGATAAATCTCCACCTATTAGTAATATTTATGATTTGATTAAAAAAAAAAATTATGAAAAATAATCTCCCACGAGAGCATCCATAATAGTTGTGTTAATTTTAACAATATCAACTTTGACGCATCATCGTTTAATTACATGTTAAATGACACATGTGTAACTTAAATTTAACATTCACATTAATGTTTTAACTTAACAAAGTTATCTAATTTTAATTAAAATTAATTATTAATTGAAATATTATTAATTAGTCATTTTGTAAATCTCACTAAAATAGTAATAGTTGAAATAGAGTTCACGTTCAAATTAATAATCTTTTGCCACATCATCGATTAATAACATTAAAAACATTGTTATCTTTAATAATTTTGTTAACATCTATAAAGATAACACATGATTTAAAAAAATGTGTATTTTTAGCTAATTATTTTAGTTAACAATAGAGATAACAACACTATGCTCTTAGACAGCTCTATAAATGTAAATAAAGTCAACATTAATCATTTAAAAGATTATTTCCGGGGGCTAATATTTGCCAGAAATTACAGAAAATGTTTATTACGGTCAATTGGTTTTGGCGCCAATGGAAATTTCAAAAGTTTGTTTTGGTAGAATAAATAACAAGCGGTGTGGTTGTTATATATAGATCAATTTTAGTGATGTTTAAACCCATGGGATTTGGTAAGAAAAAGTCAACTTTATTATTCTGTCACGTTTTGAGATATTCATGCTTATTGCTAAGCTATAAACATTTTAGTAGTACTTAATTTGACCAATTCAGCATTTTATCGAATTATGCATAATTAGTGTTGCACCAGCTAAAAATAATAATTAACAACAGTTTTCTATGCACCCCGCACGCGTATGCTTAATTATGTTGATCACGTGTATATTGTTCGTATTTGTAACGTCATGTTTTAGTTTTTTTCATATGTATTCGTAAAAAAAAATCGTTTTTTTTTATTAATTATTTTTTTTTTTATTTGTAAAGTGTTTGTTTCAAACAAAATCTTTAAAATTTTGACTTTTTATATTTTTTTTGGTATATATTAATATTACTAACTTATAAATTACCAAAACAAACAATAAATAGCCAAAAAATATAAAAAGTGAAATTTTGCATATTTTTTTGACATACACTTTATAAATAAAATTAAACGTTGATTTAAGAGAAAAAATACAAATACATATAAAAAAAAAATGATAACATGAACTTACAAACATGACGATAATGTACTTCCATCTTCCTATACTTTTTGTTTGTTATTTAACACAGTGCATGTTTTGCATCAACTTTTTTGTTAGCTTTTTGAGGTTTTTTATTTTAAAAAGTCATATGTGTTTGGTATCACTGTTTTTTTTAGCTTTTAAAAATATAGATTTTGAAGGAATATAACTAGAAAAGCTAAAAGCAAAAAATCAACACATTTTGAAGATTTTGATAGGTTTCTCGCCACTATTTTAAGAATTTAAATGAATACCGATGTTATCTCAACTAATTTTCAAAAGTAAAATTCCTATTAAAAAAACTTATTAAAATGGATACCAAACAAAATGAAATATTAAGCAAAAAACCCCCATGTTATTCTACATTTTCTTTTTCTTTCACTAGTTCGAAAAACCCCCATGTTATTCGTAAAAAAAAATCGTTTTTTTTTATTAATTAATTTTTTTTATTTGTAAAGTGTTTGTTTCAAACAAAATCTTTAAAAATTTGACTTTTTATATTTTTTTTGGTATATATTAATATTACTAACTTATAAATTACCAAAACAAACAATAAATAGCCAAAAAATATATAAAGTGAAATTTTGCATATTTTTTTGACATACACTTTATAAATAAAATAAAACGTTGATTTAAGAGAAAAAATACAAATACATATAAAAAAAAATGATAACATGAACTTACAAACATGACGATAATGTACTTCCATCTTCCTATACTTTTTGTTTGTTATTTAACACGGTGCATGTTTTGCATCAACTTTTTTGTTAGCTTTTTGAGGTTTTTTATTTTAAAAAGTCATGTGTTTGGTATCACTGTTTTTTTTAGCTTTTAAAAATATAGATTTTGAAGGAATATAACTAGAAAAGCTAAAAGCAAAAAATCAACACATTTTGAAGATTTTGATAGGTTTCTCGCCACTATTTTAAGAATTTAAATGAATACCGATGTTATCTCAACTAATTTTCAAAAGTAAAATTCCTATTAAAAAAACTTATTAAAATGGATACCAAACAAAATGAAATATTAAGCAAAAAACCCCCCATGTTATTCTACATTTCCTTTTTCTTTTATTAGTTCGAAAAACATAATCACGGTAACCGATTCAATATGCTTAAATCTAGTTTTTAGTTAAATACATTAAGTTCTCCATATCCGGTATACGGTGACGCAAATTACTCATACGCCACCAGGGTGGCACCCGTGAAAATTATATTATTGCCACGGTTCCACCGATACGTTAATATACTTCTGCTAGTCTACTACTTAATATACGGTATGATACCAAGAGAATATAAATACATTTTACATTTTGACTCGTACAGGACTCTCATACGTTAAAAACTTAATATACGGTATGATACCAAGAGAATACTGTATATGCTTAGCTTCGTTTTATTTTCCGTCTTTTGTTACGTCAAATTTATAGTGTAGCAGATTTCCATGAGGAGCTTATATATAGTGGTTTTCAACATACACTAGTATAGTTCAAAATGAACTAAATTATTTGGAAAATGCAATGTATCGTGTATGGTTGTGCATAACTTCATTATCTTCGACAAGTGAATGTTATTGTCCAATATTCATCATTTTATGTTAACTATTAATGATATATCAACATTGAGCTTGAATGATGTTTCTAATATTTGCGGCTCTAGTTCCCTTTTTCCTTTTAGATTGTCCGCGTTTAAATTATATTTTTTCTTCGATAATAGCAATGTCAAGGTTCTTCTTCATCTCGATTGTTTGAAAAATTTTCCGGGTGGGGTGAACTATTTGGCAATGAATTACGCACAACATAGAATCACAATACGCAAAAGTCTCGGTTACCAAAATCTTATATATATAGCAATATTAATTAGTATTTAATTTAAACATTTTTGTGGTCAAGTGATCGCTCTACACCACATTCACGACTCATACACGCCTATGCATAGTGCAACTCGATAGCGCAATCAAGATTATTGTATGTGAGCGTCAAATTTTTATGGGACCTTTCTTTAATTACTATATTGATCAGTGTTTAAAAGTCTTTTTTTTTTGTGAGAACTAAATGATAGAAATGCATTTTATTTCTTCTTAGTAATTTGTGTGGAGCTACCCCCTTCAATTTAATTCTAGCCACTCAAATGTGTAACCCATCACATAACCCCTAATCACCGACTATTTATGCTTAATTTTCTCTTGATTAGTTGATTACCAATAATTATAAGCTCAATCTACCGTTTAATTTGTGTTTTATTAAAAGACAATAGTAGTTGTTTCCCTACCCCAATGCAACTTGTCACAAAAATCCTATCGAGCAAATTAGCACTTTATCGAAGAAGCCAATATGTTTATGTTCATGTTACTATATACACTTTTCTTTTAGTTATTTTTTCATTATTACACAAAGCCAATATGTTTACTTTCAAAAAACAAAAAACGACCTATGTACATAACACACGATAAACAATACTCCGGATTATGTTTCTATTTATTTTTTTTACTATAACACGCAATAATGATCTTGAAATTGTAATAATTATACGGAATCGCCGACCTATGTACATAACAATTCGGAACCAAATCCGTTAATTTCTCATCATTTTGGAAACTAGCATGTATGTGGACCAAACAAAATATATAGTCCAGGCCGAGGAACAATGATGATTAAATTGACATGATTTTTGTTTAGTGAAACTTCCTCTTGTCCTTTACGCATAATACGCACAAATCCTAATATTTAGCCTACAACTTGATATAAATTAAGAATTATTAAGAGTCCAAATCTTTTACCGCATAATTTACACCCAATTTCGTACCCCATCGACCCAAAATAGTTGATTAAATTTTAAAAAAAAAATACTACAATTACAATTAAACATGTATGAATACATTCCAATAAAAAAAATTCTTAAGAAAAATTCCAATATGTTTTAGTTTGGAATTAATTAAAAACTAGTGTAAATTAAATATAAAATTCCCAAAAAAATATGTAACTCAACAATATGTCCCAATGAAATATGTGCAGAATACATTGTAACAGTTTATAAACACACAAAAAAATAATCTAAACTTTCAAAATTTGAACGAAAATAGCTAAATGGCTCGAAATGGGGTACAAATTATGGGGTAGAAGATTTGGACTCCATTGTTACCCTATTAATTAAAATGTGATTGATTATGTATTAATACTAAAGTAAGCAGAAAACTAGACCGTACCATATATATATACGGTAATAATATTGATAAAACATTAATTTTGATCGGGTCTCGTTATGCTTTTCAACAATAATAATATAATTTAACGAAAGTAAATATTGGACACGTTGTTATTCTTTCTTTATTGATCGGTAATTATTCTTGCTCGGATTACAGTTTATTTTACACTTGTACTCGGTCTGATAACTTAATATTAATCTTAATCTTGAACTTTATCCTTGATGCTCGGTGTATTCTTTTACTTCTCTCGGTGTACTTCTTAGTGATATAAACTCTGACAAATATGTCTTGTATTTCTTTTTGATAAGATTTAAGGTCTCTTTTTCAGTGCAGTTACTTGACTATTTACAGGCATTCGTGCGTCATAAAATGTTGACAAGTGCATCAATATCATGCGTCATCTCATGGGGTTTCCAGCTGTGAGACCTTTACGAATTAGGCTGAGTTGTTAATGGTTAATTACGCTTGCATTAATAGGGAGAAGACCATTATACCCCATGTCCTATTATGATTGCATTGGATACCCATTAACAACGCATGGATCGGTCCGTACTCGAATAAGTATATTCAGATCTATTTTTTGTATTCTATCAGAGTATACGTGTATATATATATAATAAGTAATTAATAATAGTAGTAATAATAATTAACGTACGAGTCCCTTGTGGGTAGTAAAATTTAATTTTGTAACAAATAGGATAGAGTTAAATAAACTAATAGGAGTAGCAGTTTTAATCAAACGACTCGGGCTTTTCACTATTCTATAAATACTGTGGGAAAAATTAGGTCATCATTCATCACCAGCACAAATAACAATAAAGCAAAGTTCGTTAATTTGGAGGCAACTCGTCACTACAGGCTAAAACAACACCCGAATTACATCAATCTACTAATGAATATTTCAGGTAAGAAATTCATGTTATAATTAAGTATTATACTAAATATTTATTGTACTGAATATTTCTGAAATAGACTAATGATCACTGGCCTTATACGGTTTCATATTTCATAATCATACGTTTGAAAGGTTTCGTACAACATATCGATATGATATTAATTTAGTACTTTGATTTTATTTTTCTATTGTATTGGTCTTTAATTAACTTAATATGTTCACCACTTTATTTCTGGATAGGGGCAAACTAGCTATTCATACACAGGGTGAAAAACCGGAAAAACCGAAAAAAACCGAAAAATAAAAAATAAAACTGAAAAATAACCGAAAAAAACCGAAACTGGACCGAAAAAACCGGTTCGGTTCGGTCCAAAAAATAAAAAGACCGAAACCGAAAAAAACCGAACCAAAAAATATGCTCGGTTTCGGTTTTGCCAAAAACCAAACCGGACCGGACCGGACCGAACTCAGCCCTATTCACAGCTATTACCTAGACATAAGATAATAAAGCGTTCAACCCAAGTAAACAAAGTTGATTTAATTAAAGTTTAGAGGCTATGTAATTTTAGCATGTACTAGAAAAATATTCAATATTAGTAGAAACTACTGTTTCATCTGAAGAAACAAACAGAGATGGATCTTATTGTTCCTCTGCCGAAGGCATATTTATTGGACTAGTAGTACTGGCCTGGCCGGTTGAAAATCCGAAAAAACCGAACCGTCGAAAAAGATCGAAACCGAAACTTTTTCGGGTCGGTTTCGATTTACAATAAAAACAGACCGAAAAATACGAAAAATTCCTAAGAAAAACCGAAAGACCGAAATCGGACCGAAACAAACCGGTTCGGTTCAGTACAAAAAATAAAAAAACCGAAAAAAAAAGAAAAAAGAAACCGAAAAAACTGCTTGGTTTCGGTTTTGATTTTACAGAACCGAACCGTACCGAAGTCAGCTCTTGGCCCAACACAATGCGCAGAGAAGTTTAAATTGTTCTTTTCTTTATTTGGTCAAAATATTTGACCCGAGGCCACCTTAGTTGAATCCAAAACTCTGTTTGGTTTACATATTTTTAACTTAATCAGCACCTATAATTGAATTTGAAAACAATCACTTTAGTATTTTGATATAAGAAATTTATTTATTTATTTTAACAATTAAACATATTTATATATACGGCGATCAAGTGGAAGTTCTAGATTGTAAAAAGGAGTATGTAGCTCGCGCTCGGTGATCATGTATAATGGTCGGGGTGCCCAAAGACTAATAATAATGAATAATTGTTAAATTATATAGATCTAAAATTGATTTATTTACATAAAAACAATGCAATTTGTTATAGGAGGCTAGGAGCTAGAAACCATTGCAATGTCAAAAACCAAGGGGACCCGATTGACTAAAATTATCCATGAAAATAATAAACGTTAGAATAGTCCCAAAAAAAATGTTTATTATCATTTTATACCTTCGTTTCTTCATTTATTTATTTTTGTATCTGAGTTTCTTAAATTTTAATTTTTTTATCTTGGCTTCTTCATTTTTTGCCTTTTTGTACTTTGATTTCTTGTTTTTTACCTTGATTTATATATATTTTTTATTTTTTGATCAATTTTCAATCGCTGAAACTTGGACACGCGGTTTTTATGCTGTGGGTTTTTTGAAAGTTTGAAAAAAAAAGTCAAAATTGGTCAAAATTGACAAAAAAAAAAAAGTAGAAACCAATGTATCAAAAGGAAAACTTAAGAAAGTGAGGTATAAAAGAGGAAAAAAATGAAGAAACCAATGTATCTATCATACCCGTCAAAAAAGGGAAAAAATGCGTCCATTGTACTACTCCCTCCATTTAATTGTCCATTACAAAACTACGTGCAATTTTGACCGACCAAGAACTTATATCAAAATTGTCGGGATGAAAATTTTCAAAAGTTGATCATATGGTTCAAATGTTAAATTTTATTATTAGATTTTAAAAAAAATTAATTTTGACAATTTTGATACAAGTTATAAGCCGGTCAAAATTGTACGTAGTTTCGTAGTGGACAATTAAATGGGAACGGAGGGAGTATATTATCGGTGGTTAGCGATTTAGATATTGGACTATCAATTTTAACAATTGAGATAACAAACTACTAAATTTCGTCAAATTAAGGGACTAACAACATAAATCGACGAAATTGCAGTCACTGTATCTCACATTTGAGTATCTATTTTTGACTTTATGTTGATAGAAATGCATTCACAATTGAGGTACCAAACCTTTAAAATTCGTTCAATTAAGAGACTAACAAAATAAATCGACGAAATTACAGTCACTGTATCTCACATTTGAGGATCTATTTTTTTTTACGTATGTTGATAGAAATGCATTCACAATTGAGGTACCAAACCACTAAATTTCGTTCAATTAAGAGACTAACAAAATAAATCGACGAAATTGCAGTCACTGTATCTCACATTTGTGGATCTATTTTTGACGTATGTTGATAGAAATGCATTCACTATGTGAGTGCAATTTCATTATTTTATTTAGCTGTAGTTTCTTAATTGTGACAAATTTCATAATTTGGTAACTGAATTGATAAAATTAGCAGTAATAGTATAGTATATTAAATTAAAAGGGGTACTTTAGTGTAATAAAAAAGTACAGAACAAAGATTAGATTTGTAAGACAAGTACGGGCTAGGACGAAAGTACTTTTATTTTATGGCGGCCAATTATTTTCTCCCTCTCTATTTATCTCTCATATATAATATAAAATACACATAAATATATATATTTCTCTCTCTAAAAAAAAAAACCCCTTTTATCTCTGGATCGTACAACTGGTAGATTGGTAATCTTCATAAATTCACTCTCTTTATTCTTATTCTTATTATTATTATTATCAAATTTACGTTTATTTTTTCTCTTGGGCCAAACATCCCCTATCCATCTCTCTCTATAATTCCTTTTTGGGTTTTTCTCGGCTTTCGATTTCTTTATCTGGGTACCTTCCAGTTTTTTATGTAAGGTCATTTTTTTGCCTTTTTTTTAATTATTTATTTACCTTTTTTGTTGATTAGCTTGTTGGTGGGCGTAGTTTCCTTGGGTTTTATTTTCAAATTTGTTTGAGTTTTGTTTGGTGTTATAATTGTTAAGATGGTTTTTGTTTTTTGAAGAAAAATTGTTAAAGATGGTTGGTAATAGGTTTTAGGGATTATAAAACTAATGTCGTTTTTTTTTTGTTTTTTTATGAATAGCTTGTTGGTGGGGGTAGCTTTCATAATTTCAAATATATTGAATTTTTTATTGTATTATTAGTGTAAGGATGGTTGGTGATAGGAAATTTAGGAATATTCAAATTATGTTTTTGTTTTCAGATTTTGTTATTGGTAAATGATTTATAGGCTTGGTAGGTAAGTTATTTGCTCAGGTTGCTAATAAGTAAATGAGCTGATAATCGGATATCTGTTTTTTAGGATCTGAATAGTTTGGTTGTTTGGGTATTTTTAACATTTTGTTATTTCCTTATTGGTGATTGACTTTGGCTATTGTTTTTATATTAGGTACTTTTTTTTGAATGGTAGTTATTGGTTTATTTGGTCAGAAGAGGAGAATATTTGGCGTGTTTTTGCATATTTTGTAAATGAGTTGGTTTTTTTTCTTTCTATAGTTTATTTGTCAAGGCACTTTTTTTAGTAGTGCCCCACATAAATTTCTATAAGGGCCGGTTTCATGCTCTGTTTGGTTCAAGTTCAACCATTTGACTTAAAGAGGTGATTCATATTCATTGAACATGACAATTATGATGGAATGTTTTTAGTATTTAATCGGACTATTTCAAATTCCGCATGCGTTACTTGTGCCTTTTAATGATTTAGTATTTTTCATCTGTTTTAAGTTTCTATTGTCTTTGTTTATTGAATTGTTTTCTTATAATGGATGCGAAAACAGATAGGAAAATTGGGGAGGTACCTGATATTAAGAAGTTAAATATCAAAGACTCATCGAAATTGAAGTTGAAGAGAAGCCTTAGCAACGATACCATGTTGGTCAACGATGTTGGGAATGTTAGTAGAAAAGATATGATCTTTAGAGCTGATCAGATTGATCTCAAAAGCCTCGATGTTCAGCTTGAGAAACATCTCAGCAGAGTTTGGTCTCGTAGTGTTGAGACTCAGAGGCCAAAAGAGGAATGGGAAATTGATTTGGCAAAGTTAGAAATAAGGTATTTGGTAGCTCGTGGTACCTATGGCACCGTATACCGTGGTACATACGATGGTCAAGATGTTGCCGGTAAATAATTTCCTTAAATTCTTTTTGTATTATATTGTTGTTTGATGGTTAATGCCAATGGATAGAATGTTAAGGTAATTATCTTACGAAAAAGTAAAGTTTTCTTTTTTAGATGTTATCTGTAGATACCAATTAATATAACTCATTTTGGGGAATGAATCGAGACTTTTCTATATATTGTCTTTTGAACCGGTATGGAATCTAAGAAATTATATTGCCTTTCTACTCTCTCTGAATCTATTTATTTTTGCTATGTGCGTGTTGCCTCCATTAGTTGTAGTTTTTCTTTTATTATTTTGTTTGTTGATTAGTACTTTAGATCACATCACTGTTTTTGACTTATGAGGAAAGTATCATTTACTATAGTATAGATTGAGAAAAGAAGGTTGTTGAAATATGCGTATAACATAATCTTTCTATGAGCTAGACCATTCCTTTTGCCATGTCAAGCTGAGTTGTTTATAGATACTGAAGAATTACAGTTGTCATTTATAATATTAATGTTAACTTTTAACTAAGCTAGTGACCAGATTTCGGTACTTCTTTTTGTTTCAAGACAAGTTAAATGAGTCATATCTATTTGGAGTAATAGCAATCTTTAATTGTTTTGGCCTTGGTACTCCTTTCTAAGGTTGTAGTTAAACGGTGAAGTGAAGAATGAAACCCCATAATCAATGCTCAAAACAAACGATCATACGATGTCCACTTTTCCATTGCGTAAAATAATGAAGCTATTAAATTTTATGATTTGAGATTGCATAGTAATTTTGAGATTCAATACTTGTCAACTTGAATTATATAGCTATTTTATTTGGGATACAAAAGCTGCAACGCTTGTTTATTTCTTCTTTTGAATTTGGTCTTATTTCTCATTAAACCGTTACGTTTTATGTTATGTAGTTAAGGTGTTGGACTGGGGAGAAGAGGGAATGGCGACGACGGCTGAAACAGCAACCTTGAGAGCTTCGTTCCGACAAGAAGTTGCTGTTTGGCACAAACTTGACAATAAAAACGTCACTAGTGTATGTAACTTATCGTTAATAACATTATGTTTTTTGTTATTTAATATATTTTGGATTCCTTGAATATTCCGTATTCTTTTATATGGAAGAAAAATAAATATGTTAGATTCTCGAGGTAGGATTTGATAGTTTTGTAAATACTATGTACTTTGTATCTTACTTTATCATTATAGAATGGCCCCTTTTGAGGTTCATAGAACTATATGACTTATGTAGTGAATTTTTTTTCCGGGTTTAAAACTATGAAAGTAAAGTTTGTTTTAATTATAACTAAATTTACTATTTGGATTTCAATACTTCCATTTTTGTATAGCAATAATTGTTTTTTCTGGTACATAATTGCAGTTTGTTGGTGCTTCAATGGGAACTTCAAATTTAAAGATTCCTACAAAAGTTGGGTCAATTGACAACAATACTTCTCTTCCAGCGAGGGCGTGTTGTGTAGTTGTGGAGTACCTCACGGGTGGGACGTTGAAGAAATATCTTTACGCAAATAGAAAGAAAAAGCTCCCCTTCAAAATTGTTATCCAACTTGCTCTAGACCTTTCAAGAGGGTCAGCATTTTTACGTTTTTTCATGTCATCACTTATTTGTAAAATCATTATCAATAATTTTATTTTAAAATTATATTTTCTTTTGTGCAGTTTGAGCTATCTGCATTCACAGAAAATTGTTCACCGTGACGTAAAAGCTGAGAATATGCTGTTAGATTCTCAACGAAATCTGAAAATTGCCGATTTTGGCGTTGCTCGTGTTGAAGCCCAAAACCCTCAAGATATGACTGGTGAAACTGGAACACTTGGATACATGGCACCAGAGGTTATTTACTTTTTGTATTTAATTTTTGCTCTATTTTATTTTTCGAATTTAATGAAATTAAATTGACAAATATTGCAACCATGATTTGTGTAGGTTCTTGATGGAAAACCATACAACAGAAAATGTGATGTGTACAGTTTTGGTATTTGCTTGTGGGAGATCTACTGTTGCGATTTGCCATATCTCGATCTTAGTTTTGCGGAGGTTTCATCTGCTGTCGTTAGACAGGTTTGTGTCGAATACATATCAAATACGCCATGCTTGATCATTATTACTTTTCTTGTTAAATAAAGGAATTAATTGTGAAAAATATATACATAATTATGGTGCCTTATTTGACACTATTAGAACCGTAAGTAACATGATAACTATCAAAATTAAAGAACAAAAGATTAGATATAGACAGACACGCAGTTTTTAATTGTGAATATATGACTGCAATTTAATTTTTAAAGTTGCAATAATTCTTATTTATTTAATAAAACTTAGAGCAAGCTATATAATTGTAAAGAAAGTTTAAATTTGAGTACGTTCGTGAATATAAATAATGATTATATAATTGGATTATAAATACCAAGAAACATGCCGTAGTCCTTAATTGCTTTATGCAGTGAGCCTTGTTTCTATCGGAATTTCCTAATATGTTAATCTATACACAGAAACTAAAAGTTACAAAGAAAGAAAAAGATTTACCAACAACTTTTTTCTTGTTATGATAGTGTTGCTTTTGTTGCTTTTGAACCCCTTCCAAACTTGCACATATACACCAAAGGTTTTAACTTTTTATTGTTTTTTTCAAGAATTTGAGGCCTGAGATACCGAGATGTTGTCCTAGTTCCCTATCAAGCATAATGAAGAAATGTTGGGATGCCAATCCAGAAAAAAGGCCAGATATGAGCGACGTGGTTAGGTTATTGGAAGCTATAGATACAAGCAGGGGAGGGGGAATGATACCCGAGGGACAGAGTGGTGGCTGTTTTTGTTTTGCTCCGGCTCGTGGCCCTTGATTTTTTATTCTGTTTTATTTCTCTGTATACTCGTCCGTAATTTTATGTCATGGTATCTGTAGCGCACATAATTTTTTCTGCTCTTGTGATTGTTGAGAAATAAATTTGATTTGGGAAAGGGTGGAAGTATGTAAACACAATGTTTAGTTTTATGGGGGCTTTTTATCTCCGTTATGGTGCTTATTAATCTATTATAGCTGTGGTTATGAGGAATGTATAGCGGAAATGATTTGTTTCTCCAAAGGGAATCTCATAACCCAGATTTGTATTTTGAATAATTAGAACCGGGATCGTTGAGAGATGTGCTTTCTCTACTTAATTTTTAAAACAAAACTTACATTAGCTAATTTATACTCAATATCAGATTGTTTTGGTTGGGCTTTTAAACAAATAAGCTGGATCTTTTGAGGTTGAGAAAGAAAAAGGCTATGGTTAATATACCTCAAAAGAAATTACTTTTTTAGGCCAAAGTCAGCTACAATTACTATTCAACTGCAACATAACAAGGCTTATTTATGCTAGGTGCAAACTGCGGCTAAAAGTAAGCACGACACACTGAAAATGGGACATAAAACAAGAATTATATTGGATAAGATACAAATACCGCATGGTGATAGCAACGTTTTCACATAATTTCAAAGTTAATACTTATTATGGAAAGAACTCATGTTGATCGGAACATGACTCTAAAAATTGACAAATATTCACTGATGATCTTCGAACTTGGGGAAAATAGAATCGATGTGCATGTGTGGCATAGGATCGGAGAGCCATAGATTCGCCAGGTGGTGATGAGACGCGGTGAGGCGATGCACTTCTTCGATCAACCAAATATTAGCTTCAGCTTTAACAGGATGAATAATGCTATCCAACGATGTAAATTCATCTTCACCTCCAATTCTCATTTTGTCCCATTGCTTTACGATAATATTGGTGAGATAATGTAGGGGTTGATTGTATAACAGCTTGATGGATTTAGCTAATCCAGTCCATGAGGAGAATGGGATAAAAGAACCACGATGGATAGGGATTGGGACCTCCTTCATGTATTCTTGGTACATTTGTGCTTTCTGGATCATTAAATCTGCATATACCAAGAAACGAGAGATCATTCACTTGTGAAAATATGGATTCATTTGGTGCAGCTGTTCAGCATATAAGATGGATTTGTTGAGATAAAAGCTAGGGTTATCAAGCTTAAAGCTTCTAGTTTATTTCTCCTGAGCAAGTCTAGTACTTCTAGTTCTAACTTTCAGAGCAAAACACTAGAAGTAATATTCAGAAATAGAACACATCATGCATGACAAGGTAACATCCTGGTGTTTCTGATTAGTAACATTTTCAATATGTTGCACCAGAAGAAACTCCAGAACGAGCTATGTAAAAAAATTAAAATTGCTAGTAATGGATGATAGCAGATGGCATTATCTTTTATACAATAGAGCCCTTCTCATCTCAGCATAATGCAGCACAGTAAACTAGCCAGGATAGTTTTTACCGTGTAAAATGCACTGATCATAAATAACATTTGAGGCAAACAAAGTCACACAGAAGAAACTAGAAACTGTAGTCATCATTGACAATGAAGTAATTGAGTACCTTTAGGGATAACTTCTCCGGCAGGTCGACAAATGTTCATGTTGTTTCCAACATCATGGGTTTCTGAGGAAGAGTCGTCTGATAGTATATCAATCTGATCGATGTGTGCCATTGATTGACCCATGTTTCACGGGATATAACTGTCAGATAAAAACATAAGCTCACAAGATATAGAAAATCTCTAGTTAAGATAAAGGTAGATTTTGTCTAGTTGATACGACCAATCACAACTCAACTTCTCGAAGAAGGAATTAAAATGTTTAACTAGGAAGAAAACCTTTAAAACACTATTTAATAAACGGTCTCAACCTAAGAAATTTAATCGAAGGATTGCCTTAAGATGAGTTTTTAAGCAACTTCAGTTTGGCTCCGTTTGGTACAAGGATTTTTCAATAGACACTTTAATGGAAAAGAAAAGTTTTTCATAGAAAAACATAAATCCAAGGAGAACATATATAATCTCTCACATTTTTTCCACGATAAATCATTGCACCAAACGGGGTCTCAGAGTAATAAATTGGGAACTGTTAATTAATACAGAAGTATAGGAATATCTCATGATTTAAACATCTCTATTAAACCACGAGTATGCTAACTGAGCAGAGGAACATACATTTCTTTCCAAAGCGAGATACTAGGTAAGTCGAGCAATAGCTACACCTCACCATTTCTAGTTCGAACTGTCGATTGTATACACTTAAACATAATTCTTTGATTCTTAAGATAGAGTCACCCACGAAGAATATTAACAGTGTTCCTTACATTACATACAAATCCTATATACAAATCTCTAGTTTAGTATGTCACTGAGAAGCAAAAAAATAAAACATATCAACCCAAAATCGCCAAAAAATTACCAAGGGGGGCTTACTACGGTCACTCAAAACCTTCTTTTTTTTAAATTAATTTACTGTACCGTCAAGATAATCGTTAGACTGTGGTATTGAAGCAAATAAGCTTTTATTTGAGGCTGGAAAAGAAGCTAAGTAGTCCATCTTAAATCATACTATAGCTTTTTCAGACCTAGATAACCAAAATCCTCAGCTCATAGATTTCAAACACTGCAACTTATTAGCAAACATACAAAATAACAATATTAGTGTTCAGTGGAGGAACTAGTAACATGATAAAATTGACTCAAATCAACCTCCATATTGAGAAAAAACCAATCTTTTACTATGTATAATTTTTTATTTTTTATTTATCGATTTTAGATTTTCAACACCGTCATAATTACGAAAATAACATTTCTAGTTCCGCCACTGGTAGTGCTAATGCTTAAACATAGATCACAACTGTAACAAGATGTCCAGAAAAGCCAGTATCGGAATATCAACACAGGCAAATTAATATCTTTATGAAACAAAAATAAGCGCAAAATAACCACGTTATCAGCCTAAGGATATTCATTCACACTCTACACTGAAATTTAATGTAACAATCTATGCATATGTATGGATTAAATAATTGTGCATGTAAAGAAACGGATTAAATGAATTTCCACAAACATTAATAATAATAATAATAATAATAATAATAATAATAATAATAATAATAATATATAACAGTAATAAACAATGCCCAGGTTAGAATTTAGCTTAAGTATTGTAACAAAGCCTCAAATTCTTCTGATTATGAGATTTATCAATCACACAACGCAAAAAAACCGTATAATTAAACGTAAGAGAAATATATTAAGAGTACATTTCAGTTCTTCAGCTGGTTGATTGACTGAGAGAGAGAGAGAGAGAGAGAGAGAGAGAGATGAAACTATATGTATATATTATATATGGTCAAAATTGTTATTTCAACTTTTAATCTTGTTATTGTTTTCCTATTTACATTTTGGTTATATTATATTAAATGTTGTATAAATAAGGTTAATCCAAATAAGTATCTAAGAAGTATTGTACATTATTTGTCTTATTTTACTTTAAGTGTTGTCCTTTTTGGTAATGTTTTTTTTTACCTAACATTAATTTGTGTTTTTTGTACTTTGATCAATTTACGATTTACCAATCTTTTTTGTACTTGATCAATTTATGATTTACCAATTTGTCTTTTTTGTACTTGGTCTATACCGGTTAACGACCATGTAACCAATCGTTTCAAACGATTGTATTCGAACAAAACCAAACCAAATCAATGTACCGTCGTTTTCAATATCTATATATGGTCATGACTGAATGGTGATGATGATGATCAGAGTCGCCAAAGCGCACTCCTCATCCCAACGGGACCGAAAAATTTCCATCTCTATACAACACTCCAAAAGAAAAATTACAATATACATTAAAAGCAAATAGTCAGTTCTTGTGTTTTTTTATCAATTTTTTTAAGCGAGATTAAAATTATCATGCAGAATAATGTCGCTTTAGTTATTTTATTTTGAGGTGCATATGCACCTGTTTGAAACAATGATGTAATTTTTACTAGTTGTTGGGTTGTTACATGCAATTTTTTTAATGTTTTATTTTGCAACGTTTTACTAAAACTTAAATGAATTTTTTTACAAAGTTTTTTATTTAATTAGATCTCTATTTGTAATATTCAATATAAACCTAAAAACTTCATCTTCTTAACTCACTGTGTCACGCCGCAAAGGTGCTCTCATCACTTTCTATTAGTAATTTAGTATTATTACAATTTCATTTAAAATAATTAAACAATAAAAAAATTCCTTTATTTAAAACCTATGCAATTTCAAACCCCAGAAAACCAATTCCCAAAATGTTTACAAAATCAACCCAATTTCTAAAACCTTTATCAAATCCCAACATAGCTAAATTTAAGTATTATTATAAAATCTATAGATACACAACAATGACTGAGTCACCAGAGCTTCCTTTTTGGGTCAGATTCACCGAGTCGCAAACCCTAGTAGAAGACGATAATTTTATTCTCCCCAATTCTTCATATTGGTCTGAAAAAATTAAAATTGAAAAAAACCAAATTGGTAAAATTGATAAAATTGAGAATGAACCCATTAATGATGTTGATTTAGTGAGCAAAGTTCTGGAGAAAAGATTCCGATCCGTTGTCGAGGTTGAGAAAGAATTGGGAAAATGTAACGTTGTCGTATCGGAGGATTTAGTTGATAAAATTTTGAGGAGGTTTAGTAATGATTGTGTTTCGTCATTAGGATTTTTTAACTGGGCTAAAACGCGAGTGGGTGGTGGGATATCGGCTGATTTGTACAATTTGATGGTTTATAATTTGGGCAAGTGTAAAAGATTCGATCTTTTATGGGAATTAGTCGAAGAAATGGTTAAAATCGAGGGTTACGTAACGCTTATGACTTTGACTACGGTTATGAGGAGGCTTGCGAAAGCTCGTAGATATGAAGAGGCTATAGGGGTGTTTAGGGAAATTGAGCGGTTCGGGGTTGAGAAGGATATTGAGTCGATGAATGTTTTGATAGATACTTTGGTGAAAGAGCATAGTGTTGAAAATGCTCACAAAGTGTTTTTGGAGTTTAAGGGTTTTGTTGAACCGAATGCGAGTACTTTTAACATGTTGGTGCACGGCTGGTGTAAGCATCGGGAGGTTGGGAAGGCAAGGGAGGTTGTTTCGGAGATGGAGAGAGAAGGGTTTTCGCCGGATGTGTTTTCGTACACTTGTTTAGTCGAGTTTTATTGTCGCGAGAAGGATTTTCGACAAGTGGATTTGGTTTTGAATGAGATGGAAGAGAAAGGAGTTTTACCTAACTCGGTTACGTATACGATCGTTATGCATGCTTTGGGGAAGGCTAAGGAGTTGAATAAAGCGTTAGAGGTTTACGAGAAAATAAAACGAAACGGCTGTGATTATGATGCTTCCGTTTATAGCTCGTTGATATTTATTTTAGGTAAATCAGGTAGGCTAAAAGATGCGCGTGAGGTGTTTGATGAGATGCCGAGGAGAGGTGTTAATCCGGATAAATTGGCTTATAACACTATGATTGCTATCGTTTGCGAGCATTCACAAGAGGAGAATGCGCTAAAGTTGTTAGGCGAAATGGAGGAGAGTGGATGTAAGCCTAATACTGTCACGTACGCCCCTTTATTGAAACTGTTTTGTAAGAAACAACGTATGAAAGTGCTTTCGTTTTTGTTGAAACACATGTTTGAAAATGGGGTTAGTATTGATCTTGGGACTTATACGCTTTTGGTTCGTGGGTTGTGTAATAGTAAAAAACTTGAGCAGGCGTGCTTGTTTTTCGAAGAGATGGTGATGAGGGGGTTTGTTCCGATGGATTGTACGGTTGAGATGTTGAAGAAAGGGTTAGAGAGAGAGGGTATGCATACAGCAAAGGCGCGGGTTGAAGAATTGAGTTTACAAGCAAAATCTTAGAAAAATAAGGCCCATTTTTGCTGGCAGCTTTAAGCGAAAAAGAAATACCATTTTGTGGTTGCTCCGATTTCATGGAAATTGAGAGTTTTTAATTTTTTTGTCTTCAATTTTGGCCAAGTATTTTGGAGAAATTCTCCTTATGGGGTGTGTTTTAAGGCTTTTGTGCTGGTTGTGAACAAATTTTTTGAACAATGTGCGATGAGAATACTAAGAAAAGCAAGGTTTTAAATCTTCACCCTCATTTATCTTGATTACTTTTTTTTGTTCAAATTTTCATCATGCTATTTTGGGGATTGCTAATTATGATTATTGTCTTTTGATAGCTATCTTGGTGAAAAAAAATGGTGAGAAAACGAAATTTCAAGCAGATGAGGTTGTTTATGGAGGTAATGTATGTTTTTTTCTGCTTAAGTTGAACTTATACAAGAAAAAATTGAAGAAAGGATAAAGTTACTCCTTCATTTTCTGAATATCTTCTGAGAAACACTTTCTTTTCAGAAAGGCATCTATCCTAATGGATTCTTAAAGAACCCCAAATTTACTTCTAAACCCGACCAGTTCGTTATATCTTATAGATGATTGTAAAGTTGGTTTTTATAACCCATTCTACATGAAGAATAAAATAGCGCATATCATAATCAATTCACTATTTCCTTATCATTCATTGGTGCATACCAGCTTCCGTATCACAATTTTTTGAAGTACTTGGAATATGTAATTAATGAATCTTTTCTTTGCTCTTCCTGTAAAATGAATTTACTCTAATTATTGTTCAAATCTGTACCTTATAGAAGACTTTTTACTTGTTATAGGGTCCCCTCTTTCTTCACAGGAATTAGCTTTGAATAAGCTCAGCTTTGTAAGCTGATGGAGGCGTATCTGTCGCTCGCTAACCGATAAAAGTTAGTGTTTCTTTTTTCCCTTCTCAGTTTAATCACTTTTAGTTTAGTTTCCCTTTTTCTAATCCTTTCCTTCTAATATTTTCCTTGTGTAGAAGTTATAACATTGTAATCACAAGATTAAATTCCTTGATTAAGTGGATCCCGGTTTGGCATGTCTTGAAGTTCTGTGCGAGATAATGAAGTTCCGAAAGATTTCAGGTGACTAAACTATGATGCATTTCCATTATTATACTAAGCGGACTTCTTGGGTTGTGTCTTGGAACTTTCTACAGCGAATCTGGAACCATTGCAAGAAACGCGTTTACTGAAACTATTTTCCTTCAAATTTTAATAAGTTTAGTTTCTTGAGAACTATTATTGGTATTGAACGGGAAATGAAAATGAAAATGAAAATGAAAATGACACTAATAAAAAGAGCCTCTCAACCCATCAAAACGAGAACAAGACCAGTGACTTCCCAAAAGTTCACAATATTGAACTTATGCTTGGTGTTAAAATTTGTTGCTTATGAAATTGAAAATGTTAAAACTTTCAAAAACATTATAAGCTCAATTGTCATAATTGACAAAATTGAGGTTGCCAGAAAGGCAGAAAACAGTAGCTATATTAAAATCTGAAAAGTTCTTAGACAGGTTTTTTTTTTTTCCAGCATCTGTTTTCTTACCAAGTGTGCCAACTTCATTTTGCAGGATTGAAAGCACTCCAAGGCAGGCCAATCAACAAGGAATATTTTTCTGTCTAGAGATTCTTTGTTTATTAGAGTGTGTCAAAATAATCATTTGTGAGTTAGCTTTTTGTTTTCAATGAATGGGGAAGCAATAGAACAATGGGACTTATGTATACTCAATTACAAGAGTGATAGCAACATTACATAAAAAATTAATCTCATGAGGGATGATATTCTGTAAATACATCAATCTCTGTATATAGGGATGTTATGGTCCATCTGTAAATACAACTTTTTATCTTTTTTATTGTTTCCTATTTACATTTTGTTAATAAAACATTATATAAAATCCTCTGCTGTATAGGTTGTCCGGGTTACGTTACGTGCATGTATTTATTCTCGTGTTCTTCATCTCTTAAGCTTGTATTGTTTTTCCTTTTCCTTTTCCGTTTCTTCTTTAGTTATATTTTCGATCGTCTCGCTTATAAATTACCATGTCCATTTCCATTCTTACCCTGCACTGCTGAGGGGTATATAATATACCAGTGGCTAATTACCCTTTCCAGTTAGTTTGTAATCATTTTGTATTATATTTTTCTGTGACAGGGGGTCTGTGTACTTAAATAATCAAACATATCATATGATTTATTCAGAAGAGTCTTCTGTTACTGTTTCATTTTCTAAATAGAAAAATGAGAGAATAAATGATGATAAACATCAGGAGTTGTCCCAAATGCAGCATGCTTATACCATCATCGTGTCTAATTATTAGATTAAATTTCTACTTGTCAAAAGTATGCACGTTTTGTTTATTTCCATTTTGTTTACTCATCCTGAATAATAATTGTCTAATGTTATCATATTAGTAATCACATAATGTGAAATTTATGCCTGTTTACTGATCCTAACACATTTGACTGGCATTCTGGACAATCTGCGACTCTCTTTAACTTTTCGATTATGATGTTGTTTCGATGAATTCAACTACATTGAGGCAGACGTAATGATCTTTTATTACAGTTGAATTAGAAAACATGCAACTTGCTAATTACACTACCGAAAAGATAAAAGCTTAATTTTAGATGTAAAATCTGTTACTAAAATTCAATAAGTTGTATTTTAAAAAATACATAAAAGTTACTAAAACATCAGATATGAACATTTAGATATATGAGCCATTAATTATAAGTTTTTTTTCTCTTTTTTGAGTCCTATAAGAACCTTTCAGATAGCGGGCCTTAATTACAACTACACGACCAAATTCTGCTATGGAATGAGCTTATTTGCGGTCCAAAAAACTGGATTTATTTAAATTTTAGTATAGAGTCCAAACTTATTTAAGTTTTAGTTTATTCCAATATAAAATTCAAGATTTTCATCTGTTTTTATATATTTATCTGTTTTTTAAAATACAAATTATTGAATTCTAGTAACATATTTTACATCTAGAATTAAGCTTTTACGTTTAAATAAACTTCTACATATAAAATATAAATTATTGACTCAAAACTCGTTATTTTCATATATTTTCATATTTTCTTATGTTTTTAAAAATACAAATTATTGACTTATAGTAATTGATTTTAAGTCTAAAATTAAGATTTCACGATTAAATAAACTTCTACATGTAAAATATAGATTATTGACTCAAAACTCATAATTTTCATATGTTTTTACATTTACATCTGTTTTTGAAAATGAAAATTATTGACTTATAATAACAGATTTTACGTTTAAAATTAAGTTTTCATGTTTAAATAAACTTCTACTAGTAAAATGTAGATTATTGACTCGTACAAATACAAATTTTAACGTTTCATCTGTTTTTATATTTTGTACTAAAACTTAAATAAGTTGTATTTTTGGACTTATACTTAATAAAAAGATCAAAAATTGAACCAAACATAAAATTGTCCTTGAATGCTTTGAGTTCCTATAAAAAAAAAGGTTATGATGTGAATACTAAACTATAGTTTCGTTTAGTCTCAGTAACTCTCCTTTCCAAAACATTTCGTTTTAGCCTTTAAGAAAATGAAAAAAAAATGCAATATCAAAGCAATGGGTAAATTATGGTTTAGTGACCTGAGTTTTGATAAACTTTAGGATAAGTGACCTAAGTTTTTGTAATTTCGGTTTTGTGACCTAAATTTAATTTTGTTAGCAATTTAGTGACCTGACATCCTATTTTTCGAAAAAAAAAAATATTTCTTGCTAAAAAGACTAAAATACCCTCAGATTTTACCATTTTAGTTAACATACGTGAGGACACATGATAGCACGTGTAACGCATTACGTCCACTGAATTGACGCAAGGTCACTAAAACAATACAAAAGTTAAACTTAGTTCACAAAATCGAAATTGCAAAAACTTAGGTCAATTATCCTAAATTTGACCAAAATGCAGGTCACTAAACCATAATTTACCCTCAAATCAAATAGTCTCGGAATATTTCTAATTAATTCGTTAAGCAACTCATCAAATTTTATTCTCTTGGTGCCTTCATAAAAAAAAAAAAAATGTATACTCATCTCGTATTTAGAACGATGACTTGATGAAATTGGATCTGATCGTATCTGTATATAAAGGAACCATAAAATTAATTATGAACCATATAAATTGTGAGAACTACTATATAAAGGAAAATGGAATAGAATAAATAATTTTTAGAACGGGTAACTTTCACATACCCCATAAATAATAATGAGAATAGATGTGAAATGGAACAAAAAAATGATATCACTATATTTGTGGTTGTTATTATCCAATCTATTTGGTGGTTGAATTACTTCAATGCATGGAAAGAGACGTAACAAGGTGATGGTTAACATGCATATTATTATAAATATACTATAATACACACACATTACACATACACATTGTGTATATAAATAAAGACATAGTATTAATGTTGTAAATAATGGTAAAGATACGTCTGAGCAATGCCATATTTACCAGAAATCTTGCATCTACTGATTGTTAAAACTCAAAGACAACGTATTGATCATACGTTTTGATCTTCATTTGCATCAACTTTTAACAAAATAGAGTTTTCGAGTAGTAAAATCGACCAGCGAAAATAGCTTCCGAACATGATTGGTATGTTGAATTTGAAGTCTTACGTACATAGGAATTATACATGTGAGCAAAGCTTTCTGTTTTTAACTGACAAAGTATTTGAAATGTGGATGGTGCCACCCAAAGGTTCCGACTACTTAGTCCGGACTGAAAATTACTAGCCTTACATGCTTTCTCGCTCTTTATGTCTTGTGTGATACGCCTCTCTTTCTCGATGTTGCATTAATGCAATTTCTATAATCGTAACATGCATTTAAAGAATGAGGAGTTGCCGAGTTGAATTAACTCATTAATTACATTATCCATTGAAGAATTCATGAACACCAAATATTTAGACATTCTCTTAAAGGAAAACGAAATGAAAAGGAAATGAAGTAAAAGCTTCGTTTGGATCCAAATCATGCAATTTCACATAGTCATGCGTTTTTTGTATCATAGGTTTAAATATTATTTGTTACGTTGAATAATTTCACTAGCAATAAAAAAAAAGGCAAGATAGCTAGCTAGTAGTTTATAAACTTCATGTGTGTGGAAATCAAAATGAACTGTTTTAGTGACGATTGGGGCATATTTCACAGTAGTATTATGTATATAATTGGCAGTGGAAAAAATATTAAACGGGTGTTTTCTTGTAGACAAAAAATTATTGCCGTTTAAAAGAAAAAAAACAGTATCGCAATGTTTCTCAAGTCAATTCCCTGGCATATATATGTATGTTCTTGTGTACGATCACCACTACTTTTGGGTACTTCTACATTTTTTTTTATAATTACTTTTAGTTGATTATCCTTATGCTAGTGGCAAGATGACTTGTAGACGGTCCTCCTTGGTCTGAAAAAAAAAAAATACGGACAACATCTTGATTATATTTTTAATATATTGGATAATTAAAATAAAAATATTAAATATAAATTGGTTCACGATATATTACAATAACTCAAATGGTATAATGGTTTGATATTCAACATAGGATATCATGAGTTCAAAACTCGTAATTAATAATTTTTTTATTTTGATTTGTATTTATCGAGAAAAAAAAAAGAAAAATTATCAAAACATACAACTTTTCAAGTCTAATTAATAAAAGCTAAAAAGCAAAACTTTTATTTCCAAAACATACAACTCTAATAAATATGTAATGAATGTGTGTAATTGTATATTTGTATGTTTAGAGAATAAACTTTTAGCTGTTGTATGTTGATTGTATGTTTTGATCATTAGTAAAAAAAAAAATGGAATTTCAGACATTTCGATATATGGGCGGCATCCGTTCTAATTCTTATCTTTTCACTATTTAAATTGCTCTAACTGGGAAAAATAATAGTGTAACGGATGAGGATCAGTTGTAATGGGAAAAAAATTGAGTGGATAAAATAACATCAATAAGTTGGAAAAAGACAGGTTTCTAATGAGTTGACATTCAACTTGGTAGGTGACCAATATTAACAAGTCACTTACAAAAGGCTTTTCTTATTGCCTACTGAATTGACACTACAAAATAATATTTGATTTAGTAAAAGTCAAAAGTTGTCACAAGTCTATCGTTAATTTAAAAATCTGTCAAAAATCGGTCGTAAATTGACTAAACTGTCACAAATCCGTCACAAAAACCGTCGTTAATAAGCTCGTAACAAAAAATACCGTCACTAATCCTATCGTTATTTGAGTATTTTTTTTTTAGTGTTGTGCAGTCACGTTAATGTCTAAGTTCACTAATTATCGTGCTTAACAGTAGTTAACACCCACCTTTGTTTAGCTAAGCACTATACTTAATTAATTACTTATTATGGAGAAATTAGCCATACCGGGCCACAATTTAAATCATCCCCCCTCCGCCATTTTTGACAAAAATAGTTTCTCATATTTAATTGTTCATTACGAAACTATATGCAATTTTAACCGCTTTATAACTTATATTAAAATTGGCGAAATAATTTTTTTTTAAATCTAATCATAAAATTTAACAATTGAACTATATGATCAACTTTTGAAAATTTTCATTCTGACAATTTTGATACAAGTTCTTGACCGGTTAAAATTACATGCAGTTTCATAATAAACAATTAAATATCAAAGAAGGGACTACGGATTTACTTTTTGCAAGTAACGTCAAGTTTTCCCTGTAAATTAATATTAGAGATTTTATACATATATTATTAAATATGACGGATACTAGGGATAAAGACATGTGAATATAAATCCTTTAGCAAGTTTTGATTCTTTTTTTTTTTTTTTTTTTAACAGGGCCAACCTCTATTGAAACAAAAATCGAGTTCATGCCAAGGAACAAGCCTCCATGGCTAGCTTAAAAACTGACAAAATAACACAGCAAAACAAACTGCTGATAGAAACAAGATCAAACTAGAGAAAATCTAAGAAACATACTTAAAACCTCAAAATGCATACAAAAACAACTATTTCATAAGTTCATAAACCATGCCAAACACACCGCTCCCATTAACCTCCGGAAGTTTTGATTCTTTTGAATATTAAATTGTAGACCAAAAGAATGACTTCAAACGGATAACAAACAAGCCTAAAAGAAAAAGGAGGAGAGAGACACATAAAAGTTGAAATTCCAAATACCTTTGACTGCCTCGTAATATTCTTGATTTTATAGCTTTTTAATTCTTCAATTAAGCAAAAAAAGAAGTGCACTAGATTTTATTTTGGTAACTTTATGGTTTTTTGACCAGTTGGGGATATTTTTTCAGAGAAAAATCGTCTAATTACCTTTTTCTTTAAGAAACAAAACATTGTTAATCAATCATACATTGTATCAGCTTTGGGATTTGTAATGGTTTATAGACATGTTAGTGATGATGTGTTTGTCCTATTTATGAAGTTACGAATAATTAAGCTTTATTATTTCTTACACAAACATGAAACAACTATATTACTTTTCCCCTTGATCAAAATGTTGATATACCATATCTTAGCGTTAATATCTGAACCATGCATATATATACGTAAAAGAAATGTGAAAATTTATTTGAAATTTGATAGTATAGAATTAATTATAGATTTATACTTAATGGTATCAATGTCATTATGCCAACCTCATAATATTATAAGTCGGATTTTTGTGTTTCATGTTTTGACAATTAATTACAGCATTTAGCACCATTACAAAATAAGATGCAACCGTTTCTAGAAAAATAAACTTATCTTCTTATACTAATCTGAGTACTCGATCGTTTACATATTAAATTTACTTTAATCTTTTATATTGCCATAATGTGATGATCAAGTCCCACATTAGAAGAAACCATTATTATAAGGGAACATATCGTGTAAAATTTGTACTTAATCAAAGGGACAAGACGTCACTGAACATATCGTGTCATAATGTGATTTCAAATCATTGATTTGAACAAATATGCATCGAAGTCCACTCATTTATATACATACTCCATGCTTACTAAATTAATGGGAAATCTAATAATACTTGATCCGTATGTCCACATATGTACTAGTAATCGCTGCACACACGTTACGTGTACGACGTGTAGTGATGTGTATATATGATCTGGATAAATAATAATACAAAAATCATGCAAAAAATATGTATTATTAGATGGTGGTATTTCGTTATTTTAATTTTTTTTAAAAGGATGAAGACAACAGGATTTTAAGAAAAAACAATGAATCATAGCAGTATATATATATATGATATATCATAAGAAGGGTTCCGTGAAAATGAAAAACAAATACTACATATATAATAAAATCCGGTTGTTTTCACTTAGATCTTTGTAAAATTTGTGACATTGAGCCATGTAAATAATTAAGAATTTCGGGACGTACTGGAATATAATGTTCCCTGCTAATGAGAAATTTCCCGATATTCAAAATTATTTGACAGGGCTTATATAACACGTTTCTTGTCCATTCGAAGTTCGATGGTGACATGAATTTATCATTGATTTTTGAGGTAAGCTAGGAATGGTCAGGTGGGTTGCCGAATTTATATAAACTATTATATTAAGTGAAATAATGAAAAAATTGAGTGATACAAAATCATCGTTTTAACTTTTAACCATATTTTAGTGAAGATGCACGGTTAAAAATTAAAAAAATGAGAATTATTAAAATTATAGGGTGACATGGCCCGATGTTCTACACTTCGGTTTCCATATTGTTACTAGTATTTTCATGCTAAAGATAGTTCAACAATAAAGTAACACGTACTATGAATTAGCTTAAATCGGCCAATTATAGCAGTCCTTAATGATAAAACTGATTTGGGACCCAAATTCGATTTTTATTTCAAGTAACCATCCTTGTCAAATCTATTCATTTTGGTCAATGGATGTTTGTCCATTATTCAAATAAAATTTTGAAACTCCATTGAAGCATAAATTTGGTTTATGGGACCGGAAATTAGGCTAAGCAGCGTTAGCTAATTAAATCAAATAAATTTCATCAATGCTAAAAGGATATAGTTACATTTTCAAATGAGGAATCTTTAGTGCCCTACATGCTACAAATTACAATCATAAGTTTGGTAGCAGTGAGCCAAATTTAGCTAATTAATATAGTCATGTAATTGTATATTAAGTGAGTTAATTTGTACCGTAAGATCAGTCCAATATCTCAAAATTACCATACTTCTACAAAGAAAATAGTGTGTTTGCTCAGGGTATACCAGCGCACCTCGTCCACGCGATGCGTGGTGTAACGCGTGGATTAGTGATAACATTTTCACACAACAAATGTTTGTTTTACTGGAAAAACTCAAATTACAGTAAATTTTTGATAAAAAAAAATACAAATATACTACTAATAAAAACGGAATTAATTGAATTTGATTAAAAATAAATTAAAGTATCTTAACAGTGAGTTTCAGATTGTGAAGTTTTCTATCAAAAATATATATAGAGAGAGAGATGAAGATGTGAATGAGTTATTCTGAAAAATGAAAAGTCAGTTATTTTGGAAAGAAGCAGATATTTAGGGGTTGTTTCTTTTTTAACCGTTCATCAGTTATTTTGGTCTTTTGTATTTTATTTATTTATAATTTATGTTAATTAAAAGAGTTTTAATTAATTATTGTTTCAAGGCCTCATAAGAACCCTTGACATAAATTAATAGTACAGATATAATTCCTTGTAATGATAATTAATAATGTGAGTTTGTGTTGTAAGACCAGTTGTCAAACGGTCAAATGCTCAAAGCTTGCGTATTATATAAACTTGTTAGTTCAATAATATAATAATTCAACATAGCTAGGCCTTCACCATCTTGTAATTTATGCAATAGATTTTTGTAAATTTGTAATTACCCCACATATATAGTATTAGTAATAAATCATTTCCTTTTGCCACATGGAACTATACACCCAACTACTGGAGATCATTTTAATTTCATTGATGTGATATTTTTGCAAGTTTTTGTAATTAAACTTTTTTACGTACGTACTTTATTGTTTCTTAGCAAGGCACAATAAAGTAGACATATATTTCTTAGTAGTTCTGAACATTAGAATTAAAGAAGAAAAAGAAAAGACCTTGTTTATTTATGTATTATAAAATAATGTTTGATTCAGTGAGAGTCAAAAGCTGTCACAAGCCTGTTGTTAATTTTAAAAACTGTCACAAATATGTCGCAAATTGACTAAACTGTCATAAAGCCGTCACAAAAAACGTCGCTAATAAGCTCGTAACAAAAAATACTGTCACTACACTACAAAAAAATACAAAAATACCGACGGTATTACTGACGGTATTTTTTGTTACGAACTTATTAGCGACGGTTTTTGTGACGGTTTTATGACAGTTTAGTCAATTTGCGACAGATTTGTGACAACTTTTTAAATTAGCGACAGACTTGTGACAGATTTTGACTCTCACTAAATCAAACATTATTTTGTAGTGCTAATACCGTCGATATTTGAGTATTTTTTTTTTTTAGCGTTTAAAACGTAAAAAAATAAAATAAAATAAAATAAATTGAGAAGCCCTTTAAGTTTATCAACTCAGCTAGCCTAGCTAGTAGCCAGTCTCATGTAGCTATATATATATTGCTAACAACAACATATATAGCATAATTATTCGAAAATTTCATGCTTTGAGTTTACACTTCGTATAAAGACTATAGTATAACTGTATAATATATAGTAGTAAAAAGAATGTTTACGAGTTATTATCTACTAAAACATAGCCTACTTAGTTTTAAAAAGTTCAGTCAAATCTGGCTTTGAGCTCATAGATTCGGCTCCTGCTACTAAAGTTTACTCTTTGGTATAATTAGGTTATAGGTATAGAATAGTAATTGCATTATTTTTTATAGTATTGTGTACACAATTTTATTTTATTTTTTCATATCGGGGCCTATGTTAGTGGGTAGAGTAAGACTAGTAGTCAAGAGAAAGACATGTACCCAAAGCTCGTACACAAATTAAATTGGTAACATAAGCTATCTCATTAATGATAAGTATTAATAGCCATAACTACCAATGAGTGCACTGTTTTTATAATTAATAATCATCGTTTTGAGTTAAACCTAATTCGTAACCATCACAATTCGAACGCTAATGGTGAGCGTGATATACTCGGCTATCAACCAGTTGGAGCAAATATTTTTGCTGGTACTACTTAGTTAAGAGTCAAGAAAATAAATTCCAAGTTGAAATAAGTTTTCACCGCGGTGGTGGGACTGAGGGTGAAGCAGGTAGGGCTGGACGAAAACCCAGAAAAACAGAATTGAACCGAAAAAAAGCGAAACTTTTTCGTGTCGGTTTCGGTTTACAATAAAATCGAACCGAAAAAGACTGAAAAACCAAAAATAAAACCGAAAAATAACCGGAAAAACCCGAAACCGGACCAAAAAAAACCGGTCCGGTTCGGTCCAAAAAATAAAAATACCGAAACCAAAAAAAATCAAACCGAAAAATATGCTCTGTTTCGGTTTTGCCAAAAACCGAACCGATCCGAACCCAACCCTGGCAGCAGGTACGACCGTATCGAGCCTCGCGATTCCGATGTATTTTAAGGGCCCCACAACGTCGACAAAAAATAATAAATACATATAAAAAAAGTATACTTGTAACTATATGCTAATAAATAAATAAAAAATAAGTGAAAAAACACAATTATTTTTATATTAATGATTTTTTTTGAGAGTTAATATTCAATTAAACTAATATTAATATATATTATATAGAAATTTCATACTTAGTCGAAAAAAACGCATGTTTTTTTTTTTTCCTGTTCCGGACAACAAAAATCTCATCACCATCACTGAACACATACCATAGTTTTTATTGTGGCAAAAAAATTATAATAACATTTATATCTGTAATTAAATTGTTGGGTCGTAAGAAGTGATAGTGTATACAACAGAGAAACACATAATACCCGAAAATTGGGACAACTGTTGGTGCTTTTGTAACAAAAACAATAAAAACCTAGGGTTTATCCTGTACAAACCTCAAAAGCTTTAAAAGTTTCCCTCTTTTCGGTTCCAATGCAGAATATCATAAATATATTATATGTTTGCATAAACAAAATGGTACTACAATAGTACATTGGTAAAAAAATTTGGCAGAGTGAAATTAAATATATAAATATAGCTACCTTTCAAAAAAAAACAAAAAACAAAAGATATATAGCTTAAACTGCATTTTCATCACTTTGGTGTAACTTCACAGTCACATCACATGTGTATATATAAAGACCAGATATTCATGTCACTCGATTTATTACGTACGTACGTACGATTTTGCTAAGATAATTAGTAAATCCGTTGGTATTTAATTTTTACTTATTAAACTATATGTAATTTTAATTGTTTTTTAATTTGTATTAAAATTATCGGTATGAATTTTTTTAAATCTAATCATAAAATTTAACATCTAAACTATATTATCAACTTTTAATTTTTTTAATTCCGATAATTTTAATACAAGTTATTAGCCGATGAATATGGCACGTATTTGGTAAATGTATAATTAAATATTGATAATATTAACAGACAATAATATAGAGTGACATGCTTGAGCATGTGTATTGGCCGATATATATTTTGGGTAAGTTTGGCCGATGTATATGTAACTAACAAAACATACAAATACTATCAAACAAAAGTATGTGACAAATTAATTTGGACTGGCCAAATAAATAAAAATGATGAACTTCTAGTTTATTCGCTCATATGGATACATTTTTCCTGATGAGTTTCTCTGAAAATGTTTTTATGAAATATTTTTACTTGGGTATTTTTTTAATATGCATTAAAAAAAAAAACTATTCCCCAAACATTCCCTACAAATTAAAGCAGAACGAAACCCCAAAAAAAAAGAGAACAAAACCCAATAAAGAATAGAAAGGGAAATAGTAATTAAATAAATAATATTATATTATATTTATGAGAAAAAGAGATAAACAAAATAGTAAAAAAAACAAATAAAAAAAACTATGCTACATATATGTACACACCTTCTTTTTATCTTTTCCTTGTCCTTCTCTTTAAACTGCTTTTACTTTAATAGAGAAGACCAAAATAGCAGATTTCACGGGCAGCTTATTTAATGTCGTTTTATTGATTTTTAACTCGTTAAACGACTTACCCCAGTCATTTTAGCCTGCCCCGGTTTTTCTTGGTGGGGTTTTAGTTAAAAGAAATGGTCTCCGTATTTTTAATTAAATTTCTATTTGATCTTCATACTTCTACTTATAACAATTTACGTATCAAAGTTTAAAAAATGTTAGAATTTGTTTTCCTTTTAGCTGAGTCGGCATGTTGATATTTCCTTTTTAGCGTAAGATGCCATATTTATTCATAACTATTTAATATTTTGCGAAGATGGCTCCATAGTAACCAAATTGTTCAAAATTCGATAAAACCGAAAAATGGAATAGCTTGCTGAAACCATTAATATACAAACTCAAGGCCTATGTAAACAAGGACAACAAGTCTATCCGCGGAAATTTTTCAAAAAAATTGATCTAAGTTGATTTTCACTTTATTCCCTACGACTCTCAACCTTTTAATTAACACCCTGTTAAAAAAATATTCTACAATTATATTTATCTAGTGTCGAAAAATCTTGGTACCCGTTCAAAAACAAATCAGCCCAAAATATCGAAATAGATTATTAAACTAATGATCTTCATACTTTGCTTACTAATTCAACTATAACATAAGTATTTGATAATAATATTTTCAACCGTCGTGACCTTAATCTAAACTATTTAGAATTACTTTCCAATACAAGAAAAAGTTGTTATTCAATTCTGATGCATTTCATAACATGGGACCTCGTAACTACACATTTTTGGTCTCGAACCATCCATGTTTTTAAGGTGTGATAGTCGTGTACCACAATCCTTAAACTGAATTAACCCCCGATCATTTATGTACAAGATTAGAAATAAAATATTTGTGATAACGTTTTATGTTGACAATGCTTCTAGTTTAGTCATTGAAGTATAAAACAAAACCTCATTTTGTATTGAAATTTTATGTTGACAATGCTTCTAGTTTAGTCATTGAAGTATAAAGCAAAACCTCATTTTGTATTGAAGCTTTTTAAAATCAGGTTGTAAGGCCGGATCTTGTCTCTCATATTCTTTATCTCATTTCGTGTCCACTTACCTTTTTAACCTAAAAAAATTGTTAAATTTTTTTCCATAATTACGGTTATATATTGATACACACCAACAATTATTTTTAAGAGAACAGCATCACACAATTTAATTTAAAATAAATAAAAAAACTAGTATAATCTAATAAGTGAAATTAAAAAAAATCATTTAGAGCAATATTATGTATAATTATCATAAAGTTTGTATATAATATATTATAAAAGTCTATAATAGTGTAATTTTTTTAATTTTTTTTAAATTTTAACAAAAATAAGAAAAAAGACACGAAAAAGAACAGAGAATAGAGGACATGAGATGTGGACTCAACTTTTGTACATTTTGTAATACAATTTGGGGGCATTAAGTGTTTCAAGTAAACCTTTGAGGATCAAATAAGTGTTTATTCCCCTTTTAATAGCTTTATTCTGTTCAAAAACAATGTAAAAAATACTAAAATTCACTATTCTAAGCATTAAAACATCTCTCTCTCTCTATCAATCTCTATCTCTGTGGTCACTCTTCTTCTAAATTTACTGTTATTAATTTGTTTACATTCTTATTATATACTAGTATTAGTATATACACTCTACTCTCATCTTTTCATATAACTAAAAAGAGTCAGTTTTTAGGGCACATTTAGAAAATTCCTCTTGAGAAGTTGAATTTTTTTAGTACAATTTGGGAAATATAAGAGATGCCCATTTTTAGTTTGCTCAATATATTTAATGGGTCTTGCTTGTTTGGCCTTTTTTCTTAAGCTCATTGCTACTTTACTCTCATATCCAAAAACCCAAGAAAGAAATTATTTTTTAGGACAAATTAAAGTTCATTTATACTTAGTTGTGGAGACAGAGAGATCTTGTTTCAGTTTGGTTGAATTTAAGAAATACCCATTTTGAGGTTACTCCAAATTTGTGAAATTTGAGAGTTTTTTTTTTTTGGCCAAGTCCTGAATTATACACTATTTTGGAGGTGAGGCAAATTTGGTGAAAATTTTCTTATGGGGTGGGTTTAAAGGCTTTTATGCTGATTTTGAATAAAAATTTGGAACAATGAGAGATGAGAATACTAAGAAAAGCAAGGTTTTTGATCTTCACCCTCACTTGTTTTGATTTTTTTTCCTTCAAATTTTCATCATGCTATTTATGGATTGCTAATTGTGATTTTTGTCTTTTTGATAGCTATCTTGGTCAAAAAGTTTGGTGAGAAAATGGTTCAATATCAAGAGCAAAACAGAGGAATTTCAAGCAGATGAGGTTGTTTATGGAGGTAATATACTACTTTTCTTTCCTGCTTAAAACAATGAAATAAGGTTAAAATTACTCCTCCTTCATTTTCACTTTATGAATATCTTGTGATAAATGCTTTTTTTCCAGCTTTTAGTAGCTTATGGCTTACCTAAGTACCTAATATTAGTCCTTTTTAGCTTATGATAGTCTAAACTCTAAAGATTGTACCACAACTCTATTATTTATTTATTTTATGTCAAAAAAATTCACAATTAATTAATTATTGAAATTGTCTATCAGGTGGTGATGTAGAATGGAGAAAAAGCTTTTCAGAGAGGGAGCAATGTACAGTTAAGAAAAGCAGAAGAGGTAGTAATCTCTACCAAAATTTTGACATTTTGTGTTTATCATCAATGCCTTTTTTTCTTTTTTACCTTCCATATGATGATTAACTGTTTCAGTACTTGGTACTTTCAATTGAAATAGCAGAAAAATTAACCAAAAACACAGAGAGGGTTCGTCGAAGAAGAGTTGATCTTGACCATCCTCAGATTATAAATGTGCACAACTATAGGTTTGTTCACTCTTTTTCGGTATTGTTAAATCTAAGTTGCACTATTTTTAGTTATGAACATATTATAATTCTTGTTTTCCACTGTATCGCGCAGCATGTTCGTGGCTACATGGAACGTTGGTGGAAAATCTCCCTCGAATAATTTAGATCTTGATGATTTTCTTCATTCAGCTCCTCCCGCAGACATTTATGTTCTTGGGTAAATATTTTAAGTATCTTGAAGTACGTTCTCTTGGTAAAAATAAACTCAGTGAGTCACTATTATTTGGTAACGCTATACGAACAAAAACCTTTTAGGGTCTTATTTGATGGCATCTTTTAAGCTCATTTTTGTTCCCCCCCCTAATATTTGATTCCACCCGGCTGATCATCTTACAAAACTGAGTTATTTTTTGGTTTTTTCGCCTGATTAGGCTAGAAACTTTGATCCGGGTGAGCTCAAATTTTTTCGCACCCTAAAATATTATAGCTTATTTGTTTGAAATCTGTAACTAAATGCCAGTTGTGACGATTAAATTCGTAAGAAAATGTCATTTGTAAACCGTTTTAAAAAAAAAAATCCTTAATATTTTATTTATGATTTAGGTTTCAAGAAATAGTGCCTTTAAACGCGGGCAACATCCTTGGCGCCGAGGATAACGGTCCGGCTAAAAAGTGGCTATCTCTAATCCGAAAAACCTTAAATAACTTACCCGGATCTAGCGGGAGCGGATGCTACACCCCCTCACCCATCCCTAACCCTATCGCCGAATCTGACGTGGATTTTGAGGGATCCACGAGGCACAAATCCTCGTTTCTACCCCGCCGATCCTTCCAGACGCCGTCCATTAGGAGAGAGAATGATCCTCGCCTCGATAGGCGATATAGTGTATGTGATCGCTACATTTTCGGTCATAGGCCTAGCGATTATGACCCAAGTTCAAGGTCAGGTCATAGGCCCAGTGACTATGACTCCAGTTCTCGTTCGAGTCATAGGGCTAGCGACTATGACCCAAGTTCAAGATCGGGTCATAGGGCCAGCGACTATGGTCATAGGGCTAGTGATGCCTCGTTTAGTCAAAGGGCAAGTGATGCTTCATTTGGTCATAGGCCAAGTGATTTAAGGCCAAGTGATTTTGGGCATAGGCCTAGCGATTATTCATGGGGGAACAGGCATAGTGTTTCCTCGAGGTGGGGTTCGTCGGATGAGGATTTTTGGGCGGGGAATTCGCCAAGCACCGTATTGTATGAGGAGAGAGAGGATGGAGACATGAGGAGGGGGAATTCTAGATATTGTTTGGTTGCGAGTAAGCAAATGGTTGGAATCTTCCTCACAGTTTGGGTCAAGAGTGACCTAAGAGAACACGTTCGTAACATGAAGGTCTCTTGTGTTGGAAGAGGATTGATGGGCTATCTTGGAAACAAGGTACCATTTTGACAAATTCATAATATGTTTTCAGTAAAGGATGATTCATTTATGCAATGTTCATTAAACGATATAACAGTCCCATCTAGACCATTGTGCATAAAAATCAATATGCTTCTTGAAAATCACTTTATTTGAAGCTAATTGAAAATGAAAAAAGAAAAGAAAAACAGTCCATTGAAGTGTAAATGAAATCGGCCTAACAGCATGACACTTAAAAATCAGTCAATAAAGAGTATATCCGTCAAAAGTACCACTAAACAGGGAACAAGTTTATCTTTGTGATTTAAGACTATGACATTGTTTGATGGTAAGTTTCTGCAATTTTGTTAGTGCTAAAGTTGTTATGTTTAATCTTTGCAGGGGTCTATTTCAGTTAGCATGTTGTTACACCAGACAAGCTTTTGTTTCGTATGTACGCATTTAACTTCAGGACAAAAGGAGGGTGATGAGCTTCGTAGGAACGCCGATGTCATAGAGATTTTACGAAAAACGAGGTTCCCGAGAGTTAAAACTGCTGGAGATGACAAATTACCAGAACCAGAGACAATCCTGGAACATGAGTAATGCTCATTTCTTTACTATTAGTCTAATTTCGCTGTGATAGATATTTTTGTTTCATAAAGAAATTTTGAAACAAAATTTTGAAATACTCTGACCTGCATGACATAAAATTATTTAAGAATGATTATTCTATTAATTAGATTGGAATACCGCTTTCCTTTTTGTAAGTATTTTTTCCTTTAAAGTTTTAGCCTTTTTTACAGTCGAGTTATTTGGCTTGGGGATCTAAATTACCGAGTTGCCTTGTCCTACCGAACTGCTAAAGCGCTAGTGGAGATGCAAAACTGGAGGGCCTTATTAGAGAATGATCAGGCACGATTTTGTTTACCTGTAATATTATGTTTGTTAATTAAGATTCTACCTGTTCAGATTTTTAAACAAAATCATTGTGATTTTTGTTAGCAGTTACGGTTAGAGCAGAGACGTGGACGTGTTTTCAATGGATGGAAAGAAGGAAGAATATATTTCCCACCAACATATAAGTATTCTAATAATTCAGACAGATACTCAGGGGATGCTCACCCAAAGGAAAAACGACGAACACCCGCATGGTATACACTTTTTTCAACACTTGGGTAGCAAGTTTGTTTTCTAATAAGAAGCATTTTTAGTAAAGTACAAAAGGAATTGATTTTGGTTTTTAGGTGTGACCGAGTTCTGTGGCATGGAAGAGGTCTCCATCAATTATCGTATGTACGAGGAGAGTCGAAATTTTCAGATCATAGACCCGTATATAGTATTTTTTGGGCCGAGGTTGAGTCGTACCAAGGCCGCTTAAGGAAAAGCATGAGCAGTTCTAGATCAAGGATTGAGGTGGAGGAGCTTTTACCATATTCACATGGATATACCGAACTTTGTTTCTTTTGAGTACGTTTTCTTCTAATTTTCTCTTCTTTATTTTTCAAAATACTTCTAGTTAGTTTGTGCTAGTTATTTGTTTATGTTTGTCAAAATATGCTTTTTTAGTTTTTGTTAAGAGTAGAAGAACGACCAGAAAAGCATCTATCCTACTGGTTTATAAGGATCCCAAATTTATTTCTAAACTCGACCTTTTTCGTTATTTGCTATAGATGCTTGTTAAGTTGGTTTTCATAATCCTTTCTATATGAAGAAAAAAATAGTGCATTAGCATAGCAAAGTCATTATTCTTTTTTAACATTTCTTGGTGCATACCAGCTTTGTATTGTACAATTATTTGAAGTACTTGGAATATGGAATTTGTGAATCTTTAATTTTCTCTTCTTGTAAAGAATATTTACACCACTTATTGTCCAAGCCTGTACCTTATAGAAGACTTTTTACTTGTTATAGGGTCCCCTCTTCCTTCACAGGAATTAGCTTTGAACAAGCTCAGCTTTGTAAGCTGATGGAGACGTATCTGTTACTCGTTAACCGATAAAAGTTAGTGTTTCTCTTTCATGCTTAGTTTAATCACTTTTAATTTAATTTTTCCTTTTCTAATCCTTTCCTTCTGATTTTTTTTTTCTTGCAGGTGTATATACTATTTTTGGATGTCTAACTTCACACGACTTTACTCATGATGATATTTTAGGTTTACTCGCTGGCAAAAGTTGTAACATTGCAATCACAATATTAAATTCCTTGATTATGTGGATATCCCGGTTTGGCATGTCTTGACATTCTGTGCGAAACAATGAAGTTCCGAAAAAATTTCAGGTAACTAAACTATGATACATTTCCATTATTATACTAAGCGAACTTCTTGGGTTGTGTTTTAGAACTTTTCTACAGCGAGTCTAGAAACATTACAAGAAACACATCTACTAAACTGTTTTCCTTGAATAAATTAATTAATTTACTTTCTTGAGAACTATTATTGGTATTGAACGAGAAATGGAAATGGCATTAATAAAAAGGGCATATCAACCTGTTAAAATGAGACAAGACCAGCTCACAATTCAACATTGAACTTATCTTTGGTTTTAAACTTTGTTGGTGATGGAATTGAAAATGTTAAAACTTTCAAAACATTATAAGCTCATTGTCATACGAGTAGGCAGTGCCATATTAAATTCTGAAAAATGCTTAAACAAGTTTTTTCTTCTACCAGAATCTGTTTTCTTACCAAGTGTCCCAACTTCATTTCTGCAGGATTGAGAGCACTCCAAAGTGGGCCAAGCAACAAGGAATATTTTTTGTCTAGAGATTCTTTGTTTATTAGAGTGTCAAAATAATCATTTGTGTGGTAGCTTTTTGTTTTCAATGAATGAGGAAGCAATAGAACCAATAGAACTGATACTCATTACAAGAGTGATAGAAACATTACATCAAAAATCAATCTCATGAGGTTTCTTTTTCTCGTGTTGTTGCCCAATGATTTTACTGGAAAAAGGTAGTTTCTTGATTATTTCGTTATCGACACCTTGTTTGCTTTTCCTTACTTTATTTTTTTACTGTTTGGTGGAGAAGTATTGATTAAAGTAAAGTTAGTGTCACAGATTTGGCAGGTTTTATCGGGAGGAAAGCCATTATTGATGTTTAACTCATTTGAATGTTAACTCGTTATCAACATTAGTCTTTATCTTTTGTTATGTTACAGTTACTTTTATGATCCTAGAGGCCCACTTAAAAGTCAGTTTTACAGAATGTACTACTGTTGAACAAGTCAGAACGACCTTCCCCTTATCGTGTAGCTACTTGTTTGGAAGTAGCTTTTAAGCTAACTTATATGTTTTATTGAACTATTGAGCCACTAGCCCGGATGTTATCGAGGCTCATTGAGCGAATGAACTGGTTAACCCCTTTTCATTTCGTACTTTAGGAATTTGTTCGGTTGCCGAATTTAAGGGAAAAAAAAGGCTTATTAGGAGAAGCTGGTACATAATTGGATATGCTTTTCAGGCCCAATACCCTCTAAGGCTTATCTTTTAAGTTGGCCGACCAACTTTGGGAGGCAGAGTACCTGACTCTGAGTCAGGGTTACTCTGTCTTCCACAGCCATTTGATATGTTACAGTATTAATAAAATAACAGATCTAATGGCTGTGGAAAGCAGAGTAACCCTGACTCAGAGTCAGGTATTCTGCTTCCCCAACTTTCGGTTTAATTTCTGTAAAAGAAAAAACTACATAAATTTTGCAGGTTTTAGTGGCATACAAGTGCTCTATTTTGAAAAAAAGAAGAGCTAGTTTTGTTGTTATTCTTTTGAAGTATAGATATTAAAAGTATTTCAAATATTTCGCTACTACGTAATTTACTCCTTTTTATTAAACTGTCTTGTTCCTCAAATCGGATAAACTCCATTACAATCAAATCTATTACAAGTTTTACAACCATACACTATTAAACATGTAGCTCCTACTACTAATTGTCTAATATCACGGATAAACAATTACACGAATCTGATGCACTATTTTAAATAATGTGTCAATCAATCATATTTTTTAGTTTCTATTTTAAATTAATTTTAGCATAGTTATTTTTGGATTTATTAATGTCTGTTGAGTTTTTAGTAGTTGGAATACCCTTAGATTTTAGTAGATCGGGTTTACAACAGTGTTTCTCGATATCACCCAACACCCTTATAACAAATCTTCAGTTTTGAATAATATTGATACTTATAGTGATACAATTGAAACTATCACATATATCGTATTAGGCTAGGCGAAAACCCAGAAAAACCGAACCGAATCGAAAAAGACCAAAACCGAAAAACCGAAACTTTTTCGAGTCGGTTTCGGTTTACGATAAAACCGAACCGAAAAAACCGAAAAACCGGAAAAGACCGAAAAAACAAAAATAAAACTGAAAAAAACCCCGAAACCGGACCGAAACAAACTAGTTTGGTTCGGTCCAAAAAATAAAAAAATCCAAACCCAAAAAAACCGAACCGAAAAATGTAATGGGTTTCGGTTTTGCCCAAAACGGATCGAAACGCACCTATATTTCGCTGCTAATTATAATTATAAACTGTCTTGTTCCTCAAGTCAGAGAACTCCATTATATCTCTAGAGAGAAAGAGAGAGAGAGAGATAGAAAACCCAAACCCAAACCTATACATACACATACAGTGATACAGATCCATATATATATATATATATAGAGAGAGAGATAACAATGGAGTGCGTGTTTGGTATGGTGGGAGATGGGTTCGCGTTAGTCGTAGGTGACACGTCAGCAGTGAACAGCATATTAGTACACAAAACAAACGAGGATAAAATCATGTTACTCGACTCTCACAAACTCATCGGTGCCACCGGCGAAGCCGGTGACAGGTCATCACTCCCTCCCTCCCTCTCTCTCTCTCTCTATATATATATGTATGTATGTGTATGTATGTAATTGATACGTAGGCAGAACCAGGAATTTTTTCATCAACTTTTAGGGTGCTGAACGCTATTTTTTGAAGATTTTTGATCAAAATACATAAAATAAAAACTTAGTTTTTCATCAACTTTTCTCAAAATGGGGGATTAATAAAGTTTAATACGCACTGCAATACGGTTTAACACTTATGCTAAGAAAAATCCAATTTACTAATACATTAGACTAGGGTTGGGCGAAAACCCGAAAAAACCGAACCGAACCGAAAAAACCAAAACTTTTTCGAAGCGGTTTCGGTTTACCGAAAAAACCGAAAAACTGGAAAAACCGAAAAAGCCTGAAAAACCGAAAGACCGAAACCGGACCGAAACAAACCGGTTCGGTTCGATCCTAAAAATAAAAAGAGCGAAAACCAAAAAATCTGCTCGGTTTCGGTTTTTCCAAAATCCGAACCGGACCGGACCGGACCCAGCCCTGTATTAGACTATTAAATTCATTCAATTTAGTACCCTCTTCGTCGAGTGTTTTAACATAAAGTGAGTGATTTTGGTAGTTATAGGTAGGGATGGCAATTTCGCGACGTCGTGGGTCGGGTAAAAATGCAATTATATTCGGGTCGAGTCGGGTTTAAATGGGTAAAAGTGCAACTTAAAAAAGTGCAATTTAACACTCTCTCTCTCTCCTCTCTCTCATATATATTAAACTCTCTCTTTTATATTATTTTTATATTATAGTTCTAAATCAAATGATTTTTTAATCTAACTAACAAATTTTATTTCAAATATTTGACATTTATGAGATTTATTTTTTAAAAAGAAAAAAATATTTTTTTAAAAACGGGTCAAATGGGTTGAGATATGTATACACGCGTTGTTTTGTGTGTGCAGGGGTGGAACCAGAAAGTTTAAATGGGAAGGGCTGAAACGCTAATTTTTGTAAATGAGGGGCTGAAATGTTATAAATGAGGGGGTTGAAACGCTAATTAAGGAATATTTTGATCTAAATACGTAGATTTTTTTTAAAATTTTCATCGTTTTTATCGAAAAGTATCAAAATGGGGCCCGCAATCTCAACCTAGTTCCTTCCCTGTATATATGTATGTGTAGATACATATACACACGTTATTCTGTGTGTAGGTATTGGTGGATTGTGTTTAGGTTTGGATTCTTGTTATTGTAACTAATCATGCCTAATCTTTCTATTTATGATAGATACTTAAATAGCTGTAACTTCTACTATGAAAAATCCAGTTTAGTACATTTTAGTACCCTCTCCGTCGAATGTTTAATAGAAAGCGAGTGATTTTGGTAGTTAAAGGTACTAAATTGAAAAAAAGTGGGTTAAACTGAGTGATTTTGGTAGTGGAAGGTACTAAATTGAAAAAAGTGTATGGTTAAACCGCATATACGCGCGCTTTATTTTGTGTGTGGGTATTGATGAATTGTGTTTGGTTTTTTGGAATTTTGTTATTTTAGCTAATCATGCCCAATCTCGCTATCTATGATAGATACTAAAATAGCTCTATTTTTTGTGGGTGTTGATGAATTGTGTTAAGTGTCATGTTTCATCTGGGTATTGACAAATAGTGTTGAATTTTAGTTTTAGTAAGTAGTTATTTTGTTTTTTGTCTATCTATGTATAGAGAACGATGCACCTTTACATTTAAGTAAGTGGGTATTGATGGATTGTGTTAAAATCAGGGTATTGACAAATAGTGTTGAATTTAGTTCTAGTAGTAACTAGTTATTTTGATTTTTGTCTATGTAACCTATGCACCTTTAAATTTTCCGTATATTGATAAATTGTGTTAAATTTCATTGGGTATTGACAAACAGTGTTGAATTTTAATTTGTGTAACTAATGCCTAATTTTTTGGGGTATTGGTAAATTGTGGTAACATTCATTAGTTATGTGGGTACTAATAAGTTGTGTTTAATTTGGACTGGGTGTTCCTGATAGAAACAATTACATACTTGTGCATAAGGCAAAAGGTCAGGATTGAGTTTGAACTGGTTGATCCTTGATGATTAAAGATTTTTTCTACACACTAAATGTATGTACAAAATGTCAAGGTTTAACTTTGACCTAATAGAGCGGGAACTGAAAAATTGTGTTGAATTTGGAGTGGTCATCGATCGTTGATTTTAGAAGTACATACACACACTATTATGTGTAGAGACAATTTTAGGGTTGGTTTTTAAATGGTTGGTCCTTCATGTCTATGAATGCTTGTACTCACTTTATGTAAGTTCTGAAGTATTGACTTGATTGAAGTCTTGAACTGATTATGTGTAGCGATAATGTTGAGATCTTACCTGATCTCATGTGGTTTTAAGACTTGTTATTGTGTTGAAGTGAACTAATAACATTTAGAGAAATTATGATGGTTTTATCTAATTTTATGTGGGTAGTAAAGTATCATGTTGAATTTTAAGTGAGTTCTCCTTAAACTATACAGATACATATCCACCGTGTACAGAAAATGTGTTGAAACTTGTACCGCAACTGTGTTTAGGAGATATCCACATAATTTTATGTGGTTAAAGAATTGTGTTGAATTTAAACTAATTAATCATTTATATTCATAATTTCATATGCGTATTATATGTGGATGAAGAAATGTGTTGAATTTGAACTGTTTACTCATTTGTTTCTATAGGTTCATTTACACATGCTATGCAGAGAGAAAATATTTTAAGTTAGCTACTAATACTACAGAGGTGCTAAAGAATTTTGTTGAAATTTAATCTATGTTCTCAGTTATCTACAAGTTCATTTTCACACTGTACATGTAGAGAAATTATTTGTTATTACTTGATATCCTGAGGGTGTAAAAGAATCTTGTTGAATTACAAGTTTAGAAGTAATTGGCCCATGCCTCCTTGGTCTCTATGAACATATGCGTACATAGGTGGAGAGAAAATGTGAGTTTTTGCAAAATTCTATGTGGATATTGATGAACCGTGTCAAATCTGAACTGGATGGTGCTTGATCTCTATAAACATGCAGTATGGAGAAAATGATATTTGATGTGGGTATGGAAGAATTATCCGACTTTAACTGATTGATCCTTGATCTCTGTAGATACATATGCACACACTTGTGTAGCATTGTATAAAAAAGCAGTGATAGTGTTTTCTCTAATTCCTCATCTGAATGCATACACAATGTGTAGAGAACATGGTAGGGGTTACTCCAATTTATGCTTGCTGTGTATAAGGGAGTTGAAGTTTAAAAGTTTGATCCTTGATCAGTTGATCTCTATTGATAGGCATGCCCACACATGTATGACATTGTATCAGAAGAGCAAAGGTCGTGTTGTCTAATTACTGAGCTTCTATAAAAGGCTTTTTATCATTTTTGTTATTCTATGATTTAAGTTTTTTGTGTATTTTCACAGCTTTTATGCAGTTTCTGTTCTGTTTACATATGCATACTTATTTAGTACTGCATGTGAAGAAAAATATTATGGTTTCACCTAATTTTTCGGAGTGTTTAATATTTGTTAAACTTTGAAAAAAATTGAACTCTATGGTCTTTTCTTTTTTTCAGATGCATACCCATTTACAAAGTTAATTTTTCGAGTTTTGTCCAATATCTGGCATATGTATGCAATCATGTGCAGCATGAGATGGATGAGAAGACTTGATATTAGCTTTTTATGTACTTCTTCGATAAAAAATCTTTTCTGTTTTATGTCATGTCTATCTTGTATAGATGTACTGTTTGTGAAAAGAATCTGCTACTGGATAGAGTACTCCCTCAATTTGTGCTCTGAATATAAGATTTGTGTTCCCCTAGTGACTCTTTTATTTTGGAATCTGATTGTGATTATATGTTCAGAGCTCAATTCACGGAGTACGTACAGAAGAATGTCGCGTTGTATCAATTCCGCAACAATATTCCTTTGACTACTGCAGCTACTGCCAATTTCACTAGAGGAGAGCTTGCCACTGCGTTGCGTAAGGTTGAATTTCTTTTGCTGATTTTATCATCCACTTCTTTAGTATTTTGAAAAAAATTCTTCAATGTAATTTCCGTTTTACAAAGAAGAGTGGTTAATGATTCAAATGCATGGGTATCTTTTTTGTTTGAGAAAATGTTGGAACGATGTCTCGGCATATTAACCTAAATATCTTCTTAGACTAAGTTCTTATAGTTGAAACTTGAAAATACACAGTTTAGACAGTTTGTTCATTAGGACTGAGGACAGATATTGAGTATATTTTATATAAAATTTCAGTGAATATTTATGTGCTGTGGTAAAAACCTATTTTCCCTGTTTGTATGAATGATTCAATATAAGTTATGCAGAATTCTAGTTAGCAATTAAATACTAGCTTGAATGATTGAATGTTATTTAGGTCGTTAAAATCGTATGGAGCTTTAGGTTTGTAGAGTAGTATTTTGAGAAATGACATGCAAAGGACCCAAGTTACAATAAGATAATTTTAAAAGCAAGTTAGTCATTAAATTTCTAGTTAGAATATTCAATTGGAAAAGGACATTCAGAGACCAATAACAAAAATATTTTATTTTGGTTTACTCGGATCACAGAGTCAGAAAATACAACACTCCGGCTAAGAACTTCTATCAGTAGACTAGTTGAAGGAAAATGTAGTATCATCTGTAACCACCTAAATATCAGGACATGATATTACATTTTTGATACTATTGCCTTAACTCTCTTAAGGTAGATGTAACAGTTCTAAATTAAAACTTGGAAAGAGAATGTTTTCTTCTGCCATTAGCTCTGCTTTTCATATATTGTAGGGAATTACTTTTTAATTGGGTTCTTCGAAACTTAAAGATGCTACTGAAGTTTGTTTTGTTCGTTCTCCAGCGATGTCAGTGCATTGCATCTATGTTCAGACTTGCTAATAAATAATAATGAATCTTGACATTGTGAGAATATATCATAGCACTCATTTGCCATCCATTTGCATTCCCTTGATAATTATTCCACTTCATCAAATGAACACATCTGCAGCTATATTTAGACTTGCTAATCATGAATCATCATTACATTTGTAAGAATCTTTCATAGCACTCATGTGCCGTCATTTGCAGCCTCTTAATGATTAATAGACCTTCATCAAATGCTTGTGTTATAATCTGTTTTGATTTATTTACACGGAAATTTGACTTGATCACTAATTTTCGATTAAGAATAAGGATCGGCAATGCGCACCAGAACGGCACCAAATGAATATACATGCTAGAACTATAAGTAATTTTCAATCTTACTTGTGTTTGTATTTGTTGTCTTTATCAGAGTCCCTACATGGTTAATATAGTTCTAGCTGGTTACGACAAAGAGACGGGTCCCTCCCTCTACTACATTGACTACATCGCTACCATGCACAAGGTCAACAAGGCAGCGTTTGGCTACGGGTCTTATTTCTCTCTCTCTATGATGGATAGGCTCTACCGTGAGGACATGAATCTCGAAGAAGCAATCGATTTGGTCGATAAGTGCATAGTAGAGATACGTTCAAGGCTGGTCGTGGCACCACCAAATTTCGTCATAAAAATTGTCGACAAAGATGGAGCCAGGGAACACGCTTGGCGCGAGACTATCAAAGATTCTCATGTTTCTGCAGCAGCCTAATTCGATGTTGTTTTCTATATTACAACGAGGATTCAGTTCTGCTTCATCTTCATTCTTATGTCCAACTTGGAAACTTTACTGAGGGTGATAATATTTTCTTTTCCCTTGATGGTTAAAATTGTGTCAGATTTGTTTTCGAAAGACTATTTAGTTATCTAATTATGTATTTTTAGCATTTTTGCTCATTTGAAGACAAACCGAAGATATGCGTCCATGCCATAACAATGAGCGTGCAGAACTTCTGAAGTGTGGTAAAACTTTAATTGTATCCAGTATGGTGTACGCGACTTCTCTATTGTGGGATATGCAAAATCTTTGAAGATAAAAGTTTTATCTCATTTTCTTTCCCAATCCAAAATCCTTCATGTGTGTGATACAAACATTTCTTGTACTATTCTTACATTCTCTGTGGTGGGAATAGAGTAACAAAAAAAATTGCTAAATTAGATCAAAGCTCATTGTTCTCATACGTGAACTTTTGATTGGTGTTTTGGACTGTGAAGTAAATTACTCACAAGCAATAGGTTAGGATTATAAGACTAATCATGTAAGTAACAATTATGGGCATTTTAGTGACGTTGATATAAATATTTACCGTAACGGTCGCATTATTGCATACACTCAATGCGAAAGATAAAAGTGAAGACGACAATGCAACCGTGCATTGTCTCACAACGATGGCATGAAGGAGAGTAATGAGTGTGCATATATCATAATCCCGTTTAAGGATCAATTAAATTGAATTCTTGAAAGATCGTAAAATAATTATAAATTTGCCCCTTTTTTTTAAACTTAAATGCCATTAATGGAATTTAATCAATTTGACTCGTTTGACTAAATTTCCAAATAAATATTACTATGTGTGTTTGTGCAATGTTATACACCTTCCGTCCCATATTGTTAGGACTATACGAAACTATTTGTAATTTTGGCCGACAAATGACTTATAACTAAATTGTCGAAATAAAAAAATTTCAAAAGTTAATCATATAATTCAAATGTTAAACTATATGAACAATATTTTAAATTTACATTTCAACAATTTAAGCACGATATATTTGCCGGTCAAAATTGTATGTAATACATAGAACCCCAATATTTCGACACAGATGTCGTACTAATTATGTATTTGAATTTTCAATTTAAGAGGTTTAACCAATATCCACTCTTGTACTTCGCTACATGTGCTCTCCTAATTAACCAACAAAATAACTAAAATACAAGATTAGTCGAGGTTCTTTGACATATTTAATCAACGATACCTTACGATTGATTTATCTGCACGTAAAATGACAAATATACATTTTGCGATTAGAATACATCTTACAAATAGGAATATATCATAAAGATTGAAAAAAATATTATAATTATAATTAAATATAAATATAAATATTCCAAAAGTAAATTTCATATGCATCAAAAATAAATTTGATTAAAGTGCATACATTGTAAGTACAAATGTACACAGAATATAGACTTTAATAATGTTACCCATTAACTTTTTTATTTTTTATAGATAGTGCTATTTGTACTATTTTTATAGAAAAATAAAAACATATATTTTCCCATTACCCCCACTAAATCAGATCATTTTCTTTAATATTAAAATAGGGTTTTAGCTTTTCTCCCTTTTATCAATTACATTGAATTTTGGAGGTGAAAAATCTTTCCTTTGCCCCAAATTCGAGGTGGTTTTTTTTTTTCTCTAACTTAATTTCACTAGATAATCTTAAAGGTTCAATTTTTATGCATAATTTGCCTTTATTTGTGTATGTCCGTACATTTTTGCTGTTTTTTAATTGTGGGTTTTTGTCAAAAATTGAAAATATATTGAGTTTACCCATTGTCTATGCATGTTCATTTTTGTGATTTTACTTTTGGGGTTTTTCGATAATAGATATAAATTGAAATTAAGTTAATGTTATCAGTATTTGCATATGTTTGAGTGGTTATTGAGATTTTTTTTTGCACAGAAAGTGAATGTACACTGATTTTTTTGTGGAAAAATGATCGTTAAGTACATATTTTGAGACTAAATTATCAAAAAACCCATGTTCAAAATATCTTTGAAAATTAGATTCAGATTCTCAATGATGCTATTTTTTTTTCACTTTTTTGTTTTAATTTTGATGCTCACTGATGGTACATTGATATGTACCAAATTTTAAACAAATCTACAAATTCGGGTTTTTGATAATCAAGTTTGAAAGTATGTATTCAACAATAACTTTCCCTTTCTTTGTGTGTGTATTATGCTGATGGATTTATCAATGTAGCATATATGAAGTGTTTCCTAGAATTTCATAGGGTTTCTTTAATAAAAAGAAAAAAAAAGTAACAGAAACTGTTTAAGAGGGTTGCTGAAATGCTTATGTGCAATGATTTTTTTTTATGGGGGTGCGAGACTATAATAAGCGTAAAAAGAGGCTAAAAATATGACATATGGTGTGAGATATAAATTAAGCTGATGGGGGTGCGATAGCTTCTACTATCACTGTTTGGTTCCTCCCTTGCTCGATTTTAAGTTGATCAACTAATGTAATAGAGCTTACTTATAAAAGCCGAGTTTATAATTTGCAACAATAATCTGATACTTAGTGTGAGTTCTTCTGTTAGATATATGGGGTTTGGATTAGAAAAATGGTTAAGAAACAAAAAGTTCATTATGGATTTATTTACCCGTCAGGAATAAATAATGACACCCTTTAGCGTTTGATGAAATTACAGAGGAAATAAAACTAACACAATGTTACCTCAGACAGTTATGGTATGTAGTACGGATATGAGAGCGTAATATGCTAGTTGTTTCGGAATTCGACTTACCTCAGACAGTTCATTATGGTATGTAGTACGGCTATGAGAGCATGGTATGCTATTTATTGCGAGATTTGACATGTGAGTAATTATGTGGTGCTTATTCGTGTCTTTATGCTCAAGAGTGATAAACTAATACGTTCAAAGGGGAATGCTGGAATGGATTGCATCAGTTGTATTTTTCTCAAGTAATCTAGTTTTTAGAGTTTTCTTAGTGTTATGGTTTTGTGGAATCAGTTTTGTTCATATTTATTCCTCAATATATTTAATTTCTCTCCATCCCTAATCTATATCCTCTATAGCTAACACTCTTATTGTTATTGTGTTTCCAACCGAAATAGTACATTGCACAGGCGACCATTGGCAACTATACGCCTCCCATCACTATCTTTAATGGTACTACACTTTAAGAAAGAATAAGAAAAATGAAAGTATCTAAGATGAAGAAGTGGTAAGCCAAGCTTAAAGATATAGTTTAAAGTAGCTAGATTAATTTGCTATCGAGATGTAGTAAATTCTTTGTTAGCTTTTAATTTAATATCTATCTTAGATTATAGGTCTGAAATTTTCCTTCGCCTATACTTTTTTTGCTGTCGAAAACATACAAATTACATGGGGTCGCCAGTAATGATGCTTTGAAAGAGTATCTTTCTTCAGTACCTTCTAACTGGGATCTGGTACATAGGGGTGAGCAAATTAGTTCATGTAACCACATCAAACTGACTATTTTCTGCTACAAGCTAGTTCTCTTTGTTGATTATGCTAATCACTTAAATCCATGGTAGTACGGATTTTGTTCTGATATTTTAAAATTTATTATTCTGTCTGTGATTATGCCATCAAATTTGTTTAATTGCTTCTAACCGAAAATTTATTTGATTTCTATATATGCAATACTAATTTAACCATTCAATATGTTTTATATTCACAGGTAAGTTACCTTAATTAGAACAACATTATGGTCGGTACCTTGAAGGGAGATTGGGGTGATGATGAGGTGTCTTCAATTGCCGACAAAGGAGAGCTCCGTCATGTCGATTACGACGACGACAATTCCGTTTTCTCTTACAATCCATCAGCCGAGGGACCTGTTGTCATTTCCGTACCTTTCCCATTTGTCAACAATAAGACTCAATCAGTACTCTTAGGAGATTTTGTAAACGACAAAATCACGATCACAAACACCACAAATGAACCGGTCGACTTATGGAAGGTCGAAATTTACGATTCAGACCCTAAGGATTCGTTCACCGTCTCTCTTATGGAGCCACCAAATGAAAATTCCGACGAAGAATATATTAACGGATTTTACGAGTCATTTTGCTTAGAAGATAGGGTTTTACAACCCAACCAAATGTTATCAGTTTATTTAATTTGTAAACCTAAAGGAACCGGCTTGCATAAAACTGCTGTTCATTTTGATGTGGATGGTAATGTGATCGAACGGTTGGTTTTTATAATGGTGGATGATAAGATTTCGAGGTCGTTGGTGTCGAAAAAACCGTATCGTAGAGATAGAAAGAAGAAGCAGTTGGTTGTAGATAATTCCGCGATAGATACGTATGTACCAACTAGGCGACCTGCTAGAGATTTGAAAAAATCTGGATTCAAATGTCGGCTCAATTCATATCCGATCCGCAAAGAAGTGAGAGAAGCGTTGAATGCTAAACAAATGCCTGACGGTATAGCGGACGGGTTGACTAAAGAAAGTTACAACATTTTCTTCAGTACATTGCTGAACATGGAAGAAATAACCCTTGAGGTACTCTTCTGGATAATAGGAAAAATTAGGCATCGTTTTTTAACACAACTGGTTTTTGTTGAACATAGCTTGTAGTATGACTTCATTGGTGAATTTTGTTTTGCCAAAATGTCATGTTCCATACACTACTTTTATGATCATAAAGAAGATTAGTGATAAAATGTTGTTTGGTTACATCTTATATGTACCAAAGGTTTTTTTTGTTAAGGTGGAAAGATAAACTCTTAAGTACGGAGTAATCTTAATAAGTGTTATATGTATCTTGGTTTCATCTTCTAGGTACAAAAGTGCTTTTTGTTAGTCAAGGTGGAAAAATATAATCTTATGTACGGAGTAATATCAGGTGTCATCTTTTTTCGGTCCAATTTTTCCGAATCTAATATAATATCGCACTTTGTAGTTACAGGTCGTAACTCATAGCAACCACTTTGACCAGAATTGACTTTTGTTTGACCTTTTTAAAAACAATTATTTTTTTATAAATTCTAAAACTTGGTAGTAAGAGTAAGAAAAAAGTATAAAATCAATAAAATTTGTTGAAAAAATGATTATAAAATATTAAACTGAGTTTTAAAATTACAAAATGGGTTTTACAAATTAAAAACTCAGTTTTATAATTTTAACTATTTTTTTAACAATTTGCCAATTTCTCACAAAACACATTTACCTTAAAGTAAACAGTATTCTAAGATGTACTTTTACAACTTCACTAAACAAGCCCACTATCTTATGTTTGCATTAATATTGATGAGTTATTTACAGGAAGAAATGAGGAGTTATGACATGGAATGTGTCTCCTTTGGGAGAAAGGGTCGGTTTTTGACCCTTGAGGTACCTGGACTTGCCGAGAAAAGGCCTTCCCTTGTTTTTGGAGACTTTGTTTTTGCCAAACTTTCGTCTGTTGATATAAATGATCAAACTCGTCCATATCAGGTCATTTTCTACTTATTTTGCTGTAATTGTGTGAATGTACTTGTTTTCATTGACAGACTCGTTTTGTTTATTATTCAGGAAGAAATGACGGGTTATGACATTTTTTTCATTTTGTTTTTTGAGAAGATAAGAAAAAAAAGTTAGTATTTATATGTTTTTTTAAGCGTGTGAGTCAAAACACACCAATAAATAATTGTGATGTGCATATTACACAATTCCTCCATATCAGGTCCTTTTCCACTTCTCTATAATGTTCTATTGTGCGTAGTACTTGGTTTCGTTGGCAAATTGTTATAAATTTGTTTTTACGTGAAAAAATAGGTGAAAATAGGTGAGGAAAAGAAATTAATACTTGTATGCGTTTATTAGAGTGTGGATCTAAAGACCATTTTTCAGTTTTGAACTCTAGTATTAAGTTTAACGAAATGCTGTTTACCCTACTATTTTAGACCACCTGCTACTTTACATACAACCTGCTAATTCTTTATGCCCAGTCCCAAAATCGTAACTCAGAAGTACAAGTCGCAACTCCAAAGTATATACTGACTTTTTTTTTCCACAATCAAGTTTTTTTTTTAAATTAAAATTAAATATTAAATAGAAAACTGAGTTTTACAAATTCAAAAGTCATTTTTTTATTTCTTTGACTTTTCTTTTGCCTTTTTGACTCTTTTTTTTTTTACGTTTTTTGGAAAATCCGAAAATAGTTAATTTTTTTTTTATAAATTATAAACTGAGTTTTATAAGTTTTAAAACTAAGTTTTACATTTTTAGAAATTTAAATTTGCATTTTTAGTGACTTTTTTTTTATATTTTAAAATTATATTTTTTATAATGTTCTAAATTTTCTTATAAAAGTCAAAAGACAAAAAAAAAATCCTTAAAAAATCCTGAAACTTTCAAAAAAACGAGTTTCTTATTTGTAAAATTATGATTTTTTAACTTGTGAACTCAGTTAGTTTATTAATATTTCTTTTTATAATTTTCTAATCTTTCAAAAGAAGCATAACAAAGTCAAAAAAGTTTAATTTGTAAATTTCACTTTTCTATTTTGTTATATCTTCTTTTTTTCAAAAACAATCAACATCATAATGTGGAGTTACGACGCAACCGACGCTCTCGATCGGAGAGAGTTATCCTTAAAACATTTTTAGGCGGTGTAAAATGGCAGGTCATATATCATTGCTCTATTTAAAGCTATAAAAACAGGTGCAATTTTTTTATGTAATATATTGTGGCATTGGCTATTGTTCTGTTTCGAAACTTTCACATATTTTCGTCCATCCCAATACCCCATTGTAAAATTTAAACACAAAAAGTGTGCGTATGAGCCCACACTCAATTAAGTCGTAGCACCAAACTAATCTGTCACATTCTGTATCTATATATAGTAGTTGACAACCCACTAGGAGTAGCCTAGTGGGCTAGAACCCGCTAGGAATAGCTTAGATACAGGGTTCGAGTCTTGTTAATGGGGGTAGGTGTGAAATCCCTTGATCCTCTTAAATAAGATTGTTTTAAAAAAAAAAAATATATATAGTAGTTGACAATCTCATATATTTGTTAGTTGTTATTACAATTACTGTGTACAGGGTTTTATCCACCGAGTTGAGGCCGAAGAAGTCCATTTGCAGTTTGAAGAAAACTTTCACTATTGCTATGCATCTTCTAATCTTTACAATGTCCAATTTAATTACAACCGAGTAAGCATGAGGAGATTGTATCAAGCAATAAAAGAAACTGATCAGCTAGAGACAGAATTTCTCTTCCCTCACGATTTACCATATAAAAGAAAAATAAGACCAACCCAACTTGGACCCTTATCAGATACTCTAAACGGAGAGCAACAACTTTCGATTAAGATGATTTGCGGGTGTAGAGGTGGGCCCCCTTATGTAATTCATGGGCCTCCTGGTACAGGAAAAACGGTAACTATCGTAGAGGCAGTTATGCAGCTATATACACAGAGAAGGGATTCTAGGATCCTCCTTTGTGCACCTTCTAATAGTGCCGCAGATAATATCCTAGAAATACTATTGGAGAAACTTGGCAAAACTGAAAATGTTTGTGATATACTGAGACTCAACGCATCTACTAGACATCTAGAGGATATCAAACCGGAATTTCTTCGTTTTTGCTCCATTGAAGACTCTGGCTTTACATGTCCAATGAAAAGAGAGTTATTCCAATTTCGAATTATTATTTCGACGTACATGACTTCATTCTATCTCTACGCAGAAGGATTAAGGTCAGGCCACTTCTCTCATATCTTTTTGGACGAGGCGGGACAGGCCTCGGAACCCGAGACCATGGTTCCTTTGTCGCACCTTTGTACACGTGGCACAGTTGTTGTTCTTGCTGGGGACCCTTGTCAACTCGGTCCTGTGGTTCACTCCAAAAACGCCGAAAACTATGGCCTTTCGTTGTCAATTTTAGCAAGGCTTTTTGAGTACGATTGTTATTACGACGGAAATGAAAATTATGTAACTAAATTAGTACGTAACTATAGGTGTCACCCGGAGATCTTGTTTCTCCCTTCGCAATTGTTTTACGGAGATGAATTAATTGCTATGAGAAAAGAGGATGTTTCATTAATGAAATGGGCGGATCTTTTGCCGAATAAAGATTTTCCGGTCCTTTTCATGGGTATACAAGGATGTGATGAGAGAGAAGGTAACAACCCTTCTTGGTTTAATCGAATCGAGGTGAGTAAAGTGGTGGAAATTGTAAGGAAATTGATTGAGGAGAAGGGCTTAAATGGGGAAGATATAGGGGTTATAACACCTTATAGGCAACAAGTGATGAAAATTCGTGATATACTTGAAAGTTTGGGTTGTTTGGGGGTTAAGGTGGGGAGTGTTGAGCAGTTTCAAGGCCAAGAAAGACCAGTGATAATTGTATCGACTGTTAGATCGACGATAAAGCATAATGAATTTGATAAAATTCATTATTTGGGCTTTTTGAGTAATTCAAGAAGGTTTAATGTGGCCATCACTCGTGCAAGGTCGTTGTTGATTATAATTGGGAACCCACATATCATCGGCAAGGTAATCCCCTTATTTTTTTGGTTTCTAGTAACATCTCAAAAATAAATGGCAAAAGGAGAAGTTTTTAAATTAGTTGCTACACCTTGGCTAAAGCTTACCTTTGGTTATATGATATTTGTTAGCTAGTAAAAACTAAAAACAAATAGAACTGGTTTATCATATTAACTATTAAGTTGGATGATGTTGGGATATTGATACTGTGATGCCCTTATTGGGCTTAAGAATGAGTAGATATTCTAAAATGGCATGTCAAAATGGACGAAACAAATATAACTCATTAGGCTATTTACAAAATATACTCAGAATAATACAGAAAAAGTAATGGGAATCTCTCCATCGTTTTTCGTTTAGAGTTTAGGCTATAATTACTAGCAATCTCAGGGGCTGGGATAGGCCTGTATCTTGGAATGGTTCACCTGTTTTACTTGTTTAGCATAAAAAATTAAAATGAACTTCTTTTGTAGCAGTGAACTATAAAATATTAATCTGATTCCAGCATCATTTCACTGCTACAACCATGAAATTATTTGTACGTCCCTTCTCCTTTGGTTATGAGTATTTCAACGATATCGTCCAGATACTGGCATTCTTCGAAGTTACTAAAAGGTTGGTAGGCTCATTTTCATCAATGAAGGGTCTGTGGTTGGAGCTTTTAAGCAAATAAGCTGGATTTCTGTAGTCTGAGAAAGAAGCTAGGTTTATGTACTTTAAATTTTCTATCTTCTTCAGGCGAAAATCCAGACTAGCTCGGCTTTATTAGCTAGGCAACCAATTGCAGTCCAGTTTGTAAGCAAAAAAATGGAGCTTAGAAGCTGCAAACTCATAGGCCCGTACCTTATCTGAATACTAAGCTAGTACAAATTTTTAAAATTTGCCGTACTTAATAATAATAATTTCACCTTATCTTAGGCCAAAATGAATCATCTGGAGTGTTGTTATTTCGGTCCACGGTCTGTGTAACATTACATGCTATTATAACTTTATAAGTGGGACTCACGAATCTTACATCATTTGAATCTACGTTTTTCTTTGGCTATACATTTGGCAGGACAAATACTGGAATTTGCTCCTGTGGCGTTGTGTGGATAACAATTCTTACCAAGGTTGTCCCCTCCCTGAAAGAGAAAAATTTGTCGAAGAATTCCCCACACAAGAAGATGGTCAATGGGGTTATGGTGGACAGGAATATCAAGACAACACACAGTGGACTAATGATTTGCCTTACTACAAGGATATTCCACAGGGCTCTAATGACATAGAGTGGGGTGATTTGCCTCAAGATAATAATATGCCACAGGGCAGTAACAACGTTGAATGGGGGGATGCGCCTTACAACAAGGATATTCCACAGGGCTCTAACGAGTGGGGTGATTTACCTCATGATAATAATTGGCCACAGGGCTGTAGCAATAATGAATGGGGAGATTTGCCTATAGAGAAGGAAATTCCAAAGGGCAATGACGACATTGGACTGAGTCAAGTACAGTTCAGCGAGTTTGATGATGGTGTTCCCTGGGTATAAAACAATTTTAGGTAATTTAGTGATATTTTTTCTGCCATGACTGGGTTTTTTAAACGAAGCAGATGGTGGTTGGCCAGGTTTTTTTATTATCAATTGATGTGCTATAGAAATGTTGTGTACCTTTTTCGGGTTCAGTATCCTTCGTTTGCATAATGCTTTCCGTTTGTTTGTTAAGAAACCTTCATCTATTAAATTTTATAAGCAGTAAACATTTCCATACTTCAATTTTTTCTTTTGTTTTTGTCAAAGCATAATTAGCTTATTTTCTCAAGTGACTGCTTTGAAATTTCTATATGGAAAATTTCCAGAATTTGATTTTTTACTTCGTAAGTCTCTCTGGTTTCATGTGACAGTTTGAGCAGACCTCCTACTTGAAGTGCCAATATGTCGCTCCGATCAGTAAATATTTACTCCTTCCGTTCCTATTTAATTGTCCACTACGAAACTACGTGCAATTTTGACCGGCCAAGAACATGTATCAAAATTGTCGGAATGAAAATTTTCAAAAATTGATCATATAGTTCAAATGTTAAATTTTATGATTAGATTTAAAAAAAATTCATTTCGATAATTTTGATACAAATTATAAGCCGGTCAAAATTGCACGTAATTTTGTAGTGAACAATTAAATGGGAACGGAGGGAGTATATATTATGTTTGTCGTTTAGTAAATGATTTTATTTTTTTGGACGAGCAAAATGCAATATTTAAGTAGCAAATGTACGGTCTTGTTTACTCATAACCCTGCACACTAACCAGTAAGCTCCTGTTCAGTTGTTCATTTTATCATTGTTTAATTTCTAAACTTCCAATATAGTAATTAACATTATTTCAAACTCTTAACAATTGTCGTACCACACAATTATTACAATATAAAGGCATGCTTTTATTTTTGGCATGGGACCAATTTTTTGTTTGTAAAACAGACTTCATATTGTTAAGAAGAACAAACAAAATGTGCTTCCATGGAAATTTCGAAATGGACCATGAACCATGACTACAGCTCTATTAAGCTTGCTCTTATAAAGAAGATACACATTCAAACTATATTTATAATATAGTTTATTCCATACAGGCATCCATAGTTAAAAAGCTAAAACTGGAAAGAGTAGTACTAAAAACATAGAATTCATGGTCTTGTGCCCACTTGACAATTCACATTTACTCGTAAACAATCTCGAGTTTGTCGCGGAGTTGTTGCTTAGTAATGGCCCCTTTTGTAGCAATGTGGAATTGACAACAGATGTTGAGTTTAACCGAACATTTTCTGGCTGAGGACGTGGTGGTGGCGACCGGAGCAAAACAGAATTTTCCGGTGAAAGTAGTACTTGAAGATCTGGATCGGATGCTTGTGAGTGGAGTAGACTAGGAACTAAAGCTGCAAATAAAATAAAATTAGTTCTAAAATAATGAAGATGATTTAAATTAACCGGTGAAGCAAGTACCAACGGGTGTAGCATAGACCAAGCTATACTGTAATGGCGACTCGAAAGAACGCGACACTAGCAAATGCTGTTGGAAAGATCTGAAAATGTTAACAGTATAACATATTTGCTTTGTTTACTTGCATTTTATGAATACATAAAATATATATATTTCCCTGGTTGAGGTGCAAAGCTAATGGTAACTTTTTTATTTAGAGCACCGGCAATATATATAGTAAAAGAGATGGAAAATAAGTTTTTATTTATTTATTTATAGAAAGTGTCGAAAAAAGTATATATATATATATATATGTGTGTGTGTGTGTGTGTGTTTAAATTTTGTTTACCTTGACATTGAGTTAATGGAGGGATTGAGATGTTACAACTCGACTCTTGCAACGACAACAGACCCCTCGAAAGAGGACCAGAAGAAGCTAGCAAAGAGCAGATGCAGTGAAAACCGGTTTTGACCGCTTCATTAATTACTAAACAACAAGAGTCTAAATTTTCCGTGATTTCTACCTCGTTAATGCATTTCTTAAGGTCTAAACCTTGAAAATAACATCTACCTATGATTTCGGTATTTACCAGAGGGGGTAAAGCAAAGAGTAGAAAAGTAAAAATACAAGCCAGTGAACATAGTTTCATTGTTTTGATCAATAAGATTGAAATTATGGTGTATGGTTTCTGTTTAAGTAAATGGTACTTCTGAGCAATTACTAATACTAAGTATGCATACAATATATATGACTTGTTAAAATGAGGTGGTTTTGTGTGTTTTTCACCTAACTAAATGGAATACTCATAATCGTACTGCCATAAACTAATCCTTGTTCTCACTAGAGTCGTCTATCTTAAGTGATTAAAACAGTCGTCGTCACTAATGTACATTCTTTCGAACACGTTTTCTCCCTTTCTGATGTAAAACTATGAATCCTCGTAAATCTTTCAAAGTAGTCATAGCAAGTGATGCAAAACTGTAACATATAACGAAGGATAATATCTTTTCGTGATACAGCTAGCGGGTATAGTTTCCTCCAATGGCTCGGAAGGACATTGAAACTACTAGAATCGTCACTAATTAATCAGGATGCTTTAAAACAAACTTAACTGAAATGGTGAATTTCTCCCTTATAAAAAATAAAAGACGGATAAGAATTTTTAATTTCGGGGTAATATTGTGTTATAGAATCGTTGTGTGTTTTTCAGTTAAGATTCTTTTGTTTGCAAACTATTTTTGCATTAGTTTTCCGATTAACACATAAGAAAAAACATGGAGAGTGGCGGTTTCTTTTACTCGAGAATTTGTTACTCTAGGTCAGGTCTTTAGTTTTTTCACTTTGTCGCGATTTTGCTATTTCTGAAGCATTGGACTCGCATGATAGATGGTAAGGTCTCAATTTCCTTTAAATTTGGTCGAATAGTCTTTAGTGAAGGTATATTAGAATAATTTTAGAGATTCTTGTTGCTGTTAATTAAGGGGCCAATGCTAGTAATAGTTTTGTCAAAAGCAAGAACAATGCTTATTTGTCAGGTCACTTATCTTAAAATTTTCTATATCGTTTAGTTTCCAGATTAGTATATCTGTAAACGAAAGTTAGTCATGTGCAAAACATGTGTGTGTTTTTTTAAGACAATAAAGTCATTTCAATAAAAAAATTATTTTTTCTTCAAAACTATTTACTTTTATACATATATAATATACAAGCATCTGATACTAATTGAAAGTAATATTTATTTTTTCTTGAATTTTTGTAAGTAGAATCAAGAAGTAATATTTAATTTTTTAAGTGGATACCCTAAACCCTTACAAGTATTTTATACATACATATTAAGTGGAATCAACGAGTAATGTTTCTTTTTTCTTGTTTTTTTTTTTTTTACTAATTGAAAGCAGTTAGTGAAGTATTTATCTAGTCCTTATTTCCTTTCATTTTTATGCATTCCCTTGTCCACGTTGAGATTAATTAATATTCAATTTTTAATTTTCTTGATTAGGAAGTTCAAGAGATTTCAGAGGTCGAGATTAATCGAGAAAATTTCACGTTGCATAAGGCAGAGGTTTCTCAACCGGGCAGGAAACGTACTCTTATTGGAAGTTGCAGACGGTCCATCTCGTGGCCTTTCGTCACTCTCTCCTCTCTAAAGTTACAGACGGCATATTTATATATATGCATGCAGTTTCTATAATTAGTACCATAATAGTGATTATTACACTGTATTTTAACTATATTTTGTATCTATTATTTTGGGGTACTAGTCTGTTATTTTAACTATATGGGGATGCCTCATTAATCAACACGGTTGTTTTAGCAATTGGTTTGGCTCAAATAGGTGATCAACGTTTTCATGTGACCGATCAGCTAAAGCTTTATAATGGCATATTTATATGTTTACGCAACAAAAAAATACTCAAATAGCGACGAGATTAGTAACGGTATTTTTTGTTACGAGCTTATTAACGACGGTTTTTATGACGGATTTGTGACAGCTTTTTAAATTAGTGACAGACTTGTGACAGTTTTTTACTCTCACTAAATCAAACATTATTTTGTAGTGTTAGTTGCATATTAATCTATTTTGGGGCGGAGAGGTTGTAATATTATTATAAATTTGTTATTTAGGTGTGGTAATGTACTAATGTTTCTATAATTCTATATTATGCCTTCGAAATGGCTGTGCATGGGCATGAGAACAGAACATACTTTTTTTAAAAAAAATTGTAACTGTAAATTGGACCGGGGGGTAAATTGTGTTTTTCTTAGCTCTAACCAATCAAAATATTATAATAGGCGCATTTGGTGACAGGTCACTACACGAAAAAGTGCTTGAAAATAACTTTTCATTGAAAAAATTAACATTGTGGGCTCATGTGTGACCATGTACAGAAAATTTGGACTTAACGTTAAGCTCTAATTAAACAAGAACTGGCTATAAGTTCTGAGAGTTTTCGTACAGCTTGACTGAGAAAAAAACAGGAAAAAACAAACACAAGTTTTCTTGTTCTTTTTTTAACTCATTGGATATTAATGAGTCATGTTGGTCACCTTTAATTATTAAGCTTGCTCTTAGAAAGGAAATATACATATTCAAAATATTAATAAAACTAAGAAACTTCAAAAGTTTAGTTCATAAAGGAGCAAAGATATACAATAAGAAAGAGTGTTAACTGCATAGAATCCACGGTCTTGTACCCACTCGAAAAACAGTTGGTGCAATACGATACCAAAATAGGTGCAGTATTGTTGAGTACTAATGGCTCCCCTTGTACCATTGTATAATTGACACCGGTTGTTGAGTTTAACCGAAACTCGGAATTCTCTTGCTGAGGTGGTGGTGGCGACACTGGTAAAAGAAAGCTAGTCGGGGTAGAAGCTGGTAGGGACAGAATAGGAATTTCCGGTGGGAGTAGTACCGGAAGCTCTGAATCGGTTGGGGGTGGGTGGAGCTGGAATGGAATTAAAGCTGCAAAATATAACGATTTTATAGATACATAAACATCGAAGAACTTTAAAATATTTCATCTAATGGAGGTGAAGTTATTATAGTAGTAGTATTGTACTAGTTCTTAGTATTAAAAGTTATTTTGGAATATAAAAAATATATCAACTTCTTTTATGTGATATATTTCTTTTGATGTTTATTGATACCTTTGATTTTGTAAGTCTATATAATGGCGAGGCAGCTATCGAAATGTAACAGACCAAATTTACCTTTGCATTGAGCTAACGGGGGAATTGAAATGTTACAATTCGACACTAGTAATGACAACGGACCCGTTAAAATAGGACTAGGGGAAGTTAACAAAGAACAGGCACAGTGAAAACCAGTTTCAACTACTTGATTAATCACCGTGCAACAAGAATCCAGATTTATAGGGTTTTCGACATTACTGAAACATTTTTGCAGATCTAACCCCTGAAAAGAACAGCCTGGCATTACTTGGGTACTTAACAAAGGGGGCAAAACGAAGAGTAAAAACGTTAATACGTAAGCAAATGAAAATAGTTTCATTGTTTTCATCACTGAGATTGAAAATTTGGTGGGAAGGTAATGGTAACTAAATGGCAAGTTCAGCACTATTAATAATAAGTACCTAAGTGTTACTTCTGCAAGTGAGACGATTTTGCGTGTTTTTCACCTAACTTTGAGTCATTCCCCAAAACGCCCTGATTTTTCTTTCTTCAACCAAGTTATAGATTAGCCTATGAAACATGAGAAAATATTACTACATCATTATATCAGCAATTCAGCATACAGGATGAGAAGGTAATTTTAAGTTGATCACAAGTTATTGCTCTATCAACTAGAAGCGTGCACATGAAATTTGTCTCAACAAATTTCGAAGCCTTTTATTCACAAAGAAAGCATGGGTTTACATGCATGTGTGTGCATTATTATTCTTATCTTTTGGAGTTTCTATTATTCCATCTCTTTGAAAGTTGGGGAGAAGTTTTTTTTTTTTCAAACAGAACATATATAAAAGAACAAAGTCTCTATGGGATAAACCCCCATAGTGGTCATTACATCGAGATTGACTTTAAAAGCCATATATGAAAAATTGCTAGAAAGGTGAGAATATGCCAAACAGCCAGCAAGACCTCTTGTTTCACCGGAAAAAGATCACCAAAAACCAAACGCCTCTCCTTATACCCCCCTCCACCTTGTAACTCCTAGATCAGTGTGATCAAAGGCATTTGATTCTTGGTTTTCCATTTCTAATTAGCAAAAGGAGTTCTGGTTTAAAGCATTCAAAGACCTTCTAGTACTATATATACCAAAAACTGCCACATGTGGGCATAACGCTAAGTAGCAAAAAGCTTAAAACTGCTAGATCATCTGTATATACCATAGTAAACTAAAAGTTGCTCTACCTGCATCTTTTCAACAAAAGCTAGTTAGAATTAAAAAGCGCAAAACTTTTTTCAGACATAAGTCCTCATGAAAAAGTTGCCTTTGTAGGCAAGACCAATCGAAACATAAGCTTCAGAAAAATTTCCTCACAAGCTTTAATAATCTGTTCTTATCCATAATTTCTTAAATATCCCAAACACAACCATGTTCTCAGACTGGTCATCTTCACTGAACTGTTGTTTTGGTGATTTGGTAAACTTCAGAAAGGTTTCATCATAAGTCAGAAGGTTAAAAAAAACATTAAAGTTTTAAACCTTTTCTAGATTTTAAAGTAGCTACCCCTTAGGCAGGGTGTACTTTTTTGGTCCAGGAAATAAGCAGCATAAATATTCTTAGGTAAATCCATAGCTCTGCCTGTAGTAAAATTGTTCCCATTTGAGCCCATTTTGGCCAAGCCATCCGCAACCTGGTTTTGTTCTCTGTAAGCATGCTTCACAGTTAGTCCAACATAATCCATAAGTATGATAATGTCCTTCCATATAGAGCCAAATTTGAAGCCAGTATAAGACTTAGTGTTCCACCAAGTAACTATCATTTCAGAGTCAGTTTCCACAATAACATTGGTCACACCCATAATGTAGCAAATAATTAAACCCTCTTTAAGAGCCATCATCTCAGCATACATGTTAGTTTGCTTGCCCAGATTTTTAGAAAAAGCTAGTACTAGCATGCCTTTGTGGTCTCTTAAAATGCCACCACATCCACTATTGTTGTTGTTAAGAGAAGATCCATCTAAGTTTAATTTTAATCTACCTGTGGGTGGACAATTCCACCAAACCAACTTAGCCTTTTTCATCTTACAGTGAATAGTTTTCAGGTTTAAAGAAATAAGTGTAAGGCAATGAAAGTTATTAGCAGGTCTTTTGGGTTTTATCAAAAAATTAAGATCATGCAACCATTTAGTCACCTTTTTAATAATGCTTTCCACACACATTTTCTCATTTTCAAACCTGTTTTTGTTCTTACTAAGCCATATCTCCCAATTAACAATGAAAGGGACAAGAATAGCTAGCATACCAGTTTGAGAGAGGTCACATAACTTGCACCATTTTACCATGTTTTGCTTCCAACAATTGGTAAAGCTAATATTGAAACCAAAGACATCTGCAAAATAGCTCCAAACCTGTTTACAAATCTCACTAGATCCAAAAAGATGATTAGCTGTGTCAATAGTGTGCTCCCTACAACAAGAACAGCTAGTGACTGTGGTGATCCCATAATTTTTAAGATCCTCCTCCAGTTTAACAGCATTGTACCAAAGTTTCCAAGAAAAAATGCTTATTTTGGTGGGAAGGACAGTATTCCAAATATATTTTGCCACATTTAAAATAGGTTTCTTATCCCTTACAAAGTTATAAGAGTTTTTTGCAGTAAAATCCCCATTAAAAGTAAAAGGCCAGTATCTAACATCATCACCTTTTCTTAAAAACAAACTCTTACAGGTTACTTTCAGTAAAAGTTCATTCCCCCCCATGTGCCAAATCAAGGTAGTGTCCCAGCCATTGTTATTGATGACCTGATTAAGCAGCACATTAGGAAAAACAACATTAAAAGACTGGCTAAGGGGGCCATCTCCTAACCAATTTTCGTACCAAAAGCTTATGGAACCCTCATTAATATCCCATAAACTATTATCCACCAACATCTTAAAATGAGGGTTAATCATTTTCCAAACGCAAGAAGAATGTGTGGCATTCACCACATGCTCACCCCAATTAGGGTTGTTGTTACAGTATTTTTGAAACATAAAAACAGTCCATGGAGAATCAATTTCCATAAGTCTCCAGCACAGCTTGGCATGAAGAGCATTCATAAATTCTTTTAAGCTCCTCACCCCTATCCCACCTTCATTAACAGGGCAGGCTAACCTCCCCCATCTCATCCAATGATGTTTATTGTTACCCTCTGTTTCTCCCCAAAAAAAATTAGCAAATTTTTTTTCAATTTTGTCTATGACAAGGTTTGGAGGATTAAGTACAGCAAGAATGTAAAGAGGCATGGAGGACAAAACATGTTTAATGAGCGTAAGTTTAGCCCCAGATGATAAAAAGTTTGCTTTCCAATTAGCCACTTTCTTACCAATTTTATCAATCAAAGGATCATACATAACAGAAGTGAGTTTAGTATTATGGAGTGGAATTCCTAAATACTTAGTAGGTAATGACCCCTCACTGAATCCAGTGGTTCTGCTTATAATGCTATTCCTACCATTTTTAGGTTTATTGGTTAAGAAAACACTTTTAGCTTTGTTAAGCATTTGCCCAGAATTCTGTTCATACTTATTAATAAAAGACATAATCACCTCTAGGTTAGCTTTACTGCCATTAGCAAAAATCAAGACATCATCAGCAAAAAGGATGTGAGATATGGGCTCTACATTTACACAGGTTTTATACGGTACCAACTTACCTTTTATCATAAGATCACTCAAACCCCTACTTAGAACTTCTTCAGCTATAATAAATAGAAGAGGGGAGAGTGGATCCCCTTGTTTTAAACCTTTCCCAGAATTAAAATAGCCAGTAGAAACTCCATTTAAGCAAATAGAATAATTAGCATTAGCAACACATCTCATAACAAGTTGAATCCAGCTTTTGTCAAAACCAAAACAATCAAGAACTTTTATCAGAAAAGACCAGTTTAATTTGTCAAAAGCTTTGGCCATGTCCAGTTTAAAAACAACATTACCCCCCCTAACATTATCCCCAAGATGTTTAAAAAGCTCTTGGGCCAATAGTATAGCATCAGTAATAAGCCTACATTCTACAAAGCCACTTTGGTTTTTGGATATAATTCTAGGTAAAAGCTTGGCTAATCTAGCAGTTAAAATTTTGGAGATAATCTTATACAGTACTTGGCATAGACTAATAGGTCTAAATTGGGTAAAATCAGTGGGATTGTCTACTTTGGGTATTAAAATAATAAGAGAAGAAACAGCAGACTTTGGTAAAGAGTGACCTTTAAAAAAACTATGCACAGCTTTTATCAAATCATTTTGGATAATATCCCAACAATGTATATAGAAAGTGGAAGAAAAGCCATCAGGGCCAGGGGCAGAGTCACTAGGTATATCAAAAGTGGCATTTTTAATCTCCTCATCACTAGGTATAGCGTTGAGGGTTCTATTATCAGTCTCAGATATTAAATTAGGGATGACCTCAAAGAGCTCATTAGTAATAGAAACAGGGGAAAAGGCGAAGTGATTAGCAAAGAAATTACCAGCCTCTCTTTGTATCTCTTTTAAGTCCTCAGTAATGGTTCCATCATCCAGCTTAATTTGCATAATCTTACTCTTGGCTCTCTTGTGCTTTAGCATTTGGTGAAAAAACTTGGAATTTCTGTCCCCTTCTTTTAGCCATTTAACTCTAGCTTTTTGCTTGTAAAAAATTTCTTCCTGTAGAGCTAAATCATTATAAATTTTGAGAACTTTAGTATACTGTTCACAGTAGTTATCCCCCAAAATCACAAGCTGGTTTTCCGCAAAAATCAAATCATCTTTTGCCTTGGCTAGATTGCCATGTATATTACCAAAAATCTCCTTATTCCATTTTTTAATACACATTTTAAGCCTTTTAATGACAATTTGTATATGCGCAAAGTACTTCTTTGGAACATATTTACTAGTACTGAACATGAAATGTTTTTCCAGTTCTAGAAAAAAGGTTCTTTTGAGCAACTCGTTTGAGTAGTCATTACTGAAACAATTTTTTGTCTAAACTTTCAGAAATTATAAGATAATATAAGAAGTAAGATCAATACTGATAAAAATAATATCAGATCTGCAGATCATTTCGCCTAGTGAGGGAGTTATGTCACTTTTAAGTTGTCAACGTTGGGAGTTACATCTGCATTCTGCGGCGTTGATACTTATCAAGTGAGCTAAGCACAAGTTGAGTACCAGAAGCAAAAGAGTAGTCTAATAAACATCAAAAAATGGTATACCAGGTTGAGATTCAGCTCAAATCGACACGATACAGCATTGTCACTCAAAATCTTACTTCATCAGTTTGGTGTAGCTTACCAAATATTCTTACTATTACAGGAAAGTAGGCCACCCATAACACTACTAAGTATATAATTATCCATAGAGTACATAACTATATATGCCCCTTTTAGATCTCGAACAAACCCTATAGCTAGTGCTTATAAAAAAAATTGTACTAGCAGTCGATAAGTTAAGTTCCTAGTAATCAGACACAAACTTTAGTAAACGCTCGTTAGAAATTATGGCATCATCAACTTGGGCTTTTCCAATGGGCCTAGTATTCATCCTCGTGAGCCTATTCGAGCCCAGTGCCAAGGCCCAGTCCGGGTGCACCATGCCTAAACTATGTCACAGGGAGTTCATCGAACCCCTCTTCTTCATGTTGCTCTCTCAGCTCTCTAGCGTGGTTCAATCTGAGCTACAGTGTCTGTGCACCGCACTCAATGGCGGTGGTAAAACTCTGGGGATTAATATAAACCTGCAACCAAAATAATACTATCTGATAACCTTTCAATTTACTACCCTTTTTCTTCTGGGGGAAATTATTATGCTAGAAATTGCACGTAAAAGGTGGATACCCCAAGTTACAAGCAAGTTCAAAATATAGACTTAACTTAAGCAAAATTGCACGGACTAAATAAAAGAAGTGGATACAATAGAAAACGTAAAACAGAAATACACATAATAATTTCAAGATGTAGCGTCTAATAAGATTGATAAACTTGAAGATTTTACTTTTGGCCATGTATTAACAATAAGAGAGATTTGAGATGCGGGTCTTGAAGATAATATTATCATTTTCTCAAATTTTCTTTTAAAACTAATCTCATTATCTGGTCACCTCATGATCTATCTTGTTATTGACCAAATAGGTTAACACTCTTTTTTACCTCTTGATATTTTAACATTGAGCTAATGCCATCTTTTTCTGGAATAGGTAGGATCCGAAACACAGACAATCGATCTTCTCATGCATGGACAGTTCTTAATCAATAAGTTTGACAAACATCTAAAGCTGAAATTAGTTTCATGGAAGTAACGTGAAATTAGGAACTTCCATGTTGATTAAACATCAGACAGTACTTCATTAATTTACATGTGTGGTTTGTACAAATATGTTCAAATCCAAATTTAAGAGATTTTGCAAAATCCACAATAGCGAAAGCGGACAGGGAAATGTTAGAACATGATCACTAAATGTTTGAACATACACAATTACTTCAAATAAGTACTGTAATTAAATACCAACGACATGGTGAATGTACGTAATTATTGGAAAAATTAATATTAACCAACCAAAAGAATCTCGCTCAGACACTTGTTTTACTGTATAACCGGACGAGCTTAAAGAGAAAATTAATATCCAGATATATGTTACAGGGCTGTTTCATTAATTACATTTTTAAAGCTTAAGTTATTAGCTGTTTCATCGTGTTTGGCAAACCACGTAAAAAGCTGAGACTTTATCTGGTTCCGTGGCCTAAACCATTTATTCAGAAAACTCAATTAAAGCTTATTTTCTTAAAAGTTGCAGTGGAACCAACCCAATGTCGATATACATAGTTTAAAAACGGATACAGTAAAACCTCTATAAATTACTCCATCCGTTCCCAATTAATTGTCATTTACGAAATTACTTGCAATTTTAACCGGCTTATAACATGCATCAAAATTGTCGAAATGAAATTTTTTAAAATTAAATCATATAATTTAATGTTTGAACTATATGATTAACTTTTGAAAATTTCTATTCCGACAATTTTGATACAAGCTATTGGCTGATTAAAATTATACGTAGTTTCGTAATGTATAATTAATTGGGAACGGAGGGATGAGACCATAAAAATTTATTAATTTAAAGAGCTATTAATTAATAGATTAATTCATTATTATTTTTTTATTTTAAATAGGTTTTTATCAATTCAATAAATATACCGGTTAATACTAACATAAAACTCATTATATATTACTAATATTACTGGTTAAACTTGTTACTGTAATAAAGTTTAATACACTACTTCACTTACTAAAATATAAATTTGTTACATCGTAAACCGTGTAGTAAACTAATAAAATATATTAATACACTAAGCTAGGCATGAGTTTCAAGTATATTTAAATTTTAAGAGTAATCAAGTGAATATAGAGTCGTATTTTATAAAATAGTCATAGTAATGTTTGTCACTTTTAACAATTATTAATTTATGATTTTGCAATGATCATATATTTATATAAAAAAATTTCAAAATTTTATTATCTTATTAATTTATCGAAATTAGTCGTTTTTTACATTAATTGGACCAAGTCGGAATCAGAAAGAAATATTATTTCACAGAGTTTATTAATTTAGCAATTATTAAATTATAGAGGTTATAGTGTATATGTTATTCACTCAGAGAATATGATGCTTTAAAACGTGTGAAAGAAACATATTTGACACCTTGAAATAGTGGCTAAACAATAATACTATTACTAATTGTAATAGTTGTTCACCAGCATAACTAATCATCACCAAAGTAATAAACAAGTGTCAAGTAATATTAAAACGATACTAATTGTCTATTGATCAGCATAACTGAACCAAGTTTTTAATTGTCTAAACACTAACAAATAACAATAACATTATTTTCCCAATTTGAAAACTGATGAGTAGGAAAATTTGGTCACCCATAAAACTCTTCTACATTTGACTCTTCATCCTATATAAACAAAGTAGCAATAAAACAACACTCATCAATATCAGAGCACCGTATACATTCAATACATTATACATACATCTCATTTCACAACACTCATCAATGGCGGGTCGAAGAGCCGAGACATTTTTATCTCTCGCCTTAGTGGCGGTGCTCTGCATTGGAGCAAGGGCACAATCCTCAAGTTGCACCAATACGCTAATTGGCTTATCCCCTTGCCTAAATTACATTCAAGGTAACTCATATGCTAGCTAGCTAGTGAGCCTTTCACCTTGTTTTTAATTATGTATGAATAATTCAACTTGTAAACTGTAAGAAATTTTTCAAGAAAAATAAACACCATGAGTGTATTACAGGTAATTCATCAAAGCCATCATCTGGATGCTGCTCACAGCTCGCTATCGTGGTTAAGAACCAACCGCAGTGCCTGTGCCAGGTCATAAGCGGAGGTGGCTCGAACCTTGGTGTTAAAGTTAACCAGACTCAGGCTATGGCTTTACCTGGCGCTTGTAATGTTCAGACACCGGAAGCTAGCCGTTGCAAAGGTAAGAAAACATACTAGGGGGCTTTTTCCGGCATTGTTATACTGAGTGAGTCGAGGACCCAAAAAAATATTTCTTAACGTTTTGTATGCTTGGTAAAATAAAATATCTAATGAACTTCCTAAGAAGTATTCTTAATTTGGATTTTGGATACTTCACCAACATCCCCTTTTGGTTAATTCTCGAAAGTGCAAATTAAAACAACAATATAACGGTTTTCTCTCCAATCAGTCTTTCGCATACCATTTTTTGTGGTTAATTACATGCGATAAAATTGTCTAGTAAAATTCTTACATCCTACATGTGGATATTATTTGAACAAAGAAAACTCATTCAAGCAGGATTTTGGTTACAATACAATTTCTAGCAATGATGAAAGATGAGTTGATATATTAGTAAAGGTAAAATGGCAAAATAAGAGTTATGGTAATCGGGTTTGTTTGTATGCCATTAATTGCTATATTATTTGACTCCCGCAAACAGGATAATTAGCTAAATATGTTCAAGAAACAAGATGTGGTAGCACCCAAATTTAAACCCTACTAATTAGCAGACAACAAGAGTAAAATTTGTAAAGTCGTTCAAGTCTCGACTAACTTTTGTTTATCAATCTGAGCAGGTGGTTCCTCACCCGGTACTCCTTCCAAAACACCGGCATCTCCAAACACAGTCCCTTCCGGTATGAAATCTGCTAAACAAATTTATCATCAGCAATTGATAGTATATAAAAAACTCAAACAAAAAGAAGGAAAATTTTGGTCTTTATAAATTTATTGATGTTTGTTTAAAACTTTAAATGCATGACCAGGATCGAAAACAAGTCCTTCAACTGACAGTGGCTCATCTGGTGCAAGTTCTGTAACGATGACAACATCTCTGATATTCTTCGTCGTCTTTTTCGCTTCTTATGCTTCAACCTAAACAATCTACTAAGCAATTTTTCCAGCACCTCCAACGGAAGACCATTACATATATAATGTGTTTTGACTGTTTAATTCGAGTTTGTACCTGTATAATGATTCTTTTGTGACCTGTTGAGAGGTTGATATATGTGATTTCCTTGACGGATGAGGGTTTTCAGCGTATTCCGTTCTTAATAAAATGATTTCTACTTCATTACTTCTTTTCAAGCTTTCATGTCCTTCAGAATTTCAAGACCGCATGATAATCTCGAAGTGACAGAATTATCATACAAAAGACTAATTAAGAACAAAAACTTAAAACATCCATAGAGAAAGGGGGATAAGATTTCGCGTGTAAAATAAACAAAATAAATGTAACAGTAATTTTGCCTGGAAATGTTTTCACTTACACGAATAAACATAGGTATAAAACAATATGTTTCTAATAAGGCTCCATACAAATATGAAAACAATTAAACAAGATAAAAAGCGACATACAGACATAAAGATAACTTCATAAATAAATGTTTTTCACTTTGCCAAAGAAACACAGAGAAGACAATTTGTTGAGTAGGCTTCAAATTTTTTTGGTTTTAAATGATTTTCCTCACCTAATCGAGTCCGATCTTTCTTTATGTCACCTACTTTTATTTTTTATTTTAAACAACCAAAGTAAATTCATTATAAAATGAGTGAAAGCACCTCACTCATGATATATACATAGGGAAACGCTAATAAGGGGTTGAGAAACGGTCTCAAAACCCAATTGAAAAACAACTATATGAGAAAGAAAAATAGCAAGACAAAATGGAACAAACATTACAGATGATAACCGTAAGAAACATGTTAACACCCTCCAATTTTTTGTGTGCATTGCTTTTGTGATTTTACTTGCTAGTTGATGTATATTATATAATTGTTATATTTATGATGGAAATTATAATTATTTAGTTGATTCGGTAATTAAACACCAAAATTATGGGTTGCACACATCTAGTTACATCAGGTAACACGTGAGCACGTAAAAGTATACTAAGGCCTTGTTTGGTTGTGGTGAGATTATGGTTAATGCGATTAGAAATATTGTCGGACCCACAGATAGTGCGCTTGGTACGAAAAGTGGATGCAGTGCTATTAGTAACATGTGATTAGAAATGATGATAAACGAGTGTATTCGGAATAATATGAGGGTGTGGTATTGAGAAATGAGATATTTTGAGTAAAGATGATGTGATATATATATATATTAAAATTATATATATATATATATATATGTATTTTGCAAGTTTATTTATTTATTTATTTAATTTAATTTTTTTGCAAGTTTATTGATTATGTATATAAATGTAAATTTGTAAAATAGTACACAATCCCAATAAAAATCAAACAAACACTTCATTGATATTTCATGTATATACTGTTAATCCGGCCTTCATTTGTTATCCCGCCATAGTGTATTTCTAGTCCCATTACTACTACTACCGCAAACAAACGAGCCTAAATGGACTAATGAGCTAAAAACGAAACTTTTTGAACAAATCTTGTTATATAGAAACCGAATGTTATTCTCCCACGTCCACACATAAAACAAAAACAAAAACTAGTACTAAATATTAGGGCGGGGCGAAAAGTCAAAGCGAACAGAAAAAGACTGAAAAAGCGAAACTTTTTCGGTTCGGTTTACAATAAAACCGAACCGAAAAAAATCAAAAACCCGAACAAAACAGAAAAATAAAAAATAAAACCGAAATACCCCGAAAAAAACCCCGAAACCGGACCGAAAAAATCCGGTTCTGTTCAAAAAATTAAAATACCGAAAAAAAAAAAAACGAACCGAAAAATATAGTCGGTTTCGGTTTCGGTTTCGGTTCAGTTTTATAAAAAACCGAAACGAAGTCACCCACGTCAACACATAAAACAAAAACTAAAACAAATGGTATGTAAATTTTCTCCATTAAATAAACAAAAAAACTCCATATGTATGAATATATTTAAAAAAACTAAATAAAATAAAGAAATGGAGATATTAACTTCTTCATCATCGCTTATTACAACAAATTTCTCAATATTACATTCCTCTTCCTCTTCCTCTCTCTCTCAGATCCGCCGGAGACCTTTCACCGTCTCCGCCGTACTCCGCCGTTATTCTCCTTCGTCGGAGTCTCACATGTCCGTCTCCGTCAAAATTCCCTCCGCCTCTCTCCGCCGTGAGAGAGACGAAACCGATCCTTTACTCGACTCCAGAACCCGTAATCTCTCTCTCTCTCTCTCTATGCTTATACATGTTATTTATATACTGAAGTGGGTTTTCGTTTTTTTTGTTTTTATTTTGTTGAATTTGTGTTTTTGCTCAGTGTTTTCAGTTGGGTGTTCTTCATATCTGAAAAACTAAGATTTTTTTGTCCATTGGGTTTTTGTTTGTTTTTGTTTTTATTTTGTTGAATTTGTGTTTTTGCTCAGTGTTTTCAGTTAGGTATTCTTCATATCTGAAAAACTAAGATTTTTTTGTCTATTGGGTTTTCGTATGTTTTTGTTTTTATTTTGTTGAATTTGTGTTTGCTCAATGTTTTCAGTTGGGTGTTCTTCATATCTAGAAAACTAAGTTTTTTTGTCTATTGGGTTTTTGTTTGTTTGTTTGTTTGTTTATATATAGTGTGCAGGTATATATCCATGCTATGCAGAGAGTTATGAATTTACTGAAGTGGGTTTTCGTTTTTATTGTTTTTATCTTTTTGATTTTTTCTTTGCTCAGTATTTCAGTTGAATGTTCATATATAGATTTTTTTTTTGTCTATAAACTTGCTATGCAGAGAGTTATGGATTTACTGAAGTGGGTTTTTGTTAATTTGTTGATTTTGTGTTTGTTCAGCATTTTTAGTTGGGTGTTTATATTTGAAAAACTAAGTTTTTTTTTGTCTATATACATGCTATGCAGAGAGTTATGGATTTACTGAAGTGGGTTTGTGTTATTTTGTTGATTTTGTGTTTGCTCAGTATTTTCGGTTGTCTGTTCTTCATATCTGAAAAACTAAGTTTTTTTGTTTATATACATGATATGCAGATATTTACGGAATTAGTGAAGTGGGGTTTTTTTTTTTTTTTTTATCTTGTTGGTTTTCTGTTTGCTCAGGATTTTTTATCGGGTGTTCATATCTGAAAAACTAAGTTTTTTTGTCTATATACATGCTATGCAGATTTTTATGGATTTACCGAAGTGGGTTTTTGTTTGTTTGTTACTTTGTTTACATGTACTTGATATTGTTTTGCTCATTCTTTTCACTTGGTTTTGTTTCTGAAAAAAAAAGGGAATGGAAATTTTACTGATTAGATTTGGGGGGAAAGCAAGAATGTGTTGGAGACTAATTATCAAGTTTCCATCTTTTTGGTTTTGGGGGAAAAAAGGCATGCCTTTTCATGAAAAAAGAATAATCTTTTGAAGAGTTTTGAAATGAGAAGTATATTAATTTGCATATAAGATGGATTTTGTTTCCCTTCCCTTTTCGGAAGTGAGTTAAGAGCTTCTATGGAGCCAGGCTATAATTGCTCCAGCCTTTTGGCATATATGTTTGCATGAATTTGGCTGCTCATCTTTTAAACTTGGACATTTTGGCACTTTTAAGCTAGATGGTTCTAGCTTTTACCCGAGTTTGCAAAAAACGCTACCTTTTTTGCTTAAAAGTTACACCGGAAAAAACTCTGAGTGGAAAATGAAGATTTTGATTTATTGGATTTTGTTTTAGAGAATCAGTCAGCTGGTCATCGATCAATGGGTCAAATCCTTATTTGCATTTATTGGTGTCACTGCAACGAAATCTAGTCGAGATATGTATTTCAGTGGTATTGCCTTAATACGTTCAATTATCGGATCTGTATTAGTTCAACTCTCATGGCAAATCCAGCATTAAAATTCCTTCCATAGCTAGGTTAAATTTTATCAGTACTAACTTCATGTTGAATCCACTCCCACGGGATCCTACTGTTGCAAAATAAATTTCAGCCTATCTTTTTGTACTTCTTATACGAGAATCCACCCCAGAATAGATGGTTTTTATAACATGCTAGTTTTCAGAATAGATGGTTTTTGTAACATGCTAGTTTTGCTTGTTAGAGTATTACTTATGTGATAATTGTTGAAAAATGACCGCACAACCTTGAATGATAGAAATTGTAGGATACCCATCGGGGAAACAAGATACCGTCTTCTTTATCCTTTTTGACAAATTTGTTCCAAAAGGATTGAGTTAGTTTGCTTTACTGAGGCGACCCTTGGTAAGCTTGTGATTTGGTTTGTTTGCATAAGAGTTTTGATAAAAACAATTCTCGTGTCACTTCTAATGATTGAAGATTTAGAAAAATAGGAATGTCATTTTCTTAAGACTCACATTAGCAAGTTTCAAAATTGATTATTATTCTTGAATAATCTCTCTCTCTCTCTTTTTCACATCTCGTCATTGCATACATGATTAGGTGCAGGACAAGGAGATGTTTTAACAGTCGATAAGGAAGAAGATGCCAGTTCCTCTACTAAAGTTGCTTCTCGAAAGAATAAATTTCTTACCAGTCCTATTTCCTGCTTTGGTGTGGATCTAACACCAGACACCATAGCAGTTGCTATGGTATATTTTGTTCAAGGTGTCGTAGGCCTTGCAAGGCTTGCAGTTAGTTTCTACTTAAAAGACGATTTGCATTCCTGCTGAGGTATGGCATATACAAATATCTTATTTATAAATAGATACATTATCTTTGATGATTTTTAGCATGTGGTAGATCATATTCATCTAGTTAGAGTGTATCAGTATAATTAAATTTTGTCTTGTACGTCATCATTGTTTTAGTTTGAAATTTATGTATAATAGTTGGGTTACTAGAGCTTTAGCCTTATGCTACTTTTAATTCAAGGAATTCGTGTGAGAAAATGTGAAAAGAAAATGTTGTTCTTAGATCCTTGATTTGTTGTGAAGATATGTTCTTTCCGGTTACATTTTTCCGAAAAGAATAATTGCATCAAACGGAACAAAATGCTATGTTGAAAGCATCAACTTTAGATGCTATTTTTTTATGAAGCAAAATGACTTCAATTCTTAACATGCATATGTAAATTCTTATTTTAATTGGTTCAGTAGTTGTCTATTTTTTATTGAACATAATGAAGACTGATAAATAACTTATGCTTGACTAGACAGCTGTTATAACTGGCTTCTCAGCATTACCATGGCTTATAAAGCCCCTATATGGATTTATCAGGTGAGCTTTATAGTTTAATCTAATCCACCTACTTTAATTTCCATAAAAAAATCGTTTGGTTCAGTGTTTTGTTCAACTTTTTATCTCTGCTGTAGCGATTCTTTCCCGCTTTTTGGGTACCGAAGGAGATCGTATTTGGTTCTGTCAGGTCTTCTTGGGGCATTTTCTTGGAGTTTAATGGCCACGATTGTTGATAGCAAATACGATGCTGCTTTCTGCATACTTCTTGGATCGCTTTCTGTTGCCTTCTCAGATGTTGTAAGTTCAAAAAATTAGTTTTTTTATTACTTTTTTTTAGACAATCATTAGAATTATCAATTATGTCAAGTTTCTGAAACTTCTCCATTTTGTTCTCCCCAACTGCATACGTGGCAGCGCACTTCTTCCTAGTGTGCACACTTCCATTCTTGAATTAGACTAGGTTTTGTTAGTTGTGCAAATTAAATTGGATTATTTTTAGTAGTGTTTTTTTGTTTGCCTCTTAGATTGTAACTTTTGATTATATTTTATGTGTATTATGGTCGACACTGTATAACGTTTTATCGCGTTTTTAGCTCTTCATAGCGCGGTTTTTAAAACAATGATCATTAGTAAATAAGTTTAATTGTATTTTGTATCTAATTGCTTATTTTCCTGGTTTTGTACTCTGATCCGTCTCTTTGTTTGGCTGTGAGTTTGATTTTCACTTAAAATTTGTCTCTAGGAGTATTTGCTTTGGAAAAAGACTTGTAGATCAAAAAATTGTCTCTCTTTCTCAACTTTCCCGTTGTTTCATCCCTTGGTTTAACTATTTTTAATTTTCGTATGTTGAGAATTTTTTATAATTTTGTTTCTTTCTTCTAATTCTGGGAGTTCTGAAGCGTGTTTTAGGTTGTAGATTCGATGGTTGTAGAACGAGCTCGCGGTGAGTCACAAAGCATGTCCGGATCTCTCCAGTCATTATGCTGGGGCTCATCTGCATTTGGAGGAATAGTGAGCTCCTATTTTAGCGGATCACTTGTAGATGCTTATGGTGTAAGGTATGCTCTGTATATATTTAATGAATGTTTATTATTTTCTCCCTCTTTTGTTCTTGTGGTGGTGGTGGTGTGGGTGCGGTGGGTGGGAGGTCTAGTAGGGACGTGGTAAAGATAATTTGTACACCTTTTAGTAAATCGAGTAGCAAAAAGTTTTTTGCTGTTTTTGAACTTCTGTTATTCGCTATCCAAATCTATGGATTTCATTACTGACTATTCAGTCTCACAGACCCACATGTTGACGAAATTGTGCCAAATCGTATGTTTTCCATGTTTTTGTTCTCGGTAGTGGTTCTCGTTATGAATTTCGTATATTCCATTACCAGTTGGGTGAATTTCTATTTGATTGTAGTGAATCCAAATTTCCAATTATATACTTGATGTTTGGTACTAATCAGTCAAAAGACTCAAAACCCCAATAGGTTTGAGTAGCAAGTGACGGAAGTCTCCAACCCTATAGACCCTTTTGATTTCCTAAAACGTTTTTGACTTTTGTTATTCACTATCCAGCTCTGTGTACTATGACACTTCAGTCCCAAACGTTGACCAAATTGTGCAAATGACTCCAATTTGTATGATTCTTAATGGAAAGGGGACTGATAACACTATCAGTTAAATAGATTCCTCTGTAATTGTAAGTAATTTGTTAAGAGTTGGATGGTGTTAACTTCAAAAGTAAGTTGAATGAATTGTTCTGATAGTAGTGATTGATATATATGCTCGACCTTTGGGATTAATTAGTCAAATTCCATTTCTTTGGTAGAAGTAACAAAAGCCGGAAACTGATCTCTTAAATATTTTGTCCCTTTGGTTTTTGCTAATTATTTGTTACATATTTTTTCCCAGGTTTGTTTTCGGTGTCACGGCATTACTTCCTCTAATGACATCTGCAGTTGCAGTTCTAGTCAAAGAACAGCACGTGCGTGGCCCAGTAAAGGGACAACCGTTGTCGATAGCCAGTCCTGGTTTCTTAGAAAGCTCAAAACATAGTATCATCGAATTATGGGGTGCTGTGAAACAGCCTAATGTTTTCTTGCCTACTTTATTTATATTCCTCTGGCAGGCAACACCTCATTCTGATTCGGCTATGTTCTACTTTACGTAAGCTCAATATCTAAACACTTTACTTCCTCGATTTAATTCGCATTTACTCACAAGGAAAACCTTGTTTCCCATATAGTACTACACTACTACTTCTGATGAGAATGCATTTCGATGAACTGTTGTGCCATTGCTCTGACATTCAATAAGCTGATCTCATTTTTGATGAGCTTGCACCTTGACGAACTAATCTTTTATTGGCATTTAAGAAACTGGTTTTACTCTTGATTTGCATTCACTTTAATAAACTGAACTTCGATATGATATTGAATAGCATGTAGTAGCGTGAAATGAGAATGAAAAGTAACTACTAACACTCAATGGGAAATAAGTCTAGAGTATATCACTAACCACTTAGGAGTAAGGAATTATCCCTTCCTTCCTTGAAATACCGATCTAAAATTGCTTATATTTCACTTAACTATCCAATATATTTATTTTATATACCAGCACCAACAAACTAGGCTTCTCTGCGGAATTTCTTGGTCGCGTTAAGCTTGTGACATCTGTTGCATCGCTTCTTGGAGTCGGACTTTATAATGGCTTCTTGAAAAATGTTCCTTTACGGAAAATATTTCTTGCAACAACAATCATTGGTACAGGTCTTGGAATGACTCAGGTCTATCTTACTAGCCTAGGTCCCTTTATTTTGACTATCTTTTTTTTTCCTTGCCACATTCTAAAAACTGACAGTTCTAATATTTCTTCTGTTTCCTTTTTTTACCTATCTACAGGTATTTCTTGTTACGGGATTGAATCGACAACTTGGTATAAGTGATGAGTGGTTTGCTATTGGGGATTCACTGATTTTGACAGTTCTTGGGCAGGTGAGTTTATTCCCTTTAACTTTTAGTGCTTGTTTTGTTTTTGATTGTAAATCCAGCTCACTGGCTTGTAACCTGAGATGTGTTACTTATCTTATTGTTGCAAAGATTTGAGCCACCCTTTTTCCAGCTTACCAAGCAGCAAGCTGAGAATGTTTTAGCTAGGAAAACCTATATTAATGAGTGTTTTGAACTCTCTCTGAAGATGCTTGTTTTGATTTTTTCCCCCTTCTGCAATATTATGAATACATGATTGAAGAGATAAGGTTGAAACTCCTGTTCGGTGTAACTCCCAAAAAATGCTCATATATTCAAATATAACTCGTATTCAAGGCCATCTTTACTTCAGTCGAAAGGTGACACATTATCACTTTAATAAAAAGAAATATCGTACACAGCCAAATATTACTGCTGAAAAAGCCACAAATCGACGTTGCAAAACCATTATCTACCATTTCAGGCATACGTCTGTTTGGCTTCCATTGAGTGAATAAACTCCCTATATGCTCTGAATGAGAATCATGTGAGTCTACCTTGCTAATTATGGAAAAGTTGTTTTTTAGCACTGATAAGACCGTTCTACATGCAGGCTTCCTTTATGCCCGTTTTAGTTTTAGCGGCAAGATTATGCCCTCCGGGAATGGAAGCTACACTTTTCGCGACACTAATGTCAACATCAAACGCAGGTAGTGTCCTTGGAGGCTTGTTTGGGGCAGGCCTTACTCAGCTTTTTGGTGTCACTAAAGACAGCTTCGATAACCTATCTTTTCTCATAATTTTATGCAATCTCAGCTCCCTTTTACCTTTACCATTACTTGGTCTTCTACCTGAAGATGATCCAGATGCAAATACAAAAGTGAACGGAGGAGATATTGAGATGAAATCTAATTAAGGGTCTGTTTGGTTGCAGCTTTTAAGCAAATAAGCTGTTTTTATATACATAAAGAGTTTGACTTGCTTATGCCAAATACATAAAAGCTCTGCTTTTTAAGTTGGTCAGCCAAATGAATCCCGGATTATAAGCTGAAAAGCTGAGCTCATAAGCTACAAACCAAACAATTCCCAGGGAGCGGTGTTTATGTATTCGCCATGCTTCTGATGTGTTCTAGCTGCTAGCGATTAACAAATCCACTGTACAAGTTTTCAACTATACTGGTATTGAAGAATATGGAATTATTCAGCAAATGTGTACTCAGAGATCAGATACTACGTAATTGTTAGCAAATTTTGTAATTTCAGTTTTACCCGGTCATGTAGTTAGAGAGAGTACCTTGTAAGTTGTAACTAAAACAATTGCAATGTCAGATACATACACATTACAGTTTACTCAGAGTTAATGGTCTTCAGAATTCATGGATTGCTTCACTGCATCTTTTAAGGTCTTTCTTGGCTTTGTAGTTTAATTGCATTTTGTTGATTAGCTTAAAACCGGAACTTTTTACAGTTTTGCCAGGAGAAAGCAAAAGTTTTTATCACAAAAACACATCTTTCTTCTTAGCATCAAGTAAGCTGGTTTATTTACTTAAAATTTGTATCAGAAAGATCTATGACCACCAGAAAGATTTAAGCTCGAGAACTCGTGAAATGTTTTTGAAACAATCAGCAGTTCGTGTACTCTTTTTCCTGCAATTATTCCTTTATATGCTTCTGTTGAAGTTAGCTGTTAAATATTTCACCTGAATGTCAAGATAACAAGTCTCTACTTTTTTGTGTAAAACTAGTAACTTAACCAATGGCAGTTTTTTTTATGTATATAATGGATTACCAAGCTTTCGGAGACATCCTAGCTTGTTTTCACTTAGCATGCTGATAAATTTACGAATGGCCTAATCTTGGCACTTTATTCATCTTGAAACTGCGTGAATTAACCCTTATCTGGATTAAGAATAGCCATTGTGAATTCGCCCTTATTTTTCTGTAATTTCGTCCGCGTTGCAGTCCCATTCTCTAAATTATGTATTTTCTGTTTTAATTTATCAGAATTACCCTTCATCGGAAAGGGTGTTGGTTTGGTGTTCAGTTGGTTTCCAAGTTCGTTCTTAGTAGGACTTCAAGGTTTCTGTTCTATTTTACAAGTGACAGGGACAGGGTCATTTGTATCATGTAAATGTATAGAGACATGATATAGATTTTTATTTTATTTTTTTAACAGAAATCGGAAAATTTCATTGACAGAAAAACACAAGTACTTACAACTCAAACAACCCGCAAGGCCGAAACTATTAAAGAAAACAGGCTTGACATCTCAAGACCGTTATGAAATCTGAAGTTACTGAACATGAGATTCAGCAAACTACGGAGTATATTTTTGACTTTGCAGCACTAGCAATGGTGGGATCTTCTTACCGTACGTGAAATAAGAAAATACTTATATCAAAACCTTGTTTGAACCACCCTATGTCCCCGAGTAGTCATAGTGAAAGGAACCTGAAATTTTCCCGTCTTCTTTACTTTTAAATCCGTGTCCGAGTAGAAGCCATACTCATCCGCTACATGATATAAATCTTCTAATCATATAAGTTAAAACTATATTCTTTCATTCGTTAGTTCTCAATTTCTTCAGGTACACATCCAAATAAGCATGTGAAAAGCTCATTCAGTCGTTTATAGGGAGAAGTTGAAAGTTCGAAAAGTTGGTAGCCTCCCAAATGATTGAGCCTTTTTTTGTCATACTATCAAATTCAAAGTAAATGATAGTAATGTGCATAGTAGTATATTCACAAATCACTCAAGTTGAACTCTACCAAACGCTTTTTTAAGCTAATATTATCTTCATCTGACAAGCTAATCATACAACCAAGTATTCTTAGCATTCAACTTTTGAGAAATGTCTTATCCCTTTTTAAAGAAAATTTCCATGATGTACAAAAAAATAAAATTATTTATGTGTGGACGATCAATTTTTCATGTTACGAAAATATCTTCCTTTCATTGTTAGGTTTTAACTAAAAATGGACCATGGGTAGAGTTATGGTGAAATGGATGTGACAACAAAAGGTGTAAAGACCTCAAATGGACCAATAATTAATAATGGAGACTAAGGCTAATTAAATACTTAGTTGGAAAACCTTTTAAAAAGTAGAATTAGGATATGTTTGGTGTGGCAAAATAAGAACCCAGTGGGCTACATGCACATGTAAATGATTTAGTTGGCAAACGTTCTCTCACTTGTTTAAAAAGAAATTCCCATAAATTGTTTCAAAAAAGAACATAAATGCTTAAAGTAATGATTATTGAGTTTCAAAAAAAAAAAAAAATTGATTATTGAGCTATCAATAATGTCCCATTGTTATTTGGGTCCATATATAGTTTCTATGTAATATAAGTGATAAGCCATGTGGACAACATTAAAGACAAAAACCAACTGCCATTCAATTTTATCCATATAATCGTATGATTAATGAAGACCAAATAAGGAACCCCATGTGGGAAAATCATTGGAATATGAATAATAGAGTTGATATACCCAACTTTATATGTATAGTTGTGGGGTGAGAGAAACCAAGAAGAAAAAAATGTATGTGTATACGGTCAGAAAAACTGTGTTTATATCTGTACCGTTCGATCAAATTATCCAACGATATAGACCTAAACACAGTTTTTACGGTCAGGGACACATCTTACAACAAACAATGTGTGACAATTTTAAGTGGTAGGAAGGTTTGTATAGTGGACAAATTAAGTTCAAACTAATCTGTATATAAATAGGAATATAAACAACCATCTTACTATAAAATTTGAATAGGTTGGCAGGTTGCAAGAGAGAAAAAATACATACTATAGCTACTAATTCAATATTGAAAAGAGGAGCTAGTTAAAAATAAGTAAATAATAACATATATTTTGTAGGTAGTTAATTAGGAACATTTACAAGATATATCTACAGTGTTTGCATTTATTTTTTCATTTTGTCTAGTTTAACCTATTTGGCAATCGTGGGAGAAATAAAAACGGAGAAAAGATAAAATTTATGAGAAAAGTAAGAAAATGGCTCCACACTAATACAGGTTTAAGTTATTTGATTAACCAACTTTGTAACCAAATTTTCTCCCTCTTTTGCTTGAATGACTAGAAGAATCCATTTTTTTGGTTAAGAAATGAGTATATGATTGGTTAAGAAATAAAACTGACTAATGTGGCTAAAAAAACTGTTTTAAGAGGACCCAAGCCAAACTACCTCAATGTATTGCCATGTGCAATGAGTAAATGAAGAGGTGTCCAACACAGGAAAACTGTGTTTAAGTCTGGACCGTCTGATCATTTGATCGAACGGTTCAGAATAAAACACAGTTTTTCTGACTGTGTAAAACAGAGTCAGATACCCCTTTTCCATGAGTAAATGGGACAATTGAAATCTTACGTTGTAATCAATCATAATCAAAGTTAGTTTCTGGTATCATTATTTGTGGTATCATTGACTAAACGCGATAATCCTGAATCAATCTCAATCATTTCATATCTTCTTTATTTCTTTTACCTTTGCCTTTTAATCATCCTTTTAAAACCTTTTTATAATTGCTTGACTGTTTCATACTACCCTAGGGGTCTCGTTAGTTAATTTACAGTACTATTTTCAATGGGATTAGAAATACCACGGGATAAAAGTCGGATTACAAATGATACGGGATTAATATTTTAGGTTGGGACTCTAAGTACCGTGTTTGTTTTTAGAATGAGATTAGAGCTAAATTTACGTTGTATAATGCTCTACAATATGTAAAAATTTAAAAACATGAATAAAATAAGGGTTGTTATTGAATATTCATACACATAAAAGGGATTTATACTCATTTTAACCTCAAATACACCACCTTCACTAATTATAATACCACCTACGGGTGGTATTCTAAATGATGCCATCATTGGTAGGATTTGATATCCGAGCGGGCATTGCATATCCCAAGCTACATTGCCTACCAAACGCTACACTTTCGGGGCCATGAGATATGTAATCCTATCACATCCTCCTAATTATCACACAAACAAACGTGCCCTAGGGGATTTAAGTGACATTAATTAGCATGTTTCTCTATAAAAAGAAAAGAAAAAGAGAGGTGACATCAACATATATGTTAGGAATGTTTCATGTCAGGCATAACAAGTATTTACATCGACTAGACAAAGAAACAAACATGTCCATGGTAAATTTATGCATTTTTAGTCTAGAAAAAGCTGTGTTATAATTCATGCGCGTAAATATAAAAGTTTAGAAAGTTTTTTAAAAAAGTTAAACACAACTAACTAATTTAACTGTTTAAGGGACAACTTTTCAACGATATCGATGATACATATATTTTTCATAAACTTTTTTATAAAACATCCAAAACCGAAAGTAGATTTGTGAAATGGAATTTTCTTCCACATCTGCACTACCTAAATTTTTCGAGGTCTCACTAACTAAGATTAATGTGACTAAAATAAAGAAACAAAAAGTAAGATAATAAGTAGATATAAGAAAACGAGCCCTCAATATATATTTTTACCATTGGAATAATAAATATGACCCTCGACATAATTAATTGGTTAAGAGCATTAACAAAATTTCTTTTAGATTCTAGCCGTTGGCTTAATTATTAACACATATTTTGCATTTAAAGTATCTACTTTTTGGAAATATTACTACTTCTATCATCTTTTACAACGCTGATTATTTTTTCTCTTCAAATTATGATCACTATAAAATAATGTTATATTTATTGAGAGTCAAAAACTGTCACAAGTCTGTCACTAATTTAAAAAGCTGTCACAAATCTGTCGTAAATTGGCTAAACTGTCACAAAACCGTCGTTAATAAGCTCGTAACAAAAAATACCGTCAATAATATTTTTTGTGTGGACGGAAGAGAGGCAGATAAGCATGGACTCTCATGCCAAACAAAATGTGCCAACAATATTATATAAGTCTATAACAACAAATAATGTACATATATTGTAACCTTTTTTTTATTACGATTGGTCCTTTTAGATAATGCTAAGACTAGGTTACCATTGTATAAAAACTTAAAAAGGCATGGTCTGAATGAATTGATTTTAGTACTATATATTATTTGATGCAGTTATCTATTTAGTATCTTGAGCCAACCTAATTCTGCTTAATTAATTTTACTAACTACATGAAAATGTCACTTTTTGATCTTCCACTTTGTTAAGATTTTACGCGTTTTACCCTTTAGCCCCCTAATTAAGGTACTTTATTTTGACATTTTAAATTTATGTCACACTATCAAACATTTAAAGTGATCGTATCTATTACTTTTGAGTTAATTATACTAACCATTCCAATAATTCCATTAGAAAATTCTCTTGTCCCATGCTTTCAATTGTAATAACAGTGAGTATTTTTCGAACAAGCGACATGTGCGATCCTCATGTAGAGCTTGTTCAATTGCCCTATATATATATACTCCATCTGATTCTAAATATAGTGTGCACTAAAAAACAGCGTCGCAACCATGAATTGTACATTTTTCCAGGGACGGCCCTGACGTAAACCAGGTGAGCCGCCTTGCTTTAGGTCATGCCGGGACGGCTAAAGGCCCTGGATTTTTCTTCAAAAATTAATAATACTACACATACTCAGGTATTCATTCACTATAATATTAATTTTAGGGCATAAAATGATAACTGTTTAGCTCACTTTAGCATGTGGCAATCTAATTTTAGTTATGACAAAATTTAGATATGATTTAGTTTGTAAACAAGTGAGAATATGAATTGTAATTATGTTGCTTAGTTGGTATAATCGTTGTTCCAAATGTTTTTCTTTATCTTTTTACTATGAATAGGAGGAAAAAAAGGAAAAAATAGAGAAAACATTTTCGAACTCACAATCCAATATATATAGTGGAAAGATAATAGTTCTACGACTCCATCACAAACTTACCACTTGTTATTTCGTGGACTAAAATTAATTTAAAAATATATAAATATCTAAACATATGGTTTTTATATATGCAAGTATCTAAATATATGTAGTATTTTTCTTTGAAGAGAAATTCAACGTTTTTTACCGGCCAAACACTAATGAAGTTGGTTCCACTACAAAATAATATTTGATATACTGAGAGTCAAATCTGTAACAAGTCTGTCACTAATTTAAAAAGTTGTTCAAATTGACTAAACTGTCACAAATTCGTCATAAAAACCGTCGCTAATAATCTCGTAACAAAAAATACCGTCATTAATCCGTCGCTATTTGGGTATTTTTTTGTAGTGCTCATTTGGTTTAGGTAACAACCATTACCAATAAGTTAATTACTTCGTTATTTTTGATAGTGTATCGGTCATTTGTTTTCTAGATTAACTAATATATTTGTTTCAGTAAGAGTTCAAATTAAAGCGCATTATTTTAATTAAAAAATATGGATTTAGACCCCCCAGAGTATATAGGACGACACTAGACTTGAAATTTTGATATATAAATTGCCTTTGAAAGTTAATTAACAACAAACCATTATTTTTCATATAACTCGACTAAGGTTGCCTGTTTAATTTTAGTCTAAGTGGTTAACTGACATGCATATATGCAAGTTTGTATCATCATAAACAGTACATGCAATTTGTATGCGGTGCGTATGCATTACAAAATAATGTTTGATTTAGTGAGAGTTAAAAGATGTCACAAGTCTGTTACTAATTTAAAAAAATGTGACAAATCTGTCACAAATTGACTAAACTGTCACAAAGCCGTCACAAAAACCGTCGCTAATAAGCTCGTAACAAAAAATACCGTCACTAATCCCGTCGCTATTTGAAATTTTTTTTTATAGCGACGACTCGTATGTATATATATATGTGTGTGTACTAATTTATATTTAAATATACATCAATTTGACCCAATCCAAGCCGGGTAAAAGCCAGGTGAAAGACAAATAAAAGCCATTCAACCATATCATTAACCGAAAGTAACGGTCAATCAACCCAAATAAAAAGATAACGACTAACCAATATTACATGAGAATAACAACCACGACTAATATAGCAAAACAAATACCAAAAAGACAAAAGTATGATGTTGCAACTACAGAAAGTGGAAATGAATACGTAAATGTGCATTGTGCACCTATGTAAATGTGACAGCCACGATATTATAGTAAATTATAGTGTTTCATAATGGGTTTGAATTTTGAACGTTTAATGTACCTGCAATGAGTCATGTAATTTTATTATATTCTATAAGTTGTTACATAATGCGAAGTGTGGATCATTTGGATCACTTATAAAATAATTGCCTTACCTTATGTTTACTTCAGTTTTGTAACTTTTTGGTTTATATAATATACTGATACATGTTTCAAGATTATTGGAACGACATGTTTTTATTATTTATATTATATTCTTGTTGTCTATTTTCCCATAGTAGTGTATATATTTATTTTATGTTGCAGTTACATCTTTTAATAAGAATCCATTACAACAACAAACAATTGAAAAGAAAAAAGTTTGTTTTTATAAACTCTCATACAGAAACATCACACTTCATGATGATAACCCTAAATAGTTGGATACTTCGATTCTCCTTAAAATTAACCCGATATTTGAGACGGACGGATGGAGTATCTCTTTTGTAAATGAAATTTCGTATGTCTACGAAAAGATTTTAAATTAACCTAAATGAGGTTTTAAGAGTACGTAAAATTAAATATAGAAATTGGTTTCATTGCTACAATTACACATTGCTATCAGTCTCGCTAATTTGATTTCCAATTCAACTCGATATCCATAGATTTTAATCTACAAGATTATGCTTAGACTAATGATATCACTTCTCTATGTAATCATTATTCACGTTAGACATTTTTTTATGAATGGTTGGGATTAGCTTTTCATTTTAAGCATAATTAGAAAGAGAAAAATTACATCTAGATTCACCCAATTGACTAATGAAAAACCATAAATATTTTGCTTAAAATGTAGCTCTAACACACCATCATGAATCCATGATCATCACAGAATAATATTCACAACCTCTCAATTGAGTTAAATTTAATAAAACAGGCCCCTACCTAGGGCCACATTGTCTCAATTTCAACTGCTCAATGTCCCCTTAAACACATGGAGGGGATTAATTATGGTTAATTTGCTTGCTATAAATTCTTCCATTTCCCTTTCTTTTTATACCCCTCACTCCATTTATGACTTTCTCAAAATATTATCATACACTTCTTATGGCAACATAGCCAAACAAGTTATCCATCATCATACCATAACTCATATATATATATGTATACACAACATAACAAGTAACATGTACTAGTGAAAATACCCTTTTTCAAGACTACAAGCTCAAGTTTCTAGCCGTTTTCTTTGAGGCGAGGTTTTAAGTTATATTAACCGAGCTTTTTAACAGTTTGAAAGAATCGGTTTTTTGCTTGAACGTCACGACCAAGCAAGTATTAGTTTAATCTTTGAATACTAATTATTTACCGTAATGGAAATTGAGTTGGCAAAGTGCGACTGTTGTGGGCTCAAAGAGGAATGTACCCAACACTACATAAGTGAGGTGAAATCGAACTTCGAAGGGAAGTGGCTTTGTGGGTTGTGCTCAGAATCCGTGAGAGATGAAATGAGCAGAGGAAAAGGCGTTTTCGGGATCGGAGAAGCTATAAAGGCGCATATGTCTTTTTGTCGAAAATATAAGTCGAATCCAGCTATTCGAGTAGCCGATGGGATGAGGCAGATGCTGAGAAGAAGATCGGATTTGACTCATTCTTCTTCAAATCCGTAAGAATTATTCGAAATCAACTAGCACATCTCAAGTTGGAGATAATTCATCTTTTTCTTACTTTTAGTTTTAACTTTTAGTTGTTGCAACTTGCATGTACCAATACTTTCATACCCTGGATTAGAAGTTTGTTATAAATAAATGTTTTACTTAAGATCTAATTAGTGGTGGAAAGGTTCCTCCTATATTGGACATATTAACATTAGAAAATTTCATCTTCTCTGGAAAAGCTAGACAACTTTTAATTTGTTGTATTTATCAAAATTTTCTCAGTCTAAATTTCTTCATTTGGACATGCTTCTAACAAGACAAAAAGAAAACTTGGGAGTATTAAAATTTCAGTTCACAATATGCTTATGTGTGTTTATTTCCTAAAATATAAAGGAAGGTTTTTCTCAGAAATTTTTAAGTCAGATGATGATCTCTTGGTTTAGTTTTTTTTATTAACTGATTTATTTAGCAAATGCATCTACATTATATTTAATTTCTGCACCACAAATAAGGAATTTACAGTAGAAGATTAAATTCAATCATAGATATATCATATCCACTACTATTATTGATTCTGATTTGTTATTGTAAACTAGAGGCTGGCTAATTTTCTCAGAAAAATAATTCAATTAACATTAAATTAATTTAACACGTACCACGTAATTCAAATAAATTTTGTTTTGGCATCTATGATCATGTGACGCCCCAAATTTCTTTTGTTTTAAACCACTTCAACAGCTTTTTTGTTGTTAAGTGGATCACTTTATTTCATACTAATTAACCATGAATATATCACTAAAAAAAAATACTTAAATAGCGACGGATTAGTGATGGTATTTTTTGTTATGAGTTTATTAGCGACGGTTTTTGTGACGGTTTTTGTGACGGTTTTGTAACAGTTTAGTCAATTTGTGATAGATTTGTAAGAGTTTTTTAAATTAGTGACAGGCTTGTGACAACTTTTAACTCTCATTAAATCAAATATTATTTTATAGTGTATACACTCTTTAATTTTTTCCGCAGAAACCCTATGTCATACTACTGTACACACTCAATTCAAGCTCGATTTGTTTAACTTGATACAAATATAAAAATATTGATGGGTGAATATCTACTTGATATTTACATTACATATGAGTATTAAATATTCATTGGGAATCAGAGATACAATATTGCAAAAATGATATAGTACTCTCAGGACTTATAATTTAAATCATTCATCAACGATAATTATTAGTGAATTACAAATATATATAGTCACCAAAATCAACTAAGATATATGTGTTGGATATAATGTTGTGAGTGTCAAAACTCAAACATATATATAACCCAAACTTATGAAAGCTCATCATCCAAAAAACTTGATATACCAACTAGCTTTTATACTACAAAATAACAACTACAAGGAAAATATCAAAAGATAAGAATAAGCTTAATAAGCATTATAGCTGATTAAGTAGAAGCATTGACAGTTCTATAGCTAGGCTAGGCTAGCATAAACTGATAAACATCTAGTCGGCTAACGTGATGATCCAACGAGGATGATACTAGGAAATCGCAACATATATGCAATAGATCACCACGAGTTCGTCTCCTTTCAAATGATTTGAGGCCACAAACTGAAGGATCACCGAACAGATTAATTAATGACATTATTGATATCGTGTTTATAATCATATACGCTTTAAAATACCACACTTTCTCGTGATCTATTATGATGTCTTCGGTTTGCTATTCGGATCGTAGCCAACGGCCAACAGGTATAGAGAGAAACCAAACGAGTATATCTACTATCTACTACTACTATTGATTATATTCTTGTTCTTATTCTTGTTCTTATTCTTATTCTTATTCATGGTTTTCAGTTCTTTGGGCTAACTAAGACTTCTGATCCGTTTCTATATAACTACTTTTATCACCTCCGTTACCAAGTGTTTTTTTAAAGATGATCAAGGAATTTCAGATATATTCACGTTAACAAAACTCGAACTCTGCACCTCTTATTTGATAGTGCGGGATCTCACCCACTAGGCTATTCCTAATGAGTTTACCTCTGTTACCATGTGTAATTAGTGTATTCACATAATCATATGTATAATGTTTTGAACCAAAAATTTAATAGCTAGAGGTTAAGATTTCTTCTTCCCGAACCAAACGGAGATAAATTAACTGATCAAAATTGGATATGTTTGGTTTATGCGGTGTGAACTTTAGCGGGAAAAAACACATAATTCAAAGCTTGCTTGGTTAAAAAAAATCAACTTATAATTCAATTCATTATCGATCAAAATTCGAACTGTAAGTAAATTAACTAATACTCCATATGGGATCGATTAGTTCTAGTTGGATAATGTATACTAAAATTTGGTTTGTTTGGTTCCGATTGTTTTCAAAACCACTAAAACCGCAAAGCAGACACATTAGTTAACCATTTTGCTTTTCAAACCCCAATCCAACCAACTGGGTTTAGTTCGGTTTTTGATCGATTTAGTTTAACGGTTCGATTTATGTACACACACAGCGACAAAATTATCACTGTGGAAGTCATTTTATCATTTGATTAGTTTTTAAAAAATACACATCCTTTTGTTTTCGAGCCGGGAATAAACTCTTTGGTAGCATATACTATTGACTTTCACTATTGTATTTATCTAATTACCGATTTGTGTCCCAACATGAATCTACCAATTATCGTCCAATTGACAGTTCGAGCATTAATCGACGAAACCACAATTACTATATCTCATATTTGGATATCTATTTTTGACGGATTTGACGAAATTTCATTGACTATGTGATATGAAAAAAAACGTAACTGCAATTTGGTACCTTATTAAAACATCAATCTCTTGATTAGATGAAAATAGACTTGTGTTGTACTAAATTAGTAAAAATTAAAGTTTGCATACCAAAAATGTTAAAATTAATCCGATCATTTGCAACTTATTCCAGAGAGAGAATTATTTACATATACACACTCATACATAATATATATATATATATACATAATATATATATATATATTTGAAGTTACTGAACAAAATAAAAATAAAAAAATGGGTGAGGTTCTTTTTGAACTCGAGCAAATTCTCCGTTCCAAACAGGTACTTTTTTTTTACTCTCAATTATATATATACATAATTGAAAATACCCACAAAGTATATATGCTAAAATTTGAGGTATAATATAACCCTTTAAAAGAAAGACTCACCATTAAGGCTTGTTTTGGGTTTATCTTTTATTCTCAGTATTTTTCTTTTTAGGCATAAAAAAAAAATAACACTGAAAAGGTGTTTTTTTTTTGCTTAAGAGCTATTTAAAACAATAATTTATCATTATTTTTGTATAAAGTTATAATCTTGGTAGAAATAGCGAATAGAAATTGTCGTCGATGATGTCAGCTTATTTGCCAAATTTGCTTTTTTTTTACTCTTGAAAGTCAAGGTTTTGTTTTGTTATGGCTTATAATGTCAGCTTATTTGCTTTTTTACCTTGAAAGCTGGAAAACGTTTGGTTGTTCACCGTTTAAGCTCGGTATTTTGGTCTCTTTTTGGGTATTAAAAGATAGTTTTAAACTTATATTAGCTGCTAGATTTTGTCATTAGTAAAAGCTAGATTCTTTTGCTTGTTCACCGTTTAAGCTCAGTATTTTGGACTCTTTTTTGGGTATAAAAAGATAGTTTTAAGCTTATATTATCTTCTTCTTTTTTTGTCATTAGGAAAAGCTAGATTCTTTTGCTTTACTACATTAAAACAAACCTTCAACATTATGTTTATAAAAGAATGATCTGCATAGAATTAGTGAATACAGATGTGTTTGCCTAGTACAATTAAGGCACGGTACACCCGAATTGAGTAGGGTTACCATTGTTTTTTTCAGAAACAATTAGAGAAATTTATAATCGCTTGGTATGTTAATGATTATAGTAGTAAATTTATTTAGCAATTGGTTGGCAGTTCAGCTCCTTTTTATCTGCATAAAACTGTACTAATATGCACTGAATTAGTCAATAGAGCTTGTATTCGATGAATGATGATATGCTTATTACAGTTTATTGCGACCGAGTCGAATAGGATTCACAGTGTTTTCTTAAACAGCTTGAGGAAATTTTATAGTAATTTTTAGAATGTTATGGATAACATGGCCATCTGCTCTTTTTCAATTTGTCGGCAACCTTAATTGAACTATCCATGTGTCGGGATTTCACTTGCATAGAGAATTAGAGATTAAGGAAGTGTCGATTATCCACAGTTTGTGGTGAATGTGCTTCTTAAGTTACTATGAGTATGACCATGACTATTTCACATTTTGAGACAAGTGGATTGTCTATGGGGGCATCTAGACTTTAGGCTTCCGAGTTATTATAATTGGAATCAAGTAACTTAGGGCTAGGTGCGGTATCCAGGATTGGTTCAGGTATTGACATATTGTAAAAATTCACTAGTTAATGGCCATTATTATGTCGTATGTTAATTATATTACTGACTATTTCGCGCAGAAGTTAGCAATATATCGGATGTCATGTAAAGTTTGGATCTTTTCTATTATGTTACAAATTATATGGCCACATACATCGTCATTCGTCACAATATATGTGTAGAAATGCTCTTGTTAATAGCCATTTTTAGGTGATCTTTGAAGTGAATGTGCATAACAGATCGAAAGTTCAATGTGTTTGTACAGGGACAATTTACGAGCCAAGAAGCAAATATTTTGATGCAATGCAAATCTAATGCCATGAAGGATTTTACTATTGGAGGAGCTGTTAGTGGATCTCTTGCGTGGCTAGGTTTGCTCTCTTTCCTGAAATTGAATTAGATGCATACGCAATTATTCTGCGGTGATTTAAGATCCATTTTGGCTTTAGCAGTACCATCTTACAGCTTTTAATTTGTATTGCGTTTTTTTCTTTATGTTAACACAGTTCTATCTTCTTGAAGAACGTTTATTTTTATATAAGAGGTTTAGTATTATCGAATAGTAGTCATATTAACTAAAGCATCTATCTTTTCATCATCTTAACAGCAACTCGAGGTATGAGAAGTACACATCGCATCAACATTTCAGCTGGTACTCTCTCTCTCTCTATATATATATATATGTGTGTGTGTGTGTGTGTGTTTGCTGTTATTTATTTGGATCTGCCTTTAGTTCTAAACATCAACATTAGTGCTATGTATAGTTCGATGTAGTGTAGTGTCTTTCCTTTCATAATATCTAAATTCTATACTTAGAAATGTCGGATAATTAGAGAAAATGTTATGCCGCTTGCCACGACTTTGGATTCATGTTCGCTGTTAACAATAAAGCACTAGTCTAAGGAATATTCAGAGAATCAAATCCCTGACATATTTTCAACAAACTTTATAATTTACATTTTACGGTATGCAAGAATCCAGTAATGGTTTCTGAACATCACCCTCCCTCCCCCCTTTCTTTTAGCTTCTTGTTATTTTCCATTTGCTACTGCTATTAATACCTCATAGCATCCTCACTATCCACAGTTCCAAAACTAGCAGATACTTTAAGGAAATTGAGTACCACAAAATTTGTGATCCCTCAATTGACGCTCCTTGAATATGCTCTGCTCTATACATTGTTTTATGGTCTTCTTTCTTTGGAAAACCTGATCTGGTTTAGGTTTTTGTTTTGCAATTTTTGACACCACAAATCAAGATTCTAAAATGGTCAAAGGTAGCACGTTCTTTAAACTGTGAATTTAAACATTTGATACCCATCCTTGAGAACATGTATGAAACTTATGTATTTAATTTTACGCGCACCTGCGAAAGATTTCTCAATGTCCAGTGGATCACATTAGAAATGTGTAAAGCTATGAATGTTTGTACCTCGTATATTTAAGTTTAACGTAGTTTCTTGAAATATGTTAATTATTTGGCTGAATTTTTGTTTGAATTATCTCAGGAGCTGCTGCATTCTGTGGCATATGGAGATTTAGCAGGTCACTAGATTCTTGTGTTGAACATATACTTGCAATGGATGGAACTAGAATGCAAAAAGAGTTGGCTAATATGTAAGTGCTCCTTCTCTATTTTCTCAATTTACAGTCTACAGTCTACACAAGTAATGCTTCATATCTGCAATTACTACTTTTCTTGTGTTGGTTAACCAATTAATGAAGTTTTTTCTGCAGAGCAGAATAGTGAATAAGAATCAAACCGACCATTGGACCATGCAGCTTATCACCAAGCATTTCTACTTAGAGAAGGTTTATGATGACGCAGTGGTAGACCAGCCTAAGCTGAGGTGGCGATATCGGACTTTCTTTGGTGACCAAAGTATCTATTCTCAAAACACTAGTAACAACAACTCCGATAATGAAACAAGTGATACGGATGCAGCTGATTGGAAAGACACTGATGAGCCCAAACAAGTTTTAGCTGTAAGAAATGCCAACTTCTTTAATAGTTGTAATATTGCTTCATGCTTTGAAATTGATTAAAAGTGGATTTCATTGATTTGATAACTGGTTATACATATCTGAAGAATATTAGTTAAAAGTCTCTGAGCAGGTACATTCTTCCAATATTTTTAAAGTAATTTTTTCTCTTTATTAACTTATTAGAGTTTTTTTTACTAATTTTGGTGACTAATTAAAAACTATTTAATCGTTTTGGATACAGCTTTGTAAGGTTGTTCATTTATCAATTTTCTAGTACAATATAGGTAAAAGAACTCAGTAATTAGAAAATGAGTGATCTAGTAACGTCTCACAATTCTTTTCACCGTAACATAGTTGGCTGAAGGAGCGGGGACGGGGCCATAAATTTTGCATGGTTAAGGGAAAATATGCTTAAAAGTTTCTTGAAAGGGCAAACTAAGCACGGATATCTATTTCATCATACATTCTGTATTAGTGTCCCAGTCGAATGGAGAAATTGCTCACATGTGACTTCCCTAGTGTATATACATGTATATATGTTGAACTACTTAAACACATTAACATAGTTTTGAAGTTCTTTTAGGTCCGTTTAAAACTTTAAATACTTCAACTCATCTCGGATGTGATATGTGATGGTGTAAGTATTTACCTTTCATTAATCCGCAGAGCTACCCTGCTATTGATCCAACTAAAGACGCTTTTGATTTTATGTTTGGAGTTCCACATGGAGGTGAAGAGATACAACGTCAATCCGGTATATCGAATACGTCTCCGGTAAGGCGTCGGCATGGACACAAGAGGTCTCGTCGTAAGCACCGAATGCACCACCGAGAAGCTTCTGAAGATCTTCAACTTGCTCAACAAGGAAATAGTTGAATGCCTTTGATACGTTGCTTTTGATACATTTATTTGTTCATTGTTGTTCGAGTGAAAAACTGTGATGTAAGTTTTTTGAACTTAACAAGGCGTTATTATGTAATAAAATTGGCTTATCTCCGTTTGAAATATCTCCGTTAGATGAAACAGTTCTGCTGGTGCAGTAGATTTCACATTATAAAGGCGTCTCTGATTTCAAATTCTATTCCAGCTTGTTCTTTACCTGTTTACTTTAGTGCCTCCAACATTGAAACTAAATTTTTCATCGACAATCTTAGTATATAACAATATTTTACGATAGATAAAACTCTGAATTTCGTTATAACTAACAAACGTAATTTACATAAATCTCAACGAAACACGTGTCGATGTCAGTTATACGGTAAATAGATCTGCTCAACTTCACCGTCCTATTCTAGAACGCTTGATAGGACCGTCTGCTGCAATTTACCCCAATATCAACAAATTAAATTATTTGTTTGATATAGATAGTATGTCCATGCACACGAGGTAAAATAACCATTAACGTAAAATACCATGTTGACAATTAGTTACAAAAGTTAGATAGTTTATAGGGGCTAATTGCAAGAATCGATAATTTTAGGAGATTATTGGAAAATAACTCATACTTCATAATGCACTCCTATACTCTAGAGTTCCATATAACAAATGAAATTAAAACAATCCAATTATATAGATTTATGCATGAGTTTTGTAAAAAAAAAATTTATATAATTTTAATATATCAAACACAAATTATGATTTTGTAAATTAAAAACTAATTTTACAACACAATAAAAACACAAACAAAATTATAAAACCTTAGTTGAAACTAACATAAATTTAAATATTATTTAAAAATAGTAAAAAAATAAATAATTTGAATATATCTTATTTTATATATTAAAATTATATAAAAATAAAATTTCAAAACTCACGTATAAATCTAAAATATTGAATTATTTTAATGAGCAATTAACATAAACATACCCTACAACTATTATATTAATAAAAATATAACATCAAAAGTTAAATTATCAAAAATATAACATCAAAGGTTAAATTATCAAAAATATACATTTAATTAATAATTAATAATAAAAAAAAAAATCTGGTTTATCTCTCTCAATCTCTTTCATCTCTCTCTATCCTCCCATCACCATCTCTCCAATCTATCTCTCCTTATTCTCTCTCCCTCCAATATCTCTCATTTCCCTTCTCACTCTCTCCGATCTGTCATGTTTGCTCTCTCTTTTCGATCTCTCTCAATCTATCTCTATTTTTTTGATCTTTTTATTCTCTTTCATCTCTCTATTTCGTGGAGATTGAGACGGACACATCTATAGCAATGGGCGGCGAGTGTATAGAGCGAGATCAAAAACTCGAGTTTAATGTCGACGGAGATGCGATCGTCGAATGAGAGCCCCACGACGACGACGTGATAACGACGACGACGTGATAGTTCGATATCGGAGAACGGGTAAGAGTTGTATTTGTTAATTAGTATATAATTTTGAGAAATAAGTGTATGAATTACGTGAATTGAGGTTATGAAATTGAAAATTATGTATATGAATTATTTAAATTGGGATATGAATTTTGAAAATACAGGTGAACTCTTCAAATCACTATATGTACTTTTGAAATAAGAGTATGACCTTTTGTAATAATGGTATGAAAAATACAAATTATGGTATCAACTTTTGAAATGAGTGTATGAATTTTTGAAATAAGGGTATGGATTTTTAAAATAAGGGTATGAATTTTTGAAATAAGGGCCTAAAATATACAAATTAGGGTATGGACTTTTGAAACAATGTTATGAACTTTTGGAAGAAGGGTATGAAATATACAAATTAGGGTATGAACTTTTGAAATAAGTGTATGAACTTTTGGATGAAATATACAAATTAGGTATGAACCTTTTGGTATGTTATTTTTAATTAAAATTTTTTAGATATATTTTTATTAATTTAGTTTAAAAAACATATGTTTTGTACAACATACTGCTTTTTGAACTCAATACATGTATGTGAGTACAAATACGGATATTTGCATTTCAGCCTATGTGTAATATATTATTATAACCCAATAAATAAAATTAGTAAATATAACAAGATGGTGTATTATATTAAAATTACTACTAGTAATGTAGTGCATAGCAAATATGATAAAAAAACAAAATAAAATATGGCACTATCCCCATCTGCCGTCTCCGCCGTGGTCTCCGCCGCAGTAACCACATCCTCCGCCGTACTCGCCCGGACACTCCACTGCCACGTCATCAGAACTCAAACCCATCCTCTTCACCAAACCCTAACAAACCACCTCATAAACCTCTACTCAAAACTAGGGTTAATAAACTCCGCTAAACTCACTCTCTCTCTAGAACCTTCCCCCTCCGTCGTCTCCTTCACCGCCTTCATCTCCGGCGCCGCTCAACACCGCCACCTCATCGCTGCCACTTCAGCTTTCTCCCTCATGCGTTCCCGCTCCTTAGGTCTCTTTTCTCTCCCCCTCTTTCTCTCTCTATAATCGTTACGCGTGATAATCCGGGTAAATAAATTTTTAAAAAGTATATTGATGAAATGAATATATTAAATTAGAAACGGTGAGAATATGATGTTTTTGTTATACAAAATACACGTAAAACGATTTTGTTTAGTATATGATTATAATTGTTTTGAAAATATAACGATTTTTTGTGTGTTTTTTTTATATTTTGAATTGAATAAGTGTAAATGAGTAATTAGTAAAAAAGATGGGGTATTTTTTTTGGAAAAAAAATGACTAAATTGGGCAGCATCATTTGAGTTGGGTTGACTTATTATAATAGAATGATATATGCATGTATATGGGTCTGTTTGGCAACAGATTTTTTTGAGTTAGGTTTTTGGATTTTTTATTTTAAAAATATGTGGGTGTTTTGAACAGTCAATTATTTAGCTTTCTAAAATGCAGATTTTTATGCTAGAAAAGCTAAAAAAATCCAAACTTTAAAAAAAATTATATTGGACCAAAAAATCTGTTACATAACGGTTTAACGGACGCTATATCACTCGCTTCTCAACTAATCTTACCACTGAAATCAGATTTTAGCAACACATTTTTTGGTCCAAAACCAGTTTTTGAAAATCTAGAGTTTTTAGCTTTGTAGCCTAAAAGACTGGTTTTTAGAAGCTAAATAATCTGACTGTTCAAACGCCGCCCACAGAATTTTAAAATCAAAATTCCAAAAGGCGACTTAAAAAAATCTGTTGCCAAACGGACCTCGGTCTTGCTTACTGCCTTTTTTACTTACATTATTCATTTTAGCTGCTAATTAATTAATTTAGGTCTAGTTTGATTTTAATTATACTAGTCTCCGTTGTTTCTCTCTCTCTAGCCCCGAACGAGTTCACCTTCCCCTCCATCTTCCTAGCTGCCACGTGGCTAGGGTTTTTACCATACTCCGAGTCGCTACACGCGTTGGCTTTGAAGGATGGGAATTTAGGGCATGTTTACGTTGGGTGTAGCATTTTTAACATGTATTGTAAGATGCGGTTTTTAAATGAGGCGTGTAAGGTTTTTGATGAAATGCCGGAGAGGAACTTGGCTACTTGGAACGCGTATTTGTCGAACTCTGTGATGAGTGGGAGGGTGGGGGATGCGATAGACGGGTTTGTCGAGATGAGGAGGGGAGGTTTGGGGCCTGATCGGATCACTTTGTGCGCGTTCTTAAACGCCTGTGCTGATGGGTAATTATTTCGTAATTTCGTTGTTTTAATGTACTAAAATAATACATCCGTCCCGAAAAGATGGTCTCATTTGGATTTTCACCAATATGAAGAAATGTTATTTAATATAGTTAATATTCTCACAATTTTACTAAAATGACACTCCCTCCGTCCCAAAAAGATGGTCTCATTCGGATCACTTTATGCGCATCTGCTGATGGGTATTATTCCATCCATTCAATTTTGTTGTCCCGCTATGTTTTTTTTTATCAATCTTAGTAATGAAAGGAAAATTAGCAAAAATAACCACTAAGATCCCAAAAGAAGGCAATAACCCATTGGTAATGTAGGGCAAATATGGAAAGAATCCATTAAAATTCAAAAATCGACAATAAATCATTAGTCTGTATTGAATGGGAGCTTGGAGAATGATGTTAATGGTTTTAAACGCGTGTGCTGATGGGTAATTATTTCATCTTTATGAAGAAGGAGAAAAATGTAAGGTAAACTTGAAAAGTAAGGGCATCATTTTCCCCCTTAAATATTGATATTTCCCGTACAGGCCTAATAATATAGGACGGAGGGAGTATACCTAGAAATCTGAGTCATGAAGGGCTATTATGCAAGCAGCACACTAAAATTTACAAGAATATAAAATAAAAATAAAGTGAAGTAGTATTATGTTCCCTGAATAATTTACCTTCCACCGTATAGGAGCAATAAAGCGGAAAGGGTGGAGTATTTGGAACTTGGGCAACAGCTGCACGCGTTTGTTATTAGATATGGATACGAAGGGGAAGTGTCGGTTTGTAACGGTTTGGTTGATTTTTATGGGAAATGTAGGGAAATTAGGTATTCAGAGTTGGTTTTTGTACGGATGGGTTATTTGAACGACGTGTCATGGAGTTCGATGGTGGCGGCTTATGAACAAAACACGGAGCAAGAAAAGGCTTGTTGGGTGTTTCGACAGGCAAGAAAAGAAGGCGTTGAGATTACAGATTTTATGGTTTCAAGTGTTTTGAGCGCTTGTGCTGGCATTGCGTGGCTCGAGTTAGGGAGATGTATACATACAGTTGCTATAAAAGTTGCTATCGAGAACAATATGTTTGTGGGTAGTGCGCTTGTTGATATGTATGGGAAATGTGGTTGTATAGAGGAAAGTGAGAGGACCTTTCACGAAATGCCGGAGAGGAATCTGGTCACTTTGAATGCACTTTTAGGTGGCTACGCTCACCAAGGACACGCTGACGTGGCACTTGAACTTTTTCGGAAGACTTCAAGTAGTGTTGATAGTTTGATACCCAATTACGTGACCCTTGTTTGTATACTATCAGCGTGTAGTAGAGCAGGGAAAGTTACAGAGGGGATGGAGATTTTCGAGTCCATGAGAGAGGAGTTTGGGGTTAAACCGGGAATAGAGCATTATGCTTGTGTTGTGGATATGTTAGCTAGAGCTGGGAAGGTCGAGAAAGCTTACATGTTTATACAGAAAATGCCGATTAATCCTACTGTTTCGGTGTGGGGGGCTCTTTTAGGAGGTTGTAGAGTTTATGGAAAACCGGAATTGGGTAAAATTGCGGCTGATAATTTGTTTGAGCTTGACCCGCTGGACTCTGGTAACCATGTGCTGCTTTCCAATCTGTTTGCAGCTGATGGCAGGTACCTTTATATTCTTCATCATGATAAATCTCGTAAACTCGTTTTGGTTACATTTACCATCCATTAAGTAAAACAACTTTTGTTCGTTTTATCTTCAGTCGCTTGTCTTAAAGAGTTAAATATCAGGTGTGTCTTGGGTTTAGGATTTGAAATCCGTATGATTTTGTTGATTGTGAAAGAGCTTTTTAAATTTGCATACAGAGAGGATGGAATTTTGGGATTCCAAATAATTTTCATGGAGTAACTTGATATGCCTACGACAGGGGGATTCTTTCAAATCCATTACATCTACGCTTAGGCCAAAGCAATTAGATGCACTTTAATTATGAAGTTCAAAGACTAAGTACCTATAGTATACAAAAAAATATTCAATCTCCTATGTATTTAAAATCCTCAAGTGCTCAAACAGATCTAAAATATGAATTTTCTTTTATTCTACAAGTTCATCCCTTGGGTATGGTCTGTTACAGCATTAAGAAACAGGATATGTATTGAAGAGTAAAGTTTTTTTGCACGAAATTGGTGTATTTATTTGGTTCAAGTTGGGCTCATAAATGGTCGCAGTTTGAGGCTTTTCTTAAATATGTATACTATAGGATTACCATCATTTTAAAACATAAACAATGTTGTTTTATGGTGCTTATAGCTGCTATTGGATTGTATATTTTCCATGCTTAAGCTGTGTTCTCTCTTTCAGACTTGTGATTTTTCGGTATTGTCATTTATCCATGTACTCGAACTTTCTCAATCAATATATCCTGTGTCCTTGCTGTTCATCATGAGATTTATTGAATTTACCAATGCTATTGACGTGCTTATTTGTGCATTTAGCTACTGCTCTTTGTATTTGTTGATATGTATACAATTATAAAAAAAATTCAATGCAGATGGGAAGAGGCAAATCTCATTAGAAAGGAGATGATGGAAGTAGGCATAAAAAAGGGGGCTGGTTGCAGTTGGGTTTCTCTTAAAGACGGAATTCATATATTCCAAGCCAAAGACACCTCACACGAAAGAAACTCAGAAATCCAAGCTGTGCTATTTGAGTTGAAAATTAAGATGAAAGCAGCTGGTTACACACCAGATACCAAATTTGCCCTCTATGATCTGGAAGAGGAAGAGAGAGAAACGGAAGTTTGGCACCATAGTGAGAAGATAGCTCTTGCATTCGGCCTAATTGCTGTCCCTCCCGGAGTTCCTATCAGAATTACAAAAAATCTGAGAGTTTGTGTAGATTGCCATAGCGCCATTAAGTTTATCTCGGGTATTGTTGGAAGAGAGATCATTGTGAGAGATAACAACCGGTTTCATAGGTTTCGAGATAATCAGTGCTCTTGTAATGATTATTGGTGATTTGGGTTCTTTGACCAGAAATTTTAAAGATTAAAAAGCTTTGAGTTTAGGATCTTGAAGATAACAACGAAAGAGCATACACCAACATGAAGAGTTTGGGACAATTGCGATCAGTGGTGTCCATCCTTCATTAAGGTCAGTAGAGATTGTTTGAATTGTTCAGATTTATAACATTTGTGAGGTTACTAGTTTTGCTAAAATAATCCCTTTAGTAGTCCGATAAAAGATCTATTTTCCCATTGTTCTTCTTGTGCTGCGTGCATGGGGAGCTGGGATAATGTATTTCCCCAAGGTTCCCGGGTTTTTGAACTTCTTCAAAGATCATAGACCTAGAACAGAAGGGTTTCCCTTATCCTATCTTATTACTAAAAGTGGCAGTTTGTCCTGACTGCTTCTCGTTAGTTGTTTAAGTTTCATCAGCTGCTTAGGGATGTACTGAAACTACAAGGCTGTGGTTTATTTTCTAAAAAAGTTTGGAGGTGTCAACCAGAGCACATTTTCAGTATTCAAACAAAAGAGAGCTAAGAAACTTCGAATTATTGTGCTACTCTTTTGCAATTATCACAACCATTAGTTTTTTTGTACTAATTTAAGTAAATTTTTACATATTTATATCTTCGAGTTTCTTATCTAGGATTATAAAGATGGAGGTTAATACGATAGAAGTCGATGATGAAGAAACTCCCCCACAACTTTACAACAAGCATCACTGGGGTTAAGAAGAGAAGTCTCCTTATGATAGGTAAGAATTAGATTTTTTTTTTAGTTAGAAGTTTCTTTTATATTTGATTTCATTGGTTTGACTGAGATTTTCTGATACGTTGAAGTAAGCATGAGAAAGAGAAGAATCCTTTAGTTTAAAAAACTCTCAACACATGTACAACACATGAAATAGCCTACACTATAAAGACTTCTTTTAAATAACTCTATGGTGTGCCAAAAGATATTTTATCCAATAGTTGTTTTGGTGTGGTTTTCTAAATCTCTTTAATTTAGTAGTAACTTAACAATTTGCTTCTTGTGGTTATATGTTTTATAGAGTCCTTTAAAATACTTTTTATACTTTTTGTGTGCTAACGTTTGGGATGGGTTTTTTGCATAGTAATACTAATTAGAGTATCTGTTTCCAGCCTTCATCGGACTGGAGTTCGAGATCAGTGCACTCCAAGACAGATCATTTTTATGAAACCCATCTGTTTATATCTATTGAAGCGGTTCAAGAACTCGCAGGCCATGTTACATATATTACCCCTTGTGAGAGAGCACCTTGAAGTTAACATTTGAGCTTTTCGACAAAATACAATGAACAATTAGTCCGTTATTATGCAGAAGGAATCGCAAACCAGAGAAAGAATAAGCTAATGTATTTCTCATTTAGTCGTTTCAAAATTTGACGGTGAAATGACCAGATATAGCAGTCCTATGTACGTTTATTGGGCAAATCGACCCACACATTGCGTTGACCATCATGCTAGTGTTAATGACCGGTTGGAGTTAGAGCTCTGGTTATATTTTCAAAAGCTTGGCCTTTTGCTCAGATCAACTTTTTAACAGTGTCTGTGATTGAGAAATTTAGTTAAAGAAATGAATGTTTTCATTTTATTTTTGGCTTGATTAATAAAACAGGAATTGTTTCTCGGCTTCCCATTTTCCGTTACTCATTACTATTTGATGTGCATATTTTAGAATATTTTTACATTTCACGTTTTCAAGAATTCTGCATTCAGCTGCCATGTGTCTCAAACCAGCCAAACTGGGCAATATAATTCTATCTACGTGTCAACCATTACATGATTGTTCCAAGTTCATTGCTGAGTAACCAAACTCTCAGGGAATATATAACATGAAATGTCATCAACCAGCATATTCATGTCCCAAGCCATTAACTTCACAAAACTCACTTTACAAAATAATTATCCAACATGAGTCAAGAACAGCCACGGCACCAGGAGGAAGAGCAGCAGAAGCCAATAAGATACGGTGACGTGTTTAACGTCACTGGTGAGCTGGCGGTGAAGCCAATCGCACCGCAAGATGCTGCCATGATGCAGACGGCGGAAGCCCGTGTGTATGGCCAGACTCAGAAAGGCGGGCCTGCCTCCGCTATGCAGGCTGTGGCTACGGTGAACGAAAGGGCGGGGCTTGTTGAACATGGAGATGTTACGGATATTACGGGTTGTCAGGGTGTCACTGTTACCGCTACTGATTATCCTGGGACTAGGATCATCACTGAGTCGGTCGCTGGACAGGTTTGTCCAAAATCGATAAGTATGTATGTTAATCTATAGTCGAGTTTTTTTTGTTTTTTTTTAATTTGAAAAAAAAGTATTTGCTAGCATCTCCAACAGTATGTCTTGTATTAAAAAGTTTTGTTTTGGTTCAAGTGTTTTGGCTTCACAAGTTACAGTGATTTCTTTTCAAAAAATTCCATATCTATTGTCGAATTTCTTGATTATATGCTATTATGATTGCTGTTTTTGTTTCAGGTTGTGGGGCAGTTTTACCAAGCCGTGCCAGTGCAACAGGGAGCGCAAGGCCCGGTTCAATCCCAAGTCACAATAGGCGAATCACTTGAAGCCACGGCTCGTACAGCTGGCAATAAGCCCGTGGACCAGAGCGACGCAGCTGCTATTCAAGCTGCTGAGGCCAGGGCGACAGGAAGCACTGTCATAGCGCCTGGTGGCGTTGCTTCGTCTGCTCAGTCAGCAGCTTCTTTCAATGCTAACTTGCAAAAAGACGAGGACAAGATCAAGATGAGTGAAGTATTAACTGTAAGTCTTTAATGTTGTTATCCTAAAACGCATCAATTGAGACTGGTTACTTGCACTTACGTCGTGTTTTTTCTCATGAAAAGAAAAGCTGTATAAAGTAAGGGGAAAGAGCTATAAATCTACTTACTTTAATAATATGAATATTTATGGCGATGGATACATACATATATGGAGAGAACTGACTGATGATGATGGGTTTGAGATGAGGCATGTGAAGAGATGAGAAATTCCTCTGCAGTTGTATATATGATTAACTCGTGTGCATATATTCATACATTATTTGCCTGTGTCATGTTGTAGTTAGGGCTTTAAATGAAACGAACCGAACCGAACAACCCTCTGTTCATGTTCAGTTCATGAACTAAAACTCTTGTTCATGTTCGGTTCATGTTCGGTTCATGTTCATTTAAATACGAACGAACATTTGACGAGCATGAACCGAACATTTGACGAGCCGAACACGAGTTGTTCGTGAACATCTAATTTCTTCCAAAACATTTAATAATTGAAAAAAAAAATATTTTTCTTTCTTTTTAAAATATATTATTCTTTTATCATATATTACTATATTACTTTAACGAGTTGAATACTTAACGATAAAATCGGTGACTGTATTTATAGTATGATGATATAAATTAACATAAAAAGTTCAAAATAATACAAACATATCATTTATATTATTATAGCATAAATAAGTTTATTAATTGTGTAGTGATATTAATTTTTGTTACATCATTAATAGATTTATTTATTTTATTTTATCAAACTTTATATATAGTTACACGAACACGAGTTTAGACGAACCGAACAGATGGTTGTTCATGTTCAGTTCACTTAATAGACGAACACTATATTCTTGTTCATTATCATGTTCATTTATAAATGAACGAACATGAACCGAGCATTACCCGAGCCGAACACGAACGATTTCACGAACAGCTCATCTCATTTACAGCCCTAGTTGTAGTAGGGAGGAATATGAAGATGGAAGTACAAATGGGGGGAATTCGAAGGTTGTTTTAGAAGTAATCTAAAGGAATATAATTAGGTAAAAAGTCCTAACCTCCTAGGAGCGGGATTCTGATGCAGAATAAACCGTCCGTAAAAACTGTTACCCTTGAGTAATCAAAAAATTTAGATTGACAGCCCGCACCTTTACAGTTGAGGACCGTAAATTTAACATTTGCAAAATTTGTTACTGGTAGTTTTACAAGATAACTGTGGCCATATAGGTAATACCAAGTGTATTAAATAACCAACGGAGCTTAATGTTTGATGTACTTGCAGGGAGCGAGGGGAAAACTGGCAGCTGACAAGGTGGCCACGAGGGAGGACGCAGAAGGCGTGCTGAGTGCTGAGTTGAGGAATAATCCTACGCTGACGACCCATCCAGGTGGCGTAGGGGCCTCTGTTATAGCTGCTGCTAGAGTCAACGAAGGGACCGTTTAAAAAAGTAGTAGAGAGTGGTGGTTATAGTATGTCACTTAGCTTCGGTGTTAAGGGTTTAAACTGCCTTGTCGCGTTTGTGTGCTGCTTGTGGTTGTGGTTTTGTATTCGTACGTAGTTTTTTCTTTTACTCTCTGAACGAAATTTGTAATCTATAAAATGTGTGTTTTTATGAGTACGCGTAGTTTTTTCTTTTACTCTCTGAACGAAATTTGTAATCTATAAAATGTGTGTTTTTATGAGTACGCGATGTAGATACTAAATAAAGTATTTTTATTTGAAGAAAAGTTAATATCGTCGATTTTAGTGTCAAACGGGCTTTAGCTAATTGGAGTTTGTAAACAAGGTCAGCTTTAGATGTGTATTAGCTGTGTATTAGCGTGTATAAAGGCGAATCTTCTTAGTTAAACATTGGGGAAATTTACCTAAAAGAACATAAATGTTCCAATCAATTAAGTGTAAAACTTGTATGGAATTGTTATTTGTCTCATCGCTACATGACAACTGTGTTGCAGAACGTTAATTAGGACGTCAAAACTCCGGTAAAGTGAGTGCATTCTGGTGGCGTTCTAATGCCTTTTAAAATATATTGGCCGAGCCCGGAGGGGTGAAGTACGTCGATTTTAGATTTATATAGATATAGTGCTAATCAGCATGAAAACAATATGAGGTTGGAATTTAGAGAAAAAGTATACCATGTAAAACTATTTTTCTGAAGAAATAAATATCGTACAATCATATGCTAATAATCACTGTAGTCGGAAGTAGAATCAAGTGTAAATCGTGGTTGCCAACACTAGCGGAATTTTATTCAAGGACTGAAATATTTATCAACAAACCAATTGTAAAATAACACTCCCTAACCATCATCAACACTTTGACCCAACTAGTTTGATCCCGAGACCATTGACTGGTCTCCCGTGTAAGAGCGCAATTAAAAAAAAAAAAAAAAAAATCAAATTATCAAAAAAATTGAGAAAAGTCAATAAAAGGCAAAATAAAGTAACAGAAAATGTCCAAAAAAAAAAAAAAATTTGAAAAAAAGAGAGTGAAAAAGGCGAGAAGTAAAAGTTACAGGACCCTAAATAGAGTTTTTTTCAAACATAGTACGTACTCCAGTCCTATAATATAAAAAACATATCAACTATCGGGCCGGACGAAAACCCGAAAAGACCGAACAGAACAGAAAAAGATTGCAACCGAAAAACCGAAACTTTTTCGGGTCGGTTTCGGTTTACAATAAAACCGGACCGAAAAACCGGAAAAACCGAAAAAGCTTGAAAAAGCCCGAAAAACAACCGGAAAGACCAGAAGAAAAGTCGAAAAAAACCGAAAGAACACCGGTTCGGTTCGGTTCAAAAAATAAAATACAACGAAAACCGAAAAAAACCGAACCGAAAAATCTGATCGGTTTCGGTTTTACCAAAAACGGAACCGAAGCCTATTATATTTTTGTAAGAGAGCATAGCAAAATCCTAATCCTGAGTCACAGACTCACTCTCTCTCTCTCTCTCTCTCTCTCCTTTACACAGAACAATGACACTCCACCTCCCCCTACATTTTCCAATAACTTCACTTCCACACCCCAAATTCAGAAAACTTAACAAACTCACCCCAATCTTTCTAAAACCCATCACATTCCCCAACCAAACCCCCCTCAAATTCACAGCCAAAGCCACTTCCTCAGAAGAAGAAGACAAACCCATACAAACTGACGAAAAAACTGACGAGATTTCAGATATTGGGTCGGAGATAAGAAAGACGATGAAGGAGAGAGAGGAGAGAGAAGAGGAGAGGGAAGTGGGATTCTGGGACGGGGTGGCGAAGGAGGTGAAGGAGATAGAGTGGCCTGCTTTCGGGAAAGTGGTCGGGACCACCGGGGTTGTTTTGGGTGTTATTGCCGGGTCAAGCGTGGTTTTGCTCACTGTGAACGCGGTTTTCGCTGAGCTTTCGGATAGGGTTTTTGCTGGGAAAGGTGTTCAGGATTTCTTTGGATGATAATTGAGGGTCCTACTGTGTATGTTTTGCTGTCTTTTTGTTTTTTAAACATTTTTATTCTCTAATCTGTACATTCATACATTTTTAATGATATTGGCTTTGTTTGGTAAAGAATAAGTATTTACTTTTCATTAGTTTTTACTTTTAAGTGTTTGGTGTTCCTCTTAAAACTTAAAAGCATGCTTAATTAGAAGTAAAAATGTTTGTTTGGGATAGAGATCTATGAGAAGCAGGGAATTAACTAGAAACACTAGGTGGAGACAATCGGGACGACTTCCCAATTTCGATAAAACTTGATGAAAAAGGTATTTTTTGCTATGTATTTTGATCAAAACATTTAAAAAGTCGCGTTCAGTCCCCATAGTACGAAAGAAGAAGAAAAAAACCATACATGGTATGAAAAAAAAATTACATAGAATCTCTGTAACGACCCGGTCCTTCGACCAGACCGCCACCATCTGCTTCTTACCACCAATAATGTCCGTTTTGGACCAATTTCGTCCTCGTTTCTTGGGCCGCACGACTTTAAAAGTCGCTGGTGATAATAAAGAGGACACTCCTATCTTCCCCCTTCAGACACGACGTTCTCGTCGGGCACACCGTCCTTCCGGGATTGTCAGTACCCACATCGGCTTCAGCCGACGTTCTCGTCGGGCACGACGCTCTCGTCGGGCACACCGCTCTCGTCGGGCACACCGTCCTTCCGGGATTGTCAGTACCCACATCGGCTTCAGCCACGCCGTTCTCGTCGGGCACGCCGTTCTTGCGGGATTGTCAGTGCCCACATCGGCTAGATAGCGACTCTGATACCAATTATAACGACCCGGTCCTCCGACCAGACCGCCACCATCTACTTCTTACTCTCGTCGGGCACACCGTCCTTCCGGGATTGTCAGTACCCACATCGGCTTCAGCCACGACGTTCTCGTCGGGCACGCCGTTCTTGCGGGATTGTCAGTGCCCACATCGGCTAGATAGCGACTCTGATACCAATTATAACGACCCGGTCCTCCGACCAGACCGCCACCATCTACTTCTTACCACCAATACTCTCCGCTTTGATCCAATTTCGTCCTCGCTTCTTGGACCGTACGGCTTTAAAAGGCCTTGGTGATAAGAAAGAGGATACTTCTACCTTATATACCATATATGTACTAAATATCTAGGCGATGTGGGATAGCTCATTTCTCTTTACCACGGTATTTTTATACGAAAATCCGGATTCTTATGATCTCGGTCCCTTCCATATTGAATTTCTGGTTCCGTCCTTGATACGAAGTAGCTAGGAACACTTGTTATTGCTCAATATGTGCTGAGATGAAGTTGTTGTCTGAACAATTTTTGACAGTGATCATCTATTTAGTTTTCTTGAAAGTGATAAATAATTTACTTATATGTTTTCCTATATGACAGTGGGTGTGGCTCTGCATTAGGTTGCTGTTTAAAGAAACATTTTTGTTTTGTATTTTCTGTATTTTGATGGATATTATGGTTTTTGATCAATAAGAATTGAGAAAACTGGTACTGCTCAGTAGTTGCTAACATGAAGTTAATTGTTTGAATTAATTTGGACCGAATGGTGATTTTTAGTTGGATCATTTGTAAGTGATTGATGATTTATCTATTTTCGTAAATTCCGAAATCTAGTTTTATTGTTCAAGTAACATGTACCAATCAATATTTTAGAAAGTAAAAACGTAGGAAACACGTTTTTGCAAGAGATAGACTAAAAAGGTGAAAAACATGAGCTTTATTGGCGTAAAATGCAGGAAAGTGACCTTATTTCTGATTTTTTTAAGCTCTAAATGGAGCTTTGTCGCCTCGAACTCCAACTATCAACCACTGGTTTGTAGGATTAGATTTAGTAGAATGACCGTCACTAAATTGGGAGAATGATGAACTTGGGTAATTTATATTTAATAGAATCAATAGCATTATTTTTTGGGAAACGAATACATGAAAGATGGGGATAACACAGTTTTAACGGAGACGGAGTTTGTAAATGGCTTGTTAAATGAGTCATTGCGGTCGATTATTGTCTGTTAACCCAGCTCTTTTAAGCTTTTTTGTGAGCTTTAACTGTTTTGTACTGAACAATTATCTTCCATATAAAACCAATGTCAGTCTAAATTCACACTCCTAATTAGCTAGTTGCAGGCATGTAGCAAGGCTATTAGAACTAAAGCAGACAACGGAAAATCTTAAAACTGTTAAACTGCTTATATGCTAAAAGGCAAAGCAGCTAGAGTCAAACAGCGATAAGCAAACCGGATCGAGAATCCCCCTTTCGGTCCACTGGGAGAGCATCAACAACTATTGGGTTAGTGTATAGAGTCCAGTTCTTCACATTCTTGACAGATGCATGATTATAACAAAATTTAAAATTACGCTTACTAAATCAACATTTCATAGACACATTTATAATACACAACCTAAGATTCAAGACCCGAAGACAGTAAAGATCATACACCCGAAGAAGACTAATCAACATCTGTATTATTTACCATGGCACATGCGTTATAATCAATCTGAGAAAGAGATAAGTCCACAAGATCCACCAAAAAGTTCAGAAAGTAGGAATTAGTACAATATTGCATAATACATATAGCTCCCATTGAAGGTCGGTAACTTCAGACCATTACAGTGGAGATTTAGCTCAAAAGAGTTTATCAGTGTCATCATCGACAACAAGCAGTTATGTCTAGTGACAGTAACCCGTGTCCCACACTCAAAAATTAATATTTGTAGAGTGTCCGTGCAACATAGCGCATTTATTAAGATTCCGGCTTTGCCAATCAAAAACTCTGTCATCATTGCCTAATCCCGCCATTTCTCCATGGTTTTTAGTCTCCGAAGAAGACTCGACATCCGGGGTATCCCTTTGTTTCACTACCCACATTCCCATATTGCAAAAGATTAAGTCTTTGCATGTCCAAGCGGACCAATTTTATGTCACAACTTATATTGAGGCTGAAAGTCGTTATGAATATTTTCTTACAAAAAAATGTTCTGTCCATATTTTTCTTCTTATATATCATATAATTTAGCAATATAGATGCACTTAAGAGATTAAAAAACCCAAAATAGAATAAAACACACAAACTTGTGAGTGATCTTTTAATATTTGTGATAGAAGCAATTTGTGTCTGTATGATCTGATTGCATAACTATATGTTCCATGGGGGTTATTTGTAATTTAACCTTATGTAAAGTACTATACACATAAAAAGGGATACATTAATGGATAGGCCAACATTAAAGTTTAAAAAATTTGGACCAATGATACTAAAGACAGAAACCAAATGAGTTACTGTAACACTTAACAGGTAGCTGTTGCTTAGTTTTTTCACACACTCAAATATTAAAATATGCACATGGTAATCTCTGGTGTGAAGATATGGACCTCTATAACTTCAAGCTCAATTGAACAACTTCCAAAGCAGATGATGAATCATAGTAGGTGTTACTAAGACTTAACCTCCAATGCTCTACTACTTTTCCTTCTTCCATAGACAGAAAATGTTGTCAATTTTTTAATGCTTAGTTTCATTACTGTAAATGCTAATTATCCCTCTGTCACATATCTTATGTCCCCTTTCTTGAATATATGAAGGTATATTATAATGAAAGGGGACAGTTGATTTAGAACGGATGGAGTACTAATGATTACTTCTAATTTCATGACGTTAGTTAGAGTGAGGGGCTCGTTTATCTGCAGTTTTTCAGAACCTGCTTATGCTTATCTAAGACTTAAAACTTCTAGATTTTCGAGGCACGAAAGCCAAAAGAAACTAGATGTCATTTGTCAGGATGTTCAACCAAATGCACTACAGTTCTTAAGTAGAAAAGCAATTTGATTGAGCTTCTAAGCTGCTAGCAAACAGTCATTGTATAGATATGAAATTGTTTTTTCCAGTAGCTTTTAAGCAGGTAAGTTGGCTTATTTGAGAGTGAGATCATTTCGCTTAAAGCTTTTAGCTTTTTTCAGGAAAAAGAAACTAAAAAACTGAAAATTTAGCTAACCAAGCAAATGAGTGACAGTTAATTAGCAGAAATCAAACAAGATAAGCTTCAAAGATGCAACTAAACAAAGCCATAGTCGGATCGGTTGATGTAGAAAAAAAAAATCAGCAAACGAAAAAAAATTATTGACTTATTTCAAGTGAATGAAGTTTCTTTGTGTTCACCTGTTCCAGTAAGTTAGCTGTTATTACAATGATCATGCCCTCTCTTGCAGACACTCATACATGCACAATAACGTTCCGTTGTTATATTCTTCTATGAACAGTTGCAGTTTTAAGCTTCTTTTGTCATAACTTGTGCCACGTTGGTCGGAGAGCTCTATATATGTTTGTAAAAATTAAAAGCTTTAAATCGAACATTTCCAACTTGTTTCTAATCTTGAGTATTATCCACAGGTTATACACTTAAAATGTCTTTAAGCAAATCCTGGAAAGGCACTAAATTTTGGTTATCATGGAAAAGCGCTTAAAATGTCATGGAAACCGAAAATTTTGGTTCTTTTCTTTTTTATCCTTGACAATTTTCCTGCAACATAACAGATAAACTGCGATTCAGGTGCAATATCTTACCACCCTCTCAAGAAACGTCACATCATCGTCGACAAATTGTATTAGGTGCAGTTACCACTATAGCCTTGAATTGTTTCCCAGTCTCTTTCATCTCCTTAGCTGGAGAGGAAACAAAGGGCGAAAATGATGAGGATGAAAGTGTCGTTGGGGCCTTGAAATCCCTCTTTGATCCTAATGAGAAGACAAAAACGGGAAAAATATTGCCAAAAGCTTACTTAAAGTCAGCACGGGATGTGGTGAAAAATTTGAGAGAGTCGGTTAAGGAAGATCCCACGAATAGTGCGAAATTTAGACGAACTGCAGATGCAGCTAAAGAGTCTATTAGAGAGTATTTAAGTGGCTGGAGAGGAGAAAAAAAGGTTACCAGCGAAGTAAGTTTTGCAATTTCTAAGCAAGTAATATGGACTTGTTTAGTTTCAGAAAAAACCTTTTTCAGGCCAAATTCCAGATTTCAGTTCTTATGCTGGTCAACCAAATGCAATACTTAAGCTGAAAAGGAAAAAAAATTAGCTTAAAAAGTTGCAAGCAAACAAGGCCTGATTCTTTTTTGTCAGGTAGTCTGAACTTTTTTGTGCGTGGGCTTATTTTAAGATTTTACACTGTAATTTTGAAATTATACAGTCATACTCTGACGCCCGAATTGGCTGTCAAAATTGTATGTGCGTGTTTTTGTTCTCGTGATTTTGTGGTTGTAACCATGAGAAAATTTCTGATGATTTTCTGGACATATTTGCAGAAGTCATATGTTGAGATCGAGAAAGCTATTAGATCTCTGGCAGGATTTTACTCAAAAGCAGGCCCATCTGCACCACTTCCAGAAGTTGTTAAAAATGAAATTTTAGATGATTTGAATGCAGCAGAAGAATATTTGTAAAATGAGATTGTTAGATTCTCGACGGTAAATGTGTTGCTCTTCGAACGTTCCGCGTTTTTTGTTATATAAAAATATATCCACTTACGTCAAGTCCATGTGAGACTGCATATTCATCATTTTTTGGTTTGTGTTCTTGTTGCCTTCTTCAACGCGTAATGTCACCTTTTTTTTATTTATTCTTTTCCCTTTCATTGTGAACATGGTACATCAGAATTACGTACTGCTAACCAAAAACTCATCAGATGAAGAGCTTCACAATAAATTCAAATATGATTCTTTTCCCCACTCATATATTCATCCAATACATTCATGTTTCAACTAGGCTGATACATAAATAACTCAACTGGCTTAACTAAGGAGCTGAAACATCAAAACTACCAAAGACGATATAAATTATCAAACCAGACTTGTTTCTTGTATTGCAAAATCTCCAGCCTTTTAATTTTCCTCATTCTCAGAGAATGTGACATTGTGCTCACTCTGCAAACTGTATCTCTGCAAGGTATAGAATCTATAGAACAGATATGACAACCTGATTATCCAACATACTCGATGCTTGTTCCCCTACACACTTAAAAGCTACAAAAAAACAAGCATTCAGAGCTTAAGAGAAGATTATGAGGGTGCTACCACTGGGTTCAGTGCTCTAACTCTGCTTGACGAGTTCAGGTACGAGACAAAACTCCTTTCGAGCTGCACATAAAATAAGGACGTATCAGTTGCTTTTTTTTATATCAGATGTGCACGCTTTAAGGGCCCATGTAGGTTCGAACTCCGTTTATAATATAACTGCACTAAATCAGTCGTGGATTGATGGTTCTAATTATCTTTTAAAAGAAGTTAAGCTCGTACCTTGGCACAGTCCCATGGCGACGAAAATCATATTCTGTTGCTTGTCTAAGTGCTCTAGCAAAAGCCTTAAACGTTGCCTCAATAATATGGTGTGAATTCTTTCCAGCAAGCTGTATAAACAAAACTATAAGTATCATCCTATACAAATAGTAGAAGGAAATAAAATTTTGCTAATAAAATCCTTTGATAGGTAAAGACATGAGACCTAAAGTCTTTAAATTCAAGTATTGATGTGATTATTGACATGAATGATTGATTTCTGGATTAGGTTGGGTATACCTGGCGAATGTGTAGTGTCATACCAGAAGTATTAACCAGAGACTGGAAAAAGTGCTCCACAAGCTGAATATGAGGATAATCAAAAAACATACAAGAGATTTACTAAAAAAAATGGCAATGAAAGTTGAATTGAATGATTAAGGCTGGCATAGAATTTAAATATTCTAAAGTTGGTACAGAGCAGTCATTACTTCAATTGTGTAATGGAATCATTTAAACTACCTGTGTATCATAGGTTCCAACTCTCTCTGTTGGTAAACATAGATCATAACTTAGATGTGGACGTCCAGATAAATCCTGTATCAACAATATAACCCTTAATTTCTCGTAACTGGATAAGTTACACGTGTAAAATTTACCCAAAAAAATTAGTCCATGTGACAACATTATTTAGAGACGTCATGGGAGATTCCAAATATAAACAAAACATGAAGATAAACTCACAAATCAGCAAAACATGCAGATGCACAAAATAAATGAAACCGTTTTTTCACAATATAAACCTTGAATCGTGACACAGACATACCAGTACAACGTGTACTAATGCTTCATCTAGAGGAGCTGAGAAATCACCAAACCGGTTAATTCCTCGTCTGTCACCAAGTGCTTGCAGCAAAGCCTGCATGAATGACTAAAACTTAAATAAAGTAGACCTTTTAACATATAAGGTGAATAATAGTAGAGGTCTGAAGCTCCTAAAATCTTAAAGAGTGATCGATTCCCTCCCAATTCAGAAAAAAACAAAAAAACATAAAAAAGTGGCTCATGTCTCGCTTATTTAGGAATATATTAGTCTTTATATGATGATTTAAATTGTAATCAATTCCCCCTTTCAACACATTTGAACTTCAAATTTTACATAAGAAGTACCATGGGACCAAGTATGTCACAGTTAAAGCACGAGGAAAAGTTCAGGAATTTTGAAGATTTCAGATCGATAACAAACTAGATTTGCAAACAAATGCATTCTTTTTATCAGTTCGATCACACTACCAGAAAACAACTCTCTTGGAGTACCAACTGAGAGATCAAGTTTGCATAGATCAACTAGAAAATATTTAGCTAGAAAATTACAGTTCCAATGGCGAGTGCAACATCTTCATTAGTATGATGATCATCGATATGAATGTCCCCAGTGGCTTTCACATGCACGTCGAATAATCCATGTGAAGCAAGTTGCTGACCAAAACATGGATACAAAAACAAGAAATTTGTATCACATCCTACTGAAATTAATCAAGCAAAAAAAATTCTAAATTTAGGAACAAATAAATTATTCTTTTGTCCACCTTCAGTAGAGGGCTAGAAGCAAAAAATAATTCGTGGATTTAAGATTTTATTTTCGAAAAAATTCAGATGAGAGTTTGCAATTCGTAATAGCTATGATCCAAACTTAACAAGCAGTACTTATGATCCAACCTTAACAAGTAGTAGCAAAGGTGTCTATAGTATTGGTGAATCCTACACCCAACGGAAAGTTATAAAGCAACCTTTTATAAGTTCCACTTTAGTGCAAGTAAAAATTCCCTTAAAATAGATAAATTGCAATATAGCTTATTTTTGCTATAATTTATTTCTGATGATAGACGTAACATACTCTTCTGTAAAGTTTGTAAAAATACTCGGGTCACAGATACCAAATCACTAGTAATTCATATTTCATATTGTAAAGGAAATAGTCGAGAAAATGAAATAGAACTAGTCTTTCTTGTCAACTACTTTTATTTACAAATAAACATAATAGGAGGCCACTTAAGTTTGCAGCAAAAGCTGATAGCTTCAAAAAATATATTTAGTCAAATATTAAAAAAGAAACTTTAGATTCAAACACAGTGAATTTTATACGCATCTTGATAGAGAGTTTTACTCACATCCAACATATGATCAAGAAATGGGATACCCGTGGAACTATCAGCTACACCAGACCCATCCAAATTTATCTTCACCGACACATTTGTCTCCTTAGTAACCCTCTTTACTTCTCCAGTTCGAACCTCTACCAGAAATGAAAATAAAACCATGAAACAAAAATATTTGAACTTACGAAAATGCAGTAACTCTGCAGATTTAACTTTGTTTTTATTTAGTGCCCTATAATCGCAATTGGGTGAGCCTACTTAGTCCAGAGACCAATCTCCATTTTACGATGCATTCATTAAAAATCTTAGAAATCAAAATTTAGTAAGAAGATTAAAGCCCAAACGCTTAGAATTCGGGAAGTAAAAGAGGTCAAATTGTTAAACTATTAAGCGAGATTTTTTTACAATTCTACAGTGTCAATATGGTGAGCCTTACAGTAAAAGAGCTCAGTGTAATCCCAGTAATTTGGGGTAGGCTAAATAATACTACAGTACTATTTTCATTAAGGGGCAAAAATAGTTTCAAGTTGTATTACATGGTACTAATTAACACTTACAGTTCAGTGAATTTTTTTTTTTTAACCTTTTACAGTTCAGTGTATATTACATCCTAATTAAACATAGAATGAGACTATTAAATAAAAAGCTCAGTGTATTACATACTAATTAATGCTTGCAGTTCTAACATATATTATTTGTTCCTCTAACGATTATTCATCATTCATCATTCATCATCAAATTACGCCTCAATCCCAATAACTTGGAGTAAGGAAAATAATGCAGTACTATTTCCATTTAAGGGGGCAGAAACAGTTTCAAGTTAAAAATCAAAACACGAAAACATAAAAAAAATTAAAAAAAATTGCGTAGTTACCAGAGTTAAAAGAACAATTTTATTTCTTCTTCTACTAATTATTCATTATTCATCATTCATCATCATCATCATCAAGCAACGCCTTAATCCCGATAATTTGGGGAAAAAATACATTTAGTGTACTGTACTACTGGTGTTTAACGATTTAGGTCCCGGACTACCAATTTTAACAATTGAGGTACCAAACTACGAAATTTATCACAATTGAGGACCTACCATTAAACAAAATGATGAAATTGTACTCACATTCTCTTCCCCTATCACATGATGAGTTCAATTCTATCAATATCAGTCAAAAATAGATCTCCAAATGTGAGATATAGTAACCACAATTTCGTTGATTTATACTGTTAGTCCCTTAATTGAAATAAATTTCGTAGTTTGGTACCTCAATCGTTAAAATTGGTAGTCCAGTACCTAAATCGTTAAACACCGGTAGCACACTACACTAAACGTATTTTTTCCCGATAATTTGAGGTAGCCAAATAATACTACAGTACTAATTTCATTAAGGGGGCAAAAAAAGTTGCAAGCTGTATTACATACAAATTAACACTTTGCATTTGTTCCTCGGATAATTATTTATCATCATCATCATCACAAACTACGCCTTAATCCCAATAATTTGATGTACGGTAAATAACGCAATACTATTTTCATCTTCAAGTTAAATTTTCTTCTAATAATAATTATTTATCATCATCAAACTAAGCCTTAAATTAATCCTGATGATTTGGGGTTAGGGTAAATAACACGGTACTATTTTCACTAAGAATCTAAAAAAGGTAAAAATAAAATAAAAAGTGAATTGTTTTGTTAGTTACCAGAGTTAAAAGATGTAGAGGCGGAGCCGTTATGATCGGCGACGGCGACGGTTGTATCACGGCGGAGAGAAGACGGTTTGTAACGGCGGCGAAAAGGAGAGATTAACAGAGAATTAGCGGCGAATTTGGGTAAATACGGCGGCGGAATAAGGGTACACGGCGATGAGAGAGAAAGCTCCATTCTGAAGGAGAAATAAATAAAAATGAATTTTTTTAGAGTAGACAAAAAAATATATCATATTGAGTAAATTGTTAATAACATTAACTATCAATTCTTCAATTAATACATATTAAACTATCATTTTTTTTGCAATTAACCCGACATAACTTTTTTTCCACATGTTCGTTTTACAAAATTATTTGTTTGATATATCTAGTTTTTTTATGCACACGTGTTAAAGATAACAAATATCGTAAAAAGGCTATTAGAAGAGACTTTATATAAAAAATATTATTCTAGTGAGAAAAACTTTTTTTTTTGTTGTTCCGTTAAAAAATTACTTGATATACATGAATATCGAATAAATGACTATAATAAATGAAAAATCAACCAAAATGGATCATCTAGCATAAAATTATGTCATTTAAAAGATGTCATTGGGGGTTAATTGCAAAATTTTGATAGTTTTTAGGGATTAATCGCAAGAATTTTTGGGGGTAATTTGAAAATTACCCATAGTTCCAGGGGGTTATTTGCATTTTACCCCAACATATTTTTCCACACACAAAATATTGATATACCCTCCAAAAAATTTAATAAGCCCAACTGTTATTAAATTATTAATAAGAGTTATTAAATAATGCATTAAATTATTAATAAGAGTTATTAATCATACCACTATACCATGCTCGCTATACCAGTTATATCTAAAAAATTAATTATAATAGTATTAGTGTACAAAATATTTACATTACCAGTTCTATATGTTTTTGTTAATTATTTAAACGACACATTATAATTTGGTAAAGTAAAAACTAACTCTACAAGCTAATAAAAACATAAATAAAATTATAAAACTCTGGTTGGGATCTATCATAAACTTAAATATTAATTAAAATAAATTTACTTATAATTTAATTTTTCTTTTTTAATTTAAAATACAAATTATAATATGATAAACTAAAAATTAACTATACAACTCAATAAAAATTCAAATAAAAATATAGAACTCTAGCTGAGATTACCGTAAATTTAAATTATTAATTAAATTATAATATTATTAATATATATATATATATTTATATATATATATATATGTATTGTTGACATTACAAAGTCATTACGACTATAATTATATGTTTTTAATGATTACAACTTTCAATACTTTTAGTTACATAAATAATATGATTGTTAGCATTTAAATCATGTAATAACTACCACTTAACTAGTGTCCCCAGGGGCATCCATTATTATTCTCCATAAAAATAAAAGAAGTAACATCAAAGAGTTTCAATTTTTTGGGGGGATATAAATTATAAACACATCAAAGGAATCTAACTCTTATTTTTTCATTTATCCTTAAGAAAAGACTAATGACAGAGATTATCTCATTATTTAACACGAAAACTCAATCTTTTTTCTAGTATAAGAAAATTGAACCCCCAGTACCAGTAGTTTAAAAATAGGGACATAATTGAAAAATACTCTTGCCAAACTGATAAAAATATATCAAATGAAAACGTGACAATTTCGTAATTTACCTAAGTAAGGAGTGCAGGATTTGGTTGTTATTTTTTTGTAACAAAATTTAGTTTGTGTGTATCTTTACTTGATGATACATATTTTATACTTTCTTAATTTATAAAATCGATTTAGTTTGTTTTGCGATGTCTCTTATAGAAATTCTATCGGACGAAAGAGAAAATAGTTCTATTAGTATAAGAGAGGGAGATAAAAATGACGCACTGTATTTTTCATTTTGACTTTGTGAGAAAGTCTATTTTCAGAAGTGTCAAAAAATAACTTCTCCCAACTGGGCTTCTAATGCTCCGAACTTTTTGGGAAGTGGGTTGCTTTTACTTACCAAACACTCATAATTTTGCTAGATGGGCTTCTGGACCTAGAAAGTGCTTCCAATCTGTCCACCAAACACATTCTTAAATTCGGCAATTAGTTTTTTAAAACCTATATGGTTTTAGCTTTTTTAACTTGTCAACATCTTTGATATTTCTATACCATTAATTAGAAAAGCTTGAAAGAGACCGGGTAACTATAAGTCTATAAAGAAGAACCTAAGAACATTTTCTAATAGAAACCTCCAACTATTGTTAATTTCTTATGTGCCAACTCAGTTTTAGACTTTTGATTGTTTGTTTGCTGATCTTAAGCTAGTTTTTCTAGCTTTTTTTTGTTCGAAATTTATATGCCTCTGGATGATCATCCGTGGAAAACTAGAAGCTTGGTTATAACTAAACCAACTTTTCTGTTCAACCAATATTAACTAGCTTATTTTCTTAGAAGGTATACACAAACAGTCAGACTCAAGTCCTTGAAAGGTTCCAAAATGTACTCGCATCAATTTTATCGAAAGTTACGATGGGCTTCGTTTAACTTTAATCTTTAGGAATACCCGGTTTTCTATAAGAACAATCACAATCCTATTGCTCCTTGTAAGTCCTAGATCGAGTGGGTAGACTAATAATCCTATTGAATCTCGACTTACAAAATTTAATTACGAAATTACAGAAAACATAAACAATTAGAATTGATGCTGGTGAGGTTTGTAAATGTGTTCTGTTAATAGAGTACGAGAACCAACTGGCCGAAAATGAAAATAATGCCAGTAAATCTCCCAGAAAAATGTTCGTCACTCGTAAGTTGGGAAATTTATTTTTGTTGTTGTTCTATCCTTTGCCCTCAATCAGTATATTTTCAGTTCTTTTGCCGTTGATTTTCTGCTGGTAATTAGTCTGGTATTTATTTAGAGAAAATATGTGTGCAAAATTTTGATTTGTAGTCTCACATTTTCATGCACCATAAAAATCTTGATGCATACACTAATACACGCATGATATGGGTAAGGAACAAAAAAAAACACCTTGTGCAACAATTACATAGGTGAAAATATCTCTAAACTTGTATTCATCTTTGTTTACATATAAGCATTTTTATTGTCGGGCTATCGATGACAACGAATGAGCATGAGATTCCACAAGTATAGACCATAAAACTTGAACGTCTTCGCAGGGGCATGACTTGACGTCGTCGTATAAAATGTATATTCCTCTTCCTTATAAATTAAATAAAAAGAGAGTACAGTTAGATATATGAGATTACAGGAAAAATAAAAAATGTACAAAACATTATTTAAGAGGAAGGTACTTTTAATCCTCTTGATTTGAACTGATATTCTACTTTATCGCATAATAACAATAAGAATACTAGTAAGCACTCCCAATGTTTTAAAAAGGGCTCGACTTGGTCTCATGGGGAAGATAAATTCAGACCATCGGAGGCGACGACACCCCCGTAATTTTGAAAATTATGACTTTTTCAATTTTTGACCATGTATTTTTATCAGACTATGTTAAAAACGATAATTTGACACCTCCTATTTTTTCTTTCACTTAATTTAGTGGTTAATATAAATTTTGGCACTCCGCATAAGTCATTTATGGCTTCACCCCTGCTTGGTCCCCAAATTTTAAGATGTTTTAGGCTGGTATCTTTATACCATGGTATTTCTAAAATCATCACAACCTAGATAACTTATGCATTGATCAGTATAAGAAGACTGATTCTGGATGGGAAAAAAATGCAGCATTTGGCCTTTTAGAATGATGTTGTAGCATCGCAATAGAATTTATAAGGTTTAATATTACAGCTTCAACTAACAAAATGTGATGTGAATATATGTGATTACCATCACTAGAAACAACCAAAGTATAAAAGCTAGATGATATTCCTCTTGGTAAAAATATAAATTCGATTAAAAGAACCAAAAAAAAATAAATCATACAGTGCTTAGAGATTAAACATACTTTTGTTAGGAGCGGAATGTAGGCGAATCCAGAGCTTTTTCACTGGAGAAAAGAGGGTTTGTAGCCACCCCATTTTGAGAAGGAAAAGAAGAATAGGGTGTGGTTCATGGTAGGTGAGAAATGGAAGAGATGAAATAAGATTCAAAAATAAGAGAGATACTACAAGTTTGCTTAGACAAAAAGAGTGAAATTTAGGTCATTGTATATTTTGTATGTGTGTAAATATAACACATCGTACCATTTATTTTTTAAACTTCCTTAGAGGCTAATAATGCAGTATTGAGTATTGTCACAATTTTATCCTTGTGCTGAACTACACCAATGGGGACTATATATATAGTTTTAACACAAATCTATTTTGGTTCTGTACGCACTACAAAAAAATACTCAAATAGCGACGGGATTAGTGACAGTATTATTTATTACGAGCTTATTAGCGACGGTTTTTGTGACGGTTTTGTGACAGTTTAGTCAATTTGCGACAGATTTGTGACAGCTTTTTAAATTAGTGACAGGCTTGTGACAGTTTTTGACTCTCATTAAATCAAACAGTATTTTATAGTGGTAGTAATATCAACTGATCAGTACGGGAAAATGATAAATTTGGTCCCAAAATTTAAGATGATACAGTTTGTCCACTCTATGGTATCTTGCTTAATATTGAAGTGGTGATTGTTTAAATAAGAGATGATCATCATCAAACTATGCTTTAGTCTCAAAAAAATTGAAGTCGGTTATATGAAATCATATCAAACATAATTAGCATACAATTTGTAGTTACTCTACTGTTATCTCGCAATTTTTGTCTTAATATTTTAGATAAATAATACTTCCATTGAACTGTAGGGATGTTTCTGTAAAATATAATATAGGTGTAATGTCATTTTCACACCCCATTTTCCCTTACATAATAATTAGCCACCTAATCTAATCTAGTAAGCAATTGTGTTCACACTCCCAACATAGCTACTCACTCAATTCTTTTCTCATGATTATGCTTATTTTGACATTTAAGTGTATAAACTTGTATCTGAAGATTTACCCATACTTGCGGTTTGCACTAAAGTTATGAGACAAAAATAAAAGCATTATTTTCTTTTTGTTTTTTTTTGCTTTTTTGGGCCATTCCTTATATTATAAGAAAACAAAAATCTACCTTTGTAAATATTTATTTATTTACACTACTGTATATATGTGATTGTTTTCTAATGGTCCACCAACCGCAAGGATCTTGCTATTCCTTTCCTTGTCGGTCAAATTTTGATAACATATATTTGTGACATCATTATACTAATAATAACAGTTAGTTACAAGCGTCAATTGATACCCTTTTCACATTTTACTTGAAACTCCCATTTATATATATATATATATATATATATATATATATATATATATATATATATATATATATATATTACTTGTTGAAGTCGAAAGCTTGTCAATTAATAGTCTAGTTTTTGCTATAAATCACATTAGTAACACTGAAATCATTTAGTCCTTGTTTTGTTATGGTACTATTTAGGATGGGATTACAAATAGCATGACATAAGAGTCGGACTACAAATGATGTGAGATTAATTTCTCGAAATGGGCCTATAAATAATATGTTTGTTTTAAATGGGATTAATTCTACTCTTTGCAAGAAAACAAAAAGATATCAACACCTGTTTTGTTACTATACGATTTGTTGTTAAAGATTCGGTATCAAAACCGCATCAGTTATCAATACTTCGCAATAATTTATGTTGTTATATTGTTGATTTGTTGCTAAATTTTAACAAGTCATATAGTATCATACATATTGTTACTAAATTTTTGCTAAGCGCTTATATTGTTTATTATTTTTCTATACCCAAGTAAAAATCTTTTTTTTTGCTATCAAAAATTAAGATGGTCACTTCTTGAAGAAAATGAAAGGTTTTCCCATTAACAAACATGTCCTTACATGTTTTGCATCAATTAAATGAATCAATTAACTGTGTACTGTGAATCTTCAAACTTTAATGTCTTGCTACTTTCTTTTCCCTTTCGTTATATATATTCGAGATTGTGTCACTCTTGTATACTTTTCCGAATTTGATGTGAAGTTAAAGTCCTCCCAAATTTTTAAAATGCATATGTGATATACATTTCCGGGCTCAAGAGCATTATTTTTTGATTAACGTATTACGTATAGCTTTCTTAAGTTAGGTGAAGAAATGGATTACCGTTGAAGTTTTCATTTTCAAGTGGTGAAAATTATTTAAAATTGACCGTTTATACAATATTTAGAAACAAACAGAGTGTACTTTTTTTGGTACTTATTCCTTTTTTAAAATGGTCTCATATTGTTAACAACAATTCTGTTTGGTACTTGCTCACAAAAAGAAACAAACAATTATATATGTTGCAAGAGTAATGATCTCAATATTTGGAAAAATAACAGAGTTGGTCCATGTTATGAAAGAGGAAAATCAGTATCAATGATGAAGTTCATATCGATCGGTTACTCATTTATATTTAAGTTAAGGATAAGGGTTTTTTTATAAGAACAAAATAGTAGTGTACTAATTTGTCAAAAAATTAAAAGAAAATGAGGTTTTTGGGTGTCAGATTCATGGGTTTTATAGCTCAACAAAAAGTCATATGATAGGCAAATTACACTAAGCCCGGTCAATTTTGGCCCAATGCTAAGTTACTAGTCTCATTGCGTGCAAAACAAATGTGAAAGTAAGTTTTGACCCAAAAAAAGAGACGTGTAGTTGATATTTTTGTTAAGAGGTAGTTTGATGATGATGATGATGCGTGGTTGCTATTTTTTAAATCCTTTTATTTGGCTTATAAGCTGAAGTGAAATTAGTGAATGGTGGTCAACTTGAAAGTGAGTATGTTGAATTTAGTTTTTGCCTGAAAAACTACTAGTTTCAACTTTCAAGTGGTATGAAAAAATGTACCTTTTTTCAATCTCCAAATGATCCTGCTTGGTTACTTAGAAACTGCACACAATTAAGCATCTGATGTGAAATTCATATTGATCTGGTACTTATGTGTAACTCGCAGTGACAAGTAACTATACAATCATTTTTCATTTCCGATGTATAGACTTTCGGACCTAACAATACATCACCAAACTACGCATTTCTCCCAATTGGAGTAAAAAAAAATCGCTAGGAGGAGGGTCTAACCTCCGACCTTGGGACCTAACAATACGTGAAAGTTCATTACCAATCTAGGATACGTGAAAGTATGTTTACATATAACAAGCAAATTACAGTGGGATATGTGCTTATAACAAGCAAAAAACACACATACATAGTTGTGATCAATCTGTAACCTTTTGATGGAATGATGGCCGATAGAGACCAAAGCGAAAAATGTTGCGAACTTCTGAAAGAAACTCACATGTTCGAAAAATATATACTGGGTTGAATAGTTGGCAAATAATCCAGTTCTAGGTTAAGAAATTCCTTACTTGGACTAGACAATATCAACTCAGTGAGCCTATTTCTAATTCTCAAATACTAGTTTTTATAACTTGCTATTTAAAATGAGGGACCTCTATTTGTGCTTTGTCGACCTTAACTATTAGAAAAGAGCAGTTACTATTTTATTTCAGTTGATAAAGTAATATTATAGCATACAGTCACTACAACTAAATAACCAAATAGCGACGGATTAATAATGGTATTTTTTATTACGAGCTTATTAGCGACGGTTTTTGTGACGGTTTAGTCAATTTACAACAGATTTGTAACAGCTTTTTAAATTAGCGACAAGCTTGTGACAGCTTTTAGCTCTCACTAAATCAAACATTATTTTGTAATGAGTAAACTGTCACTAATTATCTTGTTTATATTGATACAGTGATAAGTACGTACTGTTATTGCCTTTGCCAAAAAAAAGAGGTAAAGAAAATGTGAAGGGTGATTATTATAAGTAAACAAAAGTTGAAAGCAATTAGCAAACTTATACTAAGCTACTTTGACATTTTTACCTTACAACACAAGTTTAAATCATTATGTTTCTCAGTATCTCACTCATAAAAGTAATCCAATTAAAAACCGAAGATGATATCGATGAAAATGATAGAGCCATGGCTTTTTTTTCTTGTAAAGGACACTATTTTAAAATTTTGTTAAATTTCAGTGCCTGGTTTATGGCAGGGTTACGGGCCATATACATAATTTACAAGTAACATGACATGTTGGCAAATAAGGTTTGTTTGGATACAGATTTTAAGACCACAAGCTAGTTTTTTTTCTTTTTTGGAGATTAGTCCACCAGCTAGCTTATTCGAGGCTCTTTCCATGAAGTTTTTTCAATAAAAAGTTAAGATAGCAACAGTTTACTTTTTGAAAACTGTTGGTAAAGTGAACGTCGCTAAATTTTAGCACCAGTTTAACAACAAAAATTGTTACTAAACTGTTGCTAAATTTAACGACACTCGCTTTTACTATCAGTTTAGCAACAGACGCTATAATGGTAAACTGATATCTTTTTATAGCGTTTCTTTATCGGGTCTCAATACTTAAAACAAATTAAGAGAACTGCAACAAAAAGAGGTTAAGATAAGATAAATAATGAAACGTAACATGAGGGGGACATAATTTGATTAGGTGGTATTGTCATTTCATGCATATTGTGTGTAGTATGGAAGCAGCGTAGGTGACTCTGAGTCAGAGTGACTCAGAGTCCACAGTCATTGGATATTACTACAGTACATTTCATATCTTAACCATAGCAATATCCAATGACTGTGGACTCTGAGTCACCTTGACTCAGAGTCACCTACACTGCATCCGTATAATATTAGTATGGGGAAGATTTATCTTGACAACATTTAACTGTTCTTTTTCAATCTGTTTTCTAGGCTATTGATTACTTTCCCAACTTTAGTGTTCGGAAGTTAATGATTAAGCCATTTGCAGGTGGAATTAATTGATAAAGAAACATATCAATACCACTAACTTTCATCTAGAATATAAAGTAAAATCCATTTAGAGCAACTACATGTTGATGTGTAAATTAAAAGCAACTTTATGCAAAATATGAAGATGTTGTCAAGTAAATTAGGTTTACATCAGGTTAGATAACTCATCACTATAATTAGTACAATAATAATCAGATGCTAGAGCAGTTGTATCAGTTTCCTTATATCATCAATTTATCTTAAATATAAGTAAATTGTTCTAAAATTGTATAAACATGAGTTTTATTATCCATTACCTTAAATATACATGAACTCAAATATCCCTCAAATATAAGCGATCAATATATTCTCTTATAATTAAAATAATAATTTATCTCTCTTATTTTTCTCTTATTCTCTCTAATTTATTTGTAATTTTCACATATAAATTAATAAAATAACAAAAAGATGAGTTGCATAGTTGTGATAGAGAAATATATAAAAAAGCTGATAATTTGTATAAACCAAAACGTTTCATTATAAGTTGTAAAAGTGTATTTTTTACTTTAAATACGAGAAAACTTGTAACTTATTTAATGTGGTTGATCTAGTAAATTAATTTGGTTTGAAAAAAATTGATAGAAGTATATTAAAATATAGTAATATTTAGTTATAATAATAAATTTGATAGGAAAGCTGAAAAATATATAAAGTTAAACTGTTATCCTAAAAATATAAAAATGATACTAATTAGTTTAAATATGAGAAAAAATGTACTCAAAACGGATGGGTTTGCTCTTTATTTAATTAACAAGTCGAACCGATTCTTGTCCACAATTTTCTGATTTGGCCAAATGAACTGCAACCACAAATATATTTAAATAATAATAAATGTGGAGCATATTTTAAAGAGATGTATAGAGAGTTTGAAATTTTGTGTATAGTTAAAATTACAAATACATTTAAATAATAATAAATGTTACTATGTTATAAAGACCAATAATAACTAGCCAGACTGGTTCATATACTTGAAACCAGATGGGATATTGTAACTAGACTGACAGTTTGTGACCACATTTACAGGGTGATATTCTCCATGGTTTGTAAAATACGATTAATTATAGAAATAATGATCAAATTGAGTAGTAAATCATGTTTGAATGTAAATAGTTTTACAAACAATGATCGATCAAAACGATTGATAAATCATTAATTTAATATTTTCCGTTAGTGATGTTTTCATTGAAGGTGAAAGTATGGTTATGGTACAATATAATATAGCATGCTTATGATCATATGATGCAATATGTAACTAACATAAATGCTAAGTGCCTCGTTATTTCATCTAAATCACGAAAAAATAGTGAGATCTTGCATTTTTATTACATAATTTTTTTTAAAAAAATGTTGTATCGGTGTAGAACGTCTTTACATGGATGATATGTAACTAAGAAAATTTAAAATAGATGTCGTATTAAATACAATCATTTTATAATGAAATCCATGTAGCCATGTGGGTTGTGGCATATGTAGATTTGTGCTCAACTAAAGTACAAGGGGTCAAGATCAGTCACATAAGCTCATGCATGAACTTAGGTACCGTCGGTTCGGTCGGAAGGCGCCAAAATTTTTATTTTTAACAAAATAATACATATGATATATGCAACTTTTTATATGAATATATAAGCATTTCGGTGCATAATTCATCACACTTGGCACAACGGAGAGTTACATTATTCTCTATCATTAGATCTTAATTTGCTTTGAACTTTGGCATCTACATTGATTTCTTTTTCGCTAATTAAACTTAAAATTTACAAAAATCTTATCAACCAACATGGGTCGAATTCAAGACTTCTAAACTCAAACAATGCAACTAAACCAACTGAAATAATACATAACATGTGGTTTGTTGTAGATGTTTATATAGTAAATTGGTAGAGATAGCTGCTAATTACACACAAGCAGGCATGTCATGGACAAACCCATACATTCTCTTTTTTATATAAGGTAGATAAATGCATGAGGTTGTTTCCAAGGGGTTAACAATTAACACTTGCTCCATTTATCCCCAAAGCACAATTGCATGCCGTACACATAATTTCATCGGATCAACCGTATCGGTTCGCTTATATCACCAATTTATCTTAAATATGAAAAGATTGTTCTAAGTTTGTATACGAATCGGTTTACTTATCCATCACGTTAAACATACGTGAACTCAAATATATCTCAAATATAAGTGATCAAAATGTTCCTTTATAATTAAAATAATAATTTATTTCTCTTACTTTTCTCTTATTTCTCTTATTTATTTGTAATTTTCACATATAAATTAATAAAATAACAAAAAGATAAGTTCTATAGTTGTGATAGAGAAATTGATAAAAAAAACTGATAATTTGTATAAATCAAAACGTTTCCTTATAAGTTGTAAAAGTGTATTTTTTATTTTAAATACGAGAAAACGTCTAAATTATTTAATATGCTTGCTCCTAGTAAATTAATTTTGGTTGAAAAAAATTGATATAAGTATATTAAAATATATTAATATTTAATTATGATAATAAATTTGATAGAGAATCTGAAAAATGTATAAATTTAAACTGTTGTCATAAAAATATAAAAGTGATGTTAATTTGCTTAAGTATGAGAAAAAATGTAAATAAACTTATACGGTTGCTCGGACGGATACAATTATACTTGTGACTTACTCAAAGCCCATTAGAAGCAACAAACTATAGGGGATCACCTACTTTTACCCTGGTTTTATGGGTTATTTACATGCTATGATTTTGTTCCATATACTCATCATAAAGGTTCCATAAGCTCTCAATCTTTTGTATCTATAAGCAACCTTTTTGGAATTATCTTTAGTCACCCCCACCAAGCTAAATAAAGTTGTAGGTTTTTAGCTAAATCTACATCCCATTAATTTATTAAATTATTTCCTTTTCTTTTTAAAACGTTAAGTGGCCTTTATTTAATTGAAAATGTATATATCAGCATTAGAATTCCAAAAACAATCATCACTTCATACGTTTGGTGAACACATTGCATCAACTTTAATTGTCAGTATCAATAGAACTATTTTCAATATTGTACTAACACATCATTCTTTCAAACCTCTTCAAATTTTGAATAAAACCACAAAATTGATATAGTCACCTTTCGTTCACTTAAGATTCAAAAATAACATTTTGATGTATAATTTATTATAGATTTATTCAGAACTATAATGGGTCAATTTTCTAGGAACCTTATTTGCACTAATTTGGACAGTTACCTAAACTATGTGGGGAAAATATGTTTATGGTATCTAACTTTTAATTTTTATTCATCAGGTCCACATAACAAATTTTATTCAAGGGGAAAGCTAAGCGCATTGGTTAATGATGTTTTGGATTTTATTTTCAACCCATAAATATGGTAATTTATTATTCTTTCCATTTCAAAATATTTGTTAATTACAAAACTACGTGCAATTTTAACCGTCGAAGAACTCATATGTAAATTATCGGATTCAAAATTTTCAAAAGTTAATCCAATAGTTTAATATTTAAACTTTATAATTAATTTTTAAAAAAATTCGTTTCGACAATTTACTTATAAGTTTTTTGCCAGTCAAAGTTGCACGTAGTTTTGTGATGAACAAATATTTTGGAACAGATGTATATTTTAGTTTGTTTTGAAAAAAACATAATGATTTGATGTGATTTAATATTGTGTGGTTATAAATGTAATTTGTGTTTGCATAACTTAATTATGCAATGATATTAAATTCTTAAATGATGCTCCGGGGGCACTCGCACCCGAACAGTTTATTCAATTAGTGGACTTATGTTAAACAAATTTATGTAATTGGAGTAACGTGTTTTCACATATCACATGACGAACGTAATTCCGTCAACAAACCATAAATATATCCCAAAACATGCAATCTCCCGATTAACTGATGTCATATCCTTAATTGCACGAAAACTCATAGGTAATGACACGAATGAGTTGTATAATACTAAAATAGTTAAATCAAACACCACAACTGCTAAACAATTATTTTCCTATATAATGAAATTTGATTGAATCTACACAAAATTTACAAACAATCAAAATAATAATATTAAAAAAAAAGTGGGTTAAAAATTATGTCACTCAAAAGTCAAAAGTCATATGGACTAATGTGTGTTTGATGCGGACGGCGGCTATATTAGTGGTGTGAGGTATAAGTCACGCCACGTAATAAAAACTCAATCTACTAAAAATATATATAAAAAATTTAAATTAAATTAATATTTAAATTTAAGATAGACTCAAACTAGGGTTCCAATATATTTATTTGAGTTTTTAATAGGTTGAGTTTTTATTACGTGACGTGATTTATATCATTATCGTCTGTATTAATCAAAATTGGTTGTATTAAGAATAAGCCAAGTGAAAAATAGCAAAAAAAGAAAAGAAAGATTGAGCGGCAGTCAAAGAAAGTACTCTTATGAGACAAGCCTAGTCTTATACTAGTACTAGTAATATTATTATTATTATTACTCCACATTTTCCGCCAAATCCGCCAAATCTAAATTAAATTCCTTTTTCATCATTTCCTTAAAAAAAAACACCATTACCCAAACTCTGTCTCTTTATTTCATTTTTTATTTTATTTTTTATTTCATCAAATACTTTCCATACCAATTTCTACATATGGGTCTTTAGTTCAATTCTGGTCTTTTAATTATTTTTATTTATTTACTAATCACTGTGAAAGATCTAGAGAGAGTAAAAAAGAAATGAGGGATTTGAGTTTCTCTTGTTTTGGTGAGAATGGGGTTCAAATAGCTGATAATTCTTCTTATAAAAATCCCCAAAATATTGTCACATGTGTGTATAGTTGCAAGTTATTTAGCCAAACATGTTTAGTTACAGTTATTTGGAGCAGAAATATGATGGGTCAGTGCTTAAATGTTGAGATACATGACCAAAATAATCAGTTGTTATGTAGATTTGATGTGAAGCCCTTTTTGTTTTCTAAGAAAAAAGGGTCCAAGTTTTCCGAGACTAATTCCAGCAAAATCGACCTTTTTTGGGACTTTTCCGCTGCTAAATTTGGCATTGGGCCCGAACCTTTAGAGGGTTTTTATTTAGCTTTGGTTTGTAAGTTTAACATGGTTTTGCTAATTGGGGATCTAAAAAAAGAAGCTTTTAAGAAAACAAACTCGATCCCTTCTCGGTCTTGTTCCGTTTATGTTTCGAAGAAAGAACACATTTTTGGGAAAAGGGTGTTTTTTACTCGAGCTCAGTTTTATGATAACGGGCCGGTACATAGCTTATCTATCGAGTTTGATCAAAATGGTAACAGTGACCCTTGTTTAACCATACGGGTCGATAGTAAAATTGCGATTAAAGTGAAGAGGCTGCAATGGAAGTTTCGGGGAAACGATACAATGTGTATAGATGGTTTGCCTGTGGAACTGTTTTACGATGCTCACGATTGGCTGTTTGGGTTCTCGGGTAACGCGGTGTTTATGTTCCAGACGTGTTTGTCTGCTGAGAAATTGTGGTCGAGCGATGAAAAATCGGATGAGCTTGTGCCACATTGGGCTTGTTTGGACAGATTTAAGGAGACTAAAATGTTCCCAGGTCTTGGTTTTTCTTTGATTTTAAGTGCTTGGAAGAGTGAGTAGATTTGTTTCCCACGATAACCTATTATACCGTAGTATATCAGTAGATTTGTTTCTGCCAGTTGCTTATTTTATGGTGCTGTATTAGTCTTACAGAGGATATCAATGAATTTTATATTTATACTTTTGACTTGATGCAAAATTAGTGTCCTTTTTTACATATTAATGCTCCCATTTAGTGAAGATAAAACCTTGTGTGTATGACTTGCTTTAGGATACTTTTCATCTCTGATTTTGAATTGTGCCAGCATTTTAAGTGTTGTTATATGTAATGAAATTGTAAAAATGATGAATAAGAATGCATTGAGCTATGGATATCCAGTTATAGTAAATGTCTCTGAGATCTCACAGTCTGCTTAGATGGTTTGTTCATGGAGGTTCTTTGATGGGTGTTGCAGTTACGCATAAAACTGAAATGTTTTGCTTACAGAAAATAATCTGTTAAAATTTACAACCCAGATTCAGAGAAGTGTTGAAAGGTGGTTTTGTTAGTAAAAATAATGTATGAAAGCTAAACTAATGTATAAATTAAAAAGTCAAACCTCGGTCTGAATGTGAATGAACTTTGAATTGAAATCTGAGTACAAAAGCAAACCGAAACATAGCTTCCATGTTTCAGACTTGTTTGGTTACTAAGAGAATTTGGTTAAAGCAAACGAATTCTGATCCCGCTATCTTTTATGTTTCAATGAGTTTATCAGTAATCACTAGTGGGTATGTTCTATCGATGAAATGTTAATCAAACCAGATGGAGCTGTTTTTATCATATATTATCTGTTGTGATATTTATTGTTTGTTTTGAGTTCATCACATTTGTTAATAAATCTGATGGCCCTAAAAGTATATTCGTCGAAATGTTATCTGTTGTGATATTTCTTATTGTGTGTTTTGAGTTCATTACATTTGTTAATAGATCTGATGGCCCTAAACCTATATTCATCGAAAACCTTTTGAGTGCTTTGTCTGTTTTGAAAATTAAAATCACGTTAGTAAATGAACTCTTTGTAAAGCAATTACTGTCGATATTTGATATATGTTGTATAATGCTTTTGATGTCTGCCAAAATATCTATAAATAGCAAGTTGGCAAGAAAAATAGGGTTGATTTTTAAGAATAGTTTCTACGGAAGTAAGGTTACACCAAAGAGAAGGCGCATGTGATTTTGCATATGCTGGCGAGAATAGAAGATTGCAATTTTTGAGACAAACCCAATACATATCCGAAACTTTGAAAACATTACAGCAACAGCAGCCAATTTGTTCTTATGACTTATGAGGGCAGGCTAACGGGCAAGGACAAGTTAGTTGCTACAAAGGTAAATTTAGCTGTCCCTTTCGTGTTTCATTGTAAGAATCTTTCATGATGTTAATAGATTAGAAACAATAACATAAAGGGTATCTCTGTTTTCATTTTTTCTGTCAAGCTGAAAGAAACACAACTGGACAATATAAAAAACGCCAAGTAGTATGGCTTCTTTATAATTGGTCGTTAGTTAGTACTTAGTTGACGGATACATATTTTCAATCCTATGCTACAGAGATGTATTCAACTCAAATCTTTTGCAGAAATTGACAGACACCAATCCGATGCCCTGTGCGTACAATGTGTATATGTTTTCTTTCTCAACACAAGGAAAGGGTATCGACTTGTAGAGTTCAAAACATTAGACCCTTCTCTCTTGGAGCTTTAATTTATTATGACCTTGTTTCAGTCCTCAGCATCTACATATTTTCCCTCCTCCTCTCCCTCTTACTCTATATCATGTCTATCCTAGATCAACACCCTCTCGACCCTCTCACTCTGTAAGAGCTCGATCAGGTCCAGACAATAGTAAAAGGGTCGAAATCTAACCCTGGTCAATCCATAAGTTTCCAATACGATGGTCTCGATAAACCATATGTTCTATTGAAGTTACAAACGATAAGCCCAACTTGTTGAGCCTTTGTTATTGATCTAACTGATTAACCATAGCTTGATCATCTCTAATCGTCTGTACGAGGAAACAGCTTCCTGCTTCCCTCATCTGGCTTTCACAGAAAAAGGGGTGCTGAATGTGGCAACTTATTTCGCTCCATTTGTAGCCTCAATAAGAAATGAGGACTAAAATTAGACGAATTGATGTTAGAGTTTTACTATAGGCTATTTGGAAGGAACAGTAAATTGTACATAATGCCTCTAAAGGATTTCACAGTCAGATTTACATATTACACAAAATTACGAATTCTTATGCCCTTTTGATGGTTTAGTTACCTGATTCATAGGATACGAAGAAATATAGAGAGTGCAAGCAAAAGCATTCCCAGTAGTGAGAAGATCGAAATAGTTCAGACAAAGGGGCCAAGTTTCAGCATTGGCAGAGATCTAAAAAAGTTATGAAACGGTATCATCCGTGTTAGGCATTTATGAAATGGTATCGACTGTGTTAGGCCTTTACTCCCTCAAGTTACTCTGATAAGTGATAAGTATCTTCTTCTCATGTTTACTTACTTTGGACATTACTTTCGTTGCACATAAAATGTTGATAGTCGATGAAATAAACTGAAATTTATAAATGATAAAAATGCAACGGGCCAGTATGAGAACATACGATCACATAAAGGGTATCAGTATGAGAACATATGATTGAAACGTGAAGTATTTTACTTGTGCAATACTGATCTGACATCGTGATTGAATCACTTTTTATGAGCAGGTTTGGGGTTTGCCTTAAGTCCTTAACTTAAAAGCATAAAAATAGATTTCTTTAGGCTAGTCAAGAAAAAAGTAAGAATGATGACATAAACACCTGGTGAAATTCTTGCGTTTCGATTTCTAATGAAGATTTATGTGAAATGTTTATTTTCTTTCTTTTGTGCAATACTGGTCCAGTAATCTCTGTGATCTCGACAAGAAAGAGTTGCGACGAGTGTTGTACAGCTGTTTCCGAAGCTTTTCATGCCCCTGCATAAATTTCACCCAATAAATATACTCTAAGACCGCAATTTATGCTTAGCGAATCTGTGTTTGGGTCTACTTACAGAGCTGCAGTCCAATTGAGCTAAATTCTGTTCGGTGTTTGGCTATCAGAGAAATAGAAACAGTTGGAAGTATTTTAGAAATTTTCTGGAAAAGAATGCAGTTGGAAGTTTAAAAAGCTAACTTGCATAGGTAACGGAAAACATAAGTTGTATCCTAGAATGTTAATACTACTGATTTTTAAGTCGATTCCATCAGTGTAGGAAATATATTTTCAGATATACCAAACACTGAAACACAACTTGCAGAGGTTTGTATGGATCAAATGCGTGAAACTCGTTTAACACACCGTTGACTGTTTAAGTACCACGGACATGGTTTTCGAAATCGACTGCCAAACACTCATGTTTTTAACCCTTTGGACCGAACTATTTGTTTGGTTGGTGGGATTAGACAGAAAATCACGTAGACCCTATAAATGAGGTGTTTGGTTACACATTTTAAGATCGGACTATTGTACCTTCAGACATCAAATAACCTCAAATAGTGGATATACATACCATGGCCATGGGGGTGTAGAACTATATAGTATATCGTTTGTAATCCCAAAACAAATCCCGCTTGAACTCATAGTTACTGGACTACGAGTCATGTTATCTCGACAGTCTTACATAATTGATAATACTATAGAGTTTTTTTCCTAAATGGTCCAGTGGACCACACAATTGCCCAGAATGGGCTACCTTTCTGAAATATTCCCAAAATGGTCTACTTTCGAAAAACGACCGATCGAAATGGTTAAAACGACCGGTCGTTTTATTATTGAACTCTCTGGAACAATTTGGACAATAAACGATCGGTCGAATTGGACAATACGACCGGTCGTTTTTCAGACAAAAACGATCGGTCGTTACGTACATTTCGATCGGTCGTTTTTATGTTGAACTCTCTGGAAGAAATCATACCTGAAACGATCGGTCGTTTCTGAAAAACGATCGATCGTTTTTCTTGTGAACTCACTGGAAGAAATTTGGATTTATTAGATCGATCGTTTTTTAATAACGATCGGTCGTCTGTGGATAAACGATCGGTCGTTTTTCACAGTCGACCGATCGACTGTAAACAATTTACAGAACAAAGAATTTTTGGCACTTTTCGACACTGATTTGACAAAAAATATATAAAAACATGATCACTTTTTGAACATGATCCCTTAAAAAATGATGTAAATTAATATGTTTAGTACATCGGATTGTCCGGAAGATTTATAGCACAAGTATTATCACATAAAATGATGTCATAAATTAATATGTTTAGTATAAGATGTGTAGGTGACGTTTTACTAAACATCCGATTTAAAACATCCGATTTAAAACGAAGTTAAACAAAGCTAAACGATTAAGGAAAACGAACGATCAAATGCAAGCGATAAATTGGCCATAGTTTTGCCTAAAAACGGTCAATCGCCACAAATGAAAACAACACAAATAACCCAATCAACTATAGATATATATACGCACAAGTTATAATAACAACAAAATCGCATTTGTAGAATTATAAATACGCAATCTCACAACGTCATACAATTTAACACGTAATGATAAATAGCAACATAAAAAAGATAAAAACGCATACTATAAGTGCACAAACTCACAACGCATAAGCAACATAATAATGATTCATAAAATAAAGCGTTTGCTACTTATTACATCAAAAACCAACGTTGTTCGAAATCGAAAGAAATGAGAAATACAACGCAAAAACAAAAGAGAGGGTATTTCTCCCCCTTTGACATCATCAAAAATAACAAAAAAATATCCGCCTAGTCGCGGTGGGAGGTTGCATCATCCTCGTCGTCGTCGTCGTCGTTGTTTGGCCCGGCAAGGTTGGGAAAGAAGCGATTGAACTCGGCCCTTTGCTCGGTGCTCATTCGATCAAGTTCTTCGAGTTCTTCTTGACCCGGGTTCATGGATCGAAACATACGACGGGTCATTTGAGCATTGCGATATTGGTTTATATAGAGAGCGTTGTAGAAGTCGTCCGTGCGCGGGGGAGGGTTGGAGGATCCGACTTGGGCTTTTCCTTTGCCCCGAACTCGAGAGGGACGAGAGGAGGTACCGATATCGGTGGGGGGAATGGAATCGGAGGAGATAGCTACGTCCTCATGAGAAGCTCGCGGTGTTGGCTTAGGGCCGACATACTCTTCCTCTTCGGGGGTAAGAGAGGTATAGCCGGGGCCGGACACCCGCTTACCGAACCAAGTTATAGACTTGTCGGTATTATGGAATTTTATGGACATTTGGGAAAGATAGGAAGTATCCCAAATATGTTTGTCCTTGTTTTTGAACAACGTTCCACCGGGAACGAGATTTTGGTCTTTCAAGATGGCCGAAATTAGGGCACCGTAAGGTAACCCATTCTTGGATTTTGTTTTAAGCGAATCCATCTTAAAGAGAATGAGTGTCGCGAAGTCAAGTTTGACTCGGCGATGGATACACCCAAGAAGGAAGATGTACTCGTTAGTAACATTCGTAAAGTTGGACGTATGAGGGAGGACGATGTGAGAGAGGATGTGGTAGGCTAGTTTGTTGCGGAATAGAAGGTCATGGGCTTTGTTGGAGCGATTCATATGGTTAGGATGAAAAATTTCATCTTTGAGATCATTGAAGTTATCGATCTGAAGAGTCTCACAAAGCTCTTCACTAGACTCATGAACACCGTCATTATCTAGGCGTAATAAATTTCGTAAACGGTCTATACCGTAGACGAAAGGTTGTCCATTAAACGATGAACGCAAGCGAAGTGCGCCATCATTCCTATCAAGAGCGAGGTTGTAATAGAATTCATAAACGTTTTCTTTGTAAAATGGCTCTTTTAGAGTAAGAATGGTATCGAGTTTGTGAAAACTTAAATCTATCATAACATCGGAAAATCGTTCACGGAAAAGAGCCATGTCTAGAGTGAAGTTGGTCAATATACCTCTTTTACCCATCTCGGGTGGATAGAGAGGAGGAAGAGGGCCGGAAGAGGCACCGGGAGCGGAGGAGGAGCCGGTGCGCCGAGCGCGAGGAATAGCCGGACGACGAGTGGGCGGAGGCACGATCTCGTCCTCATGTTCATCGGCGAGGTTGAATGAGGCGCTCTTTGTACGAACCATAGTTGAAAAAAGAATTAGGGTTTTGAAGAATTGGGGATTTTTAAGAAAACGGAATGAATCGAGAGTGATTATACGGATAATAAGAGGAATTGGGTAATATATTTATAGAAAATTGGGATTTTTGGGTGATTTGATGAAGATGGGCGAATTTTTTATATATAAGAGAGAGATATAGTTTTGAGATAATGAAAAATTTAGGGTTTGAAACAATTAGAAGGCTGAAATACAGAAAAACGATCGGTCGTTTTCTGAATCGATCGGTCGGTTTTGGACAAAATTCTTCTAGTGAGCACATTAAAAAAACGATCGGTCGTTTTTTCATAACGATCGGTCGTCTGTGTAAAAACGATCGGTCGTTTTTCACAGAGATCGGTCGTTTTTGGACAGAATTCTTCCAGTGAGCACACCGAAATAACGATCGGTCGTTGTTTCATAACGATCGGTCGTCTGTGTAAAAACGATCGGTCGTTTCTCACAGAGATCGGTCGTTTTTGGACAGAATTCTTCCAGTGAGCACACCGAAATAACGATCGGTCGTTTTTTCATAACGATCGGTCGTCTGTAACATTTAGACATAACAAATAATTTTTTGCACTTTTCGACACTGATTTGGCAAGAAAAATATATATAAATACTAAAATATATATAAAATCAATCAAATATATATATTTATGTTAATTGCACTTATTTATTTATGTTGTTCATTCTACTTTTTATGTTAATTGCATTTATTTATTTACTCTCATACTTAACAAACCAGTTTATCTTCTCAAAAAACAGTATGAAAAAACACTGAGAATAAATATATATATTTCATCTTAAAAAAGACAATTACAAGCGGAAAATTAAAATAGTACAAGATACATATTGTCTCGTTGATAAGCGTACAATTACAAGCGGACAATTACAGCTAAAATCATAAGCGTCGAGGACGTATTGGATACGGACACTTACGACAATCATGTCCTCGCCCTTGACAACTAGAACATCTCATACGTGCTCGTCTCTCCGACTGATCCATACCATTATGAATACGAGTAGATCTTGGACGACCCCTTTCTCTTACAAGAGTAACATCCGGAAGAAATAATCTATCGCATTCATCCCAATAGTCTTGATGCCGAAGAGGACAAAATTGCGCCGAGTACGTACCTTCGTATGATTCAAGACTGTAATATTTTACTATGTAAGCTTCCCAATCAAGACGGTTTGCAGCGCATACGGAAAACACATGTGAACAAGGGATTCCATCACTCTGCCACTTACCGCAATCGCATTGCCAAAGTGAAAAGTCGACAACTTGAGTATTGCCTCCCCTGGAATTTCTTGAACTTGTACACACGGAATAAACCCCTCTTTCATAATCGAAAGTAACATTGGTATGACCAATGTCCGACCTCCGTTTCTCTAAAATTTTAAGGATATTGGGACCATATCTTGTGCCGCTGTTTCTCATCCCGATTACTATCTTTTTCCGCTCGCAAAAATAGTGTACCAACTTATAGAAAATAAGCTGCACAACAGCAGTGATTGGTAAATTACGAGCAGCTTTTAAAACATTATTGAAAATTTCAGCCATGTTTGTGGTCATGTTACCATGTCGCCTCCCTTTATCATGAAAATATGACCATTTTTCCGCAGGCTCTCTTATCAACCATTGATATGCTTGAGGATTCATGACTTTTATTGCTTCCATGATTCTTTTCAATTTTCTTTCTTGTAATTCCCAAATGGCGTTCTCCGCTAACTTATGTAAGTCAGGATCTCCTTTGAAAGCTTTCTTAAAATTATCCAAAAAATGATTTGAACAATATCGATGAACAAAACCTTGACCACGCCAAACTCCTCTCACTGCACTTAGAATACCAGCATGTCTATCCGAAATTAGACAAATATTCACGCGCTCTTTAATCACATGTCGCATAATGTTAGAAAGAAAATAGCTCCACGAAATTGTACTCTCCTCAGCAACAAATGCACAACCAATGGGAAAAACATGATTATCTGCATCCGATGCCATGGCCAACAAAATCTTACATTTATACTTCCCATATAAGTGAGTAGCATCAATAGCGATAACTGGCCTACAATACTGAAATGCATCAATAACGGCCTTAAATGTGAAGAAAAATCTGTTCAATACCTCACCCACTGAATTTGTTACCACATCGTAAACTGGCGTTGTCTCATAAGAAGCTACGGTACCGGGATTATACTTTTGAAGCGCTTTCATAAATTTAGGTAAAACCTTATACGAGTCTTCCCAATTACCAAATATCTCTGCGATTGCTTTTTGTTTACCCAAATAAGCTTTTTTGTATGAAACCGACATTTCAAAGCGGGCATTCACAATCTCTTTAACTAATGAAATCTTCATCATAGGATTAGTTGTCATGGCATTTCGAATGGTTTGGGCAACAAGATTGGAATCTAATTGTGGATGATCAGTTGTAAGCTCGGCATGAATGCATGTATGAGGACCGTTGTACACCGACACTTCAAAAAATCCATGTTTCTTTCTTAGTGAAGCTCGTAGTTTCCATTTGCATTGTTGAGTTTCGGCCAGTTTACAACGAATTTCCCAAAATTTTGCCTTCGAACTTTTAGTGGAAAAATGGATGTTACGTTTTATTGACCAAAGTTTTATTCCCTTTTTCAACATTTCTTTATCCCTAAATAAAAGACCAATAAAAGGATCATTAACTTGAGGATCCCAAAATCCAGGATACATCATATAATTGCTTCTCTGGTTACTATAATTTTCTTGAGTGTCGAACGGTTCATTAAACAAACTTGACATTGGTTGATGCATAGGAATTTCATCGAGGATAGTATTATTCGCCAATTGTGACCCACTTGATTGGTCGTTTTCATCCTCATCCATATACAAGCCCATTTCAGATGATAATTCTTCGTACTCAACTTCTTCTACATTTTCTTCGTCATCGTCAGACTCGTTTTCGCTAATATTGAAGTCCGGATCTTCATCCTCTGGTTCATCCCCAAGTTCTATCGACCAACCAATATTATCTGCCAATCGACACACTGCATCCAAATGTGTCAAATCTGGTTCGTTGTTCTCAGAATATACCTCTAGCATTGGCTCTTGTCGAATGGGTGTTCTACTTGATGTACCGATTTCATGCATTGGCTCTTGTCGAATGGGTGTTCCACTAGATGTACCGATTTCATTAGTGGAAAGAATATTATAATACAACCCGTAATCTTGATCAGAAGAGTAAACTTGCTCAATTTCAACATATAACTCTATAAACGTTCTTCCATTTTCTTCTATTAACTCAAGCATGGTTTCCAACGAATCATTATCATCAACAGCCAATCGCATATATTTAAACTCAGTAAGTGTAGTCAGATATGGATAACGAAATGTTAAACTCAAACGATTTGAAATCGATGACACATCAAGTACCTTAAACAATTTTTCCAAAAATTGGTCGTATGTCGTGTTTCTAGATATCTTAAATTTTTTATAAGAAATATCATAAGATAACCCCTCGCTAATAGTTTCCATTATCGTACCTCCCCAATAACACATAATTGTAGGATTTTTCATTTCGATAACCACACGGTAAAATTAACAATTTTACTCAAATAATACTCCAACAACACAAAATATTGAGCTTTTACCTGTTTTGGAAGAGATCTGAGATTTGCCCTAAAATGATCTAAGAGCTCTGTTTTTTTTATTTTTACAGTGCTAATGAGATGAGTACAGTGGTCTGTGGAAATGAGATGAGTTTTTTAAGTACAAGTATTTCCGAAAAACGACCGATCGAAATGTACGTAACGACCGATCGTTTTTGTCTGAAAAACGACCGGTCGTATTGTCCAATTCGACCGATCGTTTATTGTCCAAATTGTTCCAGAGAGTTCAATAATAAAACGACCGGTCGTTTTAACCATTTCGATCGGTCGTTTTTCGAAAGTAGACCATTTTGGGAATATTTCAGAAAGGTAACCCATTCTGGGCAATTGTGTGGTCCACTGTACCATTTAGGCAAAAAACTCAATAGTATACATGTTACACGTTATTAACGTGTTTTACCATATGATGGATGGTGATAAGACACCAACAAACACATGGCTAATATATGATTGTAGAGTCATTAATTTTATATACGATGACTATATCTATGGATGGTAAATCAACCTGTGTTTATACCAATGAATATGCAAATTTTATGGCCTAAAAAAGTTGTGAAACTTAAATAAGGACAAAAGACCAAAGGCTGATCATAATTCATAATAATCAGGAAAAATGTAATTAAACTTTCTACAAGTTTGGAAAGAACAATAGAACATGCATGATAATGAAATCAATTTTGATTGACGAATCGCATGAATGTTACGATTACAAAACCCACATCTATTGAATTATTGTTGTATTTGTTAAATATGTAGATTAACAAATAATTACAACACATTTAGTACTGTATTAACAAAGACATGACTAAATAGAAGAAGAGAGTAAATTAACCAAAATAATTGCCATTTTATTGGGTTGTCATTATCTTTAGATGTCGTAATCGGGACCGTTCTCTTGCTTGCTCAACCTCTATTTATTTTTGTTGAATATCTGACTTAGCAACCGCTCATCAATCGATTTTTATTGGGAAGAGTTGTCCCTGACTGTGTAAAAACACAGTCAGCAAAATTGTGTTTAGTTCTGAACCGTCGGATAATTTGATCGGACGGTTCAGATGTAAAGACAGTATTTCTAACTATGTTTTACACAGTCAGATACTCCTTTTCTTTTTTATTGCCGTGTGAACTGAATTAATTGAATTATTATCTCTTTAGAATATAATATTGTAATAGCAAATTTGACGTTGACGCCAATTTTATAACCACCCATATGGGAATATACACTAATTATTTGGGTATAGAAATATATATCTATCGATTACTTATCAATAAATATATTCACGTCTAAACCAAGTCATTTTATACTATTAAAGACTGTAAACATCTTTAATCCAAAAATAATGATCTTTATATACTTTACATATTTTCCTCTTATGTTTTACTCCTATAATTTAGTCACTTATGAATTTTCTATATTGTACTTATTCATCCCGTTTTGTAAATTACTCCATTCGTCCCAAAATATCGGGGTTTTATGTACCTATGTGCAACTTTGACCGGTAAATATTTCATATTTAAATTGTTAAAATGGATTTTTTAAAAAAATTTGTTCATATAGTTTAATAATTGAACTATCTAATTAAATTTTGAAAAATTCGACTTCGACAATTTAGATATGAGTTATTTGTCGTTCAAAATTGCACGTAATTTCGTATAGTCCCAACAATTTGGGACGGAGGGAGTAACTACCTCCATAAATCTTTTATTGATTATTCATTTTAAAATATTATTAAAGAGTAAAGGCTAAACATCTAGTGTGTAGTATGGTTACACATTGAAATTTATATAAAAAATATATTCTTTTAAAAAAAAAAAGTAAAAAGGAATTATTGTACTTTTTTAAAAGAAACTTACTTTATCTACATAATATGAGACAAAAGGACCAAGAATACCAAATTGCAAAGAAAGTATAGCCAAAGGTTTCTATCATCATTAGTAATAAATTGATTTTGTTGTACGGTATTATTGGCGATCTGCTCTTACTCTGTTGGGCCTATTTTGGGCTTTCATACATGGTATAACCCAAATGTCTTGAAGAAAAGGATATTGCACAGAAATTATGCCCCTGTCATTATCTCCTTTTCCTATCACTACCTCCAACTCCTATATATACCAAAATCACCCTTCATTTTAATCATATGTTCCAATATTGCAATCAAAAACTATCTTTTAAGCTCATCTTCAGCTACCTCTTCATCATGGATTCTTGCAGCAAGTCCGTTCGTGATTCCGTCTCTCCTTTCGACTGCATCCTATTCGGTATACATCCGTTTCAATAAGCGAGTTATATATGTGCATTTTTTTTTTTTACTTTGTCTAATTATCTATTTATCTTTCTCACTTTATCTGTATGAATTGATTATGCAGATTTAGATGACACTCTTTATCCCTTCACTACAGGAATAAACCAAGCCACAAAGAGAAACATTGAAGGTTCTGTTCTTAACTTGCCTTGAATATTTATACATAATTCCTAGAAAATGGAAATGATAATTAAAAGATAAACTTTGTATCTGTGCATAATGTTGTGACCATCACATATTCTAGAGATGTTTTCTTAACTTCTAAGGTCTTGTTCGACTACAAAATTGAATAAATAAGTTGGTTTTTTCTTGTTTCAACCATCAACCTTATTCAGAACAAAAAGCCAAACTAGTTCAACTTTTAAACACAGCACAAACAATAAGAATATTGATTTGAGCTGGAATTAAGAAGTCATGAAAACTTGAATTTTTTGCTAACTAGATTCCATACATACAAAATTTTGAATATATTTCGATCTACCCATGGTCATTGATATGCAGTATATATATTGAATTTGTAGATTTTCTCGTGGAGAGATGCGGATTTGCAAAATTGCAAGCTTCAACTCTTCGGGTGGAGCTGTTCAAGACCTACGGCAGCACTCTGGCAGGCTTGAGAGTAAGAATTCTTTTTAATTAAAGTCATCTATTTGTTAATTTGTTTTTTTAAGTGCTAACTCAACCTTCAACTGCCTAATTATGCAGGCATTAGGCTATGATATTAGTGGGGACGAATACCACAGGTTAGTTAAACTGACAATAAAATTGTAATTAGGCAACTATGTGACAAGTAGTTCAAATTTTCTTGATCTTATGATCTTAATGAGAAGAAGTTCAGTATTTCTGGAACTTGATTAATAGTTTAGAATTTTCTTAATGTTTTTATTTTCATTGTACAGCTTTATACACGGTAGACTGCCTTACGATTCGATTAAACCAAACCCTCAGCTACGGAAGATATTGAAGAGCATCCAACAGAGGAAAATTGTGAGTTGGATCAATTTTTTAAAAGACGTAAAAAGTCCTAATGCGCATAATTTCCTATGTTTAATTGCTTTTTTAGTAAATTTCTCAAGAACATGATCTATGAATTTACTCATTTGAATGTCTTGTCATAAGAAAGGAAATCATTTTGATAGTTTATATACATTACATACAATATACAGATATTTACGAATTCGGATAAGAACCATGCAAGGAAGGCATTAGATCGGCTAGGGATCAGAGACTGTTTCGAAAAGATTATTTGTTTCGAAACATTAAATCCAAATCTCGAAAAATCTACTTGTCCAGAAGAGTTTCCGATCATCCTCAAACCGTCGCTCGAATCCATGAAGATTGCAATTGATGTGGCAGAGATCGATCCAAGTCGTACGGTACCTCTCAAATCTAAATCTTTTTTTTCTAATTTCTGTTACATCTACATTTTTAATGAACATACGTGATTTTTATCAAATGGTAAATCTTACCTTAGGAATCAGGAGATATTATAACCCACTATCATGAGTGGTTAGTATTATTTTATTTAAAATAATGTTATGATTAATTGTTTGATTACATAATAAAAAAGTTGAATTGTGTTTTTTTGTATTTTCAGTTATTTCTTGATGATAGTGTACGAAATGTGGCCTCAGGAAAAGACGTGGGATTTCTAACTGCTTTGGTAAGTTTTTTTTGTCCCGTAAATTATTATTAAAAAGAAATATAACGTGTGTGATTGTTAGTATTTTCTTGCACCAACTATTATAATTATTGACCAAAATGTTCCCACGTGGAATTTGAGTATTATTTGACGTTTTCTTTACTTCAACCCAAATTTCATTTTCATAAAAAGAAAATTAATTGTTTACAGAAAAATATCAGTAGCGAATTACTATGTTTAATAATTTGTATTTTCGTACTTAATTAATTAATTAATATATATATATAGGCTTTTGATTTATTCAGACGATTTTTGATTAATACAGACGGTAATGATACAAATCACGTCACGTAATAAAAAATCAAACTACTAAAAACACAAATAAATATATTGGAACTCTAGTTTGAGTCTACCTAAATTTAATTAATATTAATTATTTTATTTTATTTTAGTAGATTAGGTTTTTATTACGTGACGTGACTTATATCCCACCCCACTACTACAGCCGTCGTCTGCATCGTCTGTATTTAGCAGATGACATATATATATATATATATATATATACTTATCCTCGTATTGCTAATGATTGCGTTTTCCAATTTTTGAACTTAAAAGGTTGGACAATCAACAAAGGTTAAAGAAGGTGATTATGCATTGGAGAACATAAATAAACTGAAAAAAGCAATTCCAGAAATATGGTTTCAAAGTGATGATCAAAGTATTATTCGTACCTCTAGCCAAATTGATTTAATTCTTGCCACTGCATTTGTTGGGGCTTAATTTTTAAATTAATTCCTTCTTGATCTATGTAATTATGTGAAATAATAATGGTACATATCATCTTTTTAATTTGTAGATCATGTACTATATGTAAAAATCATTTCAAGTATATATGTAGTTACCCATGGAAATGGTATGTACATATAATTAAAGGAGTTACGTACATTTGAAAATATTAATTCAGTAATTAATGGGACCGTGTTTCATACTCAAACTTACGTGTTTATACAATTAATTATTGGTTTGGTTATATTTATTTTCATTTAAGCTATGCTGTATTAGCCTTCTTCAACTTTAATTTAATCTAACCTGAGGAAATAAAAAGTCAACTTTATCGAAACTCAATTAATTTCTTCAGACAAGCTATATATATATATATGTCGAAAATAATTCATCTATTTGAGGAATACAGATTTTGTTAACAAAGATTTATACTATTTCCTTCCAAAATAGTTGGGTACTGCATATTTGCATACAACTTTGACCAGCAAATATCTCGTGTTTAAATTGTTTAAATTTAAAATTTTAAAATTTATTAATATAATTTAATATTTAAACTATGTGATTAACTTTTTGAAAAATCCGATTTCGACAACTTGAATATGAGTTATTTATCGATCAAAATTAATACATTTGTTCTGAGTAATATTCTATTATAGATGGGAGACATTGTAATCAGAGTTGTGGTATGTAACTCATTGGCAGTCTCTTTCAAGCTTTAATAATTTAATAACTTTATTTGAAATTTAACTAACACACTATTAATATTGTGGTCATCAAATTTCCAATCATTGTGTTCTGGGACACGTTTATGTTTTTTGTAAACAAAAGAGGCATTATATCGTCAGATGCAAACTTATGAGTTATCGAATCACCACATTATTGTACTACGGCATATAATTAGTAAGTTCATAGCTTAAGGATTAATGAAATGTATAAGATATTATTATAAAATTAAAATTGATGTTTAATACATACTCTTCCATTTAAGTTTGAAAAAACTGTATTGTGAAATCAATGTTAGTGACAAATCACATCTTCAATAATGTACTCAAATATCTTTAATTAGAAAATGTTTATGCATCTTGTTCCCATTTGCAGTGTGTTATAAAATGTGTCTTGTCCTCAATCACAGCCATAAATAATGAATAAAACAATGAATAATGTGATTACGTTCACATCCCACAAAGACATATTTTAATACATCAATAAGATATGTATTGTATCAAATCAATTGGATAAGGACTTCCTTTTTTCACTGAGTAGTCTAATCAAAGCATATGCCAATCAAATGATTCGATCATTTTTTTATAATTGGTAACCCAAAATGTCTTGAAAACTAAATAAAATTGTTTATTGCGTATACGTCAAGAAAACATTGCAATCAGGAATATCGAACAGTTACCATTTTCAAGTTACAATTAAAAATAGAATTCACATCATCATCACAAATTAAATATATTGTTCCACAAATATATTACTCGATCATACATCATAAGTTTGTTTCCCAGTAAACTTAACCTCAATCGGACTAACATTTTTCCCAATCGACCTCATATTCTGACCAACCCCTTGTCGCCCAGGGTTTACCTTCTCCGGATAAACCCCGTCCTTGGGGTGCAGATACTGCACCTCTCCGTTAGGAAAAACACGATAAAATCGATATTTAATCTTGTATTTAGACCGAAGCCTAGTCCCAAGAGCCAAACACTGCTCTTTTCTAGCTAGCTTCAACAAGTTTGGGCCTTGTCTCATGATAGCAGCTCCCCCTGTTGGCATCTCAAATATTTGCTCCTATGGGCTTTCCCAAGTGATCACATAAAATTCTTCTACTTGGGCCTTGCGCAAAAGCCCACCGGTGCTACCACCAAATATCGGGCTTGGAGTGTTTGGGTCAAGCTCCGGTGGGGTGAATCCTACTGGAGCTGGCTTTGGTGGCGCAGCTGTTTCAGCTACGCCATCTGCCGCGGCCCTGATGGGCCGGGACAAAGCAGTTGATTTGGAACGGATGGCATTTTGGGACTTTTTCCATATGGATGATTTGGGTGTGGGGAGAGTTGGGGTGAAAAGTGAGGCTTGGGTTGGGATTGCCATTAGTGTAGTAGTATAGAGGAGGTCAATAGATGAGTTATGAAAATGTCATATGTGAATTGTTTATTTTTGTGTTTTATTGTAAAATTTGGATGGATGATGGGTATCTGAATTGGATAACGTGATATGTGATAGGGCCAATTAGAGTATATGATTTGATTCTTGATTTTAAATTAATTTACACGTCATTTTCATTTTCTTGACATATTGATTTGTTGTCACGACTTGGTACTCACTTTTTTTTTTTTTTGAAAATAAACTAGAAATCATATATACTTAACATGCAAGAATAACTTCGTAACTGGTGCGATGCTATTTAGTCATGGAATATATATTCTGAAAACTAATTTCTGAAAGAAGAATAGGATTGGATGAATTATTCACTTCTAACTGAGCATGATATCCACTATATGTTATATTGAGTCACTTCTAAACGGGCATTGATAGCATATTGAAACACATATCCTTATCCAGGGACGGACCCAAAGAGAATCTGGGGGTGGCTACGGCCATCCCGGCGATTTTCAAATTTGTTTTTTTATACATGTATTTACAGTATTTTTGTGATATATACAATTAAAGTCTTCCCTAACCTTAAATAGTGTTGCTAGCATATAGTGGTAGTTTAGGATAATAACACCTCAGAGTTCAAGAGTTCAATTTTTATAAATGACCGTGTTTTTTAACTTTAAATTTTTACACCACGGCCCCTAACAAATCTCATCGTGGGTCCGCTCCTGCCCTTACCCATTAAAATACATTATAGCAATTAAGGTGATAAATACAATTTAAATACATGTCACGATATATTCACAAGTGACGTGAGATAATAACACTCAACATGGGTTAAACGGGATAGGCCACCATGACAATGTAATGGGAAACTTGAACAAATCTGTAAATAAAAACAAGTTCATAGCTAATCCTTTTTTAAAAAAAAATATTTCATAGCTAGTCTCTATCTCTATTCTCTACCTCTACACACATCTATCAATAAAAAACTGAAACAACCTGATTAATTACCGGTATAGTTGGTTTAGGAACATTAGAAACCAATTCATTTGGTTCGCGACTTAGTGGTCTTCAAACCGAATCCTGATTTATATTATAATCATGATTAATAAATAAGATACAATTTTTGTATAATTTATTAATATTTTAACTACCTATTTTGAGTTATAAGATCGTAAAACTACTAAATTTTATATTACAAGTTCCATTTGTTCATTAGTTTCATTTTGAAACCTTTCGTTTTATACAGTAAATTCTCTATCTATAAAACTTATCGTTCGTCGTTATCTAGTAGAAATCGACCGAACTAAGTCCACCAAATCCGATTATATGTGGTTTGGTTTGGATTAGTTTAGGTTAACAGTTTGATATGATCAAAACAAACTAATCCTATTACTTTAATTGGCTTGACTTGTATTTTTTTGGTAAAAAGGAAACCAAACCGACTCAAGCTTAGCCGACCTCTGTGTTATCTACAAAACAACTTTCCTTCTCCGGAGAGTCACTGTGACAGTCACACCCCACAAAGCAATTTTTTTATTCATTTATAACTTGTTACATTTGAAAATACTTAAAATTTCCATTTTTTTCAATTTTACTTCCTACAAATTGTCAAATAAACAATTAATCCCAAAAAAATATAAAAACCAAAAAATTTAGCTAGCACTTTAAAGTTTAAAATTAACGTAAAACGTTGATTCTTTTAATAAACTGAAAAAACAATTCACTTCTAATCGAGCATGGTATTCACCATCTGTTGATTCTCAAAACCAGAGATACAACCTACACTATTTTGCTTCCCAAGTCTATCTGTGAATTATAATTCAAAGGAGCATTTTATCAAATTAAATGAACATTTTTTTATTTTTTTCAAGTGAACCATAAAAGCACAACACATTATATAAATCCCATTATAATTTGTACCCAAATAAACAAAAGAGCATTTCATCATCACAGACTCTACCACTTTTTGATCATTACCCTAATTCTATACATAAAATAAAATATTGAACATGAGAGCAACACCAACAAGGTAAACAAAACAATAACATAAAAGACAATTCTAAATTAAAAAAATAATTAAGGGAAGGACAACCCCTTATATCATTACCCTAATTCTATACATAAAATAAAATATTGAACATGAGAGCAACACCAACAAGGTAAACAAAACAATAACATAAAAGACAATTCTAAATTAAAAAAATAATTAAGGGAAGGACAACCCCTTATATCATTACCCTAATTCTATACATAAAATAAAATATTGAACATGAGAGCAACACCAACAAGGTAAACAAAACAATAACATAAAAGACAATTCTAAATTAAAAAAATAATTAAGGGAAGGACAACCCCTTATATCTGCCAAACATGTACATATACAACATACCCTCCAGTACAACATATAAGTCAAAAACAAACTGTTCTTCCAAAATAATTAAACATCTGGAAAGGGATTGGGGGATGAAAATCTACCAAAATTTCTAACTTTAGCAATTACAAAACACTGATCAACAACTTCATTCTTTCCCTTCCACATCTATCCATTTTTTCACCCATAAAATTAATGAAATTAAATAGACACCTTGAGATAAACCCTGTTAAAAGAGTATAGACAAGAATGAACCATGGATAGTTTTAACTTCCAACTTTTTCTCTGCTTCACAACCCAAGCAACTACAGCAAAGAACAGTTTCCCACTCTGCCGAGTCCAAGCATTTTTCACACTGAGAATTGCATTATCTTCGATAGCACAAAAAATCATCCGATTCTCATTTCTCCTCGGACAACTTATGCAAATTGTCACTTCCTGGTCGAGGTCTCACGGCTCCCTTCATAAATTACAAAAAAAATATTTAATCCAAATATACGAAAAAAGAAAACTTCTAAGAAAAAGAACATCTCAGCTCTGACCAAGATGCTTTATCAAAGATGTATAGCTACCAACACTGTCGGTAAAAAAAGGTCTGAGTCATTAATTTCCCTTAAGGAAAGTACATTAAGTCGATAAGCTCCAGTTTTTTTTCCTTTATAGTTCTCTCAGAAAAGCTTCAGTAAAAAACATAATAATCTCTTGTAGTTTGCAAAATTTCAGCCTAGTACACAAAAACAAAAGAAATTTTGAAAAAATCTACTACTTTTCACTGGACAAGTGATATAGGCATGGCTAATGAGAACATAGTCCAAAAATTCAAAATCAACAACCATGGACCCGAAAGGGTTTTCACGAAAACCAAGTAAACAGTTAAAAAAATGCAATAGATATATAAGAATTAAAAAAATGCAATAGAAATATAACTACTAACCAGCAGGTTGCTTCTGCTCCGTCGTCTGTTTAACCTGAACACCAGCAGGCACTGTATGTACGTATGTATAGCTCCCGGCGGATTGCTGTTGGAACGGAGGATGGTTCATCAAACTTGCAGGCCCTTTTGTACTATTATTTGCCGAACCAGCTTTAGCCTCAACTGTACTTGAACTCGCTTGAGTGACAGGTGTACACAGTGATAACATTCCCGTTGATGTCCCTGAAGGTGACCCACCTTGTTGCTGAGGTTGTTTCTCAGGGTATCGTCTCTGTAGATAATAACCACTAGTTGTATTGTTTGGATTTGAATTCGACTGAGGTGGTTGTGTTTGCATATACGCAGGGGAAAAGAACAACTGAGGTTGTTGATTCGCCATATGTTTCATTTGTTGTTGTTGTTGGTTTTGTAGTTGCTGTAACTGTTGTTGTTGAGTCTTTGTTGTGCTATTCGAAGAAGCAATGTTATGGGGATTACCTAAAATCGAAGGGGTTTTATGACTTGAAGATGGATTTTTCGATTGTTGAGACGATAAAGAAGAAGCCTTGTTCCCTTGCGAATTCGAGCTCGGCGCCCTGGGACTTCCACCTCCACCCTTAGATAGAGAAGTAGTCGGGGAACAAACCCCCATAGGAGGGGATGCCGATTGGTGTGGAGCCGTTTGCGGTTTTTGACCCGATCCAAATGATATCTGTGTATGGTTCTGTTGAGGCCTAGCTTGTTGGTGTTGCGGAAAGTGTGGAGCTTTTATCGATGGCATGGATGAAGATTGGGCCTGCGGGGCAGCTCTATTCGAACTTTTCCACTGAGGAGAATTTGAGGGGCTATTATTCTGCGGAAATACGGAAATTGAGTTTGGGAATTTTGAACTTCCTGAAGGCGATGACGTGGACAAATGATCCCCATAGCCGTTACTTGTGGGCTGGGATTTGTTATTCCGAGAGGCAGTAAATTGTTGTTGTAATTGCTGCTGTTGCTTTTGCATTTGCACCATTTGTTGTTGAACATGCTGTTGTTGAAACTGCATATGCTGTAACTGCCCAAGTTGAGAATTGTTAGTGACAGGATTCCGAGACCCACGGTTACTATTATTATTAACTGTATTTCGAGCTGAGCTGTCGATGACATTGCTACCCGTGAGTGGAGAAACCGAAGGATCCGTTAAATCCGGTCTCGTAAAAGCAATCGACTGGCCACTTGTTACCGAAACTTTGGAGACTGCCTTTTTCTCTTCATCATTATTCGACGAATTTCCGTTTTTCCCCTCTTCCGTCACCCTGAAATTCTTCCTTTGCTGAGCCGCTTGAGCAATAGCAGCCGCTTGCATAACTTGGTAATTACGCCTATCGCTTTCCGTAAAATTCTGAAAGACGGCATGGTTTTGGGCAACAGACGAAAGGTCGATACTACCCCCAGGAGCAGAATGAGCAGTGTTTCCACCGTTCATCGAAGCAAATGACATGGCAAATGTCTGAGGGTGAGACTCAAGTCCTCCAGGCTTTGGCTGTGATTGTTGCTGTTTTTTATTTTCGCCTTGGGTATTACTATTACCGTTGCTATTTGAGCCGACCAAGGCAAAGTTTTGATGATGAATAGGCATAGAAAAGTTCTGATTGTAAACAGTCATTGGATTTTGACCACGGGAAGATCTGCTATCGGCCGATGATGGGCTATCTTCGTGACCAGCTTCAGTTTCGATATGACGACCTTGGTGAGGCTGTGATTGCTGAGCTGGCTTATTTTTAGGGACTGGGAATGAACTTAAATTTGAATTTCCTTGTTGTGGCCTTTGCTGTTGTTGGGCTTGTAATTGCTGCTTTTGCGACGACGATGACCCGCTGGAGATACTGGTGGGCTGTTGACCAGGGGGGATTTGCTGATGCGGCGGCTGGGTGGGATGCTGTTGTTGGAGTTGGGACGGGTGGATCATTTGAGAGGTGTAAAAAGAGCCGTTGAAAAAAGGCATTGGTTGAGGGTGGGTCCCACGGTAGTTTGATGCGGGGATAGGAAAAGGGTATGCGTTGTTTTGTAAAATCGCAAGGAATTGAGTCTCGTTTGCTGGCATGTTTGGGTAGTTAAAGCTCACAGGAGGCGGTGTGGGTGCTGCGGTGGAGGATCCGTTTGGCGGTACCGAGGCAACTACTGTTATGGGGTCTGTTGTGGGTGACTTGGCGGGGGGCGGTCGGACAGAGGCGGCAGCAACTGAGGCAGCTGTTTGATGCTGGTTAAAAGGGAATATGAAAGCAGGTCCATGCTGAAAAAGAGAATCAAGATTAGTTAAGCATAAGCATAACTTAAGATGGACCATTTGACTTTCCAAAAAAAAGGCTAAATTTTCTTGCTTTTACATCCAAAAGAAACCGGTATAACTTACTTTTCAAGCTAGACAACCGAATAACGTGTAGTTTTTTAGCAAATAACAAACAAAAAGAAATGATCTTAAAGCTTGCATGCAATCAAGGCCTAAGCTTGATTTTGGTAATTACTACTTCCATGACCACGTTGTTGTCAAGAGTTTTTGATATTTTTTTAAAAATGTTACTTCAAAAGTTGGTTTCCTTTATGGATTAACATATAAGTGAAGTTTTCCCTTTTAATTGTCATTAGCAGACAAGAGAGAGTGGGTCACCATTTCTTCTTTTTTCTCCTAACTGTAAAATATAAGAGAAGAGTGCTCTAAGCAAAAGCACAAAAATCAAATAGAGGGTAGTGGGCGCACTTTCATAATAAAGCAAGCATTTTGTCAAAAAGAGGATAATTTTCCCACTATTGTTACAAAAAACCCAAAACATCCAACTTATGCTAGTAGTAGATGAGTTGTTAAAAAAAATCAATTTTGGTAGAAGATCGAATACCAAATTTCAAATCAAAACCATAAGAATATTGGTAAATATCCTTCCAAGGCAATTAAAGGTCCAATTTATGCTAGTAGTAGATGAGTTGTTAAAAAACAATCAATTTTGGTAGAAGATCAAATAGCAAATTTGAAATCAAAACCATAAGAATATTGGGAAATATCCTTCCAAGGCAATTAAAGGTCTAACTTCCTCGCAATTTTTTCAACAAAATCCAAACATTTAACTTGTGCTTGAGTGGAGGACACACAGTCAAGTAAAGAAGCAATTTTTGTATAGTTACCAAAATCACTCTTGGCACACAGGAATAAAACTCACCATCATATTGGCAGGGGAAGTACCAGCTGGCAAAGCTTGCTGTAGCAAAATTGGCTGCTGCTGTTGTTGCTTCTTCTGAGCATCCACCATAGCGGAACCCTGAGAAGCTTTCTCTTTTCCCGGGAAAATAGCCAAACCTTGACCCTTATTGTCCTTCACAGAGGGGATAACTCTGCCATGTAATTCCATCGGGGGAGTGACAATGTGATTTGACGATTTTGCCCCGAATAGAGAAGGGGGTCCTGCTGCTGGTGTAGGCCAAAAAGGGTTCATCTTCATGAACTGCTGGAGATAGTGAATGTTGCGAGCTATGTAGCAGTGGGTGGCACACCGTTTGGGACGAGGCTGAGTGAATAGCGGCTGAGACAGTTACAAAAAAGTTTAAGACCAAAAAAAAAGTAGAAATTAAGAGGTGGGTGTTTGGAATTTGGATTACTCAAAAAACTGCCACATGTACCAATATAATTATGGATTGTCTCATAGTTTTTTCTAGGTAACAATATTCGGGGAGAATTCAACTTTTAAGTCGAGGAAAAGGTTGAATTCTTCAAAGCTAAACTTTATAGTTCTTTTGTTCCCCCCAAAAATTCATAAAAGCTCAGTTGTTAACCATACACAATCTAGCTTTTAGGGGAAAAGGAATAAAAGGTGAGCTTATAAGTTGGAACCAAACAGGGCATTTTCTGGAAAAATGACTGAGGGAACATTTATGTCAAATGCTGCTTGCGGAAATATAATTAGACAGTCTACACCAAATAACAAAATTTCTGAAGACGGCGGTGTAATAGTATGTTACTGTTTTGCAATGATGAAAATCAAATTTTGTTTGGTTTTCTCGTGACTTAATTCTTTTTTACTTACTTGTATAGGGGTAGGAGGGACTTGGCTCCCATCCATGGATACAACCCCTTGTAGAGGTGCCATATAACTGCAAATGAGAAAAACAGTGTCAGTATACCGTAATAAAAAATAATGAAATGAAAAATGAAGCTCGAGAAAATCGATTTGGTCTTACCCCATAGGAGGAGCACCACCAGGCCAGCTGGCTAGAGCCATTGGTAATGGCACAGAACTTGGTTGAGCTGAAAGAATAAGGGAAGATTGTATAAAAATAACACCAAAAGACTTGAAGCCACAGTTGTAGATCAAAATGGGGAAAACCATAAAAACATTTGTAATGGACATTTAGCTTAAAAAAAATAAAACTTACAGTGACCAGAACTGAAGAAAAGCGCACCAAAATGAGGCTGTTTTTTTTTTCTATAAAGAATCTGGGAGATCTTATCAGGATAACACCAAAAACCTTAAGCCAAACATGAGAATTACAATAACAATTTGATCGACAAGAAAGGCAAAAAAACAATTGCCTGTTTTAATTTTTAATTAATTATTTAGCAATCCAGGCTCCTTGTTAATACACCCTTTTCATTTGTCCCAGAAACAAATGAGAATAACATGCTTGGTTGAAAAATATGCATTTCAAGTAAAATAGACTTGTCTTTTGCAACAGGCAAATTTTTTATTAAATTCAAATGAAATGATTTTAAAATAAAGGTTGTTATACAGATAGTTTGAAAAAGATTTTGGCCAAATAGTTGGTTACCAAACCAACCCTCAATATTTATTAAAATTTTCAATTACCTGTTTTATCCATATGAGGGGCCTCATCCTTAGCAACTTTCGACTGAAGTTGTTGTTGCTTCTGAACATGTGGGTGTGATTTGTTACCAGATAATAGTAGGCTATCCTTGTTGTCTCTATCGGGTTTCTCCAAATCAAGCTGTAAATCGATATTTCTCTCTTTAATCATCAAAGCCTTCTCCGATTCAGCCGAAACTTGTATTGACTTCATCTTCTTAAGCTCGGGCTCTTCAACCTTCGTCTCATCTCTACCACTTTTAAATGCCTTTGAATCCGTATCTCTGCTCACCGGAATATTTCTCATTTCCTGCAAATTTGAAAACCAATTAAATACAACCAAACCATAACTAAACATTTTGTTAAAACCTGCAATAAATGCTAGTTTGGCTGCAGTTGCTATCTGAGACAGAGAAAAGTTTTGTTTCATAAAAAAGTCAGTATTTACAAACAAAACAAATACTGGTCAACCAGACTCAATGTTTTAAGCAAAAAAGTAAATGAGAGATTAAAAGTTAACAATACTCACAGCATTTGGTGCTAAAGAAATAACGGGTTTAGGCTCTGCTAACGCAGCAAAATTACTATCACTTTCCCTTTCAGGTGATGATTTTATTTGAGGAGGTGGAGCCTATATCAATTAATACAAAAAACTTTAATCATCAGAAAAATCAAATCTTAATAAAAATCTGTAATTAAATTGGATAATAAAAAAAAGTAGATATTCATTCTTACCATCAGATCTATCTCAAACTTCTCTTCCCTTTGGGTATCCATCACTGAACTTGTCAAATTTCTATAAAAGTCAAAATAATAATTTCTTTTAGATATCTTCATTGAATCACAATAAAGAAATGCAATAAAGTGTACCTTCAAAAAGAAAGTGCAATAAAGAGAAAAAGATAAGAGATAATTGGTAAAACTAAAAAGCATAAATCTTTAGATGCCTCACACTTTAGTCACTGCCATGTCACAATCCTCAACCCGAGACTCCGACTCCTTCGCCGGAGACCCTGTCGGCATTACCAGCTCCTTCGCCGGAGCTTCCGTTAATGCAAAATTGAGCGAAAGAGACTGGAATTTGCCATTTTCGGAACCGATAGTCGAGTTTTTCAAAGAATTTGGCAGTAAAGACTCGATCTTTGGAAGTTGATCCATCTCTGATTTGACTGGTATCGAAGAAATTGGACTGTTTCTCGCACTGAAAGAGCTTAGATTCTCCGATATTTGTCTCGGCTTTTTCCTCTTAGGAGCTGCAACAAAAAATCCCAAAAAACCCAAATCAGCTGAAATTTATAAGAAATCATAGAAAAGAATACAAAGTCTGAGCTGATAATATTTGATTAAAAACCCAATCAGCTCAAACTGGGCAGTTTAAATTAAATAAAACCCGAAAAATACCCCAATCAGCTCAAACTGATTAAAAATCAAGAGAAAGATATCAATTCTGGACTGACTATTTTATTAAAATCCAGAAGAAGAAAAAAAACCAAGTCAGCTCAAACTGGTCAGAAATCAGACAAAAGTACAAACTTTGAGCTTATTTAAATTAGTTAAAACCCAAAAAATAAACCCAAATCAGCTCAAACTGATCAGAAATCAAAGAAAAGTACGAACTTTGAGCCTAATCAAATTAGTTAAACCCCCGGAAAAAATACAAATCAGCTCAAACTGCTCAGAAATCAGAGAAAAATACCATCTTTGAGCTTAATCAAATTTGTTAAAAACCAGAAAAAATAAACCCAAATCAGCTCACACTGATCAAAAATCAGAAAAAATTATGAACTTTGAGCTTATTTAATAAACCTGAAAAAATAAACCAAAACCAGCTCAAAGTGATGAAAAATCAGAGAAAAGATTTCAACTTTGAGTTGATGAATAAAAAATAAAATAAAAAATAAAACTCACCAACAGCTGAAAAGGGGACAGTTGATGAGCTCGAATTCTGCGGAGCTGGTGGAGCTGAGTTTGAGATCGGAGACGAAACCCTCGATCTCGATTCATTAATTCCCCTATTATTCGGATCGATTTTCATCATCGTATCGACTTCTTTTTTCAAAGGAGGCTCCGATTGAGTCCTTAACCCATATAAAACCTCTGCTATTTCGATCTCGAGCTCTTCTGGGTTCGATGACGACGAAGCCTTTGAGCTCGATTTCGGTGGTTTTTGCTTCGACCCATTCGTTTTCTACAAAAAAACATCAATTAAAGATTAAAAAAATGACTTAACTTAAGTACTGATATTAGAGTTTCATGCTTTAAAAGTTACTTTATTGACCAAAAATAACATAAATTGTGAGATAAATAACAGAATAACTAAAGTAAATATTATCTTACTAACCATTTTCTTTCTGACCGAGACATTTGAGGAGGAGGGTGACAGCGGAGCCATCGATGGTGATGGCGAAGGCGAGGCTTGCCGGAGTATATGCTCCGGCGTAGCTCCGGCACCAGAGATCCAGTTCTCGTGTGACCTCTTCGATACTGCAAAATCATTACAAAAAAAATTAAAAACCATTGATTAATTAGCCGAAATTTCCTCCAGATTTACCACTCCTGCTTTCCCCATATAAATAATTAAATAAATACCTGAACGAGCTTTTCTTGGAACAGAAAAACCGATCATCTCGTCGGCGGGTTTCCAACCTTGAACCGGTTTAAACGTCTTATTATTATTAATAATAATATTATTATTATTATTATTTAAACCGGTATAAACCACTTTGCCACTACTTAAACCACCACTTCTGCTCACGTGCTGACCCACGTGCTGCTGTGAAGGGACAGGTGGCAGCATCCTGACCGTCGATCCATCCACGTCATCGTCTTCCTCCACGTCATCGTTCACGCTCCCTTCGGAGCTCTCGTCCTCCATCCTCCTCTTTTTATTCTTGACCGTCCGATCTCGATCTCTGTTTTTAGCCGTTCGATCTCTTAACCGTCCCGTCTCATGCATCTCCGTTGGTCCTTCATCTTCTGTCAAATTCATTAATTAAACCCCGATTAGTTTTAAAAAGTTACAGATCTGGCCCAAAAAAGTTCTAAAAAAATCAACAATAGTTATTTTACCTGGAGAATCACGGAGGGTGGTGCTACGGTGACGGCGTCTGGAGATTCCGTTAGTAGACGGTAAAGTTGTTCTCCTAGCTTCTCTGTTCCTATCCATTAATTCTCAATTTAGATACAAATATATTATATATAGATATAGATATAGATATAGATATAGATATAGATATAGATACACCTCTCTTGTATCTCATCACAGGCTTCTCCTATTTACTTACCATAACTCTCTATCTCTCTATCTCTATATATATATATATAGAATCTATATCTATAGGTTTCTCTCTCTCTCTCTACAACAACACTTCAGTAGTCCTCTTTCTCTCCTTTATCTAATTTACGGGGTTTTCTATCTACCTTTACTCCCACTTGGACGGCTCAGATTCGTTTCTTTTACGTGATTTATTAAATCTTGTCCCTTCATTCCCCCGACACATCCAACGGCTGTTAAAACTTCTTTTCCAGCGTGGCATCATCTGAACCGTTTATTTGTTAAGCCCACGTGTCGGTCTTATGCTTTTACTCACTATCTATTATTATACTGTAGTAGTGAACATTTAATATTTGTGTGTTGTTTAATTGCGTTACTAAATTTCTATTTTTTAAAAAATTGTGAAACAGACGGTAAAAAGGACGGGGGGATATTTTAATTTAATATTCTGTTGCTTTTTGGGTGAGGAAATTAATTAAATAAAATAAAATAAAAGGGACCTTTCAATGACACTAAGGGGCGATGGATTACCGGCTATAGACGGTAGGAAAATATCACTATTAAAAAATATTCAAATATCAACGGGATTAGTGACGGTATTTTTTGTTACGAGCTTATTAGCGACGGTTTGTGTGACGGTTTTATGACAGTTTAGTCAATTTACGACAGATTTATGACAGCTTTTTTAATTACAGCTTTTGACTCTTTATTAAATCAAACATTATTTTGTAATGCGTGAGATAAACATTACTTGCTTTAATTTAATTTAATCTTTAATACTATTATAAATAAATAAAAAGTGACGAATGCATAGGAATCTAGATGTGACCGCACAAATATCATCCCTAGCCGGACAGACTATTATTGTAGTGTGTCTGATAATAGTACAATTTCAAGTATCTCAATAAAGTCTTTTCTTCTACTATTTTTTTATTTTGTTTTGTTTTGTTTTGTTTGTTTGAGATCAACTTTTTGTTCATTTATAAAATCATTTCTATTTTATAATCAACTACTCTCTTTTCAGAGATTCTATCATTTAATAGTTAATACAGGTATTCATGTTTAATTTTTCCACTATAGGCAAATGTGATGATTTCTAGCTTAAATCATGGATTTTGATGAGAACATAGTAATTAAATTAAATGATTAAATCATTTTCCGTACGCCGTAATTTATAAAATGCGCAACCGTATTGAAATATTCTATAAAAGATAAACTCACGTTAATATCATTCCTGTTTGTTTAGATTTAAATATTGAATTCCAGATTTTTCACTACTTTATTAATGTGTGGCTTAAATGTCAAGTGATGGGCGGAGAATCCCGTTATTAGTTTTATAGAAAAAGTACATAATTCAAAATAGCTAATTAATGATAATATAATTATAAATACTGTGATAATGATGATCTAATATTTAATTAGAGTTTGTATCATATTCAACCGTTATTAATGTTTAATTTTCCACTCTCTATTGGGCAAATATGTTGATTCATGGCTTGAATCATAAATTTTAACGATAACGGAATAATAATAATTAAATATTTAGATTATGCACCGTAATTTATACCATGGGCAACCTTATTTGAATAGTCTATAAAAAAACTTACCTTAATATCATTCATATCCGGTCAGAATTAAATGTTGAATTCCATATTTAAACTATTTGATTCATGTGTGGCTTAAATGGTAAATAATGGGACATCATTATTACTTTTATAGAAAATATATATGATAAAATATGTTAGAATAATGATAATATAAGTTTAAATATTGAGAGGATTATAACTCAAATCAGGGAAAAAATAAGCATGAATGGTATTTGTTGCATTTAGTTTTATATAGTAATTCTAAGATTCTCATAACTTGGCTATATTAAAGAATTAATTTGAAACTGCAATAATGTTATGCTATAGATTCAATGTTATTATATTAATCCAATGACATTTGCATTTAATATAACTTTAATTAATAAGTTAATTTAATGCTTAAACGATGCTTCGGACCACTCGTTAGCCAAACCGTTCAAATTAACCATTGAAATTATGACACACATCCTTACATTACAAACAAGATTTCATTTAGTTGGCAAAACACATGTATATAAAGAAAGATTTTTCGTTCAAACTGTTTTAACATAACTAAGATTTAACATGACAAGAAACTAATACATACACTGTTTTACTAAATGGTCTTCGAATTAAAGTTTTTAATAGATAAATATTTGTTGTAAAAGAACATGGCATGTATGATTGTGAAAAAAACATATATTCATATAGTATATTTTATGTAGTGTTATTTATATATGTGGCTAAAAAAAATGGATTTGACAAAAGCAACATGGTCAAGAACAAAGTACAACGTGTCATAATGTTGTGCTAATATATATATATGGTGCAAGAGCAGTGGATTAAATCTCGGGCTTTTCCGGTCAAATAGTTACAGCGCCGTTTAAATAGTTGTACTACAGTACTAAATTTTATGTGTTTTTATTTTGTGCGGTACAAACTATCATTTCAAAAAATAAATATTCAATTTATATATATTTTTAAATTTTGATTAATAGTTAAATTTAGTTTAGTATCCATTAGATTTATATATTTTTATTTTAGTTTTTATTGTGTTGTAAAATTTGATTTTAATTTATTACATCTGAATTTGTTTAAAGTTATTAAAAAAGTATTATCTGACCTTACATTTTTTTAATTTAATAGTTATAAAATTAACCACATTATACCGTTTAACTCAACTATTTCACAAAACCAGAACCAAATTTTATGGGTAGAAAAATGTATTTAAAATTTAAAGCTCTGTTTTTATTCACGCGCTAGTGACTTTATTGTTCACACGCATAAATCAAAAGGTAACCAAAGTGTAACTCTTACGTGGCATAGTACCATTTATAAAACGTATCATCATATGATTCGTTATCGACCTGCTTACTTGCGATAAATACCTACCACTGAAAATAGAAATGTTAAAGTCACTGTAAATGTTTATTTTTTTATGTGACATTAATGTAAGACCGTACAACACAAGCACGTTATTTGAGAACAGCCACACACACACACACACACACAAATTGGATTTTTTAATATTTTTGTAGCCGAATTATTAGAATTCTTATTTTCATATTTAATACCCCCAATTAGGGTTGGGTCCGATTCGATTCAGTTTTTAGTAAAATCGAAACCGAAATCGAGCATATTTTTCGGTTTCGGTCTTTTTATTTTTTGGACCAAACCGGACTCGGTTTTTTCGGTCTAGTTTCAGTTTTTTGGTTGTTTTTTTTTGTTCTTCGGTTTTTTTTTGTCTTTCAGTTTGTTTATCGGTTCCGTTCGATTTTTTCTATTTTCGTCGGACCCTACCTCAATTCAAATTATTATTATTTTACTATTTTGTCCAATTATGTAACACTTGTCATCAGAGTTATTGAATTAAGGATATTAAAAAATAAAATAATTGAGAACGTTACTAAATAAGAAAATTTTAAAAATTCAAGGTTACAAATAGAACAAAATAGTTCAAAAAAAAAAAAAAAAACTAGAATCCAATTAACTAAATAAGAAAAATAAGGAGAGAAGATACTAATAAAAAAAAATCACCAATAGTATAAAAAAAGGAAGCAGAGTACCTGACGTTACTCTGCTTCCACAGCCATTGGATTTTTTATTAAATTTAAACTGTAACAGATCCAATGGCTGTGAGAACCAGAGTAACTCTGACTCAGAGTCAGGTAGTCTGCTTTCATAAAAAAAACAATAAAAATCCTCTTTTTGGAAGTGAGTATTAATGAGTGTGTTTGCCACGTAGGTTTTGTGTGGGACCTATATGGTTGGGTTGACCCACCACAATGGATCTCTTGCTTTTTTGCTTTTGCCGCTTGTGAGTTTTTTTTCCTCATAAATATTTGCAAAATATATATGTAAATATCAAAATGCAATGCCATGTGTACATAAAAACTTTATGACGTGGCCACCTGCTTGGCCGTCCAATTATTAGCCTTAGCCGTCCCCAACACTAACCATTCACTTTTGTCCTCTTTTCCTATATAAAAAAAGTGTTAATTATACCATTATTAATTTGATTATAGAATAAAGTTTCAATTTAATAACATGTCTTTGTTTTGTTAGCTTGATAGAATAAGAAAACCATAAGTTCTTAATTTTATTTTTTATCTTTTTAAGTTTATTAGGACGGACTTTGTCTTGACATATATTTAAGCAAACGACGTTCTCAACACACAAAAACAAATTGAATGTAATCATTTATAGTTCATGTAATTGTAAATATAATACTTAAAAAAATCTAATTTCTCATTTATAAATCGTAAGAATATAGTTCACCAATTTGAACAAGCGTAACATAATGATTTTAAAAAATCATTTATTAATAGCAGTCACGTAAAATAAGTCAAAAATAACTTCATTTTGATAATACTTAATGATTTTTGCGTGCTTAAAAACTACCATAGCCAATTGATTGAATACAACATTGCATTCGTGCATGAAAACTTGTTTTCCGCGACATATATTTCAAGATGAAAGGTTAAAATGGTAGCATAATCGTGGAGGATAAAATTAGGGAAATGATAGAATAAATGAAACCGTTGAGCTTCATTAAATAGTTAGATGTTTTGATGTGGGTTATTTAAAGATAATTACAGCTGTCTACATTTTTATTTTGTATTTAAGTTGCGTATAAGGATGTAACTATGTATTATATGCAAATTTATCACATTTCATGACTAACACTACAAAATAATGTTTGATGTAGTGATAGTCAAAAGCTGTCACAAGTCTGTCGTAAATTGACTAAACTGTTACAAAACCGTCACAAATTGACTAAACTGTCACAAAGCCGTCACAAAAACCGTCGCTAAGAAGCTCGTAACAAAAAATAGCGTCACTAATCCCGTCGCTATTTCAGTATTTTTTTTACTGTGTAAGCAAAGGACATTAATCACAAGCTTTTAGTTAACCCACTGGTACTATTCTTCTGATATGTGAGCTAATAGCATAAGATAGTGTCTCATCTCTATTAGAATATACTATTAAAAGATACTTACAAAGACACAAACAAGATAACATATTTTTCGTAAAGATATATTTTCCACACATACTATGGTATAGTATAGTATAGTTTAAAGATAGAATATTTTTTAGATCGAGAAACTTGGCTACTTGGCCATCGCAATCTGACTTATTTTAATTAAAAAGATTGGATTATGGATATTTTATATTGGATACAATTATGGGTATTGGTGTATAGCATTATGTACATTAGATAAATAGGGTAGGACCACCACTTATGTATGCCACCTCATAATATATAGTATTATTGTTTGTCCATATCTTTATTTTTATATTTGTTTTTGGACCAATCTATGCGGGTCCCAACCAATTTGTTGTTACTAAAAAGTAAAATTTAAAGTCCCCATCCATCCCAATGAGAGTAAATGAGTAAAATTGAGAAGTCGTCCAGGTAAATAAATTATTTATTTATTTATTGAAAGTTACATGCTATATTCAACATTCAACAACACTATGTATCAATTTGTACAAGATATTTACTAGTGATATTATGTCAATCATAATCGACAAACTGACAGCTAATATCTACCAAGTAATTGTTGATACTAATTATTATTCACATTGGCTTTCAGTTTTTAACTCAATGTTCAGATACATTAATTTAACTCTCTAATTTTGGGTTAGATCCGTTTTAAATTAATTGTATTTTATGATATTGCGTGTAATTTTGCCTCTCTTATAACATGTATTAAAATTATCAAAGTATAAAATTTAAAAATAAATCATATAATTTAATTTTTGAACTATATGATTAATTTTTAAAAAAATTTATTCCGACAATTTTAATAGTATAAGTTATTGACCGTTCAAAATTACAGGTAAGTGGTTCAAAAAATTACCTCGACCGATAAACAAAATTTAACTATAAAATGGAGTACAGCAGAATGTGACAAATTGTTGTCAAAAAAAAAAAGAATGTGACAAATTGTTGTCAAAAAAAGAATCTGACAAATTGACAGCTATTTTTGTAATTTTTTTAATTCTAATATATTACTGTGATCAACTTGGTTTATTCACTCACCTATCACAAAGTTTTTTTCTCTGGAAAATGTAAATATATAGTACTACTTTACACCATATTAAATTCCCAAAAAAAATATAAGAAAGCGTGTGATATCGTGCATATAAAGGTTTCCACCGCTTGCTATTTTATACACTTTTTTTCTTTGTCCACTATAAATTTCAATAAATTAAGTATAGAAAATTAAAGCCTATTTTATAGAGTGCATTTTATTAGTAATTAGAGTTAGATGAGGTGTGTTGTGATCCTATATGGTCCTACCTTATTATGTAAAATAAACAGACATCGAGTTCTAGGGAAAAGGGGGCCTAACTATGCTTTGAATGGGGGGAATAACTATTAAATAATAAAAAGCTAGTGATTATGAAATTACTAAGTATTATTTATAAGTTTTTTATATTCCTTTGGTGAGACTTGTATTATTATTTTGACTAAAAACCTAACCACGACAGTAACAGTATTTAATAAAATTATTAAAGTACAACAATCGGTAGTGGTACAAGACAAGTTTGCTCGTGCCTGTGGTATTAAAAAATGAATAAACTCTATAATCTTTTATTTAAAAATCACAAGATCCAAGCCTTGTATGTCATATGCATTGGTGCACTAAATATATACCATTTTTCTGTACAAAGTTTATTATATACTGTAGTAGTTTAATTATTTTAAAAAAATGACGAGATGCATGGCAGCAACTTCATTATGCCACATGGAATACCAGTCATTTGGTTTGTAGCTTGTAAAATAGTGAAAGTTAGCCAGCTATTCTAAATATGAAAATACAAATTCATACATTAGAATTATTTATACTTTTGTATGAAGTGTTGCCAATAAAATGGATGCATTAGACTTGTATATATACTAGTAATCGTGACTCACGCGTTGCGTGTGTGACGCGCAGTGCAATCAAAATATAAAAAATAAATATAGTTATGGTACAAATATATGAATAATTAAAAAAAAAATAGTATACGATGATAAGACTTAAAAGAATGTTTGGTTGTTAAAGAGGGATAAATAGTGTTATTAGTTATTAATTTTTATATATTTTTATGTGAGTATGGTATTATTGTAATTAATAAAAAAGTATAGAGGTATTTTTAAAAAAAATGACTAAATTGGACAGACTCATTTGATTGGTTCCTTATATTATAATGGAATGATATATACTTTTGTACGAATCTACTGCGAATAAAATGGAGGTAGTCAATTGTCATAATGTCAATATGTATAAATAAATTATGGGTAGGTAGAGCCAGAAAAGGGCTCTCATATTTCACCCTCTATATTTAAAAAATATATATATATATATATATATATATATATATATATATATATATTTTCCATTCAAATTTCTATATATATTGGAATAACACCCATCATATATTTTTGTGGTTAAATTCATTTATTTATGTGAATTCTAGTCCCAAGCATTCGTAGCATCACCGGAGCTCAAACAGTAATAACGAAATGGTTAAATCGACCTTATTATTATTGGTATAATTGTCGTATCATATATGATATCACATTTGTACACATTCTTCGGTATCATAGAGAGGGCGCGAGTTGTATTTTCCAATAGGATCTGAAAAACAAATACATTATTGTTAATTTGTAAGATTATGATGGTCAGATCGATGGTTAAGAATAAGGGAACAATATTTTTTAAAAATAGTTTAGGAAAAAAATATATATATTGTCTTCGAAGTCCCTTTAATTATATTGTTAATTAATATAAACAGTAATTCTATATATACAAATTGTTTTCTAAAATAAAACTGCCATTTTATAAAGGTTAACGATGATTAGTAATCATAATGGTGGCCTGTATTATGTGGAATTATTATAGTATATATAGGAACCTATAACATATTGTCATTCTTTGCTGATCACATATTATATAAAGAAATAGAAAGATGATATAAGGTGTCTCTACATGACATGTTCATGTTTATATTAATTCAACCTCATCCATTTCCTAGTAAAAGTTACTAAACCGTATATTTAATTATGTGGCTAGACAATATAATTGATCAAACGAGTCGATATATTATCGATCGATGTTGCATGTCAAGGGTACCACAAGCAAGTATGATAAACGTGTGAAGGTAAGTCCAACATTAATGTTATGCTCCGATACCATATTAAATTAGATATATTCCTACAAATGTATTATTATGATAGCAAGGAGATGTACTTATTAACATTAAACCACATGTACGTTTTATCGATATATTATCGATGTGTAATAACTCAAACTCTACCAATCTAGACTATCAATTTTTTTTCTGTAAAAGTCATTAATTATATAATTGGTAGGAACTAATGACCTTGATTAGTACTTTGATATCTGTAAGCACATATTAATAATTTAATATTAGTGAAAATCAGTTTTTGGGCACTCGATTGTCACATTATTTCAAACACGAGACACGGTATTGAAAAATTAGACTAGTAAAGTTAAATTTACCTACATTCTAGAAAAAAAAGGGTTATTGGGAAACCAGTCATGCCGAGTCCAAATATTATATCTCTTATTCCCGACTTTCTTGCCTCATGCTTATTTTATCCAACAAAAAAATTCTAAAAAACTTGAAAAAAATTGTACAATTACTATAACACATGTATCAATACATTTCAATAATTATTTTTTAAAAAAAATTCACAAGCAATTTATTTTGGAATAAATGTATAAATTAGAAAAATTATCTAAAACAATATTATTTCCAAATGTTTTAAAATTTGAATACAATATAATATAAAACGTTTATAAATTTGCGGAACAAATTGTGAAAATTTAAAATTTGAGTGAAAATAAGCAAAGATACACGAAATGAGATAAATAATAGAGATAAAATATTTGGATCTTGATTAAATAATTTTGGGTGGCTAGATTTATATATCATATCTAAATACTAAGAGCAACCGCACCAGTTTTCTTACAGTTTTCCTCGTATTTAAGTTAATTAGCATCACTTTTATATTTTTAGGATAACAGTTTAACTTTATATATTTTTCAGCTTTCTTATCAAATTTCTTATCATAACTAAATATTATTATATTTTAATATATTTATATCAATTTTTTTCAACCCAAATTAATTTACTAGAGCAAACACATTAAATAACTTAGACGTTTCATCGTATTTAAAATAAAAAATACATTTTTACAACTTATAAGGAAACGTTCTGGTTTATACAAATTATCAGTTTTTTATCAATTTATGTATCACAATTATACAACTCATCTTTTTGTTATTTTATTAATTTATATGTGAAAAATACAAATAAATGAGAAACGATAAGAGAAAAGTAAGAGAGATAAATTATTATTTTAATTATAAATAAGCATCTCGATCTTTTATATTTGAATGATATTTGAGTTCATGTATATTTAAGATAAACGATAAGGAAACTGATACGTTCATAATTTTAAAACAATATTTTTATATTTAAGTTAAATTAGTAATAAAGGAAAGGATGTGGTTTAGTATGATCAAATTGATTTATCAATTATAATATATTAAAAAGAGTAGTTTATATTTAAAAGTGGTGCCCACACCAACAAGAAAAAAGCAATTGTGACTATACTGTTTATTGCCGCCCTCATCAATAAAATCATTTATTTTTGGTACAATCAATTAAATCATTGACTATGTCTTAAGCACTCATATATTTTCCATGTTTCTTTCTTTCTTTCTTTTTTTTGCTCTTTTTCACAAATTGAGTGGTGAGAAGAAATTTGCCATGGGACCCAACATAATATGACCACGTGACTATAACTAAAATCACTCAAATTAAGGAAACAGTGTTGAATATGCCATCAATTTATAATTCTCACGTCTCCAAATATATATTATGGTGTATATATATATATATATATATATATATTTTATGTATAACTTTGACCATGTATATACTAGTAATCGTTACGTACGTGTTACCTGTGCGATACGTACTGACATAGATATGATCCCGATAAATAAACTTAATATTTTTTTTAAAATTTAAATATCGAATGATTAAATATAATTAATTAATAAAGAGTAACATAATGTTTTACTCTTATAAAAAATACATAAACGATTTTGTTTAGAATGTAAATATGTGAAAAATAACATTTTTTAAGTTATTTATGTATTTGAATTGAGTTATGACATTTAAGTATAATTACAATATTAGAGTGAGAGTATTTTTGAAAAATTTGGGTAAAATTGGACAGACTCAAAATGCATGAGTTGACTTATATTAATAGTATGTGCAACTTTGACCAGGTATATATGTGCAAATTTAACGGGTAATATATAAGATTATTAAAATATAAAATTTTAAATTTATTCATATATTTTAACATTTAAACTGTGATTAACTTTTAAAAAATTCAACTCGACAACTTAAATATGAGTTATTTGCCGTGAAAATTGTATATTGAGATTAATAATTTTGTTAAAAATCATTTTAGAGGGAGTATTTATAAGCATATCCAGTTTCGTTTATTTTCAACCAGTTGTAATAATTTAAAAGAATGAGTAAAGTCTTATGTCCAAAGTCTGAATTACAAGGGTTTTTCCTTCTGTTTAGTCTAATTAAATTGCAATCCTACTTTTAAATTTTAATCATCTTAAGATTGGCCGCTTTGATAGCCGTGACACACTAATTAATAACCTTGAGATTTTTGCATTTTTAACAAATAGGATGCGTGTACCAATGCTTCACCGATGTTATAGCGGGGTTGCTCATGAGCTCGTTTCTTTCACGAGTTAAATATTACTCCCACAAACGAACTAACACTTAAAAGGAAAATAAAGGTTTCAGATTAGACTGATTGCATAAATAATGTATTCGACTTACTAGTAATATTTGGCAAGTTGAAGACTCATATTTCGACGACCAAACAAATTTTTTTTCTTTACATAGAGAACATATAATCTATTTCTTTAGTTCTCGATTTGAGTATATCATTCCTTTAGCAGTGTTCGTTCATACATTAAGAATCTGAAGCCATTGACTTTGGCTCACACCTAACAATTTGTCGTATCAAGCACACTCGTCTCATCGTGCTCATTTTTAAGGCTCGGGTTCCAATCCCCTAATACGATTTCAAGAATTCTAATGTATGTGAGGAGAATTGCAAAATTACCCCCGTAACCGGTCGATTTTAGTCCTTGTTGGTCCTATCGATGTGAAACAACTTTATAGTGTTCCACAAGAATTTGCAAACAAGTATGTGGTGGTCTTGAGATAATAATGATACATACACTATTAACACACTCATGACCACATTAATCACGTCATCAATCTTATGTGGCTGAAATCAAAACAGATTTACAACAAAAATGTTGAAGTGTTAAAAAGTTTGTTATATTTACGTTTTAACCTTTATGAGAGTGACGATAAATATGTGAGTAGTGTACATATCATTACCCGTCGGTCTTGACTCGTAAAAAGTAGTTTTAGCTCAGACGAGAGTCCAAATATACGGTCCCATTTAAATTGGAATCCCCACATATCAAGTTGATGATTTATCTTAACCGAAAAGAAAATGACATTTATATTAGATGTTGTTGAATGCTCTTATTACTTACGAGTATTAGCATATAATTTCAGTCCTTTTTCCATTATTGAGAAGATAATTAAACTAGGCTTCCCAACAGATTCATCTTAATTACTAATTTGTTATTGCAGTTGTAATTGAAACTTAAAACAGTGGTAGTCTTATGTTTGGAACAAATGATGTAATTTGTCCTTATTGTATACAGTAGATAATAAGACAGTCTTCTTAGATTTTGAAACATATTATGTAACTAATAAATATGAGATTTTTTTTGCTTTTTGTTTTGTTTTTGAAATGAATAAATATGAGATTTGTTAGAGGGAAGTTTGTCTTTGTTGAGATTTATGTTGATATCGTCACCTAATATTTGTGCCGGTTAGGATGAGAAAAACTAGAGAAGGTACACATAAAACTATAGAGGCAGAGTACCTGACTCTGAGTCAGGGTTACTCTGCTTCCCCAACCATTGGATCTAGGACCAAAAATGTCCCTTTACAGATAGATTATTACTGCGATTGAAGTAATTACTTGCATGGAGAAAATATATAATTTGGGTTAAAATTTCCAGTAGTGTAAATCCATATCAAAAATCGACCATGGATACGATGATCATGGTTATCCAAACATTTACGGTCTGGTCTGTCTATGTATCGTGCGACCAAGAGCATAATCAGCCAAATTAGTTTGTTACAGATCAAAATCAATTAGGCAAGATTTTATGGCGTAGGCAGGTAATTAGGTATTGGGAAATTGTCTTCTTCACAGGAGCTGTCTAGTGTCTACGACAATAAGCATACTTAATGCTGATATAACAAAATTTAGCGCATATATTTTCATTACGTTTACTTGAACATATAGTCCCTAAGTCTTAAAGATATACGATACCCGAATATTTATAGAAAGCTCACGTTCAGTTAGCAATCAGAAGACACCATTGGCATTTACAGTTTACTATAAACTAAATCATGAAAAAAAGACAGGAAAAAAACTCAACCTACTGAAATACTTACCCGTTATTATCATACAATAAACTGTTAAATTTCGACTCCTATAAATGTAACCAACTGTTTATGCTATATATTGATATATTACCGCATCTACTATAGACTTAACTATATTTACACTACTGTATGATAAAAAAAATAAAAGCTAGTAACTTGTTGTCATAAACAACTTGCAATAAAAAAACTAATATGATAGCATTCGGCTGGCTTCGAGTAGTCATCAAAGAAAAAAGATGGACAAAACAAGGCACATCATAAATACTGAAGATAATTCTGGTTTAGCCTCTTTGTTTTGCATTTATCGAAGATTCTGATATCCATAATCGAATATAAGTTCAACGATGAACAAACGCCGCAGGACCCAGCAATAACAAAGCAAGTTATTTTGATGAGTACCCTCTTCCTACTCAGGTTTGTTTATTCAAAATAAAGGCGAATGATTTTATTTACAAAACAAACCCAAAAAACCGAAGGGAAAAGAAATTCCAAAGCTATTAACGGAGAGAGGGTCACAGAACATTTTCATTTCTATTTTTTTGGTACATATGTTCAACATTATAAAAATACATGTATCTACATAAATATGTACGTTTTAGTACATGTAGGCTGCACAATGATAACCCCGAACTAAACTTAGATATAGAAGAAATAAATGTTACAATAACCTCATATACTGCTAGGATTACAACAATTATTTATGGACTTAAATTTCTTACTCTCTTCTTCATTAGTTTCTTTTTTCTTTCCTGGATCCTCCAACATCAAGAAACGTTTTTTTAAAAAGTATTCTCATCTCCGTATCAAAAGTTATAAATTCGTAGTTGGTTTGCATTTCACAACATTTTCTGAAGTGAGGGATCCGCTGCTATAAGCTCTGAATACATATTAGTTATAGCTTTCGCAAAGTATGCCTTTGCTTGTGGTCTTTTGATCTGGAAAGGAAAACCCATAAAGAGAATGTGAAAACATAAGATATTCCATCGCTAGAAGTTTGTCAATCGTCATTCTCTATTCTGTTCATTTATTTTCTTCCCATAATGGAAAAAAAAAAAAGTTACGGAAGTGTCTTTTGATAAATAAAGAAAAGTGAAGAGAAGAAGAGATGCATGCATGTTTCTTTGATTAAACTGAAAGCGATACAAACTAAAAAGTGGAAATGTTTAGTGTCGTAAACCTGTTTTGGTAAAAAAGCATTACCTTAAATGTTGGAGTTTGCAAACCATTTTCAACCGTGAATGGTTCAAGCACCAAAGTCACAGCTTTTGCAAACTCAAAACCTCTCAGCTGCAAAGCAAACCCAATTGCAGATATTAACATGAATTATTGAAAAACAAGCAAACGAATAAAATTAATATTTAAATAGGACTAATTACCTGGGCTTCTCTTCCAACAGCATCCATGTCAGCCAAGACAGCGGCCTTTACTCTTGGGTCATCGCATAGTTCACCTAAATTTTTGTACTGAACAAAGAGAACCATAACATTCTTATAAATAAATATTTAAAAGTATTTTTTCTATGTCGATCGTGTGTGTGAGCAAAGGTGTAACAAATGTTTAGTACAAAGCTGTAACAATTTTTTAGCAGAAGAGAAAAAATAATCCCCAACACATGAACATTTAAAGTCACCGTAACTATACAAGTATATCATGATATACAAAAAACAGATTACATCATTCAGGTCAATTTAATATGCCTATAGAAACGATTCCCTTCAAAGGTGATATAAATGCAAGTGCAAAGAATAAGTATGCAGCTGCAATTGCAAAAGCATATATTTCTACCACGATTTGTTGATTGATAAAGAAGTGGTAAGATTAACCAACTACCTTAATGTTTCGACTAGCAGCCCAAGCTTTCAACACATCTGGGTCCACACAGACAATAGAAACTAAGGAAGAGTTGAAGCTGTCACCTATAAGCAGATGTAAAAGTATCAAGTCGTTAGATAACAAGAAATGAGATAACTTTTATAAACTTGAACAGAAATTCGTGAGTGAATATATGAATACTAAAGGACAAGATAAATTCATAGTATTAAGATTAAGGAATCCAACTTCACACATCACCATTCAAAAATTATCTTCCAAACAGACAAGGAAGCAAATATACTGACTTCCTTACCATAAACAAAGCATTGCGCGACAAATTGGCATTTAGCATATACATTTTCAATCTTCTCTGGAGCTATGTACTCTCCCTGTGCCAACTTGAAAATGTTCTTCTTCCTAAATCGTAACAAAATAAAGAAATTAGCATAACAATACCTGCTTTTGCGTAAGTAAGTACTCCCGGAGAATACAAATAGTGAAAGTCACTCCTCTCTTACCTCATGACTTGGTATAAGGGACCCAAATTTCTAAAAACATTTCTTCTTCTTCTGAATATCATAATCTCAAATGTATTTTTCCAAAATAGAGATAAGATTGAATCAAAGGTAAATATTCGTAAAGGGGGATTCTTTTATTCTCTAAAGGTTTTAGGCCCCGGAAGAGCTAAAGCATGGAGTAGATTATAGATACTTTACAACAATGTCAATACTACTGTTCCCAGGCAACAAAGAGAACCCGCATACAAATAAAGACATATCATGAGCAAGCAATAACAAGGTGGATATATCACATCATTTATCAAGACAAACAAAATGAAAACAGAGTTGAGCAAATGTAGACTTTTGATCGAATCACCTATCAATAATCTTTAGTCGACCTCCTTGTGACCATAATCCTATATCTCCTGTATGAAGCCAACCTTCTTCATCAATTACCTCTTTCCTGAAATATTTCTTAAAACTTAAGCACGGTAAAGTGAAATATAACATTGAAAAACAAGAAGTTTGGCAACGAGAAATACGTTTGTATTTCATCCTTATAATAGCCTTGGAACACAATGGGACCCCTCACGCAGATTTCACCACGTGGATTAGGCTGATCCTCGGATGTATAATTCATTTCTGGAACATCCACTAGCTTAATTTCTGCAATAATTTAGTGAGAGTATACATAAAGCTTATCAGAGACATTTTTCAGTTTGAGTTATTGCCTGCTTGGCATGCAGTCAAGGTTTCAATTTTGATATTCTAATCACCAAATAACTACAGTGACTTGGGTGGGTTTTTTCTGGGTTTTTTATAAGCAAAAGGATTCCAACTAATCGAAAGGGAAATTGCTGGAACCAGAAATTAAATGAATTTTTACTATCAATTGTTACACAAAAATGTTAATTAAGAATTAGGCTATACTCTCAACAAGCCCCCAATCTTCTATTAATACTTCTTTTTATACTGCCTCCGCTTTAAGGATGATTATTTCTGGAAGTAAAAAAAAGATAAAAACATAAGATTATCATTTGCACAAAGTTTCCCATGGTTCTGAGCTTCTTACAGTTAAACCCTCCCCGAAATCTTACTGTCTCTCAATTTGTATATGAATCTAATGAGTGACGGCTTGGTAAATGTATTAGAACAAGTTGGCTGCAAGCTCATCATCTAGCCATGTCATATTTTCAATTTTTCATAAACTTAAAATTACCACAAGAAGGATTAGGAGAGCCAACATGGCCAGAAAGAGTGTCGGTCATATCCATAACACTGATAACACAAGAAGTTTCGGTCATTCCATATCCTTCTATAACGTGACAACCAAAACACCTGTCACATAAAAGACCTTCAAAAGTCAGCAATGAAAATAAATATATAGGTATCCTACAATATTATGAGTACTGAACAAAGATACTAAAGCCAAAGTAGCCATTAACTTACACTCTTAAGAAATCCATTACATCAGGAGACAACGGTGATGCCCCTGACAACATAAATTTGACTCGTCCGCCAAGCTTTTCTTTTATTTTATTAAATACCAACTTGTCCCACATGGGAGATGCACTTTTTCCTGATAATTTAAACACAATGTAAAAGTTAAAGTAAGGAAGATATAATAGCAATTTTACTTTCGAATTGTTATTGTCCTTTTATTCTTTTTTCATTTGCTATCAGGAATGGCTCACATACAAAGTCAGCAGATGGTTGGTCTTATGAAATTTTAAAAAAAATCGTATACTAATTTACCCGTTGATAAAGCTTGCTTCTTGGCATTGTAGGCAGCATTGAATATTGTCTGTCTCATACCACCAGATGTTTTCACAGCATTTATAATGCTGCAACAGCCGATATATAGTTAATATTTTGCTAAAGGACAGAAACAATAACTCAAATCTGACGATTTAATCAAGGTAAGAAAGGATATTTACCTAGCATATATTCTATTGTACAACCGGGGGACACTACAGAATATTGTAGGTCTTAAAACAGCTATGTCATCAAGCAATTTCATATTATCCTGCACCCAAATTTTGGAAACAATAAGCAAAATTGGTTCAGAATGCATTATGCTTGGTAGAAATCCTTAACTTAAGCACTCCAACTTCCAAATGCGATACAGCACAGAAATCAGGTAAAAGATGCATGCAAAGAGGAACCAGCAAAATCTTATATATGCAGTGTTAAAACTTAAAACATAAGACCTAAAACTGTAGTAAGCAGGAGTGATTTAAACAAGGAAGGGCAGAGTTTCAAGCTCAACATGCAAATCTTGAAATGGAATTAGAAGCTGTACTAGTTTTCTAAAAGTTAAGTACGTTTTACTTTGAAATGCAGGCGTGTTTCCTTGTTTAAGTGGTTTGAGCCAACCACCCATATATGTTAAGGTACAATGTTCAAATCTTAACAGGTGCAATATTGTACCACAAAATATCTTAAATATAAATAAAAAATAAAAAAACAGAAGGAACTGAAGAAATCGAACATGGGGAGGGGACTCTTAAGTTTTATGTAGTTTTTGGAATTCATAGATGTTATCCAATTCGGATAAGCTGTCTTCCTGAGTCCTGACTGGTATGAAATAGAACTCATTATATTAAAATGTGTATCAGAAATCTTATTTATTTATTTATTTATAATTATGGTCCCTCCCCATTGTGTTAAGTTTTCTCTGCCCCCTGTAACTCAGCATATCTTGTCATACATATACCGCATATGGTGTGAGGACGTATCCTTTTTAGTGATCTTAATAATTTATATAAGAACACCATGTACTTGAAGTTGAAGAAAACAAGAGCGCAATTTATAGGTAGTTGACTCTCTTACCCCCTGGTAGAATCCCACAGAAATGCCGAAATATGCGTTTAAGGTTACATTTGCCCGCTCGTATATATGTGCCAACGGGAGATACGATATGAATCTGTTATACGCAAATAAGGAGTAAACACCACTTTCGTGCTAATAACAACACAGGCAGTCGAAAACTTAATAAGGTATGCTTCCTAGAATATTAAAGTTTTAGCTTTCTAAAAGAAGGTAGTGAAATAAGATACTCACACATCTGAGGAGGTGAATTGGGAAGGAGTAGTTACTCCAGCAACATTTGCAATTAAATTTCCATGTGACAATACAGCTCCCTAGCAACATTTAAGAAGCATATAGAACTCGTTAACACTAGAAAAATGGATTTTTAAGCTTTATAAAACTAAGGACTAGTTCTATCAATACCTTTGGAGTCCCGGTTGTGCCACTCGTATAGCATATAGTAGCAATATCATCAGATTTTGGAGGGAAGAAGGGTTGAATGCTACTTAGACCCTGGAAAAAAACAAAATTGGAAGGAATGTTCGATTTCCAAATAAGTATCCGCACCAGCTACCTCAACCATTTCCTCAAACCTAACACATTTTATACCTTTTAAGGAACCGTTTACATTTACACAAAATTCCAGTTTCCTTATTAATTTCCTTATAATAACCATACATTATTTTTTTTTGTTTTGTTTATTATCTTTTAATAATCATAACAATATTACAACCACAAAAATGTGAACCCCATGATAGTTTATTACTATTATACTCCCTCCGTTCCTAAACAAATATCCCCTACGAAAATACATGCAACTTTGACCATCAAAATTTTCATATCAAAATTACCGAAATGAAAAATTTGAAAATTTCATCATATAGTTCTAATCAGTGTTTTAAATAGCGTTATCGCTACCGTAGCGTTTTTTCGAGAGAAACGCTAAAAGCGCAAATAGCGTTGCTACATAGCGCTTTGCCGTGTATTTTTTTTTTATTAGAACCATTGTTAATCACGTAGTTTATGATTAGAAGACTCCAAACTAACAGGAAATAGAAACGCGTAACGATTGGAGTATCAAGTTATCTTCATAAAGTAGAATACACTGAAGAAATACAAAAGTCGATGATAACTCAGACTCACCTCATTCAGTAGTTTTGAATATGTTACAACTTGAACACCGATTGTTGATGGAAGAGATGGCATTTGTTGATCAATCCCTCCAACCACCTATAGAATCGAAACAAAAAAATAAATCACTTGAGAAAGACCAATTAAATATTTCATAAACTTAGCAGATTCAATAACATTTCGATAGATTAAATTGATCTTTTACCACTATAAGGCGTACAGATGGCATCTCAGTCAAGAAGCTCAGCAACTGCAGTTTTTCCAGAAACAAATAAAAAGGTAAATATTGTGATTTGTCAGGTGGACCTTAATTTTCCTTGGACAAGGTGATTTTTAACCATTTAACAACGGGCAAACTAGGACCAAAATTGTTACTCCCTCCGTCCTAAATTGTTGGGGATATACGAAACTACATGCAACTTTGACCGACAAATAACTCATATCTAAGTTGTCGAAATCGATTTTTTCAAAAGTTAATTAAATAGTTCAAATGTTAAACTATATGAACAAATTTTAAAAATTTACATTTCAACAATTTAAGCACGAGATATTTACCGGTCAAAGTTGCACATAGATACATAGAGCCCTAGTATTTTGGGACGGAGGGAGTATATCCTCTTGAGCATATCAGAAGACAGAAAAAGCGCATGTATCAATACCCAGTTTACAAGACTAAATTATACAGGTGATCTTCTCCTGGAATAGGTTAATTCTACAATACTGTAAAAGTCATGGAAGTATAATATATTAGAGAAGTTACATTATTCAGAGTCTCTGGCACACAAAAGATGGCTTGAATAGTAGCATGGTTTACAATATACCTGACAGCATCAGGACCTGTAGACCAAACAAGTAACCATTTTTAAGTTCATGCGAAAAACCAGTTTAAGCAGATAAAATAACAATATATCTTACCGAGAGTGTCATATAAAGGAACGGAAACGTATGAATAAGCAGAGCAGGCATGATCAACTATAATCCATTCTGGCCTATTGATGAAATAAAGCCCAACACAAGCTCCCTAATGTAAGACGAAACAGTAAGATAAGAATGGGTTTAATAGATCAAATTATGAAAAAATTAGGAGGTAAGTAAAAAGTAAAAGAGCCGTTCCACCAAACTCATGTTTACAGCGATCCCACTTTTTTTTTCTACGATTAGTATAGCAAGGCTGTGTAAACATATCCACACATTGACACACATTTGTACACAAATTTAGGGTGTAGAAGTGGACCCCACAAATTGCAAACCGATAAATGTGTGTACACCTGTGGTACTCACGGCCAACTCGCAAGACTGTGTACATCTGTGTCTAAATCTATGTAAAAACATCAGTTTTCTATTTGTGATAATTTTAAGAGTTATGACACACTTGCCTTGGGTATTCCGTAATATACTAGACCAGAACCAATGGCTGTTCGGGCAGTACCCGCTTCTCCATACGTCATCCATTCGTACCTTTAGGAATTACAAAAGAAAAAAAAAACAGTTTTACAATACAATAAAGCCAGTGGATTTGGTATGGGTTAACTAGAGAGGAACGTAACTTAAATAAACAAGAGGTTCTCAAAATAGTCCACACTAAACATTTTATCTTAACAATAAATCGCTTTCTTTTTGAATTTGAACTAAAAATTTAAAATCATTTCATTCTTCATTAATTTCGAAGATTTTATTGAATGTGCCAAACATTATTAAATTGTGAAACCTTAACATTTACCCATTTAACCTCGTACCAAATGCATCCTAAGAATTAACAACTTACTCTCCAACTGTTCCATCAGCCCGAATTCTGGTACCCAAGTATCTATTATCTCGAAAAATCTCAGTTGAACGCCTAACAAAGCAAGAAAATAAGTTTAAAAAAAACGTCAAAAAAGTAAACTTGCATCCAACTTTGAAACAAACACCAAAATTAGGAGAATAAAAAGAAATAAGGATTCCTACACAAAATTGTCATGCAATGTACCAATTTCAGGATTATCTACGAATGTGCTGACGAGCTTTAAAGGAAATCGTGCAGATCTGCAATTACAGTAATGGAGTGTATCAGCAATTAACTGAAGATACGTAAATTATATTTTCCAATTATCAGAAAAGGAAGAAGAAACTTTCCAACATGTACACATTACGTAATCAAGTAAAAGTATTATAGAAAACCAGAAAACGAATTCCGACCTGAACACGTCCCATTTCCCTGACTGCAATTTTTCAGGAAGCGCGACACTAAATCCTTGATCTGCTCGTTAGTAATATGATCATGAAGGGGTTGAAAAATGTGAAGATGTGTCGGTAATAAAAATAAAATTAATAAAGTGAACACTTTTGTAAATCAGTCTGGACCATAGCTATTAAAGAGAGAACATGATAAGACACGTTTATTTTTTTAGCAGCATTTTGAAGACATTGGTGAAAACTGAAAAGATTTGCCAAAGTCCAACAAGAGATCAGTTCACATGGACATGGCAATCTATACGAGCTAATAATATTGTTAGTGAACTGTTTATGATAAGCAGGAAGTGAAGCATATAAATCTTTAGTATGCCCATTAAGAATAAAACAAGCAAAACAGAAGAACAAAGAGAATGACTCAGGTCATATACAAAACCAAATATGGTCAATGTTTCATCAAAGCGTAAATATGAAAAAAATTGTAACACAAACCATATGGGATATTTGGTTATATTAGTGATAAAAAATGGGGGGAAATCTAAAGTGTAAAACTATAATATTATGGGAAAGAACATGTTTTATTATGGGAAAGAACATGTTTTATTATGGGTCAATACTTAAATTTCTTTCCTAAACAGAATCTAGAAAGAAATTCCAGAACAGAAAATGGTAGACCCACCAAAAGAACAGAACATGAAAAAGGTGAACCTAACAAGGTTTCAAAATCAAATGTTCAAATATAAAAAGAACCAATGAATCCACAATCAGGGCCCATTTGGTTACAGTTTGAGGCAAATAAGCATGTTTACTATCTCTTGTTATTTTTATTTTTTTGAAATATCTCTTGCTAAAATTTGCATTTAACTATGAACCAGCTGAGCAAAAAGTCTTAGCTTTTAATATGTCAAACGAATCTAAAACTGTAGGCCACAAAGAGAAACAAGTCTGAGCTTTTAATATGCCAAACTAATACAAAATTTAAGAAAGAAAATCCTGAGCAAAAAGTGGTAGACCCAAAAACAGAACTGAAAAACTTAACACGAAAAAGGTGAAGCTAACAAAAGTTCATACTCAAATGTTGCATTCTAACATGAGTCAATAAAGCCACTAAGAGATAAAAGGAATATTTCTAATACTACCCATCTAAAAGAGATAAAATTGAGATAGCAATTAACAACAGAAAATAAATTATAAATAGACACACACAAAAAAACATGCATCTTATATGATTAAAAAAAACTATTCTTCTAGCTACAGATTTAATTTTATTTCATTTAAAGCATTATAACCAATGATAACGATGACTAGTTAGTAAACTCGTGCACTAAAAGAGCACGTCTTTTTTCGGTGCAAATTTTATGACTCCGGTGCAATTTCGCACCTATTAGTTACACTCCGTAACAATAGGTTCGATTCTGAAAAAAGTTGGCTTTTTAAAATAAAAATAAAAAAATGTTAAAACATAAACTTGGTTTTAAAGGTTAGAAAAGGAGTTTCAAAAATGAAAAAGTCACTTTTTTTTTGTTTTATTATAAAAATCAAAGAAATAATAATAAAATTATTATTTTTAATATTATTAAACTTGGTTTTAAAAGTTTGAAAATGTATTCAGAAAATTTAAAACTCATTTTTTTCACAAAATAAATAAGGTTAGAATAAAGCAACAAAATACCCAAAAAAAAAATTAAAAAAACTATTTATTTAATTTTAAATCTACTTTGTAATTTTACAAACTCAGAATTATTTTAAAAAACAAAATAAAAAATCGACTTCGTAATTTTTTTAAATTCAGATTCTAACTTTTAAAATCAAGTTCTATGTTTCTTTAATCTTTTTGAAAGAGTTGATTTATTTTTACACAAAGTCAAAATCGAACTTATTAGTTAGTTACTGCGCCAAATTGCACAGGATTCATAAATTATGCACTACAAAAAATCCCTCACCCCACTAAAAACTGTAACAAACACGTGTGGGCCCTACTCTAAATTAAGTAAAAAAGGGAAATAAATAATATTGTTAAAAATAACAGTTAACCGTTTTCAAGTAACTCTTTTGTGTTATCCTTCAAATTATCAAATACTAATAAAAGCCGAATATCATACTATATATATATATATATAATTTCCGAAAACGTCATCACTCTTTTTTACTAATTACTCATTTACATTTATTCAATTCAAAATATAAAAAACACAAAAAAAATTATTATCTTTTCAAAACAATTATAACACTACCAAACAAAATCGTTTTACGTGTATTTTGTATACCAAAAACATTATATTACTCACCATTTCTAATTTAATATATTCATTCAATCAATATATTTTTTAAAAATTTATTTATCCTCGCACTAAATTTTTTTAAAAATTACCTGTATATATATATATATATAGTAATGGCTAACACATTAGTACCGAGAACGTATTCTCCGGCGGAAGGGTTAAGCTGGAGTAGCACCGAAGACTCGTCGGCAGCGGTGCTGAGGTGGCGATTGATGGACCCGAGGCGGCGTTGAGCTGACACTTCCATTAATATACAAAAATAATATTTCTTCTTATATATATATATGTAAACAGTTTTGAGTTTTATATACTTATATAACACACACACACACACATATATATATATATATATATCAGATTACACGTACATTTGCATGTCCATTATGTATATATATATATATATAGAGAGAGAGAGAGAGATAAGATAATGGTGAGAGAAGGGTCGTTAGCTAGTTAGACAGAATGATTGGTTTTGAGGTCTCTTTTTATTTTAATTTTAAATCTACTTTGTAATTTTACAAACTCATATTTATTTTTAAAAAACAAAATAAAAAATTCGACTTCTTAATTTTTTTAAATTCAGATTCTAACTTTTAAAATCAGGTTCTATGTTTCTTTAATCTTTTTGAAAAAGTTGACTTTTTTTTTACAAAGGAATTCGATTAGCTTACACTCGTTGTTCAATAGGCTAAAAAAAATAAAATAAAAAATATTTTTTTTCCATAAATAAGTCGTTTTGTTCCGTTATAATAATACAAAAATAACCTTTATTATTTGATGGTATATTTTGTGTAACGTAAAAGATAGTATTTTATTTTATTGTGATAGAGTTTTGATTTTATAATTTTTGTGTATTTTTTTTTCATTTACGTAACATATGAATTTTTCCGAACAAATTTAAAAAGGCATCCTCAAAATTGTACTTCCTCCGTTCCAAATTGCTGGGACTATACGAAACTACAGTGTAATTTTGATCAACAAATAACTTATATCTAAGTTGTCGAAATAGAATTTTTTAAAATTTAATCACATAGTTCAAATGTTAAACTATATGAACAAATTTTGAAAATTTACCTTTCGACAATTTAAATACGATATATTTATCGATTAAAATTGCATGTATATACATAGAACCCCAATATTTTGGTACGGAGAAAATATGACGTGTAGAAAGACGCGAACCGGTCCTGCTTATGCTTATATTAGTAGTATTAATGATATTACTAGGGCCAAAATTTGTTACTACGTACATTTCAAATTGTTAGTCTATCATGAAACTATTTGCAATTTTGACTGATCAAAAACTAATATTGAAATTATCGAAATAATTTTTTTCAAAAGTGGATCACATAGTTTAACATCTAAAGTTTATGATTAAATTTTGAAAATTTTCGTTTCGTCATTATACATATGAGTTTTTTGTTTGTCAAATTTGCACATAGTTTCGTGATGAACTAAGAAAGGAAGTATATTTTAAAAAAAAAACTCAATACTTACTAATTCCTCAGTAACGAAAATGCATAAAATTTTGAACGGTTATCCGTCACTTTGTATCAAAGTTGATGAAAATATAGATTTATTTATTTATAATTTAGTGTAACATTTGAAGATATAATTTTTTGTAGACTAAACTATGACTTACCTTGAATATATTATTTTAATTAATTTAGATCAAGTCAAAATTAAAAACACGTGGTTACATGTGAAACAAATAAAAGGCCAAAGGATGTAGTTCGTGGAATTGTGAAAATCAAATGTATAGCATGTGTGTTCACGTTACATTATTTATTACGAAACTATGTGCAATTTTGATCGGTTTATAATTTGTATTAAAATTATCGAAATAATTTTTTTAAAATCTAATAATAAAATTTAACATTTGAACTATATGATAAACTTTAAAAAAATTTTATTTCGACAGTTTTGATACAAGTTATTGACCGGTCAAAATTACACGTATTTTTATAATGGACAATTAAATAGGTATAACTTTTCAGAGCACACGTGGGAATACAATTTGTAGCACATTCATCAAAAAATAACGATTATTAAAAAAATTAGAGGACGGCGAAAATATTAGCTTCTGAAAAGGCTGGCTGTAAATTATCATAGGATAAGGATTTAAGGGCAGCAACCCTTATATTAAGAAAATATTGATTTTTGTCATGTAATTTTACAAAATAAGTATTTCTGGATTTTGGTCTTTTAACATCCCATAAACACTTAATTTCAGTCTTGCAAAGTACATTACCGGAAATTAAAAAAAATTACTTGATGTGCAAATTGCAATCGTAGTCGACCTTTTGGGGAAAACATAATTATCTCGCTCTATTCTCATTGCAAGATTTATACTCGTATTATAACTTTTTATTGGTTGCAGTTTTCATGTCTCTTTCATGCTTTTTCCGAATTATTTAGTCCAATTGTCATTTAACAATTAATACAACATAAATTAATACCGACGATGATCAACAAGACTAAATAGCACAAACACGTCCCTCCACGAATGTGACTTCAAATTTAAGCATCGTGCTTTATATATAGTATGTTTCACTTTTACGAATGTGACTTCAAATTTAAGCATCGTGCTTTATATATAGTATGTTTCACTTTTACGAATGTGACTTCAAATTTAAGCATCGTGCTTTATATATAGTATGTGTCACTTTCAATTATTAAATGAATTAATGTGATTTAGTCATGGCAACTTCTCATGGACTAATAAACCAAGAAAAACGCCAATGACTAATAAACCAAGAAAAACGCCAACTTAAACATCAAAATCATAGCTAACGGTTAGGATTAAAACTAATAAACTAAAAGAAAACACTCATATGCCGAACTCTCTCTCTCTATTGCATCGAGGTGAGACACTCTAACCACTCCGTCGTATTTTTCCCTATGGTTTTATTACTCTCTCCCATGCTAACCACTCCTCCCATCGCAACATCTAACAAAATACTGAGAGCCTCGGTAACCATGATTGATTGATCATGTGTTCACGACACTGTGAAATAGCCATCAGCAAAAGAAGGTGATTGTACAAACATATGTAGATGTGGTCTAGACTCTAAACGAACCTTGATGTTGTACGAAAAATAAACTGGTTGAAAGGGGTCCGTCCATCTCCGATATTCATAAAGCTTCTGAAAATCATTGGGTTTTTTTATTTTTTTTGAAACAACATTGGAACTAATCTACTAGAAAGTCAACAATATGCTGTAATTTAACTTGTCTCGATAGTAATGAATGCGAGCTTAACATCTCATTATCCAGAAATGCAACTTACACAGCATAAATGTAACATAATTACATCAACTACTTCGGTTTAAATCGTTGCTAGAAAGTGAACAATATCCTATATTTTGACTTGTCTCCATAGTGCTGAATGTGAGAATAACATCTCATCATCCAGAAATGCAACTGACACAATAAATGTAACACAATTACATCAACTAGTATCAAACTGGACTTAAACTTGCTTCTCCTGCATCTGGATAAAAGTCTACATAAGCTCCAACAGATCTGTCACAAACTACCGAACAACCGAAATTAACTCATTTCTATGGATCTAATGGATTATCTCAGCAAAGTAGTCTTGGCCGAGGAATTTTCTGTGTATATAGATAAGCCAACATCAGAGCAGTATCTTAGGCTGAGCTGGCATCTCTGTGTGCTTAGCAACCCTTCTAAAACAGCTCCTGCAATTGTTGTGCTATATCTGGCATCAAATTGTTAAATAAAGAGGTAATTAGTATATGACGATCTACAGTAAAAAAACAAACTCTGGCAATGGCTCCACTAGTTCCTTGATCAATAGAGAAATCATCATGATCATTAAGGATGTGATGGAGACTCTAAACTGAGATTTCGACAAGAAAGATTAAAAATACAACATAAAAACAAGTGTTACAAATTGGAATTACACTTAAGATAGATTAAAAATACAATATGCCAAACCGCATCGACAGAAAACAAAAAACTGAAACAGATTTTAAGGTGAGTTTGTGTAGCTCCTGTTCTTAAAATTTATCGTTTAAATTCCTGGTTGCCGTAATAGTGAGTCAATTTAATCTTTTTTCGACTACTCATACTACGTAAGCTGATTTGAGAATGTCTTATTTTCTACCAATGATATTCTGAGACTGAGAGAACTGTTTCACTCAGTAATGTTTCTACAATAAGTAAATTCACTCTGTCTACTCATTTATGATCGATGGTCAACCTTGCCATACAAAAATATTTGAAATTTCAACGGTAAAAAAAAGACGCTTAGAGCTAATCCAAAATGCTCTGAAAGAAACAGATGTTCAGATCGAATCCTTCAAGTAGTAACTACATTAATAGAATATTGAAATCTCATTTTTAACCAAAAAAACAAAAAGTAAAAAGGGACAAGAAGCATAGAAGATAAGTCAGCCATTGGTACCGTGACAGAACTAATAAAGATTGATTCATGTTATTAATACCTTCAACAACAAAAGGCGGTGTTTGGAACTCCACCCAGATATTCCGGTACGATGAAAGGTCCACATTTAGGTATCTTGCAGCTAGATATGCAGCTCCAGCAGCAATCTGGTGTGGTTTAAACTGAAGCCACAATGAGCTCCGAAGCCTACACAATAAAAGAATAAACTACGTTCAGCAAGAACAAACATCAACCTTACTTAATATCTAAGTAAAGATTTATGTGATTCAATAAACCCTTTCAGAAGCAAAATTAATATGAACAGAGCTTCTAGGTCATGGTGTAGTTGTCCTATAATCGCAAGCAGTGTCAGCGCTACAGAAGATTAGAAAGACACTGGTAACAACAAATGGAAACACGCATCTCCCAAAATCACAAAGCAATGTATGAATAAAGACGATAAGCAAAGCCAATTATCCCTTACCAACTACATAGCAGCAACCGGGGAGAAATATTTATCGAAGAATCTTCTGCATAAATGCTGAGTAGCAAAACTATATCATATAAATATCTACAGGACATATCACCTCCTAGCCACACTCCTGCTGCAAGGGATTTTCATATAGAAAGAAGGCGATAGGGGCAACCCATATAACATGCAATATCGCTACCAGATGTAGATGTTTTGTGCTCAAGAGGCAATAACTTGCCAATGTCTTTTGCTAGCAACTCCATATTAAATACTAAATATCTATATACTTACAACATGCCATTTTACTGTAGTTATATTTTTGCATAGCAAAATCGTTGTTCCATAGGACTAATTAATAGATCCAACATATATGTTTCAATAATATGAACATATGTGAAGGAAATAAAAGCGATTAAGTGAGGCCGGCAGAGATTCGATACTCCAAAAAGCCCTCCAACTGTACTCTCCCAATCATTCTTCATGAACTGCTCACAAACGTTCTCTCTCTAAAAATTTCTCCCCCTTTCAGACAAATGGATGGAGAAACTGCCATATTTCTTCTCTCACATTACCAGTCCAAAAACTTCTTACTTCTTTTTACCCCTTTAAGTTCATAGCCACCCTCTCCTTTCTCCATACAAACACGAGCTATGGTTGAGCTTGCCAGAAATAAGTTCTATACCACCAAACCTATCTTTCCCTCCTTGTTTATTTTACATCTGTTGTTCTACTCTTCTTTTTAAATGCTTTATGGTTTGAGATTTGTTTCATAAATGTTTATAATCAAGCCCATAATATTTCAATTAGAAAATGTTCTTAAATTACAAGACTTTAACAGGATTTGTTTTTTTGAGATTGCTTTCTTTGAATTTAATATTTTTCCAGAAGGTAAGTAGATAAACAGAATTCCGTTTCTAATATTAAAAAAAAAAGGAAACGGAAAAAAGACAGCCAAAATAATAATAATAAATTATTGGTCGTCAGTTCTTACAAGAAAAGAGAAGTTGCTTATTCCACATTAAGTCAGGTAATTCAAGGCAAACGAATTTATTGCACTATTAAAAACCTAAGAGAGCAATCTGATTCAGTTTCAAGCTGAAACACCAAAAAAAATCATAGTATGTACCAGAAATTACGTTTACAATTAAAATAACTTGCCCATTTGCTAATATTAAATAGACATAACGGTGTCATATTATCCTGAATAATAAAATAGGCTTCCTTTTTCAACAAACAAGGGAAGCAAGCTGAGATAAAATACTTCGAAACAAAATATGAAAAATCTAGAAACTCAGCTTCTCTTTTATTTTGAAAAAGGTAGAAACTCAACGAATTACGGGAAAAAAAAACTGTAATAAGGTTTGACCATTAAGATGAAATGCATAGGAGAGAGAAAACACAGATACCAACAAGGAAAGAAGAAATGGAGCTATGGAGGGAAAAGAAAGGTGAAAATTCAATGCAAGATTGAACTTACATTGATTATAATTTCCCAAGGGTGGCTAAATAATAGACCAACTCGTAATGCCAAAAAGCTAGACCAATGTCATCCGTGTAAAAAAAGGGAAGGCTATTGAGGGAAAATATAAGTAACTCGCTTGGTCAACAAGAATTACCATCATGCGAGTCTTGGTACGGAAGATTTGTAGAAGTGCACAGAAGTATCAAGAACTCAAATTATAAGTGCAGAAAATTCCTATACTAAAGTGTATTTTCCTAAAACCACTTAAAGAATAACAGCTTCCCAAAGAAACCCTCAATTTTCTTCGAAAGTTATGAAATTATGATTGTTGATTTAAGGCCTACTAATTAAAATGCATTTGAAAAAATGGCCTTGACCTATTATTCTTTTGGGTTCAATTAGCCTACTCACAGATATCCTACATGGACACTGAAGAGGTAGGCAACTTGTTAGATGTTAGAGGAACGCACAGTGAAAGTGGTCATAAGACAACACAATACTGGCTTTGGAGCATCTTTAGCTATCTTGTATAGCACACCAGGTTAAAGGTAAAATCATGCAAAAGGTATCCACAAAAAGCTCTAGTTCAACTTCAGATGTAATTTTTTTCCATGAACACCAAATGTATCCACCAGCTAAGAATATCATACAGGCCAGCATGCTATTCTTCTATATACCCTGCAATTGTTTACAATCCAAATAATCAATATTTCATGCAGAATGTCAACGTGCTGTGAAACCATTAGGACACAAATAGCAAATATAACAAGTAAACAAGCAAAGCTGGAGAAGATTGTCCTCCACAAAGAGAGTTCAATTACTGGAAGGGTACATTGATCTAGATCTACACAACACGTTCAAACCTAACACATACGCCTTTTTAATTTTGTCCAAAAGTAGCTAGAAATCGCCAACACAAGAAAGTCAACAGATGGCAAACATTTTTTATAATAATTTAAAGAACAAGAATAAGACTACTTTGAGGACCAATAAATTACCCTTCGCTGATCAAATTCAGTGCCAAATTCACCAGCGTAGATTGTAAAAGCCCCAACTTTTCAAGAGTGGATGTTAAAGGAGCATACGGATGCTGCACATTAAGCTCAAAATCAAGAGTTGTCAACAATAATTGCTCAGCCTGGATAACGCGTTCTCGATACTTCTCAAACCAATCCTGTTCAATATGAAAAAACAAGTAAGGAACCATGAATAATGCATAAAGCGCAAGAACATTTAGTGCACAACAAATAGGACCACTTATAAGTGAAAATGTAAAGGAAGTTTTTTTTCAATTTCCAAAAATCTATAAATTATCTAGAAAGATAGAAATAAACAGAGTGCTAGAAGTTACTCACAACTGGGAGCATGTAGGAGAGGATACTGATATCCTGTTTGTGGTAAATTTCACTCGATGCTCTTACAACATCATTCAACGGCCGTCCAGTCTCCTCAGACTTTGCAGCCAAGAAAAGAGCAGCGGTAGCAGTTAACTGTGAAAAATGACGAAACAAAAGATTTGAGTAAATGTTTTAAACTTAAACCAGAGCATCCATGGAACAAGAATTAAAACCACATAATAGGGTCGGTTTAGAAATTATTTAAATGAAAAGTCCTAGTCAGTGGTGTTAAGCTCGTATGGTGTATCTAGCCTGGAAAGGATTCTGTATGTATCGTGCATGTCTCGATTTTCCAAAAGGAGTCGGCTATTATCAATAATATATCACATGAGACAAGATGTCTCTACAAGAAGACTATTGGCATTTGTTACTTATTCAATGGTCTTTTAAAGATTGAAGTTGATGGAGATGAATGAGTTGAGCTGGTATATAATTTGCGATTTCATGCTATAAAATGCATGTATGGAAAACATAAATATGCGTAAGATACGCATTGAATTCATTTCAAACACGATACCAACAAGTCAGAAAGCAAATTGTATCAATACAAGATCCGAGAAAACAACCTCTACAAACGCATTTTAAACACGCGTCAGCACTCATACCATAAGAAATAAAAAGGCGAGAACAGAAACTCACAAATCTATCATGACAAGCATGCGATCTTCGAAGAAAGAAACGGTGGCATAAAACCATTGAAGTGCCAACAGTGGTCTGCGGCCTGCAATGAAGTACATCAACAAAGCAAATATCAATAAAACTTAAAATATGCTCAGAGAATTACAACCTCCACATGCCAATTAAATAAATAAATAAATAAAGTAGAAATGTCTTACAGATCCAAGCGCAATCCAAGATTCTGAAGAAAAGCACAGTAAGAAAAACGCAAATGAGCTTCGTGCATTGCATCAATGCCATCTTTCCTTGAAGGAGAACATCTCTCAATCTCATGCCTCGACATGAACACCACATCATCGTCTTCAAATTTTGCGCGATCACGTTTATTAGTGGTCGAATTATCATATGGTCTTTGAGGAACAGTGTTAGAATTACTGTCAATCGTGAAAGGACCATTATTATAAACTTCAGGTTGAGAGTATATCCCACAATCCTCCCACGTAGAAACCGAGGATTTCCTCCTTTTCATAGAAGGCGCGGTGTCGTGGTTAATATAATTAACTGCGCCGTAATCTTTAAGGTGCCTCGAATGGTCATCATTGTAGTTCTTCGTGTAGCTGTCATCACTGATGTTATAGTTCTTCGTGTAGCTGTCATCACTGATGTTATAGTTCTTGAAATTGTAGTCGGTGGGAAAAGTGGAGATGTTTTGATTGAGAGAGGATCTACAACCACCAAGTGACGAGCCTACTTGAGAATGATAATTTCGTGAACGGGACATCTTTCCTAATAAATCGTTTCCAAAAAAAATAGCAGAGGTTAATGATTGTCAATAAGTTATATGAGTAACGTTATAGTCTGACTCTTCGTCTAGTGCATAATTTAACAAGTTACCGAAGCTGGAATAGGTTTAAGATCCAATTTTTAGCACCCAATTAGAAGATAAAGTAGCATCAAATAGGAAACAATACGCGGGCAAGTTAAAAAATATATACTAAATAACAACTCGCTCTAAAATTAATAGCTTTCTGGTCAAGAGGTGGATCACAATTCACAGTATAACACTTAAAACTTTGAAATAGTCAAAGTGCCTTCGCACTGAGAAGCCATGCATTATTCATCGAGAACAAAAAAAAAACATTAATCACAAATAGCTGTATATTACATTTATATCATGTAAATAAGCACAACCATTATTTTATCTGAACCCAGTGAAGATCCATAATCGTCATAACCAATTCAAGATATAACATCTGAAACCATTCTTCATATCTAATGTTTCACAGGACATAAAAGAAACGTTACAAACTTTGAAATAGTAAATTGTAAGGGTGTGTTTGGAACTTGGAAAACGGATGGTAAAACATAGATTATTATTCATCTAGAACAAAATCAGCCACATTCTTTTTATAACTTGACTTATAATACATTTAAATTATGAAGATAAGAACAAAGATAATTTAACCCAATCCTGTCGAAACAAACATAAATTCACGAAATAAAAATCTGTAATCATTATAACGATCTATGATAAAAAAGAGTATCTTATCTGAAACCATTGTTTATATGAAGTATATCTAACATCCAAAAAAGCTCCGTCCCAATTTATAAGGAACGGAAAAACGTGCAGTTTTGCAATGCGAATTTGGTGCACTTGAAATGTCGGAATTTTAAATTTCAAAAGTTATTCATATAATTTAGCATGCTAACTATGTAACTAACTTTTGAAATTTACAAATCCGACAATTTAAGCACACCAATTATGCATTGCAAAATTGCACGTATCCCTATTCTTCCTTATAAATTAGGACGGAGGGAGTATCACATGTTTATTTACAAGTTTTCCATTTGTAACAGAATCTGCGTAAATATTCACCTCATGCAGCATTAATTAGCATGAAAAAAGTTTCATAAAAAGGATACTCAACATATATCCATGCATTAAAGATGAAAAAGCACAAAATTCATGCTATATAACATTAAACAGCAATTCTGCAACACATCATCTAATTAAAGTTCTCAAACTTAGTAATCTAATAACTGACAGCCTAATTTAGCTCTTTTACCTTATAACACAAAATCGCTAAAATTACCAAAACATCTATAACAAATCAGAACTCAAATCAATCTGCCTTATAAATTTCAGATAATCAATACATTAGCTACCAAGATAAATTAGGAAAAAAGATTCACAAAATAAACTTTACAAGCCTGATTCAGATCGATATCAAATTCCTCGGGTAATCTAATAATTATTACCTGTAATAATCGAAACAACCAGAGAAAAATTCTAAACAAATAGTCAATCATACAAGGGAATCAAATTTCTCATCAAACCGAAAATTTTGAATAACATTGAACATTAATTTAGTTTCCGATTTGAAACAGAATCTGCACAATAATTCACCTCATACAGCATTAATTAGTATAAACAAAGTTTCATAAAAAAAACACTCAACATGTATCCATATACCTTCCATTAGAGACAAAAAAGCACAAAATTCACAATTTATAACATTAATTAATAAGTAATCATAGCAACACAACATCCAATTAAAGTTCTCACATTTAATAATCTGTCGATTTTAGCTCTTTTACCTACTAACAAAAAATCACTAAAATTACCAAACCATCTAAAACTCAATAATAACTACTAATTCACAATTAGCTTCATCATATACATTAACTATCAGATACAAATTGAGAAGAAGAAAAAACTTTACAAGCTTGATTCAAATCAATATCAAATTCCTCAGGTAATCTAATAAAATTAACTGTAATAATCGAAACGACGAGAGAAATAATCTAAACTAATAATCAATCATACAAGGGAATCGAATTTCAGATCAAACCGAAATTTTCGAATAACATTCCACATTTATTAATATGTTTCCCATTTGAAACAGAATCTACGCAAATATTCAACTCATTCAGCATTAATTAGCATGAACAGAGTTTCTTAAAAAAACACTCAACGTGTATTCATATATACCTTCCATTAGAGACGAGAAAGCACAAAATTCGCGCCATTTAATAACAAACATTTAAAATTCTCAAATTTAATAATCAATAACCACCAGCCTAATTTAGCTCTTTTACCAAATAACGGAAAATCGCTAAAATTACCAAAACATCTATAACAAATAAGAACTCGAGTTTATCTCATAAAATTCAGATAATCAATCAGATAAAATTACCAAAACTCGAGTTAGTCTTGTATATTCAATCATAGCAACAAATACCAATTGAAAATTAGCTTCATCGTATAAATAAAAAATCAAAGTTCGGAAAAAAAAAACCTTTACAAGCCTGGTTCAAATCAATTTCAAATTCCTCGGATAATATACAGAATATCAAAAGATATAAAAAAAAAACTAAAATAATAATTGAAATAGCCAGAGAAAAAACCTAAACTAATAATTTTCGATCAAACAGTTGATTCAATTCCGAAATTGGATAAATATTAACCGATGATGAGAAAATAATCAATTATTTAAAAGGAAGAAATATTCGGATCAAAACCGCAACTTTTAGAACGATCAATCAGCTCAATTAACAATTCAATTTTCAATATCGAAAAATATAAAAAAAAAATCAAAAATCAAAATTACTAACCGAAGATGAAAAAATAACAGATCTATTTGTTGATCGCGTGGTTAAAAATCAGTTTGGTAAGATTATGATTAAAGGTTAGGTTAGGGTTCGATTGATGAGAGAGAAACTAAGTTGAAAAATATTAAAGAGAGATACGAATTTAAAGCGTGTTTGGTATTATTTAATTATTTAATTAATCCCTATGAGTTATGAGGTGTTTTCAAATAGCCCCTTTGAAATTATGAATGTTTTCAATTGAGTTTATAAAAGTATTCAATTTTTATATAGCGTAAGTTTATACTCGAATCGATATCTATTATAACTATTATACGCCTTGTATACTCTTCCATATCTCACCGAACAGAGCTGAGTCAGCTAGTTGTGGTTCTTGCGGTTTCAGCTTCATTTCTTGGTTGGGTCAGTTCTTAATATGATTAATTATAAACCTATGTCTGAACTGTAACCGCATGTTAGTCTAGGTTTTCAATTTTGGATACAACATTTTGATTTATTTAGTTTTTTCAATCACTTGTCCATAACAATAAAGCATTTACTTCGCTCAATCAGGGTCTTTTTATTATATATAAAAGTCATAAAGATATTTCATATCACTTTTTTATTATTTTATATTTTTTAGATTCAAAAGTCAATTTGTTGAATGTTGCGACATTGGCCAGTGACCTAATTAATAAGTACACATGGAAAAATGTAACAAGTGCAATAGCTTTAATCTAATCTATATATACATTAATTTATATGGGTTTTAATAAGTGAATGGGCATATAAAAATAAATACAATTTTTTGGGTTGTTTAATTTGGGTCTATGGATCGGCTCTATAGATAAGTTACATGGTTATAAGGTCGAGACCCATCATCGACCACATACCATATCACGATGGATTATGTAAACCTTGTAATGGTTTCGAGGTATTTCGGATTCAAAGGTCAAAATTTTGGGTTTTGTATCATTTCGACTTCCCTAACCTCAACCGAGATTGCGGATTTTCTCAGATTTTATTAGAGAAATGGTTTTGTATATTAATATAATTTTTAAAAAATTATTTCAAACAGTATTAATAAGTTAATTGTTATATATCTTACACACATACTTTTATATATATATATATATATATATATATATATATATATATATATATTATATATATATAATTACCAAACAGATAATTTGTAAAATGGATTAATAAATACAAAATTTTGTTGTTTTGAAGATAAGTATGTGGTTATTTGCAAATTTAATCAATGAATGGGAAATAATTGAGAAGATTAGAGTTTTGACTTTTGCGATATAAATATCCATAGTTGGTGGGAGTTATTTGCAGTTTACCCAAACAAATATACAGTGGTTTCGAGATATTGTAATATGTACCTGAATGCATGTATATTCTCATATATCTTTCTACGTTTGTACAAATGACACAAATAAATGTTATAGTTGTATTTCAGTCCCGTAGAGCCTTTGCACCGCCTATATCAACCATTTTGGTTGAACCTACATTTTATATCTTTTAAAAAACCGTTTACATTTACATAAAATTACAGTTTTCTTATTAATTTTCTTATAATAACCCTATATTTTTTTGATTATATTTTAATAATCATAACAATATTACAACAACAAAAATGTGGACTCATAATAGTTTATTACTATTATACTATCTCCGTCCCTAAACAAATATACCTTACGAAAATACATGCAAATTTGACCATCAAAATTTTCATATCAAAATTACCGAAATGAAAAAATTGAAAATTTCATCATATAGTTATAACCATAAACTACGTGATTAACTTTTGAAATAATTTTTGTTTAATGTTGTTTTTGCGAAAATTACCGCAAAATTTTCATATCAAAATTACCGCAAGGTCCGGCAACCAAATATTAATGTTGTTTTTGCGAAAATTCTAATTACAACAATATTAACTTGGCGCTTATTTTCAATTCTTACCAATTCGAATTCAAACCATTAACTGCCTTACTACATATATGTTTCTATATAATAATCTAACCCCATAATTCTAGATACGAATAATCATTCATCTTGTGAAAAATGGACCACCAAACCGGAATAAAAATCTACACCCCTTCCCCAACCTACGCTAATAAAGACGACGGCAGTAGCACCACCACTTTCAAAATACCCGCTACGGCAGCGTCTATGGATCACGCCAAAAAACGAGGCGTTTTGGCCAAAGGTGTGCAAAAGACACTTTCGAAAACGTCCACTCTAGCGAATTTTCTTCCCACCGGGACACTACTCACTTTTGAAACGGTCATTCCTGCGATTTATCATGAGGGGAGGTGCTCACCGGTGAATACTTCGATGGTCAAGGCGTTGTTGGGTTTGTGCACGCTTTCATGTTTATTTTTCCATTTCACCGATAGCTTTAAAAGCCCTGATGGAAAGGTTTGACATTCTTCAAATTAAGCATGCACTGTCCGTCTAGTTTTAATTTTGTTGTCTGCTATTTAATAATTCATTACGAAATTACGTTTAATCTGTCAATAATTTATATCAAAATTGTCAGAATGAAATTTTTAAAAATTTAATCATATAGTTCAAATGTTAAATTTTTTTATTAGATTTAAAAAAAAAATATTTCAATAATTTTGATAAAAATGATAAGCTGATCAAAATTGCATGTAAGTTTGTGCATATAACAGTTAAATGATATGGAATATATATTTTATTTGATGTGATGCGATGTTATTTTCTTGGATGACTTTTTATTGTACTTACCAGGTTATGTGGAGTTGTGCATGTATTTAATTTTGTTTGTTCCTTATGGTGGGGAATTAAAGGACAGATATCTTAAGCAGTTTCATTTTTGTGTGTGTACTAAAGGTTTTATTTTTTTCGTGTATTGAGCAGTTTCATATTTTTTCTACATACTTTGTCCCCTTTTGATCATTTTCCTATTAAATGCCAATGTATCTGCTTTGGGGCTAGCGATCTATTTGCAAATTTTATATTATTACAAATTACTATTCGATTTATTTATATTTAATTATCCATTACGAAACTACAGACAATTTTGATCGGGTTATAATTTGTATTAAAATTGTCGAAATAATTTTTTTTAAATCTAATCAATAAATTTAACATTTGAACCGTATGATTAACTTTTAAAAAATTTCATTCCGATAATTTTAATAGAAATTCTTGACAATGGAGGGGGAGTAACTGTCTTCGGAGTATAAGATTGTTGAACTGTATAAATTCTAAAAGCGTTTATTATATAGAAAACGATTACCCAAAACTAATTATGTTAAAGAATGTTTCTCCTATGGCTACCGTTTAAATAAAATCGTAACCAATATAAACATTTTCCTTGTATTGCTTCTATTATTTATACGTATACTTTCTTGCAATTGCGACCAAGTTTTTTTATGTTTCTGACCCAACTAAAACAACGACTTTTTCGTATTTGTACTGGTTTTAATGATTTAGTTTCGGAATTTTATTCCACTTGATTGATTTATCTTCACAAAGAAATGTTGTGATCTTAATTTAGAATATAGTAACTGATCGTCTGTGTTTCTACATTAAGCCTCGACTTTACATCTTGTTTACGGTAACAATAGTCGATAATGTTTGTTGTTAATATTTTCTTAAAAGGTATACTACGGCTTTGTGACGCCCAAGGGTCTAGCAGTGTTCAAACCTGGACTAGATATAGAAGTCCCTAAAGAAGAGCGGTTGAGGCTCGGATTATCAGACTTTATTCATGCAATGATGTCCGTGATGGTGTTTATGGCAATAGCTTTAGCGGATTATCGTGTGACTACTTGCTTGTTCCCGGGGCACGAGAAAGAGATGGACGAGGTTATGAAAAGTTTCCCGATAATGGTTGGTATTATTTGTAGTGGGTTGTTTCTTATGTTTCCTACGACGAGGTATGGTGTTGGGTGTATGGCCACCTAGATAGACGACTCAAGATTATGCAAGATTATGCTTATTTATGCAAAAGGAAATTGTAATGATAAATGATAAATGCTAGTTGTGTATGTTTTTAATTATATGTGTGCACACACAAATAAATTACACGCGAGATGTAAGTGTTCAACTTGATTAATTTTAGACGAAAACGAAGAACTTGTGAAGATTATATGGATCTTAAAATTATCAGTGTTTTTTATTTGGAATTTGTTCAAGAAGTCAAAATTATTTGGCCATTTAAGTTATTACAATAGAGCAACTCATTGGATTGCAAGAGAATCGAAGAAAAAGTCTCTCCATCGAAATTGGGCGTACACTATTGATTTGAAAAAAAATAGTTACCAATAATGTTTCTCATGCGATAAAAAATGGTTGGTCCAATTGATTGGTATCCGAATATACCATGCTCATCATCAGGGTTCGAACCATGACGCATACGAAGCAGGTCTACCTCGGAAGAAGGATTTCTAATTATAACAAAAAAAAAATTGATGTTTCTCATGGGGGTTGATTTATTTTTTGATTACTCCGATCATTAGAAACTTATAACCCTAGGTCCCTAGTCCTTACACAATTTTATTTTATTTCATTTTTTGGTGAAATTTAAATAAACTTTAATATAATACGACACAACATGATGATTGTTGTTATTAAGTTGTTGTATATATAATGCATGCAGCTCTGCTTCTATACTTGCACAGTTTCACTGTGCATGGCGACACACACTTTAATTAGCTAAATACTGACATTGTCACATTTCATCAATACCCAATCTGTTAACACTACTGGACCCCCTACTCGATCATTTTTTTTTTCGAGTTTCTCATTCGGAAAAAATATGTTTAGTACACCAAACTATGTTGCTGTTAAAGGTTTTGGTAATCATCTTTCGAATTTTTCAATTTGGATAGCACACTATAAGAAACTGTCCAATTTCGGTAACACTGTCTAAATTAATCACGGAATCATGTCACATGACAGCACATGCATGATAAAGTTAAACGTGAAAGTATAATTTTGTCATCCTGTATCAAAATATATTATTCTATAACAACATTTCCCTTCAAATTTGGACTATATGCTAATTTTTGTTATGTGTGAAATTGGAATGAAATTTTTTTCTAAGTTGATATATTTTGGTGTAAAATGATAAAATTACCCTCTCACGTTAACGTTTGTTAAGCACGTACTGTCACGTGATATGATTCCGTGATTAATTTAGACGATGGTATATAAATTGGAAAGTTGTTTTAGTGTGGGAACCAAATTCAGAAAAATTAAAAGATGAATAACTAAATCGTTAAAACCGAATAGTTTGATATAATATATGTATAAAAAAAAACTCATTAATTACTAGCTACGCATTAAAAGCTGAGACATGAATAATATTTGAGATAGAACTATAGATAGTAATAATAAAAAAAACATTCAATAATGCAGTCGCCCTGCATGCGTTTTAACAGATATATAGAACCAAATTAAGCAATATTGTAATCGACAGCTAGGCTTTAAAAATGAGACCAGACGTTCTCAGCATCCTGCACAGATTAATTTCAGAACAAATATTACAATTAAACATATATATATATATATATATATATATATATATATATATATATATATCATTCTATTATAATAAGTCAACCCAAGAGAATTGAGTCTGTCAAATTTAGCCACTTTTTTCTAAAAATACTCATATACTTTTTTATTAATTACAATAATACCATACTCATATAAAAAAATAAAAAAATAACAACTAATAACACCATGTGCCCCTCTTTAACAACCAAACATTCTTTTAAGTCTTGTACTATTTTTTTTGTATTATCCACATATTTGTATCCTAACTACACTTATTTTTTATATTTTAATTGCATTACGCGTTACACACGCAACGCGTGAGGCACGATTACTAGTATATATATATACACACAGGCATCATGCATCCAATATTATGAAATAAAAAAGTGGTCAAAGAAATTGTAGCATACAAACGAGCTTAATATATATAATTAATAATTTATTAGTAGCTAGTGAATTGTTAAATTTTACTATGTAACTTGGTTATTTAAGAAGTTTTTGTTAGTTTTCTGTAAGATTAGAAACTTATAAAGATTATTAGCAGTTCTATTTGAAGTTCATGTACACGGTGTACCCAACCACTAATCCGTTCTCTGAGATCAATATTATCATTCATCATATTTGAAAACTAAATTTTTTTCAAAGTTTTAGTAACTTTATTTGTGGTGAGATTTTTCTTAACATGTAAAATAATATATGCTGATATATATATATATATATATATATATATATAATAGTAATTCACAACAGGTATACGAGAAATATTACAGTCTTGTAATGCAAAATTTAGTGAAATTAGTTAAATGAAAAGTCTTTAAAAAGTCGCTATCGTTACAAAATAGTATTGATTTTATAAGAGTCAAAATCTGTCACAAATTGACCATCATGTCATAAAATTGTCATAAATTGTCAAATTGACGGTTCTGTCACAAACCTGCTACAATTTCCGTAGTTATTAAGCGCGTAGAAAAAAACATCATAACTATTTATACATTTTTTTCTTCTCGTGTATAGCCAAATTAAACACAGACCTCCCTAGATAGTGTCTTTATTAGCCATTTGTTGTGGTCCTTGCTGATCCATATTGATAGGTGGTGAAGCTACAAATGTATAGGGATGGCAAATGCTATATAGAATGAACATCATCTGAAATAAGACGTGTTAAACTAAATTACACGAATTTATAAATCGACCATTAATACATATGACTTTTAATTAGTACATACGGTAATGATACAAATCACGTTACGTAATAAAAACTCAATCTATTAAAAATCCAAATAAATATATTGGAACATTAGTTTGAGTCTACCCTAAATTTAATTAATATTAATTAAATTAAATTATTTTTATTTTTATTTTTAATAGATTGATCACACCCCACTAATACATCCGTTGTTTGCATCTACCGACTATATATACATCTGCAAAGAAATCACATTAATTTTGCACATCTTTTGTTGCTACTTACAGTAATTAATTAAGTGATTTTCCCTTTCTGTAATTTTTGCAAGATACGATGAAAAATAGTATAAAAAACTGAGCATTTAAATGAACTAGCTGGCAAGTACAATAAGGTCCCCACTCAATGAGCAAGAAAGGAAGAATTACTTTATATTTTTGCATCAATTTTTGTTTTGCAAATTTTCTCACTAGACAAGGTGACAGCATTTTGCTTTCAGGTTTTGAATTTGCCTGATTATTTTCTAGATTTTGTGAGGCAGTTAAAACATCATGTAAAGCCTGCCTTGTTTGCAGGCCGATTTTTGTGATTAATATACGAACTAATAATTGTGCAGTTATAAAATCTATAAGATTAGTAGTTATACTTTTGAATCTTGATAATTATCTATTATAGAAGTACACATATCACTTACGAAATGTCACTTTGTTGGATTCTATCTTGTGACTCTTGTGAAGCTTCGTTCAATTATATACAATATATACTGTATATAATACAATGTAGTACGTACTAGCTAATTATTAGTGAGAAAATGAATAAAAAAGGAATTTATAATTAGTAAACTAAACATCCATACACTACTTTAAAATCCTCAAAACGTAAATTAAGCTCAGATCTCAGTTCTCAGTTCATATATATACTTCATATAGTTTAATACGTACCTGTAAGTTGTTACTATATATACATAATTATAAAATCTTACGACCTGTCAAGATTACTAATTAATGAGGTTAACCAAAATTTTCAGGAAACTTTTCAGAACCTATATATATAAAATGTACCAGTAGTAAGAGATTAATTAGTAATAAATTGACCTCATTATGCATGAATATTACACATTAAACCAGCTAAAGATAGATTCTCACAAGGGTAGTTTTGGTCTGTCAAGTATCTATTGTATACACTACAAAATAATGTTTGATTTAGTGAGAGTAAAAAACTGTCACAAGCATGTCACTAATTTACAAATCTGTCGTAAATTGACTAAACTGTCACAAAAACCGTCGGTAATAAACTCGTAACAAAAAACAATTTAGGCATTTTTTTTTTTAGTGATATATACGCATTTTTTTAAAAAAATTTGGGATATGAGCTATCTCACGTGGTTGTTTATTGGTCTCATGCATGTGACCATATGCTAGGGCCTCTAGTACCCCATGTTATCATCTCTAAAGCAAAATAATTAGTAGTCAACCTTCTTATGCTAGATTATCTTTATTTGACTACATATTTAAAAGGTTAATTAACCAGCTTTGTGTGCTAATCTAAGTTGCACTTGAATCTTGATGTTGTTTCTGTAGCATATTTATGATAAAGAAATTACGAATTTTAATATAAGACGTGGTTATTATTCAATTTAGGAGCTAAACACAATATGCATTGGAAATCAGTTTACTAACAAAATATAGACTTTTACAATTAGCTAAAACTACTACTTAATTACCATTTAGAAAGAAAAAAAATGATGTTCTAACTTTTACTATCACCCACTTTTATCTTTACTTTATAGAAACAAAAATATATTTTTATTTTTAACATGCAATCCTCTATAACGACTCTTAATTAGAGACTGTGTTTATTTCATCGTTTGAAACAATACACAGAGAAGAAGCTGATATACTCATAAACGGAAGCAGCGTAGGTGACTCTGAGTCAGAGTGACTCAGAGTTCACAGCCATTGGATATTGTTACAGTACATTTCATATTTTAACTGTAGTAATATCCAATGGCTGTGGACTCAGATTCACCTTGACTCAGAGTCACCTATGCTGCATCCCTCATAAACTGTTTTGGGTTTAATGAAGGGTGAACAGGGTAGATTGTTCCTCAAATTTATACACATTTTGCATATCAATCAAATTTCTCAGAGAACAAAAATTAATTAACTTAAGTGTGTCAAAATTTAGAATAAGATAAGCCTTTGACCCACTAGTATAACAAACTCAATTAACATTAATTGGAGCTACACTATAGCCAGGGGTACCATACTACCATTATCACCAAAATAGGGCCAATTTCATTGACTAAGTTATAACTTCATTTTAATGTTTTAACGTGAATTAATATTAGGATTTAGTAACCAATTATTTAATACATTAGCATTAATTTAAAAGTTTCCAATTAAGTTAATTAGCTTGTTTTGACAGTTGACACTAAGATAGACAAGGTACCCTATATATGGTGTTTACCCACCCTACCCACACAAGATATCAAAATAAAGTCAAAGGTCTATATAATTAATTATATGTGATAGTCATTATTTTTCTTGATTTTTAAAAATTTTTTTTTTTAACAAACCAACTTTTATTAGAAATTAATAGTTTTACAATATTTTGAAAAGCGATAAATTACAACTGGAAACCGGTAATCAATCAAATTACAAAACTGAAGAAATGTGTTTTTTTATTTTGAAAAAGCTTTCTTGTTATTATTCTCACATCTTATCACGTTTCAATAAACAAAACGAATATAAGCTAGGTTCATTAAGATTTTGTTCGACTTCATTGGATAGTTAATGTAAAATGATCATCTTTGTTATTTGGATATGCACAGGTCACACCATCCATTTTAATGACTAGCCGTCTATAGGTAAATGTTTTTAGTATATATACTATCAATTAGTACTACATAAGAAAAGGTTTTGGAAAGGTCTTTTTTCTCTATTTCGACATTATTTGTTGCCTTCCAAATTATTTTCCATCAACATGCATGTACAATTTTATGTAATACGAAAACTAATTAGAGATCTTTAATTGTTTTGTCTTGTAGTTACTCTACCAAGGTGTCCATGTGCTTTTATTATTTTCTACCCACACACTTAGCTCAATTGTTTCACCTTCCCCAGACCACTTTGTCATAATAAACCCTCTCAAATTACAATTTAACAAGCAATATCATATTCAGAAGAAAAAAATATATATTAAACATAACGGTAGAGCATCTTTTGCTCCCCTCTATAAAACCATACTCATATCCTTTCATTCATTTTCTCCAAAATTTCCAACATGATTTCTCTAGAAAAAATAAGAACAACACCAAAATCTCCGGAAAACAATTCGAGCCCACGGATATCATTTTCCGCAGATTTTCTAGATGAGAAGGACTTTATTTCGATAACCCCAAGCCCGCCTACAAGATCCGAATGTGAGAAAAATACAGATAAGGGAAAATATCGAGCTGGAGATTTCGAATTCCTTTCGAACAAAAATACAAGCGCCCAAAACATGATGACTGCAGACGAGCTCTTTTTCGAGGGGAAACTGCTTCCGTATTGGAAAATCCAACACATTGAGAAGTTGAGCAAAATTAGTCTCAAGGAGAAGAATATGGAAAATACCGAAAAGGATAAGTTTAAAAGGTGGGAACATAACAACATCATGATTAGCAAAAATAGTAACAATGACTATAGTAATGTCAATAGAGTGAACTGGTTCATCGATGATGACCCATCACCTAGACCACCGAGTTGTACCGTGTTATGGAAAGAATTACTGAGATTGAAGAAGAAGCAGCACGCTCCTTCTTCGCTCTCTCCTTCTTCCTCTTCGTCATCGTCAGCGTCTAGTGACCTGGCGATGACAGAAGAAGGGAAGAAAAGAGCAGAAAAGGGAGAAAAACAAGTGAAAGGGGCAAAAAAGGGAATCGAAAGGACAAGATCGGGTAGTATGAGGATTAGGCCTATGGTTAATGTACCGGTTTGTACTCAAGCGAAGAATAACGGGTTGCCTCCTTTGTTTCCACTCAGGAAAGGGAGAATGGAAAGGTGAAGATTAGATGAAGGTGAATGCTTGAAATTTATTTCCAATGTTGTTTTTTCCTATTAAATGGGGTTATTTAACTTTAGTACTATCTTTTGGTTTTTGATGATCTTTTTTTTTTCTAGTGTTACTAAGTGAGCCAGATCTGTTGAACAATGATATAGATGCTAACTTCTATTTTTGTTGGTCTTGGTGACGAAGAATTTATCTAATTCTAGATTGGTTTGTACTTGTATACAAGCTTGTTTGCCTCTGATTTTTTATTTTTCATAATTCAAATTTGGAATCGTAAAAATGATATTCAGAATGATTCATCATGTTCCAAAACAGTATCAATCCGGAATCCGGATAGACTTCAAGAACTACTACATTTTAGACTTCAAGTTACTGAGCTATCCATGGAAAAAAACTCACTCAAACTCTTTCTGGTATTTTTTAGTTGTATTGTTTTCATGGAAAAACAGAAATCAGTCTATTGCAAACTTTAGATAGTGAAAATTTTGAGTCCTAACATGGATCTGTAACAACATCATGCTAGTTAAATGAGTTGGAGATTCTGCCTACAAACGGAATAAAGAGCGAGTGGATTAAAAAGTAAAATACTAAACCATGTAGAATTTCCCAATAAAGCTTATAGTGGGCTCAAATCAGTTTTTTTAGACACTACTCTCGAACCCCCTCGAGAGATTGGTATCAATAAACTATCATTACGGACCTCAAGTTCAGACTGTTACTGTATCATTAAAGAACTAAATTTGGGTAAAAACAAAGTTATGACAGTGGTTTGTTGCCATAAAAAATATAGTCTCTTTACACATAAGCTGCTCACACACTCATAAAAATTCAATGTCAGATTCAACTAACGTACTCTTCACCCGGTTGCGGAACATTAAAGCACCACGAGAATTACTTTGTTTATATGATGAGGAAACGTGCATATCAACTATCTCCTAGAAGCATATATACGATCGTGTATTCTGTATTTACCGTACATGCTTTCCATCATTCAAAGAAGTGCCGTATTAAAGAGTCTTGAAAACAGTTCTCAGAAACTAGATCGACAAAATGACATTGGCTTGAGGCATATTTTCAAAATTAAGGTTATCAAATATGTAAGTAAGTGCTAACTGCCCATTCCAATAACTTGATAAGTATCCTATCAGCATATTAGCATGACTAATATTCACCTCAGAGCTTTGCCGAAAATAATACAGTAATCTATTTTACCTCAGGGCAACAATCCCTTTCAATTTTAACTCCCGTCGAACTCCCCTCGTACGTTCTAACAATACTTAGTTTTGACGACTTATGATTTCTTCAAAGATATTAGTACACCCCTCGTACGTTCTAACAATACTTAGTTTTGACGACTTATGATTTCTTCAAAGATATTAGTACAGTCTTAATTTTTTGGATGTTAACAATCATATACCAAGAGGCAATTTTATCGTTTAATGCCATCCTAGTTTAAAGCTGCACTGAGCAAGCACACCGTAGATGACGTCTGCCTGTAGAAACCGGCATATGTTTAATCTTTAGTACTCCACATATTATCGATTTGTATTTTTTTACACCGTTTTTTTTTATAGAATCCCTTGAGTGAATTTCCTTTCCAACCTTACCATCAATGATTTTAAGTATATGCTAAAATCATAGTTTCTTACTCATAGTAACTAAATATGTAAAGTTCATAAAACTCGGCGACAACAAACGAAACAGCAAACTAGTAAGATGGGTTTCCCATCTTTATCGATGCTTCACTGTCACCTTCCAGACTATTAACAGATAATTTACTAATTTACGGAGTAGTTGCATCGCCTTGATCGAAATCACATTACTTTCCCATACCAAAATCAGTCTTCTCATACCTTGAGAACTCAGAGTGTCTATATCCAAAACTCTAGTGTCAAATAGAAACTATACAAACTAGAAAAAAACACTAGTGTAATTCATCAACTTATAAACAACCACTCAGAAAAACCACTTAATCTAAAATTCATTTCAAAATTTACAGCTGAGACTCAAACCTTGAGAACTCAAAGTGTTTATATTGAAAACTCTAGAGTCAAATAGAAATTATACAAACTAAAAGAATCACTAGTGTAATTCACCAACTTATAAAAAACTACTAAAACCCCCACTTAATCTTAAATTCATTTCAAAATTTTCAACTGAGACTCAAATCTTGAGAACTCAAAGTGTTTATATTGAAAACTCTAGAGCTAAATAGAAATTATACAAACTAGAAGAAACTAGTGTAATTCACCAACTTATAATAAACTACTAAAACCCCCACTTAATCTTAAATTCATTTCAAAATTTCGAGCTAACCTTGAGAACTCAAAGTGTTTATATTGAAAACTCTAGAGTCAAATAGAAATTATACAAACTAGAAGAATCACTAGTGTAATTCACCAACTTATAAAAAACTACTAAAAACCCACTTAATCTGAAATTCATTTCAAAATTTTGAGCTAACCTCAGGGGCGGTCTAGGCCCAAGTCCAGTAAGTCTTGAGCCTGGGGCAAAAAATGGGCTGAGAAAAAATAAATAAATTTGGTAATGGGCCTTGGACAAAAATAAATAAATTTGTTATGAGTCTTGTACAACCAGTACTGTTGGGCCGCCCCTGGCTAACTTTGAGAACTCAAAGTGTTTATATTGAAAACTCTAGAGCCAAATAGAAATTATACAAACTAGAAGAATCACTAGTGTAATTCACCAACTTATAAAAAACTACTAAAAACTCCACTTAATCTAAAATTCATTTCAAAATTTTGAGCTAACCTTGAGAACTCAAAGTGTTTATATTGAAAACTCTAGAGCCAAATAGAAATTATACAAACTAGAAGAATCACTGGTGTAATTCACCGACTTATTTCAAAAATAAATAAAAAATCACTAAAAACCCCACTTAATCTTAAATTCATTTCAAAATTTTCAATTGAGACTCAAATATTGAGAACTCAAAGTGTTGATATTGAAAAGCCTAGAGCCAAATAGAAATTATACAAATTAGAAGAATCACTAGTGTAATTCACCAACTTATAAAAACTAGTACTAAAAAAACCCACTTAAATCTTAAATTCATTTCAAAAAAATTCAATTGATATTCAAAATCTTTGTTTCCCTCCATAACACTCTCTCTCTCTCTCTCTAGCTTTCTCTCTCCTCACACAAGAAGGTATATTTTAAATTTAATTAAATTTAATGCCAAATTAATTTCGCTATGTGTTAATTGTTGTATTCAGCAACATTATTGCTTCCAATTAATTGACTTGTGTTTATTATTGGTCTGTTTGGTTTTAGGGCAAAAACTAGGGTTTCATAGAAAATGAAAATTTATACTATTAAAGCTTGCGTGTTTCCAAAAAAAGCCCTAAATATATTTGATTTCCCCCAAAAAAGCCCTAAATTTAACAGTTTTTTGTCTCCAATTTAGGTGGATTATTGCTCTTAGTTTATTGATCTGTTAACATGAATTAAGTTTTAGTGATTTTTTTTTAGTCTTAGATCCTGTGGTAAATTAATTTAAAAATAAAATGTATGTTTTTATGCATTTGGATACATTGGAGTCTTGGACTTGTTTGGTTGCAGATTTTAAGCTCGGCTTTTTTGCTTTTTTTTTTAATTTAAAAGTTGGAATGCATTTAGTTGATCAGCTAAAAAACTGAGCAATTTTGTAACTACGGCTTGAAAATTTTGGAAGCTTTAAATATTAGCAAGCGTATTTGCTTAAAAGCTGAAATCAAACAAGACCTTGTTTACTAAGTACTATTTGAGGACTGGTTTGGTTGCATGTACCAAGTACAAAACTACATTTTATGATTTCGGTGAAAGCCGTAATCTCTAGGTTTTTTTGTATGGTACGTTAATGCGTAGATGTGGTTTCCTCTTTTCTAGGGTAATAGCAGAAAATTAAAAGTATTTAACAATTCGGGACTTTTGGTGTCCAATTACGGTGGGAGAAAATTGTACTTTAGTTGTGCCATTTATTCATTTTGTTTCTGAAGCTCATTTGGATCTTTCGTTATCAGACAGTTCTTTACTGTTATTGACTATTGTCGTTGACAATGCACCAAGATTTGAATACCCAATACTTTATCAATACTGCAAGTTTCAAATATAGGTTGTAGATCACCCAGACACATACGCACTCACACTCACACACACACACACACACACACACACACACACACACAAACACAAACACAAACACAAACACAAACACAAACACTTGGTTCTAGATTTTCACATCATTCCCTATCTGCGGATTTGAATGGTGTGAAAGTGTCAGTCTTTAACTTCACGAGAAGTTGCTATGAAAAAAATCTAAATCTGGGTTGTCAAATATTACTGCGGAAATATTGTGGGTGGTTTTCAGGCACAACAGCACTAGTCTCTATAGTTATGTTTCTCTTTAACGGAAGACATTATATAGGAAAAATGACTGGTGATCTTTTTTGTAGAGTACTTATTTTTATGGCAAACTTATGACTTACAGCTCACTGTCGTTCTTTCATCTCGTACAGAAAATCTATGGTCATGCTTCCAGTCTATCTGGCTGTCTTTTTTAGCTTAATCTCCTCTTAGCTCAACTTTGTTCTTCGTTTTAGATGTATTTAAGTTTTTTCCCCTGTACATGTAGCAATCAATCAATTATCTGTTAACTGTACTATATCTAGTTAGGCCATAGCTGTGATTAAATGGCAGATGCCACATTATAGGCGGCCATATCTTCTTGACATGGTCCTCCCAGATGCATATTCATCAAGGATAATGTTTATTATAATCGTCTAAAACCAAATTTGATATTTAGATTTTAGATCAATGTTTCTTATCAGACGTTTTTTTCAAAATTTTGAGTTCTGATGTCCGACTTAATTTTCATTTTTTCCACTCAGATGGAAGCCACATCTCCAATCTCAGAGCGGTGTCACTCAGGTTCTTTCAAGCTTTGGCCACCAAGCCAGAACACAAGGCAAATGCTCGTAGAACGAGTCACAAACAACCTTTCCACCCAATCCATTTTCACCCAGAAATACGGTTGTTTAAGCAAGGAAGAGGCTACAAAGAAAGCCAAAATTATTGAAGATTTTGCATTTTCAAAAACAGATCAATACTACGAGAATGAGCCAGGTCATGATGATTCTGCAGTTCAGCTCTATGCCAAAGAATGCAGTAAACTTATCCTGGAAACACTAAAAACTAGTTCTCAGGTTAAGATCAATGTTCCAACAGTTGAAAAAGAAGTACGTGAGACCTTTTTTGATATTTCTAAGGGCAAACGAGCTTTTATTGAAGCAGATGAAGCTAAAGAGCTTTTCGAGCCACTAACAGTGCCCGGAAATACTTATCGTAAGATTTGTTTCAGCAATAGAAGCTTTGGGTTAGGTGCGGCAAATGCTGCAAAACCTATATTGGAATCGTTAAAAAATCAATTGCTAGAAATTGATTTATCCGATTTTGTTGCTGGAAGGTCGGAGGTAGAAGCCCTTGAGGTTATGAATATATTTTCTGAAGCTCTCCAAGGTTGTATTTTGAAGTCTTTAAATCTCTCGGATAATGCATTGGGTGAAAAGGGCGTTAGAGCATTTGAGAAACTACTTAAATCGCAGAAAACTTTAGAGGAGCTTTATTTAATGAATGATGGAATCTCAGAAGAAGCAGCACAAGCAGTTTGTGAGCTAGTCCCTTCTACGGATAAGCTAAAAGTTCTTCACTTTCATAATAATATGACTGGAGATGAAGGTGCCAATTTTATTTCTGAAATTGTAAAAAGATCTCAGTTCTTGGAGGACTTTAGGTGCTCGTCTACTAGGGTAGGGTCCAAAGGTGGATCTGCTCTTTGTGAAGCACTGGGATTATGTAAATATATGAAAAAGCTCGACTTAAGGGACAATATGTATGGGGTAGAAGCTGGGCTTGTGCTGAGTAAAGCACTTTCAAACTCCACTAATCTAACCGAGCTCTATTTAAGCTACTTGAATTTGGAAGATGAAGGTGCAATGGCTATTGCAAATGCTTTAAAAGAAAAATCCCCCTATCTAGAAGTGTTGGAGATTGCGGGTAATGATATCACCATAGCAGCTGTTCCCTGTTTGGCTGCATTTATAGCAGGGAAAAAGCAACTTAAGAAGCTAAACTTGGCTGAGAATGAACTTAAGGACGAGGGTGTGATCCAGATCAGCAAGGCTTTAGAAAACAACCTTTTTGCTTTGAAAGAAGTTGATATGAGTACTAATTCTGTTCGAAGGGCCGGGGCTACCGTACTAGCTCAAGCTGTTGTGGGATTACCAGAGTTTAAGTTGCTTAATATTAATGGGAATTTTATTTCTGATGAGGGGGTCGATGAGTTGAAGAGTTTGTTTAAGAAATCTCCTGATATGTTGGCACCGTTGGATGAGAATGACCCTGATGGCGAAGACAATGACAATGAAGACGATGAGAAGGAATCTGGGGATGAAAGAGAAAGTGACGAGGATGAATTGGGTTCAAAGCTGAATAACCTTAATGTTAATTCCGATGAGGAATAGATGTTTCTAGTGACAGGTATATTTTAGCGTCATTTGTTGATTTCAGAAATTTTAGGTTTCAGTTTCGGTTTCTAAGTTTACATGTTTCTGGACCGAAAGCAGTGAGGTTTTCTAAACGTATTTGGTTATCATGTCACCTAAGTTTTACTGAGAACAAATTCTGGGTTCAAAAACTTTTTTGTAGAGTTCAAAAACAAGATCTGCTTTTTAAGATTAAGTGAATTGTTCGTGGAAACGGATTTATCAATTATGAGCGGTGTTTGAAGCTGGGTTTCGAAACGAGACCCATACGTTAAGAACCAGTAACCAATATTCTTTTTATTGCTTTAAAACATTGTTAACTTTCATTGTTTTGCACCAATGGTTGTGTAATTTATAATATTTTTGTGCAGGACAGTCCAGGAGATCTCTAGCAACGGGTTTTTGCTGTTTAGGTTTTAGTGTCGTGGGAGCAGTGCCTTGTTTTTTTTTGTTGGTTAAGTTTTATGTGTTATCTATCAAGTTAGTATGCTTTTTATGTCGTTGCTATTCGTTCATGCTTTAAATTCGGACAAGACCCCATATTTGAGGCTGTCTTGATCTTGAAATTTAGGACTTCAAATATTTTGCTGTTTTGATATTTTCATCTGTATTTCGGCTTTAGCCCACTTGCTTCATCATCATACTAATGATCTTCCTTGACAATTTTTGTGGTGTGTTTATTTTTATTAATGAGTTTAGACTTTGAATATCATGTTAAGACTAAATTTATTTGAACTGACAAGGAGATCAGTCTCACAATGTACGTGTTTGTTTTCTTAATATGGATCTACCAGTTCTTTCAACAGAAGTAGGCTGTGCCGTTTTTGTACTGGGTACACATTAAGATATGAAGAGATCGAGGGAAGAAAACCAAGCAAATCAATGTCAGAAAAAGATTTTCCATAATCAATACTTCCCTATACATTACAATCGGATTTTTTGAGTATTTTAGGAGCAAAATTCACGGACTGCTGCAGGAAAATATATTAATTATACTCCGTACGTTAGAGAAAAAGAAAATAAGTGTTCTTTTTACAATGATTCTAACCCGACTCAAAGCCTACATGAAGAGTTTCTATTTATCCTGTCAAAATCTAAGAAAACAATGGATGTATTATCCTTGGTACGTTGAGTTCTGGCCTCACTCAACAAAAAACTGGCCATCTTTTCTGCATAGTTCTCTTCATCTTTGGCATATCTTTCCCTTCCCTGCACAGGATTTCCATTTTTACCGAGTACATATCGCATTTGTTAACAAATTTTAGCCAATTAACAAAAAAATTAATACCTGTTGAACAAGTTGAAAAGCCTTCTTAAAATTTACAACATCCCAGAAGCCATCACTGCATACAAAACACATTTTTATCATGTTAAAATGTCTATTATCTGATAAACATATAGAGGAGAAAATAAACCGCAAACCTAGCAATATATAAATTGAATATTCTGCAATATTACCTAGCTAACAACGCAAAGTCTCCACTCGTGCGATGTATAGGCACAACTCGACTTATATAAGGCTCTGAACTGAAACGATTATCCTGTTGTTTCAAAAACTTGTCTCCAAGCATTCGGCCAAGATTCAGACCTAAATAAAAAATAAACATTAAAACTCGCCTGGTTAAAAAGAAATTGGATAAGCAATCGATCCATGCAATGTAATGGGAATTTTTCAAATACCACACAAGCGTGTTTCTCCATCTTTCAGGGGTTCCCCTACTTCTTGGATTCGCAATCTTTCGGAGTAACTTGTTATTCTGTGGTCTTCTGACATCTTAATTTGCTTTCCGTGAATACTGCCATAAGAGAATCATCAATTGTAAAGGAAAATATTACATCTATATATACAATATGAATTCATGGTTAACCATGCTTCTTATTTGATATGGAAAATTTGTAAGAAAAGAAAGCATCAGTACAGTTTGACAAGTGTATGGCTTTGCATGGTTGCAACTTTTAAACTCATGCTATTCATTTAAGAGCTGGAATGCATTTGATTGACCAGCTTTTTGGGCCTGGCTTGGTTGCAGCTTTCAAAATCAAGTTATATGCGTTCTGGATTTTTAGCCTGAAAATACTTGAGGCTTAAACTGGAATAATATAAATTTTGTATGAACCTCAGAAGAAAATTCAGCTTATTTGTTGCTCTAGATGCAACCAAACAGGCCCTATTTGTTCATCCTCTCCTTAAAAAAAACGCTTTTCCGAATCCTAATTGCCATCCTCAAAACCCAACACTTAATATCATAAGGATTTGTACAGATAACAAACTTATGGTGATGATATAAATGTAAACTGTATGCACATACTTCATAACACAGGCTGAATCTCCAACATTTGCACATTGCGCAAATAAATTATCATGATCATCAGCCCAAACTAGAAGCACAGTTGCAGTACAACCCTGAAAAAATGCTTCGAATTAGTTAGCACAAATACGTATCATTGTGTTTTAATACTAAGACCAAAATAAATTTGCTGGAGAGCAGTCCTTATAGCAATAGGAATGCGCACTTAGTAAATACTTGGGACGTTAATAAAAATTCGCTTAATGACAGGTAGGAGTTTTGCTTTTAATCTTATCTCTGATAAAATTTGCAAAGTAGTAAGGTTTTGCACGTTTAATTGGGTCTCAAACCAAGCCGAACATCTACACTATGGCTATATTTCAGTGAGACATAACAACACACCTCCACAAAACTTTGCATTAGGTACTCTGTTCTGTTATCTTTTTGGTACACATTTATGCATCCTACTACTCTTTGTGCACATTATGGTGGTTTGCTTTTATTTAGATACTTTAAGGGGCTTTTAGGCTGCTTAAAGTGGTGGAGAAGAACTGTAATTCAATCTTAGAAAGCTATGGATGCTAAGGACACTAAGAATGGAAGCTATGAAGATTGCCAAAAGAAAAGAAGAACCTCTCAGAGAAGTCAGTTTAGATTATTGGCTTATTTGCAAAAAAAAAAAGGAAGGAATTTCTTTCTTTTAAATCTAGACAAAGACACTATGTAAAAATCATGCCTATAATTTTGCTGTTGCATGATCAATCTATTGGAACTGATTCATATACTTTGGACAAGAACTTATCGGACAAGAACTGCTTAGGCCTGTTCCGACTTGTGGATACCTTTAAAAAAAAATAGACGTATCCTTGAAATCCTTACAACTTATTAACATGCAAAGCCATAGCACATGGCAATCAATATTGATCAAAATTCAAAAGAAGCTACCACAATTCAATCTAATTTAAAATTAAATGTGTTGCTAAGTTAACTAGAAAAATGTAGACAGTACTTTTAGATAAGTAAAAAACCTCATAATAATGGTTCATGCTGGCTTCCGTCTGCATAAATGCATCTCTAAGCACATCTGTGGCATCACACCGCGATAAAACCCTGTCTCTTAAAAATGGATCTGATAAGATACTAGCAACTGTCTCTGGCAGTACCCTGCAGAGAGAGAGAGAGAGAGAGAGAGAGAGAGAGAGAGAGAGAGAGAGAGAGAGAGAGAGAGAGTTGTCAGGGGGTATATTCTAGAAGAAACGGATTTTAAGTTTAATAAGAGTGCCAATTACAAAAATGAAACTGAGCCCTTAAGTCCTAACTGATACCAGTAACTTGGGATACTCAAGTTAAAAGAACAATTAATCCAAATTGGTGGAATTGCAAATTTCTAGTTGGATGTGAAAACTAACTTGCTAGCTGATGTGGCAGCAGCAACTCCACCATGCCCATCACATATACCGAATACTCCAAACTGCATTTTCATTGCACAAAAAAAAACATTAATTTCATCACAACATGCAGCATAATTATATATATATATATATATATATATATATAGGGGAAGGATCCATACACACATAAAAAAACACATTATATTTACACATCAATCACAACCATCCATTTACTTACTTTTAATGGTCAAGATTAGTTCATCTAATAACAAGAATAAACACATAATCTTGACCATTAAAAGTAAGTAAATGGATGGTTGTGATTGATGTGTAAATATAATGTGTTTTTTTATGTGTGTATGGATCCTTCCCCATATATATATATATATATTTATTTATTTATTTTAAATGGAGAACCTGATCAGTGCCGGGGAGTGGCCAGCTATAGTAACACACGTCTTCCATAGGCAACTTTTTCCCCCCTCGCCGCAAAGCCATAGGATCAGATACAACACCAACTCCAAAAGGTATCAATAACTCAGTTTGTGATTTAATTTGCACCTAATAAATTAAAAAAGTTAAGTTATATTGTGACATAATTTCCGGCATACCAGATTCTCCCAACTCAAAGAACTCTTACTCTACAATTGTATCACTGATAGTAAGAGATCAACAGAAATTAAAATTGACTCACAGATATTTTAGTACTTGTGCCAAGTGTTATAATGTCACCATCTACAAGCTCTGTAGGTTCACCCCACTGCCTACTTTCGGTATCTGGGTGACATATTGATCGATTATTTAAAAATGTCCCGTTTAAGCTTCCCATGTCTACCACTTCCCATTTAAATTTCTGCATTTAAACAATATTGGAAGTTTAGTGAACCACAGTTGTAGAAGAAACTCGATGTTCTAGCAAATGGCAATGTGGTCCTCTCAATTAAACTGTAAAACAAAACATATTGACAATTGGGGTTTGATATGATTTGGTGTACTAAATTATCAAGCGATTTCATTATCAATTATTATGTGAGTACCTAGAACTATTGTTTCTTTTAACAATATAGTACAGATCAGTTGGTTAATGGATGTAAAACCTCCAAATATGTTATTCAGAAATGACCAAAATGACCAATTAGGGCTAATTTTAATCCTAAAATGGCCAACAATGGTAATCTAGGGTGCTAAATCAAAAAATTGGTAATAAACAGTACTTAACGATTATAAAACCCAGAATACTGGCATACTTTTAGAATGAATGTACCATGGACAAGGGAATGCAAAGAAATGAAAGGAAATAAGGACTAGATAAACACTTCGCTAATTGCTTTCAATTAGTAAAAAAAAATCAAGAAAAATAAATATTACTTTTTGATTCCACTTAATCAACGCGTGTTTCCCAGAGACCTCTGAATCTTTAAGTAACAAATCGCTCGGAGCAACCCTTCCAAGAGTTAGTGGAAGTTTAGAAGCCATTTTAGAGAGTAGAGAGTGACGAAGTCCACGAGAAGGACCATTTGTAACTTCCAATAAGAGGCTACTTCCTACGTTTCCTGCACTTTTAACAGGAAAATATAATTACATGTTTTACCTCTTTCCATCTTCAGAAAAATTTCTCCATGTTTAAAAAAATAAAAAATGATGGGACATCAATTTTAAAATTAACCCTTAATTTGTTTACCAACCCGTCAACTGTTAACAATATGTACATTTGTACTACCAGCATACATAATTTGTTTGCTGATATACATGCTTTTTTATATAATGTTTAAAGTTGCTAGGTGTATACACATGACCAAATTAGGATACATTGATAAGACAACGTAAGTTTCAAAATTAAGGGTTAATTTTACTTTTGTATACCAACCTATCCACTTTTGACAATTTATGTGTTTTTATTTGATTTTAGTGCTTCCGTCAGTTAAATAAGACGGCTTAGTTATGTGGGCCTTAAGCAAATTGTCATCCCGTACACCAACTTATCCAAGTTTATATAACATATCGTATACTTGAATGTTTTTTAACATAACGAGTTGGGGCACTTTTAGTAAAATTGTATTTCTATATCATTCCAGTCACCATAATTTAGGTATGAGTACCTTGATGTCTAAAAAACACGTAGATCAGATAAAAAAGGTTGGAATACAAAAGTGCAAGCCATGATAAATGAAGGTAAATCATTAAATATAATCTGCAGTACCTTTGGGTACAACCTTTGTGATGCTACCACTATCTGGATGTGATCTCACACCGTCAATTAAATCTTCCTTTTTAACTTTATTTTCTTCAAGAAAGTGTTGTGTCACTATAGGACGCTTAAGTGTCTGGTCAACTGAAGCATCTTCTAGTTGTTCAATAATGTCTAAAACAAAGCTATCGCCTGAAAAATGCAAAAAATATGTTTTAAAAATCGCTAGCGAAACAAAAGAAGTTAATGATAACATGAGAAGAAAAAAAGACTTTATTTGGTTACACCTTAAGAGCTGAGCTTTACTGGTTTTTTGGCCTCAAAAGGCTAGAAGTTATAATTACGGTAAGTCGGTAACCCACTTTGCTTTTCTAAAACTACAAATATCAAGCTTATTTAATTAAGCTACAACCAAACAAGGCTAATAAAAGATGAAGGTATATACTATGAGTCAACTTGGGAGCTAATGGTGGAAGCTGATGTCTGTAACGATCTCCGTGTGTTTTTGGCGAAGATAAATGCCCTTTAATTGGATGAAATTTTCCCTGAAGAGCAGGGTTTGCTGTAAACTCATTAATTTGATGGGAGATATTCAAATCTTCAGAGATAAGAGGCGTCTCTATATCATCAGTCTGCAAATTTGCCCAACAGGTGAGAATAACAATATACAAGTAAAATCCCTGAACCCAATGCAAAGTAGGCATGGGCTTTATGTTAAGATATAGTCATACAAATGATAAAAAGAAAACGTGGAGCGGCTTAACCTATAGGTGATAGCCATTGTTAGTGTGGTAAATACAAGTTGAAATTCTATCACGACATGGAATGATTTGGCGCAGTAGTTTCCAACTAGGTTGTGAAGATTGTTTGCGTTGCTTTTTAAGCATTCATCTAAAAGTAAAGTAATAAACATAAATTAAACAAACAATTGATTTAACGTCATCGGTGCAGATATAACCAGAACCCATTTGTTGTCAAATCCGCAACAGTGGAAGGAATACCCAGATGATAAAAGAACAAAAGAAGCAAGTATTAACAGCTGTTGCTATCCAAAGCTCTACCAATTCAAATTATTTTAGAAGCCATTCACAATTGACATTAAAACTTGCACAAATAATCAGCACCCTTTCTTCTCAAAGCCTAAGATCAAAACAATAAACACCCAAACACAAAATGAGACATTAACAAATTTTTAACTGTCAAAGATCCACTATTTCAAATATTTAAAAATCATTCACAATGAACATTTCACTTGTGATATAGCTCGTAAACTCTGCCATGAGAGAGCACATTGTAAACCACATGCAAAACCCCACTCAATGCGACACACATAACAAACTAAACACTCAAAACTCACTCTTAAGACTGAAATTTTAACATATTTACAACAAGGCAACAATAGTATGCAAAACACGTCGAGCTAAACCGAAATTCTTATAATTCCACATTAAAGACCATGCAGTTCTCACTAAAATCCCACCTTTAACTAATAAAGAGACACATTAGAAACCAAAAGACAAAATATCCCCCGAATCCCAATCGATATGAGACGAGAAACAACAAAACCAAACAACTTACATGTAGTGTAGGAACTGGTAACAGCACTCCCATATAAAGAAAAAACCGACCTTTTACCATCTACCTTGATTTTTTTTTTACTATCGATTTTAGACTTTTAGTCCCCCATAATTACAAAAAAAAACATTTCTAGTTCCGCCACTGCTTACACATGATTAAACAAAATGAATACCCAAATAATAAAACATCAAAAGAATTAATACCCAGATAATAAAACATCAAGAGGATGAATATTTGAATACCCATATTACAAAAACATTAATTAAATGTATACCAGATAAGGAGTTACAAAAGTAATGATGAAAACAGAGCAAATATCATTAACTTTGAACAAAACATTAAAGAAGAAATAATAATAATAATAATTGAAAAAAAGGGAGAAAATTAACCTGGGGAAGAGAAGGAGACTTGAAAGTGCGAGAGCGATTTGAGGAATTAAATAAAAAACGCCATGGTTTGTAAATGAAGATGATGATGATGAATATTATCACAAAAAGCATAAGTAATATAATAACACCTGTTATTATTATTATCTGATTATTATTATTATTATTATTATTATTATTATTTTCACCGTCACCTGCACCAGCCATCATCGGAGAGAGAGAATGAAGGTCGCCGTGGCTTTGAAATAGTTGTTTTATTTTTGTTTTTATTTTTATGTTTGTTTTTATTTTTGTTTTTGTTTGTTTGTTGTCTTAATTGTAATGAAAACCAAAACAATTCATTTTGTTGTTAAAAAAAAAGGTGTTTAATATGCTAATATTGACTTTTAACATTTTTAGTATATAACCTTTAGATTTTGATAATTTAGGTCTCAATCTACAATTTTCGTCCAAGTGAATGGTCTAACAATATATATTGACGAAATTGCATTTAATTAATGATATATATTTTTTTACGTATGTTGACAGAGTTTACTTCGTTATGCGACAAAACTGACATGTGATTGTAATTTCGTTATTTTATTAAACATCAATTTCTGAATTTGATGAAAATACCTAGTTGAGTATTCAAATTAATAAAATGAATGTTGGGTGCGAAAATGTTGAAAGTTAATAGTATAGTGTACTAAACAATTTTTTCCTATTTACTTTTTTGTTTTGTGTTAAGATTGCTTTTCTCACTATTTTTCCCTCTAATTTTTTTTTTACATTAATTATTAGTTAAAAAACCGGGTCAGGTCAGGACACCCGACGAAATCAAAATTGTCATACGATCCCGATCCCGAAGTTTGTGTTGGTTTCCGTATACGAAATAACAATTAAACAATAATAAAGAACTAAAAATAAATAAACAAAACCAGTGTAATCTTTATTAATTCATAATTGAAAACTGAAATTACATATTACAACATGAAGGTACTGAATAGTAATTAAAGCAAACGTTATTCAGATTATTAACAATTAATAATCTGATGTACTGAATTGCAATAAATAGAAACTGCCGGACTGGAAAGTATAAACTTAACAGCTGAACTGTTCTGATTGAAATGAAAATTACAGGACTGAATTGAAACTATTCTAATTACAGAATTAAATTACATAAATGAATTACAGAATATAAATAGTACTTTAAAGAAATTACAGAAATGTAAAAACAGAATAGAAAATTACAGCTAAGTACAACAAATTAAAATACTGAATAAAAAAGACAGAAATGTAAATTACAGAATTTAAAATACTGAAATGGAAAAAAGACATAAAAAATTAAAAGACGAGGCGACTGTAAACAGTCTGTCCTTAATCGATATTCGCCCAACCAGCTTAAGATTTCTGGTTGCGTTGGCGCTTCGATCCCAAGGTACAACGTCTCGGATGACTCGTCGGAAACTGACGACGAGTCAAGGTCGAGCTATTGGTGGATGGTTCTCTCTCTTTCTATGATGCTATGAGGAAAAATTATATGCTGTTTCAGAAATGTAAAAAAAAATTTAGAGAGTGAGGGAGAGCTGCTGCTTATATATAGGCTAACATGAAATTTCAACCATAAATGGTCACTTAATTAAGTATTCGAAACTGCTGAATTAATGATGCAATTATTCTCATTTAATTGCATCAGTTACAAGCTTGCTGTAATTTTTGAGACTGTTTTGTTATTTCAAAACAAATAGACTTTCTTGGAACCGAAACCGGAACTCGAACATTCCCCAAGTCCCGAGCCCGAGACCAAGACCGAGACCGAGCGAGCGCGTACGTGTGTGGTACACTTGCATACACACGCCTATGAGGCTACACACTATTACCACTCTCTAGTGGTGAATATGTATATAAACTATTCAAAATAATTTGTACTCTTTGATGTGCGATAATCATTTGAGTGGTTTTCCCGTCCATTTAATTTCCCACTTCCTCTCCCAAAATTTCAGATTTCGTCTCTCCATGGTCCAATTTCAGAGCCAATTTTCATTCACTCTCATTTACCGAATAGGTCATGCGATATACCGTTTCGAAGCTTGTCATACAAGCTACTCAAACCAATTGAGTACGGAGTATAAACTTTAAATTATTCGTATGGAATTTGACCAAACTTTTGAACTCGTGACCAATTCGGAAAACATCATGTTTCATGGTTTTTTCCAACAGTTTGTCGGGTCGGGGCTATTTTCGGATCGGGAAATTTCGGGTCGGGACACGGGTCGAGATTTCAGGATTTTTTCCCATTTGACTTCATTTTCTTTTGGTTATTTTTTTGTGAAATTCTTTTATAACACACCTAATATTACCCTTTCCTATAAATAATTTATTCTTTTTCAAACTATATAACTAGTATCAAGTATCAATCTCCCTTTTACATTATTAGATCGTATACCCAATTACGTACGTACTAATATTCGGTGAGGGTTTTTAATGATTTCATTGTATTATAATTTATTCGTATTTGTTTTCTCAAATAAACATTTGTTGAAATCTGAAGTTATATTGTCGAAATTATACTATGAAATTTTCAGAAATACTATAAAAAATTTGGTACACTATGAAATTTCAGAAATATTGTAAAAAAAACCGGGTAGAATATTTGAAATTGAAAATTTTCAGAAATACTGTAAATAAATTTGGTATTAGAAATAAATAATCAATTTCTTCCAAAAAAAACATATGTATGACAAACATGTAATTAAATTGGTCATGCTATGTTAATTGAATGATATACCAATGTTTAGTACGTATCAAAATTGTGAAAATTTGTATGTAATTATGCAAAATGATAAAAACACAGTTTGTTATACTAAAGTAACATTATTTACTTTGCGTGGTGTTAATAGACGAAAATACCCTACAAAAATGACACGTATGATCAGGGAAGACTGATCATCTTGGCCGTCGCGATCGCATGTTCAAGTGTTCTGAGAGTTCTGATCGATGTTGTTTATTGTTTATTTTGTAATAAGGAGGTAATCAAGGTCAAACTAGTAGGGTTTGAGTTAGTTTGATTAAGAGTCAAGTATTTGGGAAGGAAAATATTAATACTAGTTTACAATATAGACGATGTATCTCATAGATCATGCTTTCAATGTCCAAGTCGATGTACTTTTATGATTTGAGTATTTCCAACTTCAGCTTGTTTGTTTGCTTCAAACACAAGCCCTAATTGTTTGTTTCCTCCTTAAAAAAACGGATTTTTTAATCCTAATTGACATTCTCACAACCCCACACTTAAATATCATCATAAAAATGAGTATTTCCAACTTCAGCTTGTTTGTTTGCTTCAAACACAAGCCCTAATTGTTTGTTTCCTCCTTAAAAAAACGATTTTCCTAATACTAATTGACATTCTCACAACCCCACACTTAATATCATCATTAAGGATTTTTATAGATAACAAAATTACGGTGATGGTATATAGATGAAAATTTTAAGAACATACTTCATAACACAGGCTGAATCTCCAGCATTTGCACATTGCGCAAAGAAATTATCATATGATCATCGGCCCAAACTAGAAGCACAGTTGACGTACAATCCGGAAAAAAAAATGCTTCAAATTAGTTAGCACAAAGACGCATCATTAAAATCCTTACAATTTATTAACATGCAAAGTCATAGCACAGGACAATCAATATTGATCAAAATTCAATCTAATTTAAAATTAAATGCATTGCTAAGGTAACTAGAAAAATGTAAACACAAATGAGTACTTTTAGATGAGTAAAAAACCTCATAATAACGATTCATGCTAGCATCCGTGGGATAAATACATCTCTAAGCACTGTGGCGCACTACAAAAAAATACTCAAATAGCGACGGGATTAGTGACGGTATTTTTTGTTACGAGCTTATTAACGACGGTTTTTGTGACGGCTTTGTGACAGTTTAGTCAATTTGTGACGGTTTTGTGACGGTTTAGTCAATTTGTGACAGGCTTGTGACAGCTTTTGACTCTCACTAAATCAAATATTATTTTGTAGTGATCACACCGCAATAATTTTAAAAAGTATTATAATTACCACGATATGTTTAAAAAAATATTATATTTGTAAGTAAAAATCATAAAGATTAATTTATTACACAATTATTACTTCTTTTTAAAACAGTGTAAAAAGGGTCCATCATTTAATAACAAACGAGCAAATAACCAAAGAATTTGTTTTAAAAATAGCACAAAGAATGCACCAAGAACGCACTTAAAAAAAGTTTATCTCACATAAATTTTATACTAATCGTTTTAATTAAAATGTTACTGAATAATATATTGATTTTCATTATATGACATTTTTGTTAAACAAGCAGTACTAGTGAATGATTAAAAAGAAAGAGATCAAATGAACATGTTAAAGAAAAAGGTGATTAAGCTTCCTATGAATCTTTTTTAGATTCTCTTATCTTTTCAAAAAAGTCCAACCAATGATAAAAATAAAAAGCTTACTCTAGGGGCTTAAATAATTCACTTTAGATTTGTGACGTACTTGCCCTTTCATGAAAATACTAATCAAGTAGTACAAGTTATGGGATCCCAAGACTATGGTTGTCAAAGGATAATATGTTTTTTGTTTTTTGTTTTTATGAAAATAGGGTCTAGCCCAGAGAAAATAAATGGTCGTTATAGGATAGCATAATGATAATAGTAGAAAACTGTAATTCTATTTTACTACTCATATGAAAAATGACAGTTCACCGGAAAGGTACCCGAAATCACACGGGGAGTAATATGCATGCGGGTTAACTCCCGCAACATATATGAGTGTTCTTTTTACTATGTACGAGTATAGGTTAAATCTCTTCTCCTTGGTTTGGAAAACACATACTGCTTGTGAAAAAGTACAACAAGTGAATCGTTAGCTGAATTTATTATTTACTTTCGAGTTTCAAGTGACTATGTACGTACTTTTTATCGAATATTTATAGGTAAAAAGATCTTGTGCTTGTCATTTGTCAAAATTTAAAAGAAATAATTAAAAAAGGGAAATGAAGAGAAAAGAAGAGATAAAAAGTGACATTGATCAAAATTTAAGATGGCAAAAAATCATAAAAAGAGTATTGGAGCTATAAAGTGATCATAATTCATGGGACACCAAAAATGAGAGTTTTGAAAATTGGAATGTTCGAAAGGGATCGATAGTATTAAAATAAGTTCCTTTTTTTGTATAAGCACCTTCAATAATTGTTTATAACCTAGTTGCTATCAAGAACTCATAAAAGTTGAATTTATCACTTGTATATATAATTGTTTAAGCTAATAATTAGCAACATCCAGCTGCTTAAATCCAATCAGATTTTATTTAATTTAAAGCTCATGCGTATCTCCATTTGAGACACTCTTAATTATACGTGGTTTATTAATTATTTTCTTTCGAAAAAGTCAGAATTAAAATTCTTACCGTCACTTAATTCTAATTAATTTAATCACACACAGCTTTTACTGCCCCTTTTTTTTTCCTATGTTTTGTAACAATTAAACACTTCCGTTTAATGTCAACAAAGTCACATATATTGTTGAAAATTTGACATATATATGACAGAAATCTCATTGCTTTCAAAAACTTTATAGCGAATTGAAAGGGCAACTACAACTCAACTCTTCAATATCATTCCTAGACTAAAGTGATACATAGTTGATAGTACAGCCTAGCTATACTCGGTTTTACTATTAAAATACAAAGTAAATTAGTATTTGAAAACGTACTAGGTACCTATGTTAATCATATTTAATGCAATATGTTTAATATATAGTACAAACTAACATGGCACTGCATCACCTCTAATTAATTGCTTTACTAATACACTAGTAACAAAACTATATATTCTTAACTCTTAATTAGTTGCTATATATGTATACTAAGTAATCATGCCTCACGCGTTGCGTTTGTGACGCGCAATGCAATTAAAATATAAAAAATAAATGTAGTTATGATACAAATACGTGGATAATAAAAAAACAGTATAAGACTTAAAAAAATGTTTGGTTGTTAAAGAGTGATACATAGTGTTATTAGTTTTTTTTTTTATGTGAGCATGGTATTATTGTAATTAATAAAAATATATAGGGTATTTTTTAAAAAAAATGGCTAAATTGAACAGTTTAATTTCACTTGTTTTGACTTATTATAATATATATATATATAATGATAGTCCCAAACATGATGATGGTCACCTTTTGTTAATTGAAGACCTTAATTTAATCAACAATTTAGGGTAGGTAATCACATGCTTAGGGTGTAAAATTGCAATTGATGAGCTAGCTCACTTTAATTCTCTCTATTTGTTTTAAGTTAAAATATATAATTCTATCATAATAACTCAACTAAAGTCCAATAAAACTGTCCAATTTAGTCAATTTTTTTCAAAAATATTCATACACTTTTATATTAATTACAATAATATCATACTCCCATAAAAATATAAAAATAAAAACTAATAAAATTATTTATCACTATTTAACAACCAAACATTCTTTTAAATTTTAAACTATATATATGTTTTGTTTTGTATTATACACGTATTTATATCATAACTAAATATATTTTCTATATTTTTATTACATTACGCGCCGCACATGCAACACAAATATTATATAATTAATAGTGTATATATATATACACCCATAGGTAACACCTAGTGGACAAACCCAACGGGACATGTGCTAGTGGACACTGATTTCACTTTTTATATTTCTCCAAAGGGTTTTATAAAGTTAATTGTTTGTTAATTATTTGATGTAAGCAATCCGTACAATTATTTTGATAATTAACTCGTTTTGCCTTGTGGACAGGGGGCGGCCTTGAGAATTTTAGTGTACGATGCCGGAAAAAATTGGATATCGTAATAGTCATTCTAAGCATAATATTTTAAAATTAAATATCTTAATAGTAGATTAATTCAAAATTAACTCTCAAACAAAAACAATCATTAATATAAACAAAAAATTGTCTAATCCGGTAACATTACAGTCAAATTATACCAAATTTTATGTCAAATAAACATTTATCACTTCTATTTATATTTTTAGGGTCTATATTCACCATTGTTTTACTAATATTGGAGGCCTTTATTCTACACTATATTTTGAAAAATACGATGAATTGTGCCCTTATTAATTTTGTAAACTTCTTTTACTAGCTAATATTTTCACGTATAATTTATTTATACATATATTTTTTTTCAACGCGGGGTCTTGAAAATTCGTCGGAATCGTAAGGGCCGATGCGATCGCAATCCTGTAACCCTCAAAAGCATCCCGGCTTGTGGAGAGCACGGAAGAACGTAAAGAAAATTCAGAGAGTACAAATAGGACAAACATGCATGTAGTTATAAGTTTTAAAGATGGACCAAAATATGCAACATTATGGAAAATTTAATGAATAGGAACGCACTTACCTGTAAAATGAAAGGAACAACAACAAAGGGGTGGCTACTAATGGATTCTTTTCACTTGGCTGGTCATTAGAGAAAGTGGCTAAAGTATAGGATAAGTAACAAAATAAAAAGGCTAGACGTATATAATTATCAATTATTAACTACTGAGTTATATGATTATCAAAAAACAAACAAAAACTACTGAGTTATAAAATACAGTAGTTTTTTATAACTCAGTAGTTTATTGTAGTTTTTTTCTTTCTTTTTTTTCCTGTTAACTGCAAAGCTATATGATCATATATTCATATTGCAACAAAATATGAATCATGCTATATTATTGATGTAGTCCTAAAGTTGTTTTGGTTTATTTTGAAGTAATATATACGAAGCGTCTCTCCTATGATTTCAACATTTCTTGAACCTCCAAAAGCTATCGGAATTTGTTTAGTTTCTATGTATTTTTGTTTTTTTATGTAGCTCAGATGAGCATTATCAGCTTAGAATTTTGAATTGCGGGTATGAGTTTTGAAGTGTAGTTGTAACTTAATTTTAGTTGGGTAAATTTGTAGCTTTTTACGGTGGTTTCAGTGAAAGTTTTTTTTTATTATTACTAAATGAATAAAACACATGCAATAAGAAAAGAAATAATATCTAACTGATTTCTTGTGAAAACAATCATTTTCTAGCTTTAAGAAGACATGACATATGAGTGAATAAAAATAAGCAACTTTACAGAAATTTCAAATCGTGTGGGCTATAAGATTATCTTCAAGGTTTTTTGAATTATATACACACATTATTTGACCAAAATCATCAAGACATATGGATCATATATACGGAGGAGCTAGAACATGCTATTATGGAATTTGTCCAAAAAAGTGTAGAAAGTACAATCACTGTCACAAAATATATGGGAATCATTTTCTGTGTTCCAGTCATTTTCTGGTATTCATTTTCTGTGTTCAAATCTATAATACTACATATGTATTTGCAATTTATTTATAAAACTAAAGATAGCAAAAAACATACGCATTTATCATTGTAGAATGTAGAATGCGTTTATATATGATCATCTATGTAAAATGTGTTTATATAAACCGGGTACTTTAGGTAAATTAAAAAATAATATACTTAATCATCAGTGGCGGAACCAAAATGATTTTCTTCGGGAGGCCGTGGTGTAAAAAAATATGTCGAATATAAAAAAATATGGTCTAAAATAAAAAAAAAAAAAAAAATTATGTTCATAGCATAAAATAAATATGAAGTCAAGACAAATGGCATTTGACAATAAAATAATTCTTTTATGTAATCTTGTTTAGAAAAATACAATGAGTATTTAGAAAATTTAGTAATTTTAAAGTAAAAAAACATAAAAATTTAGAAAAAATAAGCTAATTAACATGATTTGAACTATTAACTTTCAAATAACTTATGGTCGAATTTTACCATTACATCAGCAACTCTTTTGTTTAAATAGGGGGACCATCAATGTATATATCTCATTTTTTTTAATTACATGTATAAATAATTAATTTCGGATAAACAAAAATATTATAGTAAACAAATAAGAAATGAAGAATGTGTTATTTTTGCTTTATTGTAGGATTTAATATAGGAGTTAGTCAACCAAATTAGCATGTCATCACTTAACTATGTTAACTTTGTTGTTAAATATAACAATAATGTTAACAACATTAACTTTAATGAGTTTGTTAACAACACTATTGTGAAGAAAAAACATGGATATTAGGTAACAACTTTATATAACAATTGACTTAATATCACTATTGCAGATGCTCTAATGATTTTATTTCTTGATTTTTTTAAATCATATTTATCATTTGAAAACAAAAGTTTAATATTCTTAAGCAATGGATAGGGAACATTTATTAGCTTTTCTCTTTTTCGATATATTAAAATCTTTATCAATATCCAAATAACAATAAAATGACTAGTTACTCATTCTCATACTTTGGTCTTAATTTACCAGCGAACTAGGGCGGTATAATTCAATATATTAAAATCTTATCAATATCCAAATTACAATAAAATAACTTTAGTTACTTTTTCTCATACCTTGGTCTTAATTATTACCAGAGACGGTATAAGAAACGACGACAACCTTCTCTACACAAGGACCAAAAAAATATTTTTGGGTGGGTTGCCTATTTCATAAAACATGATTTCTATTTAAAAATGTATTTTAATAGACTCTATTATCACCATTTCTCTTCTATATTTCCCACACAATTTTTCGAATAATGCTAATGAGCCAGATAGACTTAACCAAACTCTCAACACACTAGTTTTTAATGTAAATTTAGAATTTTATTTTCACCCCGAAATTTAAGAGTCTGCTATTCGGCTATATATTTAATATTTTTAATTAATATTTAAGTTTAGGATAGTCTCAAATAGGGTTGTATAATATTATATTTGGATTTTTATTTTGTTGAATCGTTAAATAAAATATATTAAAATCATTAAAATTTTAAATATTTTTAATTAATATTTAAGTTTAGGGTAGTCTCAAATAGGGTTCCATAAATATTATATTTGGGGTTTTATTTTTGTTTTGGTTGGGTGTTAAAAGAATTCTAAAAATTACATAAATGACTGTCTGATAATCAGTCTGGTTGAGTCAGTCTGATTCTATAACATTACTGCAATTTTCCGGCTAAATATTCATTTAGAAATTTTATCATGTTTGATTTTTCATTCTTTACAATTGAAAATTTCATTACAGTCAGCAAGTTTTCTTTATTTTTAGATAGTCTATTGGTTTTACTTTGTTTAATTTGTGGACTTGTCTTTTCGAATTCTTGGGACTTATTTGTCGGTGTTTTCTTTTCATACTCATTTTATTAGTCAATATCTTTAATAGAATGGGGGGTTGGTTTGTCCACCCAACTAAATTATATTAGCTGGATGACTATGTATTTAAATATGTAGAATGTACTAAAATTATTTTTCATTTTTTGAAATGGGTGATATCACCTTTTATGTGAAAACTATAAACACTATTTTTTCCACACACAAAAAATAAAATAAAACTATAAACACTAGTGTTATTAAATTAATCAAGTGGTCTTAAAATGACTTGTCTCTCAAAAGTTGGCTTTGATGTCACTTTTGAGGACTACAAATTCACACCCTCCCCTCAACTCATTTCCATAATTCTCATCCTTTTTAACTTCCTCTCTCCCTTATTTCTAACTAAAAACTCTTCAAAAATAATACAACACTGAAAACCAATAAGTCCACTCACTCATTACCATTTCTCAAAAACCAAATAACTATGCCCACAATGGGTTACCAAGGAATTCAATCTTGTACTGAGTCCCAAATGTTTGAAACAAGAACACTTAGGCTCAAGCTCTCTTCTCCAAATCCCGAATCGGGTAGTTGGAACATCACACAATCTCTCGCAAACTTCTCTAATACCCCTCAAAAAGTCGAATCTGCATATGTTTACCCTATGACCAAAAGCTCATCTTATTCCAAACTAAGTAATAGAAGCTTAGAACTATGTACTGAAAATCTAGGGTGCGAAACAGGTACCAATATGACCGAAGACGCCTTCTTTTCACTCCTTTCTAGGGAATCAAACAAGGGAGAAAACAACGAAAGGGAGAAATATACGCCACCTCAATGTTTGGATTCTAGGAAAAAGAATTACCGTGATTTCCCTCCCCCATTGACGACAATGATTGGGTCGAATGCTTTGCAAGTGAGGCCGATACGAGAGGGTGGTAGATTGGTTATTCAAGCCATTGAGGCCCCATCAAGTCATGGCTGTTTTCAAGTCGAGAGAAATAATGGACGGCTTACACTTAGTCTATTTAGAGACCCCGAAGACTACGAATTTGACCTTGAGAGTGAAAGTTGTGAAAAAGATCATATTGAAGATATAGAAAATGTTTTCCAAAAAAAAGAAGATATAGAAAATGAAGTGATTTGTGAAAAAGAAGAAATTGTTTTTGAAAAATTGGATGAAGAAGAAAAATATGTAGAGGAAGAGGTAACAAGTGAAGTTTGTATGAATGGGGACATGGAAAAATTTAGTAAAGAAATTGGGAGTAAAATGGAAATTAGAAAGTTTCAAAGACCATATTGGCGCAAGGAGGTTGGAAGGTGCAGTAAAGGGTTAAGTAATTGGGAGCCTTTGTGGGTGGCAACTTCCTAAGATCTATTTTTTTTTATTTTTAATGTTCTTTTGCATTTTTCCCTTTTTTTTTTTAAAAGGTTTGGTTTTACAAACCATCCTTTTTTGTTCACTTTTTTACTCTTCATTTCCTTTTATTAATTTAAAATATTTTTCCCTGTGGGTGATATAATCGTCACAAAGGAGAATCATCACTACAAAATAATGTTTGATTTAGTGAGAGTAAAAAACTGTCACTAATTTAAAAAGTTGTCACAAATCTGTCGCAAATTGACTAAACTGTCACAAATTCGTCACAAAAACCGTCGCTAATAAGGTCGTAACAAAAAATAACATCACTAATTCCGTCGTTATTTGAATATTTTTTTTTAGTGCATGCACACAAATAGTCCAATCTTTTCTATCATTATAGTTTCTCTGATTTAAATTGGAGCTAATTATTAAACACAATTAACATATATTTGGTCTGGTTTTACCTATTACTAAGATTACCTAATTTAAGATTACAGAAGGATCACTAATAATAATGTTAATTTAGTGAGGGTCAAAACTTGTTATTAATTTGAAAATTGGGGGTTTTATAGGTTTACTACACCAAACTATATGATTTTAACGATTTGAATACCCACCTTTCAAAATTTTCAATTTAGGTACCACACTATAATAACTTTCCAATTTAGGTACCACCGAATCATGCCACGTGAGATTTGACAAACATTAATTTGAGAGTCTAATTTAACAATTTTGCATAAAAATATGTCATCGCATAAAAACGTTTCCCCCAATTACACACATAACAAAAATTTGAATTATATACTAATTTTTTTATGTGTGAAATTGGGAGGAAATTTTTTTTAATATGACATATTTTTGTGCAAAATTATCAAATTAGCCTCTCAAATTAATGTTTGTCAAATGTTACGTGACATGATTCCGTGATTTATTTAGACGGTGATACCTAAATTGGGAGTAAATGTATTTTTTCCCTTTGGAAATATGTGAAAAACATGTGATAAGCTAAATTGTCACAAAAAACGTCGCTAAACACCTCTTTCACAAAAATAACTGTCATGGTTTTCGTCACTATTTAGAGATTTTTTTTGTAGCGGATTAATGATTTTAATTGATTTTTTAATGAAGCCTTAACCCTGACAATCCTCAATAATTAACCCCGAGTTTTTTCATTATTTAAGATAACTTCTTAGCAACAATACAGACCATCTCTGTGTCACTCGAACTTAATTTCGGTACTACATGTGTTGCAAAAGAATTTATATTGGGTAAAATGGAATTTTAACTGCTATATTGAAGCGTCGTTGTAGTCGTCCCTACAGTACATCGCACTAATTGAAATTTGAAAATACTTTCATCTTTGTAATAATTTTAACATCCATTATAAAAAAATCTTAAAGGCACAATACAATTTACATCTTAATTTACAGTTAGGCAATATCTACATACAACTTTGGCCCGTAAATTTAACCGAAAAATTAACTAAATAACAATAAGAAAGGTCAAATTTAAGTTCGGTACGTACTTATAAATGAAATTTACTAATTAGTTATTCTATCCAATCTTTAATACGTACGTGAAATTGAAGAATGGAATCCAATCTTTCTTGCCACTCAATCAACTTGTATATCCAATATGTTGTAATGGTGAGCTGTAGATTCATCACCAATACTAATTAATTTGTTATACATATTATGAAAATCAAATAAGATATGTAGGTTGTAATTTATTTGTGAACATTTCAACGATAAGATACAATCATATCAAACAAGATAGTCGGCTTAATTTGAATCACACAAACTCCAACATGGTAGGGGAATATATACACTGACATAGTAATAATCTTTATTCAATTAATAATCATCACTTCATATCTCTCAAAAATCTGATGTGTATAGATACCTGTGTCTATGCTAATATTCTCTCCGTATCAAAATATTGAGGTTTCATATATCTATGTGCAAATCTGATCGATAAATATTTCGTATTTAAATTGTCGAATATAAATTTTCAAAATTTGTTCATATAGTTTAACATTTGAACTATGTGATGAACTTTTAAAAAATTTTATTTTGATCAGTCAAAATTGCATCTAATTTCGTATATGCTCAACAATTTATCAAGGAATGAGTATTAATTAGTCATAGATACACAACAGAACCATGTAATACAAAATCGTTTAATTAACAAATAGATTATTCTAGGTATTAAACCCTTTATTTTATACCAAAATGGTAAAAGTTACCATAAACAACTTGATTCAAAACTAATACCCCTGTCACCAACACCATTCTTTATTATAATAAGATGATGAATAAGTTACACTTTAAGTACAGGTTTTGAATATTATTTGAATATTATCTGTTTAGGTTTTGAATATTATTTGACCGTCCATAAATGTAGGAGATGTGTGCTACTACCATGTCTATTAACAAATCACAATCGTATTTTATTTGTAATGCGTGACTATTAAGGTCAGCTAGAATTTATAATAGCCGGCGTATATCTTGACTGGTTTGCTTACATTTTAAATCAAACTCATGCTGTATTAGACTACTAAGTTAAGAGTATTGATGTCGGTATTACGGTACATACGCATTTAATTATACATAAAATAAGAAACTTCAAATAATGCAACATCTTTAAGTTCTTTTTTTTAAGGGTTGATATAGATAAATACTTTTTTTTTTCAAAGGACTATCCATTTTATTCATGAAAAAAATAACAATGTCATTGCATCAGCTATACTCTAATGCTAGCATATCCGATCAAAATTCGGTCCAAATATAATATAGATAAATACTTTTTGACACACTCTCTTTTACAAACTTACTCAGTGTCATTCGATCAATTGAAGTCAATGAACCACAATAATTAGTTTCTGCTAGAGTCGCGTGTTCATCACATTTATTTTCAATTAGATCCCATCAAATAATCCTTATTCAACAATTGTCATGATTTTTTAGTGACCTAAGAAATTAAGCACTCCAAATCTAACTTGTTGATATATAAAAGAACCAAAAAAACCTCTAATTAAGTGTAAATTGTGCACTAATCAAATCAAATTAGTTATTTGATTAACGTGAGTAATTAAGCTAGGATAGGTTACTAGACAGAGATGAATGCAAGTTATATTAATACTTGATAATTGTTGCATTGTAGTGTCACTGAAAATGAAAGACTTTTAATTTAATCAACCATGCCAAAATGCCATAAAACCATGCCATCCTCATGCTGATTAGGTTTATAACTTTGTAATATATATATATGGTCCTTATCAATCTTGTTGGATAATATGAGATAAAAGTGTATCTAACACCATGGATTTTGTACCAGTGCCGTACAAATTATCCGGGACCATGCATATATATTTACTTTTATAATAGAAATTGCACATTGTCCACTCTATGTTGATGATTCTTCACGTGTAACTATATCATTGAGTATCCCCACTTCTGAAACCGATCCGGACAATTTTGATACCTGTTATAAATCGGTTAAAATTGCATGTAATTTCGTAAATGACAATTAATTGGGAACGGATGAAGTAATGTATTGTGGCGTTTGTGTCTCGGGTATTGATACCGGAATCCATCCCATTTAATTAGTAGTTTAGTTTCAAAACACAACTTGAAATTCACCAAATTCCCTAAAATCATTTCGTCCAGAAGAGATCAAATATAGTTTACTTACCGAAAATAAAAATATAGTTCTAGAAGAGAAAAGGACTTCATACATGCGCACATAACTAGATATTGATGTAACGACGTGTTACCCAAAAAGAAAAATGGTCAACCATGTCAAGTTGGTGTTAATTTTAAAATCTTTGAAAGATGCAAGTGTAATTGAACAGGGCTTTACTTTAAAAAATCTACATAGCTACCCCAATCCTAACAACAATCGCATCAGTTCATTTATATAATCTATTATAATCTATTTAAGTTAAATATAAGTAAATTATTTTAAAATTATACACGCATCAGTTTATTTATCCATTATCTTAAATTTACATGAACTCAAATATCTATCAAATATAAGTGATCAAGATGATCAGTTATAATTAAAATAATAATTTCACTCTCTTACTTTTCTCTTACTCTCTCTCCTTTATTTATACTTTTCATATATAAATTAATAAAATAACAAAAAGAAGAGTTGTATAGTTTTGATAGAAAAATTGATAAAAAATCTGATAATTTGTATAAACCAAAACGTTTACTTATAAGTTGTAAAAATGTACTTTTTACTTTAAATACGAGCAACCGTGTAAGTTATTTAACGTGGTTGCTCTAGTAAATTAATTTGGTTTGAAAAAAATTGATAGAAGTATATTAAAATATAGTAATATTTAATTATGATAATAAATTTGATAGAAAATCTGAAAAATGTATAAAATTAAACTGTTAACCTAAAAATATAAAAATGATAAATATGAAAAAAAAATGTAAGGTGTAAGCATTTATCACAGCATCTCTTTTGAAATTCGTCAAACCACTAAACCTGCATAATATATCAAATTGTACTGTATTTGATTGGCTTTTTTAGTAATGAAAAAAGGTTTGGGCAAATTTACTTTTTGTCCACTTTTCAAAATGGATATGGGAGACACTACGCTGACGTCTCAAAAGTAATAAAAGAATTGAATTCCATTATCTAGTGTTTGGTAAGGACAACATTAGTTGATCAATTATTTTCATGTACTACCTAATAAAAAGGGGAAAAGAATATTCAGAGAATCTTTTTACTCAAAACTTAAGGAAATTTCTAAGGAATTTGTAAATGTAATACTAGTATAATAAATATTGATTATGCTATAACTTGTTGATAACGTGTTTTATGACATATTAGCTCACATATCTATGTATATATATATAGTAAGAGAATCTAGAGAGACAGACATAGTGTTTATTCATTAATATGAGTGTACAGAGATACATCAAGAGACCACTGAACTTATTTATGCTGGGAAAGTCCATCATTAATATGAGTGTACAAAGATACATCATCAAGAACCACTTACCCTTTTTATATAATAGATGGTATGCTTACATATGCTGAAAAAGTTCAAGATAGGCTCAGTAGAGTAAGGATGAAGATGATCAATAATATCATACAACAAAATTAATAATTTTGTAGAATCATTTTCGTTTTTTTACATGTTTAATGCATGCATGGATACAAAATAACAGTGACATATATAATATATTTATTTGAATCCAAATGATACAATCAAGTTGAAAGAGAATGGGAAACAAAGTGACAATAAAATTGTTAAAATTTTAAAAACCTAACTACGGTCTACGTCATAGAAGACAGTAATGTGTAAACGTGGCCTCAGAGCCTTCATTCATTAAGAATTTATGTGAAAAAGGGTGTGGGGCAATATATTCCCATAGTGCGCATGATAGATACAGTTGACCTATACTATATATATATATATATATATATATATATACAATTTATTTCTTTATAATTTGCATGCACGCCTCGAACCGAAAAACCGAACCGAACCGATAACCGAAAAAAAATCAAACTTTTTCGAATCGGTTTTGTTTTACAATAAAACCGAACCGAAAAAATCTGAAAAAAGGAAACCGGATCAAAAAAACCCGGTCCGGTTCGGTCTAAAAAAATTTGATCCGTTTCGGTTTTGTCAAAAATCGGTCCGGTCACTATGACACTCATAGACTTGATAAACAATGGAAAATATTATAAATTAAACTTATTTTTTTAGCGAGGCGGATCCTGTTATCGTTGAATCGTGTTCGACACGCGTGTCTAAGTGATCCGATACGCATGTCCAAATAGGTAAAAGACAAATTATAACGGACACGTCAATATGCCGTGTCGGACGCACGATTTGCCGTGTCCGACTCTTCAGGATTTATTTTTTTCACGTGTCCGGGTATCAATCTAGAACTTTAGCTAAATTCCTGTTGGCTTAATATAATTAAAAGATGATCATTTCTTAAGCCCCAAGGTTTAAAATCCTTTTGACTAGGAAACCAGTAACTGCCTTAATAAATTCTAAACCTGTGCAAGGTTTTAAGTAATCGGAACCCTGGGATACCTCGCTCATCACATCTATATTCGAATTTTGAAAGCTAAAAGTGATCTAAACTAGAGTTATTGACGATTTAAAAAAACTTGAAATACTAGTAAAAGTAAAACTCATAATCCCGCCTTCAGTAATTAAGGACGAGATCTAAACTTTCACAATTACATCATAATATAGAATTCTATCAACTTTGAATGTAAGTGAAGACTTTGGCTGGAGAATTTCAATCAAAAGTGTTTCATCGAAAAGCTTTACTTTCATGGCATATATAGCAAAACTACGGAAAAAAGATGTATGCCCATGCCTCACTCCAAAGACGGGCTAAACTAGATAAACAATGTCGCATACTACTGTTCTTTTCTTGTGAGGAGTTGATCACATACAGTAACAAGAAAACATTTCATTACTCCGCTGTTCTCCCTTGAAATATTATTTTATTTGAAAAAAGAAACACAAATAGATGTATCGGTTCTCTACAACACTTGCTTTATTGGAACCGAAATCAGTTCTCAAAGAAGTACTGAAGATGACAATGAAAAAAACTGAGGAACTTATTTGAAATCTAGGAAAAGCCAAAGCCAATCAACTCATATCTGTTCCAATATCACATCTCCACCCGATACCTTAAACTCTGATGGGGCAGTTTCCACATTCAGAACTTTAACCTTCCCATCCACCACGTAGGCCGACCATCTATGAGAGGGAGAGAGAAAAGGTTAGAATTAGTTAAACAAAATGAAATGGATGAACACATGATACATGAAAATGTAAACCTGGGGACAACAATGCACTGTTACATAAAGAAGTTAGTACTACTGCTATATACACATTTATTTATTTTTGATAAGCAACTATTATATATTTAATAAGATGACACTGAACTCTACAATTTTTTAAAATAACCTTTTCTCACAAAGATTGCTGTGAGCCTGTGATATATACTGTTAAAATAGCTGTAGTTGTTGGTACCTGTGAGAGCGGTGCCCAAGCAAAGCAGATGAGAGATCGATACCCAAGTCCAAGCTCTTGTGGAAGCTCCCATCGAAATCACCATAAAAATCAATCTACAAATTCATGATAACATTTCAAAAGTAGTTTCAAAGTAGAGGATCGTAGTTAGCATGATATATACATATACGTACTTTTTAACATTTCACAAAATTGCCATGCATAAAGCATGAGAAATATACACATCTAACAAATTAAGCTTCGTTTCCATTTGACACCCACATTTCTCTTCCATAATTTCTTATAAGTTATCTGATGCTTAATTATTTAAATCTGTGTCTGCTTATCCTTGCTAACTATGTGAACCACATTGTTTTACCAGGTAACAAAAAATATTCTAGCCAAGTTGTATTGCGTCAAAAAAAAGCAGAAGCTTAGACTAATTAATTAGTATTCCAGATTCCCATGCTTTCATAACATATGTGATTCTGAAATAATATAAATATGGAATATAACTCTTAGGATACACGGGCCTATGTCGTGTATACATGTTGTTTGGCATGGTGTCCTACTACGAACTTACTCAAAAGAAATCAATTTCACTTGGCAAATAAATAGTACGGGGAAAAAACTTACAGCCTCTTTGGCCTGAAGCTTCTCTGCCCAACCATTCATAACATAGGGGTCATTTACAGCTACACAAACAACATGATCAACCCCTTTGGCCTTGAACTTGTCAATATTATTCTTGTAACTGGGCACGTGTTGGGCTGAACAAACTCCAGTATGAGCACCCTGGTAATATATTAAATAAAACCCATACAATGAGATGTTTCATACGAAAAATATAACACTCAGAAACAAATAGGATAATATATGTAAATATCTAAATGCATGCAACACATTTATTTCAACTGATCTTGGTACAGAGAGACACTGGAGAAAGAAGGAAGGAAAGAGAGGAGGAAAACAGCAAGTAAATGGAAAATTATTGATCTCTCGCTCTCTCATGCAAGGTTTATCCTTTTGAAGTCATCTATGCAAACACGGATGTTAGGCATAATAAGTCAGTTTCAACCTTTTTTTTCAGTTTGCCCGCACAAAGTTCTGTTTTAAAAAACCGGCTTCAACGCTAAAAAAAATTCAATGTTTCTCATTTGAGCAGAAAAAAAGCTCAGCTGAAAAGCTCAAAACACTTCCGTTTTAATAGTGTTCTTGCAAAAAAAAAAACTTTAGTTAAGCTTCGTAGTGGTGTTCTAGCAAAAACACTAAAGTTACGTTTTGCGTTTCACAATACTGCTATGAAGTAAAAAGATAAATTCACGGTATTCCACAAAAACATGAATTCTTCACTAGCTGTAATATGGTTTTATTCTAAGGACTGTTGCGAATCACCACTCTCAGTAAGATTAGACCTAGAGAAAGGGTATTCTCCTCTTTTAGCTAAATTCACCAGAAACACCCCTTTAATAGCAATAACTTTTACAAGTAAGACACTGAAATTAGATAACAAATGAACAAAGTTTGCACGGTCATATATTGCAAGGATTATCCAAGGGCTATTCCATGGACCTTTTTCTTAGGAAACAAAGTATCATATCTCAGACCAAAATTATGAATATCTCCTATAACATCAAACATACAAGTCACTAAGCCTGCTCTTAATATATCGACCTCCACAAAGTATCATCTATGCAGACATGATCAAATACAGGTCTAAATATAATTTGCATTCGCCTGTGCACTCTTAATTTGAACATGAAGATTTGCCTCCTAATCACAGGCAAATTATCTAGTAAGTTTGTACACATAAACTACTTTATCAGTTGATCTACCCAATAGTAAAAAGGGACACTTGTCCAAGTAAAACCAATATTAATTATCAGATATTAACGAGTGTTACTGGACAAGATACTGTGAAATACACATCAGAAGAATGTACAAGTTCTGCAATTATAACCCAGCATTCATGTTAAGTAATTGAATAGAATTATTGATCAATTCACAAGGGGAGCACTACCAGATTCATACTAGCATACGACATGATTGTAAGCCGAAAAAGTAGCTAAAGAAGAGATTGATTAACTCACAGGTAGCCCAAATATGACAACTTTCTTGTCCTGCAAAAACAGAGTTCACATATCAAATCAAACAACAAATAAAATGCCAATACCCCAAATCTAGGAAGCGGTACAACAAAATCATTACAACAAGTAAAATCCTAACCCAAAAAACAAACGGTGCAACAAAATCATTACAGAACCACAACGTAATATCATCCACGATTCAAAATTTTACGGAAACTTTTGATCTATAAACATTAAAGTATATACCTAAATCATAACGGTAATAATAGTAATATTATAATTAAAATTTGGTTATTCTGTTACAGCCTGCTCTTTTCTTTATATAGTTCTCAGTATTTACAAGATGGTCCCTGTAGTATCTAAGGGTCCGTTTGGCGACATATTTTTTTTAGTGGATTTTTGGATTTAAAAATTTAAAAATATGTGGGTGTTTGGCAAGTCATATTATTTAGCTTCTGGAAATCTGATTTTTAGGCTGAATAATCTAAAAAATCCAGATTCTCAAAATCTAGATATATCAATCTAGCACATAGCTTTACAAAAGTATCAGAAACTTAATCATGTTATTACACACAAGTATGCTAATATTCAATATAATATCATTCCAAGGTTCAAAATTTTACGGAAAACTTTTGATCTATAAACATCAAAGTATATACCTAAATAATAACGATAGTAATAGTAACTTTATGGCCTTGTTTGGTTGGGTACGTTTAGGGTGGGATAGTATTTCAAATGCAGTGGGTCTCACAAATACTATGTTTGGTTGGCTAAATATGGTCCGAATTATTAGTGAAACAGGATAACAAATGACACCAAAATGGTGTATATTTACAATAGCATAGGGGACGGAAATTACTAGGAAACAGTCACCCACCCTATATGACCGGTTCATAACCTGTTTGCATAAAAAAATGTCAAATGGATAAAAAAATAAATAAATTTTGATTAATATTTAAGTTTAGCGTAGGCCCTCCAGGGTTCTATATTTTTATTTGGGTTTTTAGTGTGTTGCACAGTTTGTTTTTAATTTATCAAATTCTAATCCGTTGAAAATAGAAAAAATAAATTAGTTATTGAAAAATATTATCCAACCGTCAATTTTCTAATCTAACGGCGGTTAAGGTGACTGTACCATAAACAGTCAAATAAGATGACTGTTCCAAAGAGTCACTCACCACGGGAGACTTAGATATGAAGCATAATTGCTAATCCCGCTTGGAGTTATAGTACCGGGAATACGAGTACCGCAAGAAAACGAGGGATATAATTAAGAAAATAAGAAAAATGAGTTAACCTTGAAGAGGTGTTTAAGAGGAGTGGTGGAGAATTTAGAGTCGACACCTTCGTCCCACGTGCGAGCTTTTTGGAGAGAAATATTCGGTGCGGCGGATACTAGATCTGTACCTACTGCTATCGACGCGTACGATCTAAACGCCTTCATCGTGGCCGTCCGTTTTAGTATCGCATTCGCCATTCTTCTCTATCTTTCTCTCTCTAAGCTCACCTCACTTTCTCAATTGAAAATATTATTAGGCTTTCTTTTTTTTGTGTTTGCTGATTGAGCTTGTATTTCTGTACTGCAAAAATTCTGTTTTCACTTCTTGTAAATTGTATTTACTTTTTATAATTCGGATTTACGGTTTATTTTTTTAGTTTTATTTTTATAAAAAAAAAAAAAGATGTAAGCCGTAAATTCGAATTACAGTTTGTAATTCGGATTTACGGTTTTGGCGTGAAAACATATATTTTGCAGTCGAAAAATACAGCCTTGCTTATTCGGTTTTGATTTTGTTTAGAGTAATTACAGTTTTTTACTCAATGTTTTGTCTGTGTTTCACTTTACCTCTCCAATTGTTCAACTTTTTAAACGTTTTGGTAAACTAGTGGGCCCAAGGGCGGCCGTGTTGCAAGTCGATCAAGTAGTGTCTTTTTAGGGTTCAACCACTCATACAGTTTTTACTATTAATAATTTTTATTAAGTAATAAATCGCAAGTAGTTGTGTAATTCAATGGTTAATATTAGTTGTAATTAGATCTTTTTCTCTAGTTGCCCCGGTTCGAATCCCATTTTCTACGGGTTTTTTTTTCCTATGCATTCATTAATATTAAGAGCAACAAAAAATTTATGTGCTGGACAAGCCACAATGACGGGACGCCCCTAAGTGGCCCATCATAGTAAACATGCAAAAATCGGGCATTTGGCTTAATTCGTTTTTTTTGGTACATGCTATTAGTGTAAGATAGAAAATTAGTCGAGAACCTTTGAGGTGTCAGTGACGATATGTTATTTTATCCTGTGATTAGGAGGCAAAGAGTTGGTTAAGAATCAAAGACATAATTCATTTTATTTTACAATTGTAACAAAAACAACTTAAAGAGCATGCTAGCCAAACTGATAAACTATGGATGTAAAAAAGAAAAAAAAAACTCTAGTTGTTCTTTTTGTGCCATTTCTCGATGCTCCTGTACCAACTCCACACGAAGCATAGACCGACTATACGACATAACCCAATCGTAATCACCTCAAAAAAGGCCATTAAAGAAGATCTTTGAGGTGAAAGACCAGCTGTTGCTATGGAAAGTAGAACCCCTACAGAATTGCAGGATACAGTGAAACTACCGGATTGGATCCCATCCAAGGCTTTTTTCGCCACTTCTTCGGCTTTCATTTCCCCTGACGAATTCGCAATGATGGTGGAAAGCGGGTGCCTTCGCTTATTATCTGTACAAGCATTGAAATTTTGTAAAATATGGGTAGCAGTTATGATAGGAAAGATATTCATATAGAACAAATTCAAGCAAAGTAGTGAAATTTGACATTTCTAATAAAAGGAGGCGGGTTAGTCATTCTTTCATGCCTCTAACTAAAAATATTTCAATTCGATTTCACTCAGAATGCAACATTTAAGGCCGTCTTTGAAACATTTGTCCTGAATAAGGTCTCACCAGGGATGGTTTTAAGGGAAACGAGGTACACCACTTGATGGACACGTCCCTTCCTTCCGATTAGCAACAATATTTCGAATGATATGGTTGTTAACATGAGATTTCTCACCACCATCAGGATAAAAAAAAAGGCGAGTACAGCTTCAGAAGCTTAAAATATACTATCCAAGGTCTATTCATGTAAGGGTTCAAGAACAGAGAGAACATGCATACAAATCAGAATTTTCTTTATAGTACAGGTTAATGACAAATCTTATTTCCAAATGAGTTAGGTCAACAAAATCAGTCTAGAATTTAAGTGAAAACATTTATGGAACGAAAAGAAAATTGCATTGTAGCTCTGAATAGTTTTTAACATTTAATTCTTTGGGTTCACACGAATCTTCAATAATGAAATGTTTTAAGAGGAAAAGCTTTTGCTGAACAATTTCAGATTGATGGGTAACATAAGAACATATATACAATTTTGTCTTGTCAATCATAGCAATAGCTAGTCGTCAAAAAGCTCCTTACCAACTTTCAAAGCAGGGGTATCGGTATCTGGGGGATATATCAGTGATACGTGTATGTTATCCTCGATAACTTCTTGTTGCAGAGCTTCCGCCACCCCCCTAAGGCCAAATTTAGCAGCTGTATAAGCAGTGTATCCGTATATACCAACCTGCATATGATCAACAATAGACTTACCAAAAGAACAGTAACGGATTCTTCAAGGCTTATTGTAAAAGTAGTTTCTCTGTAGTTGATTATAGAAGTTCGACTCAATCCCTTGTTATTGTGACCCATAGCAAAAGCTCACAAAGTGCAAACGATGCGAGTGCTTATTCACAAAGATAGTATCAAAACAATATTTTTAAGTATTCTAAATTATGATGTTTATCGGCACTAAGAACTATACAAAGCTTTGTTACTATTTAGTTCTACCATTTAAGTTCCATCAACAATTTTCTAAAACATTTCTTCCAAGTCTTAAGTGATAAATCCATAAAACAAACAAAAATTGCAATGTAGCACTTGACGTGTGTCTAATGATTTCGGTGTTCCGTCTTGTCTGAGCGTGTATAACTTTTTTGTGTTGGTTTCCGTGTACGAAATAACAATTAATAATAAATAAAGGACTAAACAATAATTAAATAAACCCAGTGTAATCTTTATTAATTTCCAAATGAAATACAATAAACTGATTACAACATGTAGGTACTGAATTGTAAATAGAAACAAACGTAATCAGATTATTATTAATTAATAATCTGATGTACTGATTTGCAATTAAAAGAAACTGCCGGACTGGAAAGTATAGACTTAACAGCCGGACTGTTCTGTTATGAATTTAAATTACAGGACTGAATTGAAACTAATCTAATTACAGAATTAAATTACAGAATTGAAATTACAGAACAGAAACAGAACTTTAAACTAATTACAGAATAGTACAAACAGAATAGAAAAGCTACAGCTAGGGACAGAATATTAAAAACTGAAATATAAATACTGAATTGAAAAACCAGAATGTAAAAGACTGAATTTAAGTGCGAAAAATAGACGGACAGAATGTAAAAATAAACGGACGAGGCTACTGTTAACAGTATGCCCTTAACCGATATTCGTCCAACCATCTTAAGGTTTCTGGTTGCGTTGGCGCTTCGATCCCAAGGTACAACGTCTCTCGGAAGACTCGCCGGAAACTGGCGACGAGTCTAAGTCGAGCTTTTAGTGGGTGGTTCTCTCTGGTCTAATATGCTATGAAGGAAAAAATTATATGCAGCTTTTAGAGAGAAGGAGCTGATTTTGAATGTATGAAATGTGAAGGGATGGCTGCCTCTTTATAGAGGATTCTGAAACCGCAGAATTGAATGTGGTCATTTAATTCTGGGAGTTACATCCCCAGAATCCGCCTCCATTACTGCTGGAGTTTCAACCTTTCTGGAACTCTAGGGACTGCTCTTGCAAATATGCAAAAGTCCCTTTTCAGATTTAGTACAAGACCCGAGACATTCCCCGCGACCCGCGACCCGAGCGAGCGCGTGTGTGGTACACACTAACCCACTCATGGGTATGTGGACTTAATTAGTTTACCAACTACATGGGATGGGTTTGTATATATAGAGTGAAAATCAACCTTGATTTTCCAATGTGGGATAACCCTCCTGGTTTATTCCCACTCTCTACTCCATTTTCCAGATTTCGGTTTTTCCCTCTTTCGAGTACCAACATTCGAGTCCAATTATCATTCACACCATTCCTCCGAATTGGTCATGCGATATACCGTTGCGAAGCTCGTCGCACGAGCTACTCAAACGCATAGAGTATGGCCTCAGAAAAACTGAGGAGTCGCATTAAAAATTGACTCAAAGGTGGTCCCAGACCACTTGGAACAAATATGTTTAAACTACATATTTTCCCAACTTTTCCAACATTTTGTTACTGGCACATAAAATCGAGAAAGTTTACACTGAGTTTTCTATAAACCGCCAAACAAGTTTTCTACACTTCGAAGTATTAGGCTGTACATCTATTAATTAATCATGATGATAAAAATTAAAAAGGCTATCAAATTGTACTCACAGAGAAACTCATCCAAAGTAATGTTATGTAGCAAGAAAATCCAACCAATATCCTGATTGGTAAATAGCAATAGTAATCTACCAAAGGGGACTTCAATACCCAGTATATTGATAAATATTCGATTGTTTACCATGTATTTTTTTTTATCAATTAGGAAAAAAAAAGTTCCGGTTCCGCTTTCAGCATAAAATGCGAGCAACAACTATTACCTGCCCGGATTGCGACGACATGATGGCGATCGATCCAGGACCACACCCACACCGTCCCTTCATCCCAGGCAAGGCCGCTTTAATCATATTAAAAGTCCCAACCAAATTGATATCGATCATATCCCTGATCTCGTTCAACTCCTGGCTCTCTAGCAAGCCCATCAAGAACAGCCCCTGGTTACACACCAACACATCCACCGGGCCCGCCTCGTCCAAACCCTTCTTGACCGCTTCGTAGTCCCTCACGTCTGCACTGATGATTGCCACATCAGCACCTGTGGTATTATGGATGGAGTCCTTCGCTTGTCGGAGTCTTGTGATGTCGCGTGCGAGGATTGTGACCTTGGCACCGGAGAGAGCAGCATGCTGGGCTAACGCGAGACCTATGCCGCTTGAGCCGCCGGTGATGAGGACGTGGCGGTTTTGTATGGGGATTTTTACAGGGCGGGGGCGGAGGATGAGGCGAAGGAAGGCGAGGAGGGATAGAGGGAGGAGGAGGGAGAGGCATGTCAGGAATGATGGATACTCCATTACTAATTAGTAGTCTGTTAGCAGAAAAAGTATTAAAGCTATACATAAATATAGTATTATTATTTTTAAATCACGAACTTGATCGTTATAATTGATTATAATAACGTGTGGTAGTAAAAATTAAAGAAAAGAGACCAAATAAAGCCTAATTAAAAATAAAACCTATTTCAACAATGTATAAAAAGTAGTGAAATATCGTCAAGATAGTTGTTTGATGCGACGAAACAAAAAGAATAATATTGAAGTAACCGAGCAAGAGACACAGATAAATAAAAAAACTCTATAAGAATTAATCTGTTATGAAATAAGTGTGATGCTTTCTATATTTTGGAACGTCTCAAAACATATACAGAGAATACATAAACACATGCACAACCTAAACAATTAATATACAGAGAATCCGTCCATTGGAGAATAATTAAAATACGGAGTAAGTAATTTGCAGAAATACCATGTTACTGTAGATATCATTATTTATTAAACAGAACCTAATGTTGACTGTTTCCTTTCACCGTTTGTTCACATACATTTCTTTCTTTACTGTCCTTTTTATCATGTGCAACTCCATGTGTCTGCAATAGCGGAACTATAACTTATTCTCCCGTTATTATGGCCGGGGGTGCTCGAATGTTAAAACAGATATTAAAAAAAAAATCACGACACATAATAAAAGATCAGTTTTTCTCGATATGGGGTGCCGGAGTCCTTCTAGTTTGTTACCAGCTACTCCCAAGTGTTTTATAATTATAACAGTGCATTAGTTATGGTCCGATTCATTGAATCATTCATACTCCCAAGTTACAACGCAACCATTAATTTTCCAGTAAAACTTGCATGGTGTTAAATATACCAACAAATTTTTTCATAATTAATCATTCTTGATGGAACTTATAAGTGTCCTGAACTAGATCCATTTATGGAGGATGCTGAATTTTATGTATATACTTTATCTTCTTGATATGCGTGTGTGTCCATATATAGTAATATGCCAGTGCACATCTAGGTGTGTTCCTTTTGCAGTAAAATGTTTCCAACTAATTTATCTTTGAGTAGTTAGGGTTATTCAGAGTACAAAATTGTATTTAAAATGTTTAATTTTATTTTAATTATTTTTGATTTTTAAAGTCAAAATTATGTAAAACTTACAAATATGAAAATAAACAACAAGAAACACTTTGTGTATATATATTATTATATTTACATATACATATTTATAATATGTATGTATACTACATATATAATATTCAAAATTTTCAAATAATAGTTATAACTTGATTTCATTGAATTAGTTAAGTTTTACATAATTTTGACTTTAAAAATCAAATACAATTAAAATAAAATTAAACATTTTAAATACAAATTTTGGACTCTGAGTCAGGCAGCCCCCACTTCCTTTTTAGACCCAATCATATTTCCCTTTGTTTTATTTTATTGGAGAAATACTTTCCTTAAAACAGAATTTACAACAAAACAATTTTTTCTATCGGAATACTTATTTTATCCGTAAATATTTATTTTATACATTTTACCTCAAAACGTTCACTTTTTCTGAAAAATTCACGTTTACCTACCGTATGTATATATATATATACTGTTAACTTATAGCTTTAGTGTCTGAAACATTCAGTAATGGAAAATCCATCATTCCTGGCATGCCTCTCTTTCCTCCTTCTTCTCCCTCTATGCCTTCTCGCCTTCCTCCGCCTCATCCTCCTCCCCCGCCCCGTCAAAATCCCCATTAAAAACCGCCATGTCCTCATCACCGGCGGTTCAAGTGGCATAGGCCTTGCATTAGCCCACCATGTCGTACTCTCCGGGGCGCAGGTCACAATCCTCGCACGCGACCCAACAAGACTCCAGCAAGCCAAAGACTCCATTATGCTCGCTGCTGGCGCTGACGTGGCAACCATCAGCGCAGACGTGAGGGACTACGAGGAGGTTGTATTAGAATATAAAATTAAGATATGTTTATTAGAATATTTCTATGATAATATGGAGATATGTTTATTAGTGATAATTACTTGCTTATTCAGTTGAAATTATATACTGTGCATTATGGCTGAACTAGAAATGTTTTTTTTTTTATTGATTATGGACCCCCTTCTAAACTGTTACTAGTTACTCCATAGAATTAATTCATTAAACACCACACCACAATATTAATATAATTATTTTAGTCCATTGTATATGAGTATATCTACGTTTATTTTACTATTTAACAGGTTAAGAAGGCGTTGGACGAGGTGGGGCCCGTGGATGTGTTGGTTTGTAGCCACGGCGTGTTTTTGGGGAGGGAGGTCGGGGAGCAAGGGATGGATGACGTTAGGTTGATGATCGACGTGAATTTAGTTGGAACTTTTCATGTGATCAAGGCGGCGTTGCCTGGGATGAAGAAGGGACGGGATGCACGTGGGCCCGGGTCGATCGCCATCATGTCGTCCCAGGCCGGACAGGTGATTATTTACTCTTGTTATTCAGTCGAAGTTATAAGTTATATACTGTGCAGTAATTTTTAAGGGGTACTTTTGTCTGGTTGTGGAAATATTTGGGATAATTTAGTGTACAAAATCGAATTATGTAAGGAGTTGAGGTACAAAATCACCGGTATTGTACTAAATTAACACGAAAGCGTTGTTCAGTACATCACAGTTATTGTAGCTTATGGAATTTTGGACCCGGTTAAGTATGTATTTTAAGCTTAACTTTTTTTAGATGATTTGGTAGTGTAAATGAGTACACTCATGTAGATTTTCTTGATTTCACATATTATTCGAAAACTGTTGTTCGGTAATTCCAAAGAGGAAACTTTCAACTTTCTTTTTTTGATGAGCGAAATTCTTTTCTACTGAAAACTATAAAAGTAACTTATATTTATATGAAGCTTGTTTTGAGTACTATTTTGATAAAAGTGTCGTATTCCGAACTTGGCTGCTTTTTGATTAGTTGACAGGATAGCCATGGAAAATGGTTGAACAGGTTTTGTAGCCGAGACGTGTATATCTACGCTTTGCAAGATATTGTTACAGTCACAATCTCAATAGTTTAAATTTTACTTTCTACGATCAAGCTGCATCAAAATTGTGCTTCCACAAAAGCATAGAAAATTCATCACAATGCTTTTGATTTAGTTTAAGATTGATCTTATACAGGTTGGTGTGTACGGTTACACTGCTTATTCAGCTACTAAATTTGGCCTTAGGGGATTGGCAGAAGCTCTGCAACAAGAAGTTATCGCGGATAATATACACGTATCAGTAATATGTCCTCCAGAAACTGAAACCCCTGGTCTGATAGCAGGTTAGGAATTTATCTCATTCTACAAATATAGCGTTGTAAGAAGCCTTTTAAGATATAATTCCGGCAATGAATATAGATTTCCATCGACCTCATAACAATTTTTCACCTTCCATCACAATCAAATGAATCTGAATTTTCAACTAAAACCTTTTGTTGTTAACACTGTTCACTCCAGAAAATATTTACTTTTTAACCCAAATTTACGAATTTCAAGCTTAATATCCCAATTAGTTGTGATAACTACTTGGCAAAGGTAATCAGAGACTAAACCAACAGTTTCGGGGGGGGGGGGGGGTCCAAAAAGTCGCATGCGGCAAATTCTCGTGAACTTAGTCAGTATAACAAGATAACAAAAACTAAAATAAATGTGTAAAATTAAGGCCTTGAGGCGGATCGAATTTAAACTTATCAGCCAAGGGCGATATACAACCCTCAGAATTCTTTTCTTTTTGATAACACTGTTCGATTGGGCTTTTTTTCCTTCTTTCGGTCACTTTTTATTTGGGAAAATTGCCATTAAGAGAAATATTTTGGACTTAATTGTCATTTCTTCACAATAAGAAAATTGCTTCCCATCAGATTCTATTCTCAGTGGGCATGCACTTCAAATTGCATTTTAAATTTTGATGAGCATGCAATTCAATATGAATATTAAATAGAATGAAGTAGCACTAAATGGGAATCAATATTTTCTAAATAAGTTTTGAACCTGTTCTATTTCTATCTTTCCTACCATAAAAACAACCTGGTTTTCTATGAAATACGGATACCGTTGCCTCTACAGATAAAAAGCGCAGACCGGCTCTTTTAAGTATAATTACATCTTCCTCGAGGGCAATGAAGGCCGATGAAGTTGCGAAAAAATCCCTGGATGGAATACAATCTGGTAGCTTTTTTGTATCCTGCAACTTTGAAGGGTTTCTATTATCTATAGCCACAGCTGGTCTATCACCTCAAAGATCTTCCCTAATGGCCTTTGTTGAGGTGATTGCGATAGGGCTATGTCGTGTAATAGGTCTATGCTTCTTGTGGAGTTTCTACAGGAGCATTAATAAGTGGAACAAACAAAACAAAAGGTAAGCTGCATATAAATCTCAGCTCATTTGTTCAAGCCATTTGTGACAAAATATTACAAAAAAGTTGATTCTCTTACCATGTATTTTAGCTTAAAACTTGTTAATATAATCTGGTTCAGTCCCAACTCCAGTATGATTGGTGGCATACCTCTGTAAGCTTGCTTTTTCGCTATTGTAAAACAATAAAGTTGTATTGCTTTGATTATGCGCCACCCCGCAATGAAGGATAATAATATGATTTAACAAATGGTCTCATATCTACGACTATACTTGCGCAATTGACGTGTTAGACCGTCTTTCAAACACGTGTATATATATTCACACAAAACTAATGACTCATGCAGCTACTTGTGAGATCTATTTGCAGGGAGAGGGAAATGAATGAGCAACCTCCTAAGCTGGATTTATATAGTTAACAGAAATTTACCATCATTAGTATTCTAAATTAAGAAATTATGGTACCAAACGCTACTTTTCTGAAGAATCTAGCCTATACAATTGCCTACTGTCATGTAGAATTGGAAGAATGAGTTACAAGTAAACTTCGCTCGTATCCGTTTTCTTTGTCAAACTCCAAGACCTCTATACCGATCGATACTCAACTCCAAAAACATGAACTAAAGCCTATTCCCTTCGGTTATATTTACTCTGTACACGACACTTTGTTCAACTCCTTTCAAACTTGTCAAAAAAAGTATTTGCACTTCATAAAACAGGCGCTCTAAATTGAAACACATTCTAATTACGGGCAGTTTCATGTTTCATAAATAAAGCATATAGAAGCTCGTTCCATGCATCGGGCACCCCGGGCAGGCACCAGTGGCTGCAATCCTGCCTATTTATAGCTGCGGGTCCCACTGGACTGAGATAATATATTGAAGAATGGCCGTCCTTTCTCCGGGAACTCATTTTAGTTATGTCTAAAATATTTATCGATTTTGTAAGAGTTAAATTCGAGTGAGAAGATAACACGTTGAAGATTGTACTATGAAGATCCCAAGTATGAGATGGTACTAACGTAGACCCGATGTCTGGGAGTGTCTCTGTATCACAACTTCCTCCTGTTCTCCAATCACCCGCTCTGCAAAAATACAAATAATTAGGTTGGTTTACAAAAGTGTCATGTTTCATTTTACTGGAGTTGGAAATCAGCATCAAAATGAAAAAAAACAATGCAAGTTTCAGATTAGAATCACGGAATACAAAAAGATGTTTCAAAATGCAAGTCACTCTTTTGTTTCATAAAACCAAAAATATTCGTTTTTCGCAGAAAAGAAAACGCAAAGAAGGTGTACCTGAAATGTACAGGAGCATATGTGCGGAAAAACACTTGAGTTTTATTTGGATTAATCTCCCGATGTATCCAATTGACCACCGTATTCAACGCCTTATAGTAGGCAGTCTCGGGTTTCATCTTCATCTTCACCACTCCTCCTTCTTCAAAGTAACATCCCCTATAAATGAAAAGAGATTCTATATAAACAAATTGGACACTCATTCGTCTACTGATAACTTATACTCATTAAGCAAATGCACAAATTAAAAAGATATAGGATTGGCATACTATACAAACCATAATCTAGATTCGAGAAGCCCTATACTAACTAAATTCTAAATAGAACAGTGAGCTGTACTGGCAAATTATGAACTTATTGTAACTATGCCATGCTTAGGAGAGGTAATTATGTAAAGAACTAAATAATACTATGGACTAATTATCTATAAGGACGTTTATTTAAGCGGAAAATATTTTCATAAAAACTTGCCTATTAGTCCTGGAGTGTAGATTAAAATTAAATGAACTATTTTTTAGTTATATCATACTTATAAGAGAATGTATTTATCCATTAAATGGTGTTCAACATGAACTAATAAGTCTCACCCTTTCCCTCAAGCTAGATAAGTGTCGTATTTTGCCAAACCAAAATACAAATCAAATGATAAAGAAGAAATGCGCCCGCAAAGAAAAGTTGATATAAACATCGATTTACCCTTTGATAGTCTTATCGTCATTCCACCAATGCCCAGTGTTGAAAACCAAAATATCCGCACCACGCCACTTCAAGTAGCTCCAATTCAATTGGTCTAATTTCAATACAGTCCTCACCCTTGGTGGGGCTCCCAATGGTGGTCGACTAGTGCGTACGAGAAATGGGACCCGGTAATATTCCACCGAACAATTATACTCCGCAAACTTGAACACCAAGTACCCTTTGTGCTTCGTTATTGGGTTACCGTTCACTTCGTATATCGAGCTCTTGTTGGCTACTCCTAAAGATAGCATGCATAAGAGAGACTCCCATTGGTTTCTTCCTATCGAGTCCCCGACAAATGCTAGTCGTTTGTTTCGTAGTTTCTCTAACATTAGTCTTGTATCGAATCTGAAATATGACCCCAAAAAATTTATATGCGGAGTTGAACTTCTACCTATATATATAAGTAATAAGTGCATTATAAACTATGAAGTTATAAAAATCTGACTTAATTTCTTTTAGCATAGTACTGTACCTGTAACGTTTTAAATAAATTAATTAACCATACAAACGATCTTTTTGGAATTTTATCAAATGCAGACTTTTTGGCTTTCTTAATTTTTGGCTTTCTGGGAGGCCATCTGCTAAATACAGACGTTGTCTGCTTGATGCAGACGGCGGATGTATTAGTGGGGTGGGATATAAGTCACGCTACGTAATAAAAACTCAATCTACTAAAAATAAAAAAATAATAATTTTTTTAAAAATTTAATTAATATTTAAATTTAGGGTAGACTCAAACTAGGGTTCCAATATATTTATTTGTGTTTTTAGTAGGTTGAGTTTTTATTACATGACGTGATTTGTACCATTACCGTCTGTATTAATCAAAAGGCGTCTGCATAAAGCATAAGACTTCTGGAAGTACGTTATTCTTTTGGCATTTCATAAAACTCTTTTAACTTTTTTGAGTATTACTATATAAACAGTCTATCGTTTTTGTTGTTGAAAATCTGAGTTTTCCGACTTTTGTGTTATTTGTTTTGTTGCCGACTTTGCGTTTACACGTATTTTTGTATATTTAGCTTAAAAGTCAGTTTATTTTTAAAAAATGTAAGTATGGGACGAAAAGATCTGTGACGAAATGAACTAAGTGATAACACATTGAAACCTAAGGAATTAAATTCATAAACAATGAGAATCTAGGACATAATTGATAAAATGCAAAACCTCATGTGTGATATTCATAACTGACTTTTTAGCTTTATATACGTTTTGAAATTCTGCTGAGTTTGACCATTATTGAGCATTTTTTTTACTTTTTTTTTATTCTCGTGAAAAACACAAAAAAACATAATTAAATAATTAATCATAAAATTGAGTGGTAAAAAAAAAGCTAAGTTTTTCATTTCAAAAAAAAAAAAAAAAAGGTCTACACGGCATCATTGCAATTTGCAAGTACAGTCAAAAAATTCCAACACCCAAGAAAACACTAAATTTCTAGGCTTCTGTGTTATGCAACAAATTTTGATTAATACAACGGTAATGGTACAAATTAAGTCATGTAATAAAAACTCAACCTACTAAAAACCCAAATAAATATATTAAAATTCTAGTTTGAGTCTATACTAAATTTAATTAATATTAATTAAATTTATTTTTATTTTTAATATATTAAGTTTTTATTACATGACGTGACTTATATCCCATCCAATTAATACACGAGACGTTTTGACAGCGTATATATTTAGCATGTAAAATTTCTATAGCCAAGAAAACAATAATTATATTCCAACCGTCACTCTGTCAGTAAAAATACTAAAAAAAAGTGTGTTTTTGGCTTTAACAGAATTTACAGGAAAAAGTCATTTACAGATTCCTAAATTCACTGACATCCACAACAATCACAAGTACACATTTCTCTTAAAAATAAAATAAAATAAAAAACATTTAACTTATGTGAACTAAGCTCAATGGTCCCCATTAAACCAGTAACTCGAGTTGGCACTTCTAATCTTACACTAACTCCTTATAGTTTTAACAAGTATCAGAATTAGTCCCCACGTTTCGAAAATACAGCAAAACGCATCCAAAAAAATAAAATGAAAATCAAACCTGGGCAAATTGCAAGCTTTCGGCTGCCACCTCCACTTAGTATACAAATCATCAGGCCTTCCGTTTTCGTTACACCGAAACCCAAAATCCAAAAACTTACATTCTTTTGATTTATATAAAGGGTAATTTTTCTCGTCCCACACCCAATCACCGTCGAAAACGTCGCAGCCAACCCCTTTCTCCCTCATAAACTCCGGTTTTCTATCTCTAAGTGCAGTCGCATTGAGTCTAATCCTGACAAACCCTTCTGAAACTTCTCTATAGTCTAGAAAAAAGAAAGAGATGACAAAACAGAGCGATATTAAGAAAATGCCGAGGCTCTTATTCGAGAGGTAAAAAGGGTTAATTCGGTTTGTTTTTGTCGATTCGGGTTCGTTGTCAGATGGGTTTCCCGACATTTCGTGTAGGAATGGTGGAATATGAGGAGAGAAAAATGGGGGAGACATATTATATAAAGTTTCCTTCTTTTTTTTTGGATTTTTTTTTATTGTTATAATTTTTTTTCCTATTTTAAGGTGCTACAATCATATAGTTTGTGAGATTAGTATGGGAATTTGTTAAAATAGTACTAGATAGGATTATAGGAAGATAGATAACACAAAATTATTATTTTCTCTTTTGGTTTTACTATATTTGAGATAAATAAGATGAATAGAGAAATAGGGGAAGAAGAACATATAGGAGTGGTGGTCAAGCTAGTATTGAAGAGCATTAATGGCGAAATAATTACTAGTATTAGTATTTATATGCTCCTATTTTGAGGTGCTTCTATTAAATGGGATTATGGGGATTAACTATATCTCGAATACATTTAACTATATCTCGAATACATAATAAGACAGATACGTAAAATGTGGTCTTATCATTGATAAACGTGCTTAATGTAAATATTACCCAAAAATCTTACCTGCTGATATGGATTATATAGACCAATTATAATTTAAATAAAAAAATATTTTCAATATCAAAACAAAACTAATTGGTACACATAATCCGCCACGTCACGTTAGCGGATAAGGTTTTTGTAATATCATTTCTCATTGTGGAATGTTAATGAAGGATGATCGTGTGTCATTAATACAGATGAGAAAAAATGTGAAATAATCTCTAGTTAGGAACTGTCGAGATTAGAGATTTCTCAAAATATCGTTATGATAAATCATTAAAAAAAATTCCTTTACAGAAATATAATAACGTTGGCCAGGACTCAAAACTCAAAAGGGTAAAATATTACAAAAGTGATTCTATGAGATTATATAACTTGACGATTTCAATACCGGCCGGATTAATTATCAATTCTAAAATTGTATTAAATTCTAGAGTATCAGGGTATCGGGAGTACCAGAACCAACTGTGACTATATACGAGATCTCTTCGATGGTCATGACGTACGTCCGTCTAAGGTAATAGAACACTCATATGACTTCAAATTTAAGATTGTAAAAGGCTTTACACAGTTTTTCAAATTTTCAATCAATGTGATAATATTGTACTAAATGATAATTTATAAATTGCTACCAAGTTTTGGAAAAAAAGAAATGTGATTTCCTGAATAACTATACCAAAATGTGACAATTTGAAAATGCAATAACCCCCCTCCCCACTATCTGTTTTTGACGATTTGTGTACCTACCTTTCAAATTTTTCAATTTAGGTACCACACTATAATAACTTTTCAATTTAGGTACCACCGTCTAAATAAATCACGGAATCATGTCACGTGTCATTTGACAAACATCAATTTGAGAGGTTAATTTGATAATTTTGCACAAACGCATGTCATCCTATAAAAATATTTTTCCCAATTTCACACATAACAAAAATTAGGATTATATGCTAATTTTTTTTATGTGTGAAATTGGGGAGAAATTTTTTCTAATATGACATATTTTTGTGCAAAATTGTCAAATTAGCCTCTCAAATTAATGTTTGTCAAATGTTACGTGACATGATTCCGTGATTTATTTAGACGGTGGTACCTAAATTGGAAAGTTATTATAGTGTGGTACCCAAATTAAAAAATTTGAAAGATGGATACCCAAATCGTTAACATCATTATAGTTTGGTATACTAAATCTATTTTTTCCATAAAGAAAATAATGTATCGAGCCGATAGAAGTCACTTGAAGTTAAGAATAGAAGCCTTGATATGGTTTGAATGTGAAATGAATTGAAATTGGTGAAATACAAAAGTCTTGCAAGATTCTTTATTGGAAACCTTTTTATGTCTCTAGTCACATGCATTTTGTTTTTGATGTCAATTTTTTTTTTTTTTTTTGGTGGAGATAAGTCTCCTAGGTCCTAACATCAAATATTTCTTTTATGTTTACTCACTTCCATGCCATGTACATAATTCCATGGAGATTATTTCTAATAAATCCATATATGGGTATAAACCCTCTTCTACAAACAAAAATGCCATGTTTCAATTGTGTAGTATGTATGATCGTCGAAGTTTGAGAAATATTTATCAGAATTTTACTTCTATCACATACCATATATCGGTTCATGTCATTGGTATTTTATTGCATCTTTCACGTTTGCGTCTCTCTCACCAAATTCGATCAAGTACGTGAAACACTACCGCAAATTATCTAAACAAAACCACTTGCAAAATAATATGTGTATATACTACATAAACTTTTTAAATTGGTAATAACCGTGATGACACTTTAAAATATCTAGCTAAATAATGCAAGTCAGTTCTTGGGTCAGCGACCGCCTCGACAGACAGCAGAATATATATATATTTGAAAAAAAAAACTGTTTCAACCAAGTAAACTTATTTCATCTTAAAAGTACATATATTAGTTTCCTAACAAACACACCTTTTATTTTAAAAGTAACAAAAAGTATTATTTTCGGGTTATACCAAACAAGCCCTCTGTACGTATCCTTTAGGATTTAGCCAAGGCCTCGTTACTCATTAGCTATGAAATATAGACACGCGGAAGAAAAATCTGATTAGTCTGACTCGACAAATCGTATGCCTGACACGGCATATTGGTGTGTCCGTTATTTTTTTTGTTGACCATTTGGACACGCATATTAGATACAGTTCAACCATAACATGACATGACTAGCTAAAAAATGAGTTGATTTTCATTTTCATTTTACATAAGTAACATATAAAGTGCTCCATAAAAGTGTAACATAAATATTGTTGGCTTTGGTATTATTTCGAATACAATAATTGAAAGACAATAATGTAAAAGACAAAGGACTGAATGGAAATAACAATTTTATTTCTCACAATTGGAATATAAATTACAATTCATGACTCAACAAATAAATAAACTGCAGGACTGTTATAAAGAAACTGCCAGACTGGTTTAACTAAGAAACTGCCGGACTGGTTTTTAAATAAACTGCCGGACTGGTTTTAACAAACTGCCGGACTGGTTTTAAACAATACTGGAAATTACAGAACTGAAAAATAAATTACAGAATCGAAAGACTGAAAGTAAACAGTACTGAAATGTAAATACAGAAAAGAAACAGTACAGAAAAGTAAATTACGGAAATGAAACGGACAGAATGTAAATGACTGAAAAATATAAAAGAAGAGGCAACTGCTGAGCAGTTTCCCTTAAACAATATTTCCCGAACCACCTTTAAAGGTTTCTGGTTTCGGGACTTTGTTCCCAAGGTACAATTTCTATCTCAGAGTGGCTTGTATGGAAACCGGCACCGAACCACAGGTCGAGCTGTTGGTGGTGCGGTTCTCTCTCTCTATATGATGCTTATGCTGTGTTGTGTGTTCTGGTGTGTTGAAATGAGAGAGGAAGGGCTGCCTTTTATAGCCTCTAATGAAACCGCAGCCATAAATGTTGGTCATCAATTATGGGAGTTACACTCCCAGAATCCGCTCAATTAATTCCTGAAACTGCTGCAATTTATTTCTCATTTATTGCTGGCGTTTCTGTTGCTGGAAACTCTAGGGACTGCTTTTGTATTTTATACAAAACTCCCTATTCGGGTTTGGACGCTTTTGTATTTTATACAAAACTCCCTATTCGGGTTTGGACCCAAGACCCAAGACATTCCCCCAAATCCCAATCCCGAGGCCCGAGCCCCGAGACACGAGCGAGCACGCGTGTGTGGTACACACTAATACTCTTAGGTGTATGTGGACATGTTAGTTTAATAACTATATGAGTTGGTATGGTATATATATTGTAAAATTAACTCTTAATCTTCCAATATGGGATTATACTAAATGGTTTCTCATTAACCATTTCGTTTTCCAGATTTGAGCTTTCGATAGCCCAACTTTGAAGCCACTTTGTATTCACACCCATTCTCCGAATAGGTCATGCGATATACTGTTACGAAGCTCGTCACACGGGCTACTCAAGTACGTTGAGTACGGTATCAACAACTCAGCGCTGTCACATGAAAAAATGACTCGAAGTTGGTCCAGCGACCATTCGGAAACACCCATGTTATTAACATGTTTTTCCAACAAATATGTCAATTGTGCTATTTAGTAACTCTAAGAACAATATATATATACGAGTATATGACATACTATTGTTGTTTGTTTAAGTAGAAAAACATATCATATATTTTAAAATATACTCTATTAAGTGTCGTCTCCTTGCCGGTTCATGTCCTAAACTTCTAAATTTTTCTGTTTTTTTTTTATCCATGTCGCGTCGTGTCGGGCATGCGAACTCGTGTCTTCATAGCTCATTAAGTATCAACTTGTAACATTTTTGTAAAACAAGGGTTGTCATTGATTAATATTAAACCCATGGAGTACAATTGTAGTTTCCTTAAAACCAATGTTCTCTCTCCTCTTTCATGTTCCTGTCTATCTCCCACCGCAAAGACAAATTAAAAATAATAATTAGCTTTTTATAAACAACAAAAAACTGGCTTTTTATGCAATACCCCAGAAGAATTCAGTTCATAATTAAGTGTCTAAACCCAATTAGAGAGATGAGTTCAACGGTTAAGATTGGTTTAGAAGCAGATGCTTTGGGTATTTTAAGGTCTATTACTCCATCTCTTGACTTGTCCAAGCACAAAGGCCAAGCTGGTATATACATTAACTTATCTTTTATTTATTTATCTTTATTCATCTACTTTTCCTCTTTTGGTTTTAGTTTCTACTTTTTTTGTATGCAATTTAAGTTTTTGGGTATGTTTGGTTGCATGGTTTAGTTCAGAATAGATTGTTATAAGTTTGTCTGGTTTAAAAATATGAGATTTTTAGGATTTTCGAGACGGGCCGTTCGTGTTATAAGCCAAGTGAGCTAGGTCAGTGGCTGAACTAGAAATGTTTTTTTTTCCTCGTAATTATGAGGAAAGGCTAAAATCGATAAAAAAAAATCAAGATACATAGTTTTTTCTCAATATGGGGGGTGCTGGAGTAATTTTTATCCTGTTACTAGTTCCTTCAGTGAGCCAGGTAGTTTAGACGCCGATCACTGAATAGGCGCAAAAAAGATTTTTTTTTTTCTTTCTGGAACGAAGTCGTTTTAGCTCTTCGATACGATACAAGAAGAACCTACTTTATTTGATGGTATATTTTGTGTAATGTAGTATAAGACAATATTTTGTTTTATTACGATATGGTTCGGATTTTGTATTTTTTATGGGATTTTTTTACGCATGGTATGTATTTTTCCAGACAGTTAAAAAAGAGCCCAAAAAAGTGTACTGCTAGGTGTAAAAAGGCGCCGGACCGGTCCTGTTCCGAGAACATCACCTTTATTTTCCTTAGTCACAAATAAAGCAGCTAGTTTGCTAAGAAAAACTGTACGCCGGGAATTTTTAAAGAGGTACAGAAATATTACCCGAGTAAAGGTAGAATCTTTCATACCGGGTTAAATAATACATGTGGAAGTTAGAACATGGTGTCAAGCTTAGATGTGTATTCAGTATAATAGAGTTGCCGAGGAAGGTCATCCTTAGGGGATTTGTTGTCTATTTTAATTTTTGTTGTCATAATTGCTTATGGGTATAATCATATGTTAACAATTAGTACCATATTTGGGTCCGGAGAGACTATCAGTCGTTTTCACGACGTGGGTTCCAGAGAGAATATTGGTCCTTAACTCAATTCGAGAAAAAGAAGACACTTATGTTAAAGAATATATGTTTACTTAGAAAGACCATGCTATCGAGGTCTTTGTTTTGTAGACTGCTGATTTGGGAATTAGGAACTTATTTTGTAATAAAAAAACTTATGAGTTTTATGTATAAACACCGGAGAGTGAGGAATGATTAGCCTGTGATACTTCTTCTAATAGAACACTTAGTTTAATAGTTGAGTCTTAAGATAGCTTTTGATACATGTTGTAATTTGCAGGTGATGCTCATTAGTTATCTCTTTATCTGATTCCTGCTACTTTTCAAGCCAAGTATTTGGCAGTTATATCTCTTTAATCCATCATTTTAGTTGTGAGGAACTGAACATACTCCTAGCCGCGTGCCTCTTCTTCTTTAATACAGAGTTGATTGAATTACTAAGGAAAAGTTGTCCACTTAATTTCTAATTCCGTTTCACTCTATCTATATATGCAAAATTCTGCCAACTCACCGTATTGACCTCATTATATTCTTGTAGTATTAAAAGCAACGGACTCATCATTTCTATGTTTTTTCTTCATGTAACGGTTTCTATCTGTTTCTGTATGCCGATAAGTACTGTAACACTTATTTTAGTCCTTCTATAACTATATAATATTATAATTTTTCTACAGGAAAGATAGCTGTTATAGGTGGTTGTCGTGAATATACGGGTGCTCCCTACTTCTCTGCAATTTCAGCTCTAAAAATTGTTAGTCCTCTTAATGTTACCACTCAATCCATATTTTTTTTTTCCAATGATATTTTCCTTTTCCGAGTAGTCATTTTTACGAACATTATCCTTTTCCAAACAGGGTGCAGATTTATCTCATGTTTTCTGCACTAAAGATGCAGCACCGGTTATAAAGAGTTATAGCCCTGAATTAATTGTGCATCCTATACTGGAAGAATCTTACAGTGTAAGGTGAACTTCTTAAACTATTTTTTGCCTTTTTGTAGTTCACAACTGTTGTATGCTTATTGTTCTCTTAATTTCTAAATTAGAGAAGAGGACAAACCATCAACCTTGGAGAAGGTCATCAATGAGGTCGGAAAGTGGATGCCGAGATTTGATTGTCTTGTTATTGGTCCAGGTTTAGGAAGGGACCCTTTTCTTCTGGTATGTGTATTTCACCAATTGTATGTTTTGGACAATTGTGTGTCTTGGTCATTGCCCCTTTTACCAATGAGGTTATTAAATTTATCATACTAGGCACCTCTAGCATAAGGGATTCTTCATCTGTTACTCAAATAAGCTGGATTCATGGAGACTAGCAAAAAAAAAAGTGTTTATTCAGCTTTTACAGCTGGAGAACCGATTGTAATGTATCTGATAAGCAAATAGGCAAACTAGGGAGCTAAAAAGTTGCAAACAAGCAAGCCCTAAATTAAGAATTCGTTTCACACTATATTCATTTTAAAATTTAGAAATCATTCTATGGCAAGACTGGAGAAGAGTAGTATGTTGCTATGATTTTCTCTCTCCCGAGCTGCACAGGCCAACTTTTTCCTTTCGTTTAATTTTTGCTTTATACTACCTCCAGGATGTTTTATGTTTATTTTTTTATTCATTCCGCACTAGTTGTAAAATGTTGACAAAATTCTTCTTTTCGGTTTGATCATATGACCATTTGATAGAATTATCTGGTGTGGAGGGTCCCTCGCCTCTAAGTAGCGTTTATTAAAATGGCCTTTTTGTGTTGAGGGCCAAATGCCAAATTTCTTTTGTTATATGTTTCCTCCTTTGTTTATCCTGTTCAGTAAATTATTTCTTAGGCATGGCTTTGATTCCAGGACTGTGTTGGTGATATCATGAAGCACGCACGACAGTTGGAAGTTCCAATGGTTATAGACGGGGTATGTATATATGCATACTAGTAATCGTGCCCCACGCGTTGCGTGTGTGACGCGCAATGCAATTAAAATATAAAAAATAAGTGTAGTTATGATACAAATACGTGGATAATACAAAAAAAAAATAGTATAAAACTTAAAAGACTTAAAAGAATTTTTGGTTGTTAAAGAGGGACACATAGTGTTATTAGTTGTTATTTTTTATTTTATTTTTTTATTTTTTTATGTGAGCATGGTATTATTGTAATTAATAAAAAAGTATAGGGATATTTTTGGAAAAAATTGGCTAAATTTGGCGGCCTCATTTGGCTTGGGTTGGCTTATTATAATAGAATGATATATATATATATAAACGTGAATGTACGCACATTTCATTTACATAATAAGTACTTGACAGTATTGTCTATAAGATACAGTTTTTTTGTCACCCAAGTGATTTGACCCTTTTTTTTGGAGGCTATACTTGACTTTCATTCATTGCTTGCTGAGCAAAATTTCTGAAACGTTAACTGATACAAAAAACTGTCACTGATACAGCAGTCCAGTGACATTTTACTAATTCACTGATATGGTATGACTTTGTTGTATTAGTCAATTAATGATTAATTACTAAATTTTACCAGGATGGTCTCTTTTTGGTGACAAACTGTCTTGATTTGGTAAGTGATTACCCATTGGCAGTTTTGACCCCAAACATAAATGAGTATAAGCGTCTTGTAGAGAAGGTGCTTGATTGTAAAGTAATAGATGATCATGAAGCGCCTGCGCAATTATTGGCTCTTGCCAAACGGTAAATCTCTTGTGCAGTTATTTTTAATTTACTCAATTATATACAACCATCATAACATTAAGCATGGTCTTCTGTTTTTACGTTTTTTTCACAAAGTTTTGATTTGGTACACCATTTAGTACATTAACATTACATTTATTACTCAATGGGTACACTCGTAAATTTTAGCATAAAGGTTAGTCTACAAAAGTATAATTGTGTACAAAATTGATAATTATTAAGACGTTAGTGTACAAAAGTGATTCAAAACTATGAGGTTTTCCCTTAATTAGACGGAGGTTCCCTGATAGATCTATTTACACCTGGTTCGCGTAGCACACTTAAAACAAGGTAAATTTAATGTAGAGGCTGAAATCTCGTCATAAATTAGTGTACAAAGTGAAAACCCCAGAAATATGTATCAACCGATGCAGCTCTTTAAGTAAGCAACTTGAAGGGTTTTCCTATTTTCGGTAGGAAAAACTATGATGTCATCTCAATATTGAAACCCGTACACCCTATGTTTTATCTTCATAGTTTAATATTTAAAATTACGAGATTCATTATCAATTTCACAATCTCACTAATGTTGATTTGTTCTTGTGATTATGATATGAGACCGATAATAAATACATCTTTCTATTTGTTCTTTTTACTCTGTTTTGGTCGAACAAGACTGATAAAGTCTATCTTTCTTGACAGGATTGGTGTAACCATTTTCCGCAAAGGAAAACATGATCTTATCAGTGATGGTTATACAGGTACCAAGCAGTTAATCACCTTACAATCTCATCGTAGGAACTGCTTAATGTTCGCTACTATTCACGTATGTTATGATATGTGATAAAAAAGGCTTGGTTTTTCTCAATTAATTTGTCTTTTTGTAATGCAGTGACATCTGTCAGTATATATGGTTCTCCTCGTCGTTGTGGTGGTCAAGGCGATATTCTCTCTGGAAGGCAAGTATATTTAATGAAGCCTTAGTCTTAGAGTATGCACTTTTTTCCCAACTTTTAAAATCTCTAGTTACGAAGGGCTTGGTTTGCTTAGTTCGCTTAAAGCATTATCTTTTATGTTTTCCCCTGGTCTGGAAACAACAAAGGTATTAAGCTCGGTGAACCTAACTTTTTCCCCAGCCTCAAATAAGCTTAAAAACTGCAGCCGGCAAGTCCAAAATAAACTGATTTGAAAGGACATTGTCATCATAGTAACCTTCTAATCTAATCTCAGATTCTTTGCATCTTTGCTTGTAAGCTGCAATTGAATTGGTTAATGTTAAAGAACTTTATTTTTTTTCTTTTCCTGGCCTGGAAAAGTATAGGTCTTAACCTGGATGAATCGGATAATTTCCTCGGTCTAAAAAAAAAGCTTGCTTGTTAACTTAAAAAATGTGAGCGAAGAAGCCGAAAAATCTTAGTTTTAGTGGAGGTGAGTCCCATAGCAGCTGGGAGTAGGGATGGCAATTTCGCGGGTTTCAACCCGACCCGACCCGAGGACAAAGTTGCACATTTACCCATTTGACCCTTTTTTAAAAAATATTTTTTTTTCCTTTTAAAAAATAAATCTCATAAATGTCAAAGATTTCAAATAAAATTTGTTAGTTATATTAAAAAATCATTTGATTTAGAACTATAATATAAAAATAATATAAAAGAGAGTTTAATGTATATGAGAGAGAGGAGAGAGAGAGTCTTAAGTTGCACTTTTACCCATTTAAACCCGACCCGACCCGAATAGAATTGCACCTTTAGCCGACCCGCGGCAGGTCGGGTCGGGTTGAAACCCGCGAAATTGCCATCCCTAGCTGGGAGTGAGCTATTCGTGCTCTGTGTAGTGTTTATTAATTTTAACTTCTTCCAACTTTTAAAAACCGTAAATGCAAAGGGCTTGTTTGGCTGCACCTTGTACGCTCAACTTATTTGTGTTTTTGCTTATAAGTTGCAGTGCATTTGGTAAGTCGGGGTAAACACTTTTTTTTCTGGCCCAGAAGAGTACAGGTTTTAAGCTGGATGAATTCAATATTTTTTTCTCAGCCTCAAATGAACTAGCTTCTTTACTTAAAAGTTGAACCCGAAGAATCCCACTTTTATACTTGCTCTTTGTATCTGAGTTTATCCTTTCATTCAACCAGTGTTGCGGTGTTTCTGTCATGGGCCCGCCAATATATATCATCCGCTAAAGATGCAATTCCAACGAACCCAACAATGATGGGGTGTATAGCGGGATCCGCTTTAATGAGAAAAGCAGCTATGCTTGCATTTGAAAACAAGAAAAGGTCTACACTCACTACTGATATCATCGAGTGCTTGGGTAGAAGGTAAATATCCTCTTCCTGCTTCAAATTTATTATTGAACTAAAAATATTATTAAGTCCATTTCACTTCTCAAGGTTTGTTGGACTGCAGCTAAAAAGTTAAAAGTTGTTTCAGACTCGTAACCTTTTTAGGCCACAAAATTAAAGAGGTTCTTAAACACAGTCATGCAACACAGCTTCATACTTCTCAAGGCTTATTTAACTTCGACCTTAAAGAAAATAAGCAGGTTTCTGAGAGCCTGAGAAGAAGCCGTACTGTTTGTTTTTTCAGGCGAGAAGATAATACAATCTCAACTTTTAAGCCAGTCAACCAAATGAAATACAACCTCACATTTTTTTAACAAGGTTTCGGGAAACTTCATCTTAATCTAAGTACTTATGCTTCTTTTACTGCAGTATGGAGGAGATTAGCCCAGTTCACTGAGGATGTTGATTACCAGAGTTTGTACATCTTTTGCTTTCACTTTTCTTGTTTTTACTTCAGACTTTTTGCTATTTCTTTTCTTTCGTTTTGTTAGAGCTAGATCCTCACAGATACATAGTCGAAAATAAGAAACGAGCCTTATATATCTTACCTTGATGGAAAGAAAATTGAGGCAACCGACCTGGGATCCTTGCTGTTTATTTAAGTATACCGTTAGTAAGAAGTAAATATTTGGTGTACCAGGTACACAATACACTAGAATCTGGTAAATCCAAACTATTAAATACCTAGTAAAATATTGAAAATCCTTGTCGGGATTTTCATTAATTTAAAATAAAATAGTTAACTAAAATATCAGTGGGTCTACTATATTTAGTGGATGGACCCGGTCAATCTAAAGTATTTCTCCGGTTGTTTCTGTACATGATAGCTTTTACAATCACGTTAAGTAGGAAGTATAACAACAAATCTTGAAGAAAAAAATCTAGTAGGTTCTTTCTAGATGGTTCCAATATACATAAACGTTTTATGTTAGCTCAATATTGCATCAAACAATTATGTATGTTTGAGCTAAGGAAACAGATAAAATATTGTATTACCGGTAAAAGTTACTCACGTAAGGTGAGAAACGCGTAATGACATAAATCTCGTAATATATTGTATTTTGAATATAATATTCAGATTTGATATCATTTATTGTAGTTATGCAGTTTAAAACGAATTGTTAATTAATTTAGGCTAAATCTGTAATTAAGAAAATATAGTAAAGACAAATTGTTAATTAATTAGATTAAGTATATTAATAATTATTAGAGTGTTTTGACAGCCTCATTTATCTTGTCTTGACATCCTCATTCTATTAAGTAGATTAAAGACAATATTCATATTGATCTCATTATATTCTTGTAGTATTAAAACGAATTGTTAATTAATAACTCAAATAACTTATTATAATAGAATGTATTTTCATTGTAGTGGTCAAACTATAATAATCCCTTCCCTAAAGTAGATATTTAGTAAAAATTACCCAAATTATGTGACGGTACAAATGAAGGATGGACAAAACCAAATGGGTTAGTACAGGTAAGGCCAAGGATGGCACATGTCAGCGTAGCAAGTGAAAAAACAAGTTATTATATAATGACTAAAAATAAGATGCAAAAATTATATCTGGTCAGTGGTATACACGTAATACGGATCATATATATCATAGTATTTTACATAATTTGATCAGATGGAAGTGAAATGACATAAACATTAGATATTAGATGTTACTCCTCTTAAAATAATAATAGTACATAACATATGGTTAATGTTTATGTTAGCTAATCCGAAGTGAAAGACCATATAATTACAAGGTTATATAGCATATAGTACTAAAAAGGCTAATTGCTACATATGTTGTGTTCACCCTAATTGCTACACTTCTGCCTACACTTTTTGGTAAGAATGTTACGTCTTTGCTCTCTCCGCTCACATACGAAACTAACTCCAATTTTGATCGACAAATTAATGTTGTCGAAATCGAATTTTTTAAAAGATAATCACATACTTTAAATGTTAAACTATATGAACAAGTTTTAAAAATTTATATTTCAACAATTTAAATACGATATATTTGTCGGTCGTACGTAGATACACAGAGCCATTGGCGGCCCGGTACCAAGGAATGCTTAAGGCTCAAATTTTGTTTGTTGCTCTATAAATAAAAATAAAAATAAAATAAAATTGTAACTAAAGAGTTTTGAACTCATTATTTTCTATCTAAAATACCAAAATACTATACCATTTGAGCTATTGCAACACATTGTAAATAAATTAGTGTTTAATATTTTTATTTTAACTACCAATTATATTAAAAATATAATCGGGTGTTGCTCGTAAAAAAATTCTTAAACCAATTGCTCAAAAGTCAAGTCTTACCCGACTTGAACCTGGACCGCTCGTGTAGACCGCTCATACACGGAGCCTTAATATTTTGATACCGAAAGCGTATAATATCGGAGTGTTGAGAATAGCGTGAATGTCATCCCCTGCTTAATAAATTTGCACTTGTTATTGACAAGATTTCCTTGGCAATACACATGGTTGTATTTAATTATTCACTGTTACACGTATCAAGGCTGATTCTTTTGACTATAAAGTAGCCAAAATATTATATAGAAAGACTTCACTTGACCAGAACTTGCCGGGCAATTGTCCCATGCTTTTGTTAAAGAATACTTAATAATCACTAAATTATACTGTAATTGCTCTGTTTAAGTAACAAAAACTATAATAGTATAATGTGGAGTAACGTGTTCTTAAGCTGGGCATGACTGGTTACATCAACTTGACCTATGACAATGACCAAAATGTCCCTACAAATTTTATTTACTTTCAATATATATACGGGGATCTTCAAACAAGTGACAAGTCACCCTTCTAAACTTATCCTATAGTATTATTTCAAAAAAATAAAATAAAATTATCCTATGGAGTAGTATTTAATTATTCACTGGTGGCCTTATAAAATATACAAGACAGCTAATAAGGCTGATTCTCTTGACCAAAGTAGCCAAAAATATAGTATTATAGAACGACTCAACTAGACCAGAATTTCAGGAGCAATAATATCATGCTTTTGTTAAATAGTAATACTCGCCTGTATCTAAACAAATATTTTCTATCAAAATACGTGTATCTTTTAAAATAACATCATGTAATTTTAATCATTAACTTTTAAAATAATTTTTTTCGAAAATATATCTATGAAAAAATTATCAATCAAAGCTACACGTATTTTCGTAAGTGATATTTGTTTAAATACCGAGGGACTACTTACTAATCATTAAATTATACTCCATTTACGTTGTTTCATAATATGTGAATAACGTGTTCTTGAGCTAGCTAGGACCAACTTCGATCTATGACTAAATTAAATGCCCCTACAAATCTTATTTCCTTTCACTATATATATATATTGGGATATCTTCATAGAAGATCATTAAACAAGTCACTTGTAAACTTATCCTAAACTATACTCACTCTTCTTCAATGGCCTCTTCATTTCCTCTAATTATGTCCTCCATTTTTGTGTTTTTTCTAGTTTCATCCTATGCCGTTAAATATAAACCTACCAGCTTTCTAGTATCCGTCGGTAAAAATGAAACAACTCTACAATATTATGCCAATGTGAGAATGGCAGGTGATCTCATATTTGCAGAAAGACTACTCATCGATCTCGGTGGGGAACTCCTATGGATCAATTGCGACAGCTATAAATCATCATCGTACCGTCCCATTCCTTGTGGGTCGAAAAAATGTAAAAACGCTAAAGGTGACTCATGTGTTGGGTGCGATGGTCCATTTAAGCCTGGGTGTACGAATAATACTTGTGGAGTATATGGATATAACCCTTATAAAAACTTGCTTTACTCTCAGGGACTTGGTGAAGATAACGTAACCGTGAGTTCGACAAATGGAGTATCAGTTGGACTTGATTATGAGGTCTCCCATTTTGCGTTCTCGTGTGCTTATCCTGATATTTTGGAAGGACTGGCTAGTGATATTACAGGATCTTTAGGGTTGGCGAATACAAAGGTTGCGTTCCATAAGCAGATTTCATCAGCATTCAATCTACCTCATAAGTTTTATCTTTGTCTCCCTCCCATAAATAAGTACTCATACGGTAGCATGTTTATTGGCGGAGGAGAAATTTATTTATTGCCATCTATAAAGGATTTTTCAAAGTCACGATTTAAAACTCCGTTCATCACTAATCCTGTAAGTACTGCCCCTGTTTATTCGCTCGGTGACGTTTCCGATGAGTATTTTATTGGTGTCAAATCAATCAAGGTTGGTGGCAAAGTATTGTCCCTAAATACATCTTTGCTAGCAATAGACAAAAACGGAGTAGGTGGGACGAAAATCAGTACCGTCGTTCCTTATACGGTTTTGCATACTTCTATCTATAAGGCTATAACAAGCGAGTTCGTTAAAAAAGCTGCCTCGAAGAAAATGAAAAGAGTATCTTCAGTGAAGCCGTTTGGGGCGTGTTTTAGCACAAAGACTATTGCTAACACCATGACTGGGCCGAACGTTCCTACTATCGACTTGGTGTTGCAAAGTAAGGACGTGTATTGGAGAATTTACGGTCACAACTCCATGGTAACAGCTAAGAAAGGTGTAATGTGCTTAGCTTTAACTGATGGGGGTGTAGATACGAGAACTTCAATAGTTTTGGGAGGGTACCAATTAGAGGATAATGTTATAGAGTTTGATTTGGTCTCATTGAAATTTGGGTTCAGTAATTCACTACTCCTTCATAACACAAGTTGCCCTCATGACAGGGTACTTTAAGATGGAAATTTTATCCACCCGAGTTTCAAGTCGTGATTCAATAAGTGTAATAATGGTTTTCACATTAAAATCTTTGATTGGATTTTCTACGAAAATGTTTGGTCAGTATTTTAAATAAATCATTGTGTTTGTGTGTAGCTCTTGCTCATGATTTGACAAAGGGTGTCGTTTCTTTAAATATGAATTTAATTTATGACTTGTGAGGTAACATATTGAGATTTAGCGTTTGTTTCTTTCTTCCTGAGATTTTGTTGTTTAACAGATTTATTATGATATCATCTGTACCATTATGTTATTTAAACTAAATTATCTTAATTAACCTTTAAATAATTCAGTTATGTGACTAAACCAATTTTATTTTTCTTATGTGAATTATTTCGTTTGCACCCACTAGTTTGTCCTCGTACAATGTCATTGGATAACAAGTACAAATATATTTTTTTTTCTTACGATATAACAGATCTTTTTCTCATTCCGACCACGCGCTCTTGTTCTTCCGGTCTCTAAAGACCTCTCAACAATCCAGTACACCACCCGAATTTACCAACATACCACTCTAGTTCCGATAATGTTGACTGTTGATCTAGGCGGTCAACATATTTGGGTTAACTGTGACAAGGGCTACATTAGCTACACGTGTTCCCCGGTACAATGTAACACGAAATATTGTAAGCGAGGTTTTGGTGAGTGTAGCCACTGCCACCTTAGGCATGGCCCAGGGTGCCGAAACACAGCCTCTTCTTTTATGGCACAAAATAGCATTGCAACGATAGTGAATAGCGACGAGGTGGCGCAGAATGTAGTTGCGGTCAGGTCGACTGACGGGGTCAGACCCATGACGTGTTGTCTTTGTTCCCCGGTTTCCCTTCCTTTGTGGGTCGATATTTCTTCTCCAAGGTGCTTTATTTATGAGAAAAACGTGATAAAAACCATGATTTTTTTCACAATTCAAATTTTCTTATCATGGGTCTAAATTTTTTAGGTTCATTTGATGTTTGTAACTAAATACGTACTCATTGCTTAAAAAAAACAAAACTAAATACGTACTCACTAAATAGGTCTTCTAATTAAAGAAAGACTTCAGGTGCTAATTAAGTAAACATTTGAAGAGGCTCCTTAGTAAAATTTATGTGTCGACTATCTTCTTTGACCAATATATTTTTGTCTGATGTATCTCCTTTTAAAGAAAATGGAAAAACAAATATGGGATATTAGTGCTATTTAGTTGTGTGATTTGGACTATTCCTTCATTTTCAGTACTTACAATAATACAATATTTCATGATTCATGCGAATATAATTATAACTTTTTTCATGTGTTATTATTTAGGCCTAGCGAAAGGTGTCAAGGGAGAACGGCCGGTCTTGGTAGGACTGATAGTTCACTTCCCTCTCAATTCGCTTCCGCGTTTGGATTCAATACAACCGTTCGCCATTTGTTTGAGTCCATCGCCAAAATCAAAAGGTTTCATATTCTTTGGTGACGGCCCTTACAATTTTCTTCTCGATAAGGAGATATCAAAATCTCTAATGTACACACCACTCATTAAAAACTCACACGCTACACCTGTAAACAACCTTGATGGCAGAACAGCACCAGAGTATTATTCCTACCCTGCATTTCTTTTTCTTCTTATAAACTTAGATCATTTAAGAATTATTATTTTTTATAAGCTCATTTAAGAATTAATTAAGATAGATGTAATAGTTAAAACTGTCCTATGTAGTTAAATGTCAATAGTGCAAAATGAGGGACATTCTTTCATATTCTGCTATATAAGAAAGTTGGTTTCATATCGTGCCGACCCTTGCCATTTGTCCACTTATTAAGTAGTTTAGGTAAAGGAGATACTGAGATACATATCGTAGTTTTGATTTGCAATATAGAATATGCCATAGTTAAGATAGATTTTTAATCATATTTCATTGGTTTGATGAATTAGAAGGACTCACACTGTCTTATTTTTCCAATAGGTACTTCACTGGAGTGAAATCTATCAAGATCAACGGTAATGTTGTCCCTGTAATTAAACACATCACTCTTGTCTATCGACAAAGACGGAAAAGGAGGAACCAAGATAAGTATGGTTTATCCTTGTATAATTATGGAAACATCAATTTACAATGCTGTCACCCATGCTTTCACTAAAGAGTTGTCGAAAGTTCCAAGAGTGGCCCTCGTTGCTCCTTTCAAAGTCTGCTACCATTCAGAATCGCTCGGAAGCACACGTGTGGGACCGGGAGTGCCATCTATCGAGTTGATTATGAAAAATGATAACACTTCATGGATGATTTTTTGGCTCAAACTCAATGGTGCAAGTGAAAGAGGATGTGAAATGCTTAGGATTTGTGGATGGAGGAGGAAATTCTTGGACTTCGATTGTGATAGGAGGTCATCAAATTGAGGACAATCTTTTGCAATTTGATCTTGAAAAATCAAGACTAGGGTTTAACTCTTCATTGTTGTTTTAGGCAAACAGCATGTGCAATTTCAACTTTACAGTCAAGAGTTAGACTTAGAATTAGCCTTTTAATAAGTGGGCATGTGTTGGTCGAGGTGGTCTTGCTTATGTATTCCTTAAGCTAAAATTAATATTTTGGAGTACTGCAGAATCGTGTCTTAAAAAAAATATGTTTTTTTACCAAATTACTAAAAAAATATATCCTAAAACCCATTTTTTTTTAACAAGCTTCGTTTTTCACCCAAAAAACGGGTTCTTCTCCAAGAAACGCTTTACTCGACAAAAAATGACTTTTTCCATCAAAAAAGTTATTTCTTTGTCAAAAAGCGTTTATTTGTAATAAAAAAAAACGGCCTTGTGTCAAAAACATTGCTATGTACACTGCCAAGCCAAACGGGGCCTTTAAGAAATTACAACCTTAACCATTTTAAGAGCTCAACCAATTAAATACAGTATGTTTTAAATGACTCGGTAACATTTTTTTCCATATGTGAGAATTGATTGTTGGCCCTATTATTTTCACACAACTGTTCTCTTTTTCTTAATACATGTCCTAAATTAAATAGTAATAGACAAATGTGTCAATATTAATCACACAGCAATTGAATGAATATTGAATGAGAAATTTCTCTTTTAAATAGTTTTATAAGTTTATTGGCGGCTATAAAGTAAAAACTATTACTCTCTAACTAATGGCGGGAAGAAAGAGTGGAAAAGATTGCGAGGAAATCAATTTGGTTTTATAGAAATTATGAATAAATAATGATTTGGCAATGCAATGGTCAAAGTAATCTCAGCCGTTTGATCAAGTAGTATAAAGTAAATATAGCAACTCTTAACATATTAAATTTTAAAAAACCTATACCGGGCGGTGGCGCTTGATTTAAAACAATTAAATTTTCATAATCATAAGTTAATTAGCTTAGAACATCTATAATAACGTTGTTATCTCTATCTTTAATTAAAATATTTAACTAATAATTAATGCATTTTTTATCTCCATTAATTTTGTTAAATCATGTATTATTTTTATATATATTAACAAAATTGTTAAATATAACTATGTTTTTAATATTGTTAATCGATGATGTGACAAATAAACCTCACAATTAACCATATATTTCCAATTGGATTACTATTTGAAGTGTAAGGTGCATTATCATATGTTCTCCTATTTGGGTGGCATACAAAAATATTATATAATGGGCCTTTAATTAATTATTAATTTTAAATAAAATAAGATAATTTTGTTAATTTAATACATTAATATGAAGGTTAAATTTAATATACACATATGACACTTAACATGCAATTAAATGATGATTTATCAAAATTAACACAACTGCTGTGTATGCGCTTAGTTGGTAACCTACAGAAAATTAATTTCATTTGGTTCCCGCCCGGCTGAGTTCGATACTCGGTGCTGACTTAGATATAGTCATTTTTTTCATGCTTTTTTTTCTTTTTGAAGAATAGACATGTTGTTTGCATTAACTAAAACAAAATTTGGTTTAGATTTTTTCATTATTAACCGTATAAAAACATTAATAATCTACAATTGTTTTTTGTTTTTTGATCAAGATTCTAAATTTATTAATTTTTGGAAATCAGAGTTTGTGCATTTTTTTTTAAAATAAGGTTTTATTTGTTTGTTTATTTCAATTATCGTATAGACTATTTGATCAATTAAAATGTTATTTATTCTTTGTATAATAAACTGTTATATGTCTAGTTCATATAGTTGGCTTAAAATTTCATCATTTAAAATATAAAACATGATAATTAACACCAAAAGCTGTCACATTTCTCTTTTGTTTTTAGACATTTCAATTATTTTTCTCTCATAAGCGGCGGGTCGTAAATCAAATGATTTTTATTTTGGTTATTTAGTTAATTAATACGTGCTCTTAATCGATAATTTAATTTTGTTAACCAATTCATTGTTAATTAACTAGCAACAAAATATTTTCTTAAGATTTTTCGAGCAAAATTAGTTATTTTATTTCAAGAATTGTTAAAAAAAAACATTATGCACGTTTCTTTTATTAGGATAAATAAAAAAAATTATGTGTTGTATAAGATTCTAAAATACTGTAGAAAGTTCTAGGTTGATATTTGGGCTTTTATTTTATGTGATTTAGTGGGGCGTAAGTGACCTTGTAACCATATCCATATATCTTATAAGGAGCGGTCTTATATTTCACATTCATTCCCACACTTAATAATAAATATATTATTTTCTCTTTGTGTCTCCTAAATACATAGCTAATAACCATATACTCATATTTTAACTATTAAATCAAAATTGATGATTTCTTTCCTAATCGTGTCTTCTTAACTCAAATCATGACTCCGCCTCTGCCCAGCATGGAACAAAATTAAAATGAAAATTGAATGCATATATCTATGACCGGAATAAATAATCAAGTGGTAAATGTGAGAAAGTAGTCGAGAGTTGGGCGGTGGAGTGTTTGTATTAATCGTCCCCCTTCATAAATGGCATCCTACATAATGTTAATCACATTACTAATTAGTAAAATTAACTTGTCTAAAACTAAGGGAAGAACGGGAGGGTAACACCCCCAAAACTAAGGGAAGAACGGGAGGGTAACACCCCCAATTTGGGCTTAGAATCTCGAAGAGTCACACACCCAATTTGAGGGTGTTATTTTATTCAAAATAAAAGATAAAAGTGGAAATAAACACGAAAACATTTAAATGCTAACGAACATCAACATGAATACAAAAGTTATGATAACTACTCTTCACTATAAACAGGATTAGCGACATTAAATACTATAAAAATACTAACCCCTTTAAAACTGCAGAACTCGTTGTCATTACTACAGCGCCACAAATCGGGTATTTGATGACAGCTCGCATGAGCAACTTCTCTTCTTCGCAGTTAAGCCTTTCAAAGCCAGCAATCTTCAGAAGATCCTGATAAAATCAAGATAATAACCTATCTTTCTTAAACCAAACAGAAATATGTACAAATGTTTGACTTTTTCAAATTGTAAAAGCACTTACCACTTGCAAGGATGATGTTGTTTACATGAACATTTTTGTGGTAGAAATGACACATCTGGATGCTTCAATACTCCATTTTTCGGCATGTATTTGAACGCTTTACCCAGACCATACGTATAACATGATTCAGAATTCAGCTTTTTAGTATTTCCACTTTTTAGTATTTCCACAATCGAGAAGCTATTTGAGTAGAGTTTGATCATAGTTGGATGTATACCCAATATATTTAATCTCATAGCTACGCAGTCGCAACTAGCGATTGCCCAACACATGCCTGCTATTTCAACAGCGAGAACGTTATAAAAGCAAAATGCCCAGTGCATGCCTTAAATTCTAAATGATTAAAAAAAAGCAAAATGTTTATGCCGACAAGGATATCAAAATAACTTTTGACGTAACAAATTTCGAATATAACGCTCAAAACTTTAATATTATTGAGATTAACTTTCTAAACCTATAGATTCAAAACGCCGCTTATCCACATAAAAAAAATAATGAAAATTGAGAGCATCACAATTATTTACTTTCTACATCTCGACATAATTAGCTGTAAAATATAGATTATTAACAACATTTTTCTTAATTAAACCTGATTTCAATCAAAACTCCATCTACCATCTACTCCCGCACATAAACAAAGCTATTTCGGAAACTCACAAAACACATATAGACCATTAAAATATTCAAAAATTATGAAATTTGTCTAAAATATATTGTAAAAGTATATAAACGTAGGAAACGAGTTATAAAAAAAAAGAATTTGGGCGAAAATATCAAAGGGGAACAAAAAAGAGGTAAATGATCCCGACTCATTTCTCTCCTAAATTTTATTACTATATACAAAACTACAAGACGCGTAAACATCACAGAATTCATAATTAACTGACTAAACACCCAAAAGACACTGAACTTAAAAGCACCATAAACCTAATAGAGAACTGACAAACAGATTGCTTGACCAATTACTCTAACCACGCAACCTTACTCAGAAAAGGGAAAACCGAATGCCTGCTAGGCACCTTCCTTTTCATACAAAAAACTGTAGCGCGTCCACTAATTATCCTTTTCGAATCATATATTTTATGTTTCTATCTTAATATCTTTTATTACGATCTTGCGACGGTTTTTGTGACAGTTTAGTCAATTTGCGACAGATTTGTGACAGCTTTTTAAATTAGTGACATACTTATGACAACTTTTGACTCTTATTAAATCAAACATTATTTTGTAGTGTTTATATAGTAGGAGTAATTATTATGGATTAGCAGAAAATGATATAAAGAAATAGTATAAGGATAACTAACCAAATTAATTGGACGTTACACTTTTTTATAGTCACATCTAACATGAACTTTGGAAACACAATGACTACAGTATTTGACACCTAGTTGGGAAGCAGCCAAACGTTGTTATCCCATTGCAACAAAATAAAATCATTTATCATCCCGTTTATTTTTTAAAAACGATTGTAAACTGAATGTCGTTAAATTTTAGATACATAATAGCAACTAAATAGTTTTTAAAAATTAAACTATTGATAAATGAATTTTTTCTTTTAGTCCGGACTTCAGCCAAAAACTTCTCCTTAATTATTAGAATAGTTTATTTTTTAGTTTAATCTATTTCTAACTCTATAATTATACTCATCGTATTTATACACTCAATAGAAAACTGGGGGCGGTGGAATTACGTCTTAGAAATATGGATGGTTGACGCTGGAGGAAATATGGTACCTACAGACATGCATATATGTATTGTAAATATTACATTACGGTCAATCGATTGTGCCAAAGGATGATATTGAATTCGTAATTGGTGGGCTGAGATTGTGAATTTATTGGATAAATCTAAGTTCAATTGATTCGTGAATTGATATGTGGGTTTCATTTTGTAGACCGAGTAGAACAAACAAAAATGGTGAACAAATTATTGAGATAGAAAGAGAGCAGTTAATAGTTCTACTAAATTATAAAATAGCCATTATAATTTATGATTTGTTAATTTTGTACTTGTTTTGGTTGTGTGGCGTGTCTTCAACATATAAGTTTCCATCTTGAAAATTAACAATCATATAAGTTTCCATATATCCTCCCAATATATATATATATATATATATATATATATATATATATATATATATATATATATATATATGTATATATATCGAGTTGTTTATATGCTTTAACATACCACTTCGCAATCAGACAAACACTCAAACATCTAACAAAAAGACAAAGTCTCGAGTGGCCCGGTCGAACGAGTTAAGTTTCTTGATCCATCATCTCTTCTTCCTTAGAAAACCACTTTGCCCCCAAAATCGCATTTTAAAATACTTGTTGCCTTGAGTTACCGTATTCATATTTTCGTTGATGTTGTCACATCTTAACATCTCATACAAATCATCACACTCTCCACTTAAAAGTAATTGTATCTCGGCGCCAACCAATTCGAACGATCTTTTCCAATTTTAAAAATATAATCTATTTAACAATGGTATTAAAATGACACATGCCATTATTCGAAAAAATATTACATACAAAATAGTATAGACATCTAATACGTTTAACAGTGTCCAATCTAAGAAATATGATACTTACAAGCTGTTGCCACATATGTATTTTGGCATAAAAAATTATCTAATATAAGAAAGCAGCACCACCAAACCCCATCATGGATAAACATCACAAGACACGTTGCATACATGGTTAAAGCATTTACAATTATGTTAAATATTGTATGTTAATTGACATATATATATATATATATATATATAACAATACAAGTGTCACGTTAGTGTATTCTTTTTAACAATATTATATATTGATTTTATAATAAACAATTGATTTCAGATAAACAAAAATATTATAGTAAATAAATAAGAAATAAAGAATATGTTATTTTTAATTTATTGTACAATTTAATATAGGAGTTAGTCAATCAAATTGATATGTTATCACTTAACTATGCTAACTTTGTTAACAACATTAAATTTAATTAGTTAGTTAACAACACCATTTTGAAAGAAAAACATGTATATGAGCTAATAAATTTATTTAACAATCGATTTGAGTTAATAGCACCATTGCAGATGCTCTTACATACTAAGAAAAATCATAAATGTTCACGTGCTTAGCCATAACATAAAATTAGGAGTTGTAAAAAAAAAATGTCCGTTCAAATTTTCCTCATATTAATTATATAAAAAAAAATCAACCTTACAAAAAAATAACATTTCGTGAAAAAAAAAAAGACTCACCCTGCACGTCTACCTTTTTAGCTAACCAAAGAGCCGTAATATTTATCGAAAAATATAAACTAAAGTTTTTTATAAACTAGATAAAAAAAAAAACACCTAAAAAATGCAATTTAATAAAGAGAACGTAAAAGGGCAAACTTATATTAAATTACAAAAATATCAAGTAAATAAAATAATTTAATTAAATTTGTTACATATATAATTGTGATTAGAAATATAAATTGTCATAAAAAAATATAAAATATTTAATCTAATTAATTTTGAGCATTTTGGTAATAATAATTTTGACTAATTTAGATATTCGAGCTTGGAATCGTAATGTATGTGACAATCGTAGTCAAATTTAGTGTTAACTGTTATTCTAAGTCAAGTTACTATATCAACTTTAGAATGTTTTTCCTTTTCCTTTTCCTTTTTTTTTTTCTTTACTTTTTAGTATCTTTATAATGTATACTTATTAATATTAATATAGTATTCAAATACGAAATGTGGTAGTGTGTAATAACAAAAGTAATATGTAATTTTAAAAAGGTTACCCAAAATAAAAATTAAGTAGGTATCAAAATGGTATATTTACAAGTGACTATGCAAGTAAGTGGGAAGAACGAGTTCTTCCATATTTAACGTACACATTTTTTATTTATTACTAATTTTTTTGTAATATGATGGTTAAATCTTAATAAAGCTCGTATTTGAATATTTTGATACGTTCGGGTCAGATATAATAACAAAGCCCATTAAGTAAAAGTTAAAAAAAGCCCACAAAAATCAACTACATAAACCAAACAATGCTCACTTAATCCTAACCCTATCTCTCTCAATCTCTCTCTCTCTCTCTCTCTCTCTCTCTCGCCGCTATAGAGATTTAAAACTGTAATTATATATATATATATATATATATATATATATATGTTGGTTCAAAATCATATAGAATCAATTTAGTTTTCATTAAATAATTTACTAGTTATTATGTATGTTTATTTCAATAATAATAGAATTTGCATCTGCTTTAATTTCTTTATGCTGTTAAATATTAAATGAGCAAAGGAAATGTAACAGATGCATATATTGATTTAGGTTGACTTACCAGCTCAATTGTGTATTTTTCTAAATAATTCTATCGCATTGGGTCAAATGGACTTACCTATATTAAATTTTTTTTTGTTTTTATTACTATTTATTCTTTTGGGCAAATGATGATTGTTTTTAATTATGCTTATACACTGAACTATTGTGTTGATTTATAAACTCCGCTTATTGTCTGATGCCTTTTTTTAGTATTATTTCATCTTTCATTTAATTTTGTATTTGTCTATTTTTAATCTGCATCCAGAAATTAGTATGTTTTAATCTCATTTAGCAGATGATGTGACATTAAATCTTATACTACACACTGAAATTTGATGTGGATAATTTTCTCATTTGTTTCTGATGCTATCCATTTTTTTTATTCAGCATAATTAAAAATTTCAAGTCCTTGTTATTTTTGATGATTAGCTGGTATTTTTGTTAGAAATTTGAACTTTTGGCATTATAGAAATAAAACTGTAATTTATGAGTTTGTGATTGAAAAAAGACAGGGCAAAATTAACAAAACATACCAATTAAGTCTAATTACCAAAAAGTTCAAACCAAAACTTTTATTGCCAAGACATACACAACTATAATAAATGATAAATGTGTAATTGTATGTTCTAAGAAAAAAAATTTAGGCGTTGTATGTTTTTGTAATATGTTTTGGTTAATTGTATGTTTTGATTATTGCCCCAAAAAAGATCGGTGATGAGAGTAAGCAGACGGGCGGTCTGAACTGATGCCATGTCGAGTGTCTGCAAAATTCCACTTATGTGGAAAATTCTCTGAGATTTTTGTTATCTGTATTTTTTGTTGACTGCTATTGAATTATTTTGTGTTAATTTACTTTCAAAAATTCTTATTTCTAAGGACTTTATTGCAGAAATATAAAGAAATAGTCATTGTTACCTTTTAGTTCATGTCTGATTATCAAATAATGTATCATTAAATGTTTTTGAGAACAAATAACCTGTTTTTTTCTTCATTGCAAATTTAAGAAATTGAACACCTTTTAGTTCATGTTTGATTGTCAAATAATGTATCATTAAATGTTTTTGAGAACAAATAACCTGTTTTTTTTCTTCATTGCTAATTTAAGAAATTGAACATGTTGTGATATCATGAAATAGAATAATGAACACTAAGGGACACTGAATACACTTTCATATGTAAAGAAAATCAATACTCCAATCTCTAAAAGGGTGCAAATATCACACTGAAAGTGTAATTTACAACTCCATTTATCCAATATTATTGCATGTTCATTTGCTTTCAGAACTGCTAGTATATGACTTTTCGAGGTCTGGTATTGCAGGATTATAAACAAAAATACTCCCTGTTCCCTGTTAGTTCATGTTTGATTATCAAATATTACTAGGATTTGTCATTACATGTTATCAAAAACAAAAATCACTTTTTGTTTTTCATTGATGATTTAATAAATTGAACGTGTTTTGATTTCATGAAGTAGAATAATGAATACATGTCTGACACAGGATATTTTCAGATGTATGCAAAACCATTATTTACGATTGATTGATTTTCTAAAGATCAATCGATACTTGAGAAATTACTTTTCTGTTTGTATACAAATGCCCTGTTGGATACTTTTGAATGCTTTAAAATGTTTACATTAGAACAAGCACTATGATAGTAGTCCATATTAGAACAGGTTTTAATTCATATTTTGAGAAATCTTGTTATTTTTTACAAAAAAAATCAATCAGTTTCCTAAAAAAGATCTTCAAAACTTGATAGTAGTCCAATATTTCTCATATAAATTGAACTAAAGTGTTGTTCATTTACAAGAGTGGTATGATATCATGATTACCTAAAAATAATGTTTAAAAATAGAGAGAGAAAAAATAAGGAGTTTTGGAGTGTTATGTATAATAGGAAAATGGGCAGAAACTTCGGAAAAATAATAAGGAAGTTTTAAATTATTTTTATCTAAGATAAGTCAAGATTTAATGTTGGTTCTGAAAATAGATTTCTCAAATTGGAGCCAATTACTAAAAGAAAAATATAACTAGGTGCATAATATAATCAACTCATCATTTAAATAGGTTTAATGTTGCTTTCAATGATTAACTCATTCGTCATGTTTTAAAGCATAAAATAATTTACATCACTATTAGGTTTTTGTAACTAGTGAAATAAAAACATACAAAATATAATGAATTTTGATGTTAGGCGTGCCAAATCTGTCTGGAAATGGGTATTATATTTAGTCTAATGATTGCCTTTTTATGTGTATAAATTGAGATATTCAAATCTTCACTCTTTTAACATAAAAAAAAAATAACACTTGAAAACAATATTGAAATAATTTAATTCTTTTTTATGCAAGTGTTTACGAGAAACCAGGATATGAATGCTTGTGCTCTTTACTCAATTCTCTGCTCCTTATTTAGTAGCGGATGTTGATTTTTATTTTCTGCAAGAACCCATACCAGATGCCCATTTCTTACCATTATAATTTTGACATTATTGATTTTGAGAAACGTAGGTTTAGAAAAATCGTTATCTCGTAAATAAATATGAAAGGAGTGTGTGAATATGGCGGGAGAAGACATTATTAAGCACTCCAATCGTCTAGTCGGATTACTGCAGCCCTCAACTGCAATTTACATCTTTCCTGCGTTTGTTATCGTGACGAACTTCGGTAATGAAGGTTAATTGTCAAATGTAGATAGTTTGTGTAGTTGAATTGTAAACTTTCAGAACTTATATTGTTATATGCAAAGCAGTTGTACCTTTGGGAAGTTGAATGCAGTTTACATCAATTCTTAACTTGATACAGTTTGGACATAATTTTTTCATTACTTGGTTGAATTACATTATTTTGACAGACTTGGTTAATTTCCTCCCTCTTACCATTTATATATTCACTCATGACCGATCCTAACGCGCGTATTCCCTCACTCCGAAGAAGTGTATGAAATATGAATGAATGTGAAGGCGTGCTAACTGCATATCAGCACATAACTCGTAGTGAAACGATTTGGTTTACTTATCAAATTGACGTTGTTATGTCTCACTTGGTAAATAAGTACCAGACTTAATTTCCATTTCCAAATATTGTTAAGTAGATGTATTATTAAAAGAATTAGTTTTGCGATTCGAAAATAGCTAAAGTCACAGGTTGTTGCTTGCTTGAATACCATCCGAATGTAATCATTTCATAATAATTCATCTAATAATAAACAAGATCGAATGGGTAAGAGTGTAAAAAATGTTTCATGATGGACTTGTAAAAAAAATTGTTGTTTTTCAAATACTCCACTGTTTTTTTGTTTTTTTTGATAATTAGTAACGCTCCTTTGGAGATAAAACTGTTTCGCAGGCGTCAGAGTTCGAAATCTGATGGTGAACGTGATATACTCGGATAACAAGCACTTGGACCAATCAATTTTGCTCATACCCCCTTCTTGTCTGCTGAAGTGGATAAGAGACGAATCTCTTTCATTCATTCTCAACACTTGGTCATATGCTACATAACTATCAGCTGTCACTTAACTAATATCACAGACCCAATCTTCTCATGCCAAATCATAATATCAATACACGTGGCACAAACCCATTGAGCCTTAACACAACCCAAACAAACACAAGTCACTTGGTCATCACCATGACAGTTATTTTTAACAGACTATCAAAATACCAAAGGCAAAAAAAACAGACAAGATATACAGATAAGAAAAAATGGCGGGTACAAGCTCACTAACAGTTTTATCTTCTCAAAACTGTGTTCCTCGAATACCGGGTTCTCGTTATTTGAACAAATGTGAGTTTAGTGTTAAGGTTTCGTTCCGGAAGAACCAAAGTTTAAGAAAATTGAGGCAAAGATTGAATGCAGCAGGGTTGTCGGAGATTGAGTTGGACATTAACGAAGACCCGAAGGACCGTTGGGCTACTAACGGTGTCGCCCCCGTAAGTCATTGAACAAATTTGTATCTATATGATATTATGATGGATTAATGGCATGTTTCGGTGTTACAAAAAAGCCCTTTCCTAGTTATTTCTTACTCTTTACTTGAAACATTTTTGTTTTTGATGTTCTAGAATTTAGAGATGGTATACAAGTAACTTGTACTTATGACTTTTTCTTTACTTTCACAAAAGAAATTTAATTTTGTACATGGTGTAACTACACGCACAGATTTGGGAAACAAAACAATTAATCCAATGGAATGACTTAAACTTGCAGGACAATAACTGAAAACTGCAGAAATCTGATGCCGACTTCAATTTGGATTAATAACAATAAGATGCTTATAATAATAAGTGCGTTTGTCAAGAAAATGAAGAAAAAGTATGGTATTCAAAGTATTGTAAAGAGTGAAAATTTAGTTGATAGTGGTATAATGGTATGTGCTGCTTAGTTGAAACTGTACTTGAGGTATGAATTGGTTTGATAGTTGTGAATATTCGGTAGTTAGTAGCAGTAATGTGCATATGGCAACTTGAGAATGAGAAAGAAAGCCGAGTTCATTCAACTCGAAAGTAAAAAAAACTGTTTTTTTAACTTCCAAAAAGAAGTACAAGCTTATGAAGCCATGAAACAGAAAATAAAATTATAAGTTGGTTAACCAAACAGTATGACTTATGAGCAAAAAAGTAAAAAGTCTAGAAACTGCAACCGAACGAGATTCCTGCTTCATGTCACTCACGTGTCCACTTCGTGCCTGTATGAAAAATAGCTGATCTGTAAAATACATACAGTTTTTGAGATCCTCTTGTTTAACTTGTGTTGATTAATGCAGGAAGAGTTTATGTATGGTAAATGGGATGGGCATCATACTTATAATGAAGGCGATGAAGAGGAAGGTATTTAAGTACCCAAAAGTTTCCTGCTAAAAGTTATTTCTAATATAGAAAGCTTAGGCCTCATTTGGTTGACCAGCTTAAAGGCTTAGTTTATTTAGGTTTTTCAGCATGAAAAAGATAAGAGTTTTAAGTTGGATGAACTTAATTTTTTTACCAAACTCAAAAAGTTTAGCTTGTTTGCTGAAAAGTTGCTACTAAGAAGGCATCGAAGATGAATTAGAGGAATGAGTATGAATTGTTGGTCAACCCGTTTATTGGCTTCATAGCGTCGGAATTAAACTTTAGGTCTGAATCGACTAAAAGTAAACTATAGCGCTCTGGATATAATTTCGGACCAAAGTTTCTCAGTTTTCTGTTATTGCAAGCTCTTGATTAAAAGTTTATGACGTTTTAGGTACTTTTTGGGGATTAGTTGCAAAAGATTATGAAGCAGTTGGACCTCCTATAGGTTTTCAAGGTACTGATGGTTATTAGTGAACTTGAATAACTCAATGACCTAAATATCGGGTATTGATCTCTTCATTTTTATTGTATGTTTTACTAGGGTTAATTTCATGGGGCTTCATGCCTGCGGTCGCTGCTGCAATGTATTTCCAACTACCGGTATATTTCTCGTTCAATACAACTATTTAGTTTCACTTGAGCGCACACTTATCGATAAACACTAGCTACCAGTTTTCGTGGTGGTGCTTTTGTTGTTCCTAATTAAAGGCTTTGATTGGTTGCAGATTTTTTAGCACAATTTCTCCCTCTTTTGATAGCAGGATGAATTTTTATATTTTTTTTGAATTCTTAGAAATTTAGCTTATTTACGTAAAGCTACAAACAAGAGATCCTAAGTGTATAAAATCAACTGAAGGTGTCAAGATAAGGTTGCTATATAGGATGAGAAAAGTTACTGAAAGAAAAATGTATTAATCAAGAACACGGTTACAAACTTCAGGAAATGGAACAATCCCAGCAAATCGATGTGGTATATTAGGTAAATCATAAGAAATACTTGAAGTAAGTGATTAAAAGGAAGGGGAACTTATGAAGCAAAAGTGGTCATACTTTAGTGATGAGATCCAGGTTGTGGCCATGCAGACCTGGGCTCGAATCGCGGCAGCCCCTTCTATAAATTCTTGTAAATTTTAAAAACACAAAAAGAAGAAGAACTTGAAAACCAACCATGGTACAGAAGGATAAAACTTTTCCTTCACTTACTTTTCGGTTTGATCATAAATCGTGATGGCAGATGTTACTTTATTTAACCAAAAAAGAAGGGGAAAAAAACTAAGGACTAAAGATGTTATACTTGGCGTATACCTTCGTAAGTAACATCATTAACAAGATATGTATTATTTTCTTATTTCAAGTTTTTGAATCCTATGAGCCAGAACACATTTTCTACACCTTAAATATGATCTAGAATTAGCCTAAGGGCTAAATATGTTATCTTATCGCTTTATAAATTTAGATTCTTATTCATTCTTTATCACCAGGGAGATTATTTGTTCATTGGAGCAGCTATTTTCGTAGTAGTGTTCTGCATTATAGAGATGGACAAACCGAGTGAGCCACATAACTTTGAACCCCAAATATACAACATGGAGAGGGATTCACGAGACAAGCTAATTGCCGACTACAACACCATGAACATTTGGGATTTTAATGAAAAATATGGAGATTTGTGGGATTTTACCTTGAAAAAAGATGACATTATGAAGCGGTAAATTATTCGCCATTAGAATCAGTGGGATGTTGAATTGAAGAATACAATAATGGAAGGTAAAAATTTGAATTATCTCAAATTTCATAAAGAAAAATGTTGAATTTAGAATTTTACTGCTAAAAGTTAGTGCACACAATGACACGGTAACCTTTACTTTTTGAGAATATGGCACTGCTACTGCACTGTGTACCAAAAGTTGTGTATGTTATAACATGTTCTTTCTAGAAAAAAATGTATTGTGCTTTTCTAACTCACTTTTTGTTAAATTGAACCTCAGAAATAGAGATTATCAACTTTAAGGACGGAATCTGCAGGAATCTCTTTCTCGTGAGCGATCATACCTTGATTGTGCAAAAGAAGGTATAATGTAAAAGTGGATAATTCAAGATTTATCTGTCGCTATGAGAATTATTCGCTCTTATGCTGTAAATTTTTGTAAAATTCTTCTGTACGTTCATCCAGTAATATACTTGTTATAAAAGTTTGTTCATATCAGAAGCTTGATAGTATTAACTTCCACTCCTGCTGCTGTATTCATACTGTACATATTGATAATTTTATATGCTTATCATCTTTAAAAAAAAACAAAAAAAACTTGGCTAGCTAGATATGTTTTTTTTTGTCATGATAGTTGACTCTAAATTCTTCTACCTGAAACTTATTCTCACTGGGTCCTATATGACACAATTGATACCTTGCTAGTGATTAAGATACTCGATATACATAATTGATACCATGCTAGTGATTAGAATACTCAATATTGATATTGACTTTGTACGATCTTTCAAGCCATATATCAACTCTTGATACCTTGAAGCTTTGTTTAGAACAGAACCAAACCCAAGAAATGAAAATACTAATACTACTGCTGTTCTCTCTTTACTATACTCGCCTCTCTCTAGCCCAGACACCACCCTCCATTGGCTATATCTGTTCGGCCAACCAATCAACCTACCCATGCCAAACCTACGCTTTTTTCCGAGCCTCAGGTCCGACTTATCTTGACCTAGGCTCGATAGGTGACCTTTTCTCGATTAGTAGGCTTATGATTTCAAACCCGAGCAATATTTCGTCTCCTACCCTCTCTCTTCTCCCCAATCAACCCCTTTTTATCCCCCTCACTTGCGGATGCAACTTCATAAACGCTACCATCGGTATCTCATTTGCTAACCTAACATTCACCATAAGAAAAGGTGACACCTTTTATTATGTATCTACATATCTCTACCAAAACCTCACCACTTACCAATCTGTTCAAGTAGTGAACCCGACCCTCATACCAACCCAGCTAAAGATTGGGGACAACGCTGTATTCCCCATATTCTGTAAGTGTCCAAATATCAGTCAGGTGAAAAAACAAATCAATTATCTCATTAGCTACGTTTTTCAGCCTACGGATAATTTATCTTATATTGCTTCGTTTTTTGGTTCGACAATAGAATCGATAATTGAAGTAAATGGTGATCATGATATAAACCCTTTCGAAACTATTTTCATTCCTGTTTCAAGTCTCCCTAAGCTAAAACAATCTAACGCCCATCTCTCTACTCCATCCTCCGGGAGAAGAGATAAGAAAACAGTTTTGGGATTGGGTATTGCTTTGGGCATCTGTGGAATTTTATTGGTTATCATTGTCGGTGTTTTTGGGTATAGGGAGAGGTTTGTGAGGAGAGTCGAACTGAGGGATAATACGGAGGAGGGGAAGGTGAGGAGAGATAATTGGGAGGAGAAGGAAGCTAATGTGAACTTGATTGCGAATGTATCGGATTGTTTGGATAAGTATAGAGTTTACAGGATTGAAGAGTTGAGAGTAGCAACCGATGGGTTTGATCAAAAGTGGTTGATTAAAGGGAATGTGTATAAGGGTTGTATTGATGGTGGAATTGTTGCTATCAAGAAAATGAAATGGAATGCTTGTGAAGAGCTCAAGATTTTGCAAAAGGTAATACTTACGAAACTAAATTTTTTTGTTGCGGTATTCAGCGATGTCCTTTTTCGGGTTTCGAATTATTGGAACTTGTTTTAGAGTTAAGGAACCAAAGGCGGTGAACGGGTACAAGATAGAATCATATAGAGAGTGTACGAGATAGAATCTGAAGAGGGTCTCTTTAGATTATATATCTTGTACTTGTTCACACATAAAAGTAAAAAAAAAAATGTTTGTCATTTTTTTAAATGAGATATAGATTTCAGGAATCATGAATCATGATTAACTTCGAAGAACAGTCTACGGCATTATAGGACCAATTCAATTCGAGAAATTATTTAGTCATCCCCATGATCTCTTAGTCATGCATTTGTTGGGCTCCGGAGACAAGTATAATAAACAACAACAATGTCTCCCATAATATAGATCTGTCGGTCCCGGGACTAAATAATTTCTCAATTCAGAAACAAGTATAATTTCTCAATTATGTGTTTTTAGAACACAATGACGTTTTGAGGATTAGTGTAAGATGCTAAAGAGTTTTTGTTTTTGTTTCTTTTTCTTTTTTGGATGAAAAGCAATACTGCATTTGAATTGGTTGACTTCTTGGAGTTTACATTTATAGTTTGAAAAAAGCTAGCTATTTAACTTAAAAGCTGCAGAAAATCTGCTTCAATCAACTTGTATACACGCAACTAATCTTGCTTAGGGTGAGTAATGTCCCTTTAGTTTAAGATTATTAATTTGTATTTTAGTCTCTCTTTTTTTTTGGGTACAAATGTTTTAGTCCTAATTAGGTGAAGCTGTAACTTGTAAGCATGCCAAGAAATGGGAATTTTTAATTCAAAAATCACTTTTTAAACTTAATTATTGGCTAATAAAATAGTTTGTTGAAGTGAACCATCTTGCAATGATCTATCAAGGATTATGATAATTCAGGCTTTCCCAGGTCAATTCTAAACATGTAATTATTGTACATTAGCGTCAGCCTAGCCTCCTTTATTTGGATTTTTATATCGCAACAAAAGTATTGACTTAATAAATTAGTATAACTACTAGCTATAGTATAGTTTAGCTAATCATGTGATTAAGTTGCATTATCATCTCATTATTTTAATTAATGAGGTGTCACATATGTATTAGATCAGTGCAATTATCAAATTTGTGGTGTTGTACTTGCATGATTGTATCTGGTTTTTTTGATACAGAGTACAATAGCACAAAGAAGCAGCAAAATTGATTTTGTTCTAAATGTAGCAGCCTTCTTTTGTAATTCTAAAAATTACTAGATGTGATATAATTATACACCAATACATCTTGTTATACACAGAAAACGAATTAAAAGAAATAATTGTTCCGTTTCAAAGGTAAATCATGGCAATTTGGTGAAGCTCGAAGGGTTTTGCATAGAACCAGAAGACGCGAATTGCTACCTAGTCTATGAATACGTTGAAAACGGATCTCTCTATTCTTATCTGCACGAAAAAGATAAACAAAAACTGAATTGGAAATCAAGAGTAAAAATCGCCATCGACGTGGCCAATGGCCTACAATATATACACGAGCACACGACACCACGTGTCGTGCACAAAGACATCAAGAGCACCAACATCCTACTAGACACGAACATGAGGGCAAAAATCGCCAATTTTGGGCTAGCAAAATCAGGGTGTAACGCGATTACAATGAAAATTGTGGGTACCCAAGGGTATATAGCCCCCGAGTACTTATCTAACGGGGTCATTTCGACTAAAACTGATGTTTTCTCGTTCGGGGTTGTTTTGCTAGAGCTTCTATCTGGTAGAGAAGCTATCGACATGAATGGGAATATTTTATGGAATATTGTTGATGGTTTTTTCGAGGGGAGCGACGAGATGAAAAAGAAAAGGCTACCGAGTTGGATCGACAATGTTTTATTACAAGAGAGTTGCTCCATCGAGGGTGTTATGAATGTGATGGATGTCGCACTGTCATGTTTGAATAGAGACCCGTCTAAGAGGCCTAATATGGTTGATATTGCCTATGCTTTGTGCAAGAGTGATGATTTGTTTTCTGATAATTCAAACGATGTGTTTTCGCCTCGCGTAGTAACTGCTAGGTGAGATTTGTTCCCATGTTCATATAGACTACCGATAATGGAGCGGAATTCACATTTTTTTTGTAATTTGTTTTAATTTGGAAAAAAAATTACATATGTTGTACCCGATTACATGTTGTTAGTGATTTCGGTACGAGACCACGATCTTCAACAATTGAGGTGAAAATTTTAACAAAAATGAGTGTTATGTCACATTTCTCATCCACGAGCACCTAAATCATTTATTTGTAAGTTTTGGCCCTATCCCTTGATGCATCAAGTCTCGATCAATTATATCCTGGTTGGAAAAGTACTGCATTAACACCTACAGGTCATGTGTCCGAATAATCTTTCAATTTCTAGCTTTTTTGAAATCTAAGGAAAAAATTGAAAATGAAATAAATGTCTATGAATTCGATTCACAACGTACATTGTGTCGAGGGAGACGAAACAATGCACTACACCACTATCACATTACATCACAAGAAACAGAAACTAGAGTCTTGAATTTGTCAGCACCAAAGCACATGGTTGTTTTGGCTCAGGTCAAAAACCGTCCCAATTTAATTCAGCGACAAAATCGACATCAGTACACCAGTATTCTCCATACGTCCGTCACGAAACCATGAGTGAGGTGAATTTGCAAAGAATCATGCATCTAAACTGGTTAAACGATTTATTTTATAAAATTAATCATATAGTTTAAACTTTAATCATTTATAGTACGTGTCAATCTTTTGAGAATTTTGATTTAGACATTTTAACTAGACGGCTTTTGTTAGTTAAAAATTGTTGGTAGTTCCGCAGCATACACCGATAACAAATTTTGCATATTAGTATATTAATTGTTAAAATTAATAGTTTAGTATCTAAATCGTTACTAAACATATTTTTTTTCCTCTATTTATAATTATACTATTTTTTTTTGAAATGGATATTATAATTATTCTAGTAGTTAAGTCCGGACGAAAACAAAAAAAAACTTACAATAAAACCGGACCGAAAATAACCGAAAAACCGAAAAAGTCCGAAAAAATAGAAAATAAAACCGAAAAACCCTGAAACCGGACCGAAACAAACCGGTTCGGTCCAACAAATAAAAAGACCGAAAACCGAAAAACCGAAACTTTTTCGGTTCGGTTTCGGTTTACAATAAAACCAGACCGAAAAACCGGAAAAAATCGAAAAAACCCGAAAAACATAAAATAAAACCGAAAAAACCCAAAGAAAAACCAAAACCAGACCGAAAAAAAAATATTCGGTTTGGTCCAAAAACTAAAAAGACCAAAAACCGAAAAAGACCAAACCGAAAAATATGCTCGGTTTTCCTTCAAAACCGTACCGAACAGAACCGAACACCGAACGGATTACTACTAAATATAGAAAAGTGGGGAAGGAGAGTACCTGACTCTGAGTTAGGGTTACTTTGCTTCTCACAGTTATTGAATCTGCTACCGTTTAACGTTTAAATTTAATAACAGATCCAATAATTGTGAGAAGCAGAGTAACTCTGAATCAGAGTCAGGTACTCTGATTCCGAAAAGTGGTGGGTTGATTTCAATATATTTTCCCAATAAAGCGGACGCACCTGAAGCAAAAGACAGGACTTGTGTCGGACCAACACTACTCTCTCTCTCTCTCTCTCTATATATATATATCTATACATATAATACACATATATATATATATTTAAATATATATATATATTTAAATATATATATATAAATAAATAAATAAAAAAATGTCAGGAAATAACAATAGAGAGGGGAGGGGGGAGGAGGGAGGTGGATATGGAGATGATTTTCTTGAACAAATATTATCAAACCCAACTCCACCTAATTCCTACCAATCACATCATGCCACCTCATCATTTCCTAATTTGTTTCAAACTCCCTCTTTTGCCTTGAGCTTGGACACTTCTAACGGACTTCCTTTTTCTGTTAAAACTGTTTGTTCTTCTTTTTTTCCTTTTTTTTAATTTAATTTACTGCTCCCTCTGTACTTAAACAAGTGTCGACTACGAAAATACATGCAACTTTGACCTTGTCGGAATGGAAAATCTAAAATTTCCGTTATTTAGTTCTAACCATAAACTATTTGATTGGTTTTTGAAAGAATTTTTTCCGACAATCTACATATAAGAAAATTGATGGTCAAAGTTGCACGTAGGGACGGATAATTTAGGATAGTTTTAGAAAGATAACTATGTTGTTGTTTTTTTCAATTTATGAGTTGTGACAACTTTGGCTGCAGCTTTTAAGAATAAGTAATGCTTTACTGTTTTAGGGTTTTGTAACAGATTTTTCTAAGCTGTTTTTTGGGTTCTTTTTGTTTATTTTAAAAAAAAAAATATGTGGATGTTTCGAGTGATTTGGACAGCCTGATTATTATATTTTAAAGAGCAGATTTTTACGCTAAAAATTTAAAAATAAAAAATCTGGAGATTTGCATGTCATTATACATCTTGGAAAAAAAAAACAAGACGCATATTTGTGTTTCCGTCGTGAAACCGTGGCGATTTGCATTAATAAAATCTTGATTTGGAGCGTTTTTGCAAAAAAGTGTCCAAGTTGATGTCTAAGTTGATGTCCATATAACCTCTCCCATATATATATATATTTGGCTGAGGTTGAGAAGAAAACTGTGATAATCCAGTTTAGCTTTTTTTTTAAGAATACTACCCAAGAAAAGCTCATAGTTTAAGTTGATGAACTAAATGTATCCATCTTTTAAGAGTAGAAATCAGCAGAGCTTAAAATCTGCGACCAACAAGGCCTAACATGGCTGAAATTTCTTTTCAAGTTTGGACTTGTTTGGCTGTAGCTTATAGAGTTATAGGACTTGGTTCATTGCAGTTTAAGGAATTAAGGGGTTTTTTTTGTGTGTGGTGAGAACAAAACTGTAATCATCCAGCTTAGCTTTTTAAAGACAACCCCCAGAAAAGCTCCGAGTTTAAGTTGATCAACTGAATGCAGTCCAGCTTTTGAAAAGTAACAATAAGCTGAGATTAAAAGCTGCAACGAACAATTACTAAGAAAGCTGGATTTTTAGGTTTTTTATGTTAGAAAATTTAGAATTGTTTACAGGGTTGGAACATTTTGTGATTTGAAAAGTTGTGATCAAAGAACCCCTTCGTGAAAGAATATTATTTCTTAGTGGCTTCGGATTTGTTGAAATAAAAAATGTGAAATTTTTGGTTTTGTGCAAGTCTGTGTGTTTTGGGGAGCTTTTTGAATGAATTAAGAACACAGTTCTTTTTAATCTAGTTGAGATTCATTTTTTATTAACTAATATAAAGGATTAAAGGAAAAATATTAGATTTGATCCGATTCTGTACTATTTTACGTGTTTTCGTTTTTGGGGTTTGCTAAAGGAAAAGTAGAACTTTGTTTATTTAGTGACATTATGGTTTTTTATTTGTGTTCCAGGCTTGGTTAAAGTAAACGAGAACTCGGGTTATTTCCTAATTTGCAAATTTTAATTGATTCTGAGTTTGTTGAACAAAATAAGGTTTTGTTTTATTAAGAGAAAGCTGGGGTGCTTTTTAAAGTTTTAATGCGTTGGTTTGTTTCAGTTTTTGAGAAGTTATTGTATTTTGAAGGTTTTGGGGATATTGTTGCCAAAACTAAACACTGAATTTTGTTCATGCAGATAAAGTTACGAGTTTTCTAGTGTTCTGCAGCGTTCTCCATTTATTTATTTTGAGATTTTACAGGTTTTTGTTAGGGTTTTGAGGAACTTTATATAAAAAAAGACAAAAATAATCCGCACCAAGTTACGATACTCGGGTTTTGTTTGTATTTTCTTTTGGACATTGATATTTTTAAATTTTTTTCCCAATTTAGAGCAAGTTCAGGTTTTTGCTTCAAATTTTTGATGGGTTTGTTGAAGACAAATACTCCAAGCTTAGAAAGTAAAGAGCTTTTCTTGCAAGAATTCTGAGGGTTTTGATGGTTGTGGTTCTTTTTTATCTGCAGGAGAGAGAACCTGTTAGCATGGAGAATTTGTTTCCGGCTTTTGAGCATTTACAGCCTCACTCTATTCGCCATAACGTCCCTCAATTTCAACAGGTTCCTCATTATGTTACAGATTAACTTAAATAGAATATTTTCCTGTATAATGTAAGTTTTTAGGAATAATTTTGTTGATGCAATCTTTTCAGTTGATTGTCGTGCTAAAATAGTTGACGAACTAGGTGATGACTGATGACGGGGGGCGCCACCCATTTTGGCAAGAAATTAATGAAAGTCCAAAATTTGCCATACAATTTAGTTAAATCTTCCTATTACCACACTATCCCCCATAATAAGAAGAAGAAAAACCGAGACATGAATTCCGGCCCCTTCCCCAGACCTATCCTTGTTCTGCAAGTCTTCAACTGAATTAAATACCGTTTTCTACAGTTATTTTCCTTCTGTTTGTGTATGTTTTCGGTTGAGGAATTTAATGACTTCTTTCGTTGTTCACCATTGATCCCTTCTTCATATTTCCTATTTTACTTCTATACTATGAAAAGTAAGAGCTTTTAAACTTTTGTTCCGAAAAATAAATAAATATTGACTGGAAAAATTAGTTAAAGTGGCCCATGATGGATTAAAAATTTAGAAATTAAGTGGCATTTTAATAGTTATTTACGGTGTAAATGAATTCCCAAGCACCGCCATCCATTAGTTATTGGGATTAAAATAGCAATAAATATAACCTTTCCCCGTAGAATTTTATCACTAGAGGTAGAATTGTTACTGCAACAGGCTTACACAATCTTTGATTTGTTTTTTCAGGGTTTTTGTGGCCAACCAACTCAGAGCACAACAGTATCTGCGCCACAGCCACCTGGCACCCGCCCTAGGGTTCGAGCTCGGCGAGGACAAGCAACAGATCCCCATAGTATTGCCGAGCGGGTAATTCGGTTTCTAAATTACCAAAGTTTTGCATTCATTAATTGGGAAATGTTTAACATGGCATGTTTATTAATGTAGTTGCTGTTTTACATGATGTGCTGCCTGTCTGTAGCTTGTTGTTTTCATTACAAATATAGTAGTGAACAAAACCTTAGTATCCCTCAGTTTCGTTTTATTAGTGCACTAGAATAAATTGAAATAAATAAGGGCAGCATCAAAGGTTACTTTAACTATTAATTTATTTTACCAATTTTCTCTTAGATGAAACCTTATATTGATATGTAGGTGGACTTTTAAGGGTACAAGTGTGAATTAACAAAAAAATTATATTCTGGGACAATTGATAATTAAATTGAAACATCTAAACAAAGGAGAAGCAAAAGGGAACATACGGAGTACTACCTAACTATTTATCCATACTCATTGTTTAGCAATGAAAATGGGAGTTTGTTTTTCGTTTACCATGGATGTTGGATTTTAGTAAATCAGTAAAGATTTATCTTCAATAGCATACTTTCTTTGTTTGGTTATCAATAATTTTCTCTTCTATAGTTGCGTAGAGAAAGAATAGCAGAAAGGATGAGGGCTTTGCAGGAACTTGTTCCCAGTTGTAACAAGGTTTGTAATGTTTCACCTAAATACGTCTTTATTTGCACGAGTGAACACTTATGTAACTGTTATTTTTATCATAGCCAAAGAAAACGTGACCCGGCACTAGTCTTAAATCTTGATTTCCCCCCTAAATTTGAAAAGTAAGTGTCTTCAATCTGGACGCAATATTTATCTTATAATAATATAGATCCAAATAAATACTCCTGACATCTTTAATTAAGATTTGAGAGTTGGGATTTCAGGGAGGCCTTTTTCTGGTACATTGTATCTATACCAAGTGCTTGTCTGTTTGTAGCTTTTGAGCAAATAAGCTGGATTTTTTAAGGTTGAGAAAGAAAACTAGGTTCATCTAGCTTTTTTGGAGATTCTAGCTCTTTCAGGCCAAAACACCAGAAATGCTCGGCTTCTAAGCTATCAACCGAAGGTAGTCCAATTTTTCATCAGAAAACTAAAAAGATGAAAAGATGCAAGCAGACAAGGCCCAAGTTGTATCGGTACCAAGAGCCTATTCGTGTTCAAATTTTCAACTCATCTTTTAATTGTGTCATGTGTTTCTTTGTCTCAACTGCTGCTTTCCCATTAAGCATTTGTTGAGCACTCGAGTATGAGGATATACTATAGCTAGCGGTTTGACTTGCAGCTCAAATTAGCTACAAGTCAATGGATTTTGTGCTTCGTATGAATGGGAATTAATTTGTTGAAACTTTTTGCAGACGGATAGGGCCGCAATGCTGGATGAGATTCTGGACTACGTGAAATTCTTACGGCTCCAAGTCAAGGTAATATAACATTACTTTATCATGTTAAGTTGGAATATTGTTTCGAGTTAAGTTCATTAAATATTAGTCAAATTAACCTACTTCTATTTTCTACAGCTTTCAATGTTTCATGTGTTAATCCATTTCACCTTCTGCTTTTTAATTTTCGTGTTGTAATTTATCCGATTAAAAAGTGATCTTTATCAAACCTCTGAACCTTATTTATTTTGCATTGATACAAGAAATTTATTTAGCAGAACTTGGTTGCAATGTTGTGCTTGACTTTCAATATTGTTCATTATAGTGATATTTTATTCTATTTTGTCGTTGATTTGCCTTTGCGAGTTGACATTATAAAATCACCTGGAACGCTTGAGTTTTTTTTTTCCAAACGGACTTATAAGGAGGTCTTGAAAGCCAAAAAAAAAATGGAAAAGATTCATCTACTTGGAGAGAAGTCCTATTAAGGAAGCTGTTTTTATTCATTTTGTAGATCGGGTCCTGGATGAGAGGATCACAATAAAACTCCCCTTGCGACCTGTTATCTTCTTTGTTTATAATTTGGCATTTTGGCAACTTTTCCCAGGTTTTGAGCATGAGTAGGCTTGGGGGAGCTGGTGCTGTTGCGCAACTTGTTTCAGACATCCCCTTGTCTTCAGCCGAGGTAATTAAAAAGCTTCATATTTTTCATTCCTTTTCTACTTACCAGATTTTGTTTTCTTCTAAATTTTCTTACATTTTTATATTTGTTTGATTTTCCGAGAAAATCTAGGGTGGTAGCGGTGACGGTGAAAGCAACCAACAAGCCTGGGATAAATGGTCAAATATTGATACAGAACAAGAAGTTGCTAAACTAATGAATGAAGATGTTGGTGCTGCTATGCAATATCTACAAGCTAAGGGACTTTGCATCATGCCAACATCTCTTGCTGCTCTTATGTATCCTAATCAACCACATACTGCATCTTCTCTCAACAAAGCCGAACCCCATTGCTCCACATAGGTGGCGGAACTCTTCTTTATATATATGTGTATGTATCTACTTATCTTTAATAGGTAAAGCTCATATCTCTCCTAGTCGGGTGCAACAGTTTTGGTTATTCCCCTTACAGTCCAGTTTTTGAGAAATCATGCGAGTTTCTTCTGCTTTTTGTCTCTATACATTTAGAAGCAAAAGCAATGTCGAGGACCGAAATGCTTTTTTGGGGGATTACTAATATCTTGGTGCTTTACAAATATGGCATATGAGTAAATATCAACCATGAGACCCTAATTTTGAATCTGAGTCCCGGGTGAGGAGGTAGGCGACATGTGTTTTGAAGAAAATATGGAAAATGAAGGCACTTTATTGATTACTGTCATGGTCAAGCAAAAGGAGATATTTTTTAATGTTATGGTTATATTTGTTCAATTATCTCTTTTTGTTGTGTATTGTGGGGATTGACCTTTTGTAAGTGGATGGTGGGGAATAGTTAAAGGAGATGGGAGGGTTCATGTAAAAGGATGATGTATTTTATGTATGTGGATTCGGCTGTTCATTTTTAGGAATGACATCTTGTTTTTCTGTAACTTGTGGCTTAATTATTTAGATGAGATTACGCTTTTGTGACAGCTACAGAATGAGTAATTGATAATCGAATAACGTGAGGAACAAGTTTATAAATCTTGCAAAAAGGTAGTTCTTGATAAAATATAAACTTAAGGTGACGAATTCATCCACGTATTAGTCGTAATGATGTCTTTAATTAAATTCACGAATGGTTGTTTGGCTGCAACTTCAAGCTCTCTTTTTTCCGCTTATTGGTTTGGTTGGCGATCTCAAAAGCCTGAGTTCTTTTTAATGCTTTTTCAAACCTTGCAAATGCTTGTAGTTTTAAGCTGAACTCTGTTTGTGCACTCGGGTATATGGCTATGCAGCTCAATATGTTGAATTATCCAGTTTGAGCATATCTAGTTTATTCTTAGAGACTTTCATTATAAATGAGCGCCCGGCTCGTACCTTGTTAGTTGTTACATTCCTACGAATACTCTCACTTGAGACTTGAGAGTGCTCCCGAAAATGAGCCTTAATTCGGAGTAGTGCATAGATTGTAAATATTAAAACCCTTCTTTCGCTATAGGGTGGACCTGTCATACTTTCCTCCTGAGTTCTTAATTTTTCTTATAAAAAAGACCAGTGTACGAATATTAGTTTTTACGTTTCTTGACGTTCTCCCGGTTCCATTCAAACTTTCCAGACTAATTCAGGGACTGAAAGAAGGGTTTGCACCTGTCGCGCCCATGGCTTGGATCGATCATATTCGATGAATGATGAGGCAGATGGGGATTTCAAAGCAAAAAAGAAAGAGTTACGCAGTATTTCTTAAACTCTCATTTTTGTTCCGACCTTAACCCATCGGGTCGGGTTAGCCTAATTATGCAGCCTAATTAAAATTGTAAATAAAATAGTTAGGATAGCGAGGCAGTTCAACGTGACATGAGAAAGGAAGAGAACCTAAAAATGATGAAAAATCAACCGTTTCTTGGGTTTCTTTGGTAGTTTTTACTTTCTACGTAACCAGATAAAAAAGTGCAACCGAGTAAGAAATATTCTATTCTCTTTTAACTTTTCTTTCACATTAACACCTGGCCTCCAAATATGCACGTGCTGAAAATAGCAAAATATCACAAAATGGAAATTATGTACCTAGACAATCAATGGGCTATGGTGATATAATAATGATATTGGACCACATCGTGTTAGTTATACGTACTTGACTACTAGCATCATGTTACACTAAATAACTTCTCTACTTTCAATTATTGAATTGCATGTGTTACACTGTTACAAATGTAATTTACCCACCTGTTTTTCTTAGTAATCAGGATAGTCTTGGCTAAACATTAGTAAAGTAGTTGACTTCTTAATTCTTATGATTTGAATGAATATTTTTTTTTTTTGTATGATACTATAGAATAACAAGAACAAATTATATAATTTTGCTATAGCACCGCCATGCATATCAATTTTGTTGGCTCAGTCTGGACATTTATATGATACTAGTAAAAAAGAAATCACACGTTGATGTTTTGTTCTCTATTTTCTAGTAAAAGAATACTGAAGGCAACCAGACCAAAGCTGATCGCAACCATCTATCCTACTGGAAAATTCAACGTTAACGAACATTACTATCGAGTTAACGACATATAACACAATTATAATGATTAATGACGACATATAGTACTATTCCAGGAGAACCGGTGATTGTGTTATACCGACATATAACACAATCAACGGTAGAGTTTGTAAAAAATAATAATAATTTGAGAGATGGGAGTCACAAATCACAATAATTAATTGTAGTCACACTACTATATAGATGCTCTTGTGGTCCACTATTATCGTAGTCCATGAGCCTAGGGATAGCATACAGCATATGGAAAATGTGTGATTATTATTACACTTGTCTGTTTTAATTTACAACTGAATCTTTATATTTTCTTTATTGAAATATTATCGGGTATTAGTCAACTTGTTGATTTATTAGTATTTAAGTTTTATTGATCGTGGTGAAATTAAAGGGTAAGCATTTTTCTAGAGGCAAACTTGAGAGGATAATTTTGATTTTTATAAAATTAATAGGACGTTGGTTATCAGTAATTTGACAAATATCAATGGTGGATAACAATAACACTCATTTATAATACCTCAGCTTAATACCAAATACTCATTTATCAATCCCAACTGACCAAATACTTTTAATACCTCATGTTCATGTAAATTTACGTCAAATAAAACAATAACACTCGTTTAAATATCTTACTTCTTATGTACCTAATAAAGTGACTTTTACGAAAACGCGTACAAATCTTACCTGCAATAAATTTGTTTTTTCAAAATTTAACCACATAAATAAGTTTTTAAGATTTTAATTTCACCAAATTTCAGATACAAAAAAAGTGTAAGTCAAAAATCAGGTTGTGACAATTATTTAAGTAGACAAGGGAGTACCTAACAGGTTAATACTATTATTAAAAACTATATCAACTTTTTTTTTGTTAGTTTTTTTATTTTAAAATCCACGTTGGCTTGTTATCATGGTTTGTTTTAGCTTTTAAAAATATATATTTTGAAATAATATAACTTAAAAATATAAAAGCAAAAACCTCACCTATTTTGGAGATTTTGATAGACTTATCACTATCATTTTACGAATTTAAATGAATATTGATCTTATCTCAACTAAACTTTTATTCGTATACTTGATGTATTACTTACTCGTTAAAATACGATATTTTAAGAATTTATAAAAAAAATATCTTATAAATTTATTTTGATTGAAAAATCATAAATTTATTAGATAATGCCAAAATTTAATATTTTAAAAGTTAGATTTTTAAATTTTTAATAAAAAACATATTTTTGAGTGATACCAAAGGGGCCATATATTATTTATGTCACTTCCATAGTTCCATTTAATAACTCTGACAGATAGTACTTATTAAAGATACAATCAAACTGCAAGTACACGTAACTTAAATACTTTTTTCCATTTCTCTTCTATTTATATATTACTCTTATTATTATTCTCATATCTTAGTAATTTCCTTTTCTAGAGAGAAATAATACTAATATTGAGTGAGGAAAAAAAATGATTTTGTTACAAAGTTTTCGTATATGCACTCCAATTCCCAAACCACATTCTCACATTCTCAATTCACCCAAGTTGGTTTTCCTTTTTCTCCCCTTTTTTTCTTTTTTCTTTTTATTTCCAATTAATACTGGTAGGATTTAGGAATAATGTAAAAAAAAAATGTAATTTTTATCTTGAAGTTGATAATAAATACATTCATGATAATTTTTGCATTGGCAGAAACATGATTAAATCTGGGTTGAATTCAAGATTTGATTTTTCCTTAGGTGGGCTAAAGTGAATAAATTGTAAAAATATAATAGTTCAATTTATCAAATATATATTTTAAACCTATTCTGAATGTTGTACAGTTTAATAGAAATTCATTTATCATCTTTATTTATTTTATTGTTTGCATTGACAGAAACATGATTAAATCTGGATTGAAATCAAGATTTGATTTTTTTACCCCTTATTATTAGCTAAGGCCAAAGTGAATAAATTGTAAAAAAATATGATTTATGTTATTTTGTTCAAAATGGGGAGCTATGCCCCACTTGACCTCCTGTTTATTTGTGCTTCACACTTGGTGCTTGTTTAGTTGTTTGGCATTTCTACTTTAGCTTTGATCAATTTAAGCTGAGTTTATGAAGCTAAAGGCTTGTTTGGTTGCATTTAACGAGCCGCCTCTTGGCTTTATTTGTCTGTAAGTTGTACTGCAGTTTGGTTGATAAGCATTCTCAGTCTCAAATAAACCGGCTTATTTGCTTAGAAGCAGCAATTACATTAGCACTCGGGGCTTATTTGGTTGCAACTTTTCAGCTCAATGAACATTTACTTGTAAAATTAATGTCTTCAGTGTATTACCCATTGCCTCTTCATGGAGACCTGTGACCGCCTACACACTTATCCTAGAGATTTTGATATTATTTTCATTAGGAAAAAGAATTCAATGATTTAAATTAGACGTTTATTATAAAACTCGAAAAAGCAAGTTTTTCCTTCAATGATGTATATACAACATAGGCACATGAAAGGTTGTAAATTTGTTTTGGTAGTCCAAAAAGGGTGTATTGACCGCTGAATCTAAAAGAAAAGTAATAAAAACATTATAGTATAATTGCATATCGATTAATGACTTATGGGTAGTTTGTACATATAAGTTAGAACGTAACAAATGTAAAAACTTTGTTGTCTTAGATATGGCATCTGTTTCAGCATGCATACTCAGGCTCAATAACTTTTATGTGTTTTCTGCGGTATATATTTAACCAAATTATGACATTGGGGTTGAACTTTACTAATCACAGTATATCTCCCAGACTATTTGCCCCAAGCCGGTGTCCGTGGATCAAATCTTCGACTTTAAGAGCATTTAATATATTGATATACATTCAAGGTAATTTAATTGTGCAATTGTTGGTTGATGTCCATTCGCTTTCTGTTTAATTGTAAGAAATATTTCTTTGCCAGGAAAACAAGGCTCTACTTTAAAGACGAAATGTAGTCTGCCAGATTCTCCTGGCAGTTCCGGAGAAAAAGACCCGAGAACGGCCCTAAAAAATAATTTACAGGTGAATACAAATAACCATTTAAGTGAGCTGTAATAAGCAAAAGGATTTAGTTATTAAATCCTTTTGCTCATGTTGATTTATCTACTGTATATCCAGTCCATGTTAATCACCAAAGATCTGAAATAAGTAAGAAAAAATACACACATGACTGTGCATTATCTTCTACTCGTATGCTTAGAAGTATGAGAATCTATATAGTGGTCACTTTACAAGGAATAATTGAGATATTCCATCTAAACATTTAAGTCAAAAGGCGCTTTCAACACAGGTTTATATCCATAGAATCTAATGTAACTCGATTCTTTGCTTTCAATATTGCATTTTCAGGGGTTTCCTGGTAAAATCACACTAGCAATTGCGGTTTCTTATTTTATTCTCAAAATGGTACGGCTAAACTTTATGACCACAGTGATTAATCTTGCCAGAAACACGGTTAAATTGCCTGTGGGAACAATTTTACCGTTTGCGTGTATCTCGAATTCCTTGAATAAACCAACACCTCTCGGATTGGACGTGTCTTATCCATCACTACAAGAAATCAAGTGGAGCTTCGCAAGATTACTCTATTTGTTCAATATCCAACTTGAGAGAAATGTCGGCACGTAAGTAAAGCCATGTTTTGAACATTTTGGCACCACCTTCTCATCCACTCACTCAAAAATAAAAATCATGAAATTGTGTCACAATTACAAAACTGCTAATCAAAATTACAAAACTGACAGCCTCATAATGTAAATACATAATACCAATCAATTCTCTTATATATATGTAGGAAAGTTTACATTTATTTACATGTAATGCCAATTATCAAGAGTTTTTGGGATGCAGGTTTTTTATTGCGCTCATTGCAGCATGCTCATTCTTCGTCCTTGTTGGGGGATTCATATTCTTTAGAGTCAGGTGATAATCAATTCTTGCTAAACCTTTCAGTACTATTAGATAAGTTTAAACTCTCTTTTTTAGATATTACACAATTTGCAGAAAAAGAAAGGTTTTATTTTTGTGTACACACAATTGGATAACTCAAGGTTAGTGTGTTTTTATACTCCTTGTGGTTGTGTAGATATCATTGTCTCTTTTCACTGTTCGCAATTTGAAAAATGGTGGTTTCTACATGTAAATTTATATTTTCTAATTTGACATAATTTTCTACTGGAATAACACAGGAATAATAAGCAATCTCTTCAGGAATGCTTTTGGGAGGCTTGGGCATGCCTAATTTCATCATCTACTCACTTGAGAGTAAAGGATCTCTCACTTTAGTTAATAGCAAATGGAATATTAATTTGGAAACTGATATAAATGTAAATTAATAATGTGCTTTTGTATCTATATGTAGCTACAAACAAAGTTTGAGCGCATCCTGGGCTTTATTTTGGCTATATGGGGAATCTTATTTTACTCCCGTTTACTAAGCACAATGACGGAACAGTTCAGGGTAAGCATTTCGACCAAGGGCTTGTTTTGGTTGCAACTTTTAAGCAAATAATCTGGATTTTTTAAGATCAATATAAAGAGCTGGGTATGTGTAGCTTAAAATTCTAGTATTTTCATGGAAAGAACCCAACAAAGCTCAGGTTCTAAACTGAACGGCGATATGCTGCTAAGAAACAGTTGACCCTTAAAGCTGCAACCAAACAAAGCCCAAGTTTCGTGTTCTTAAATATCCTTTCTAGTAAAAAGCAAGGCTAACAACATTCAAATAACAATATTTTTGTGCAGAATAATATGCAAAGACTCAGAGAAGGAGCGCAAGTACAAGTATTAGAGACAGATCATATTATTATATGCGGAGTAAACAGTCATTTAACCTTCATTTTGAAGCAGTTAAATAAGTATCATGAGTATGCTGTTCGTTTAGGTACTGCTACAGCTAGGTAACTATTATTCTAGCTGTTAGGTTAGATTACCGGATAATAATTATGTAATATTAAATTTGTTGTTGTGGACGTGTTTCTTTATAGGAGACAGAAAATTCTTATACTGTCTGATCTTCCTCGAAAGCAGATGGACAGGGTAGCAGGCAACATCGGCAGAGATCTTTATCACATTGATATTATCACAAAAAGGTAAGTTTATGTTGTAATGTTTGTTTGAACCATAAAGTATAAACGAAATTATTTTTCTTCTAGGCGCAAGGAAAAACTGAAGTGAACTGATTTAATATTGGAAACAAATGATTTCAATTTTGATGGGCAAACACTGAGATGAACTGATTTTGGATATGCAGTACCACTAGATGGGAATGAAAAGTTCCATTAGCACTAACAGGAAGTAATTCCAAAACACATCAATTAATGGGAATTTCACCAAATAAATGTCTCCCTCGAACAGTTTAAACTTTTTATGACTTTGTGATTACAAGTTAATAGTGCTAGCCCATGCTTACGGGTATTCCGGTTGGGATTAATTTTTTTCGAATTAAACATTAGTTTATAAGAGAGAAAAACTTAAGAGTTTCTCGCACCATATTAGTCCTTTAATATCGAGTTTCGTGTTTGTACAGTTGTAGCCTAACCTTGACGAAATCATTTGAAAGAGCTGCAGCAGATAAGGCACGTGCGATCATAATATTGCCTACTAAAGGAGATAGGTAACTCTGTCTCCTTTTCATTTATTTCGTCACCTTTTTCTGTTCCCATCTCTTATTAAATCGATTTGGTTTAATTTTCTACCTTGATCCATAGCTAATTTTTGAACTAGCTCGCAATATGGTGTTATCATTTTGTATATATTACTCAACTATTAGTCTAACCTGGCTAATTGTTAGTATACACAGTATGTCAATAAACTTTGAAGTGAAGTTAATTAGAAAAAAATAAATAAAAAGCGAACTTTCTCAAGCTATTGCAGGCTGTAGAGCTTTACTTTAGTATTTTTTGAATTTAGCATACGATCCATCTCATAAATGGAAACCATCTAATAGATCAATGGATAAACTTCTAATACCACTTTGTACATGACTAGGAAAGATAAGTATTGAGAATAAATCTGCAATTTGTATATAGAATCTCCTATCTGTACAGTACTGCATCACTAAGTTTTCTTTGATATAGAAATTCTAAACACTTGCACTGTGTTCAATTAATTCATCAGATACGAAGTTGATACAGATGCATTTCTCTCTGTTCTTGCTCTTCAGCCTATCCAAAAAAAAGCTTCTGTGCCTACCATTGTTGAGGTACATTGACATGCAAATTTTCAAACTGATACCTGATTATAGATCCATAAAGAAGAATATAATGTTGTATTTTAAAATCTTATTTGTTATAATACAGGTGTCAAGCTCGAGTACATGTGAGCTCTTAGAGTCAATATCAGAATGGAAAGTACAACCAGTGGAAAACGTCACATCAAAGTTATTTGTACAATGCTCTCGGCAAAAAGGCCTTATCAAAATTTACAGACACTTGCTGGATTTTCGAAGTAAATAATGTTTCCTAAGCATTAACGGGAAAAGAATCACATTTCCTAATCATAAATGCAACTGAAAACAAGAAACCTAAGACAGACAAAATAGAGATTGTTCTTTTTTGGTTTACGTTTTGGTATCAAATTTATTGTGGTCAATATGACTATGTCCTTACATACCCCAATTTGTCACCAGTTTCACTAATTACAGCTATGTTTTTATGTTGCAGAAAATGTGTTTAACCTTTGCAATTTTCCTAATCTAGTTGGATTAACATATAGGCAAGTTAGGCGTGGATTCCAAGAGGTAGGGAAAAACCGTCCAAAAAAGTTGTTTATTTATGTTTATTTGTACTGCTAGATCTTACTTCATCTCCTTTTGATATCATTTTAGGCAGTTGTTTGTGGCCTTTATCGTGAAGGGAAACTACAATTTCACCCAAACGATGAAGAAGTTATCCAGGATAGTGATAAAGTATGTAAAATCATTTTTTTCCATCTTTTTTTTTCTGAATTGCAGGATAGAATAGTTTGAACTTTGTAGTAATACCAAGAAACCCTTACTGGCAAAACGTACTTATATATGTAAGTGGATCAATTTTTAAGATCTAAAATTTCAAGAATCCAATCAACGGCAATTTATAACAATTTCTATAATCTGGTGTACAAAAAGGAACTACGTAATAGTTGAGTGTACTACAAACCTGGACATATACAGAAAATGTCTATCAATGCACCGGTTAGAACTTAGAAAAGTAACAATGTAGTTATAGCCTATAGGAGGTCTGAGGCTGATGTTGTAGCAGTGTCAAGGCTTGGGTGAGATTGTCAAATGCTTAAACTGTCCATTAATTTAATGCATTAAATAATTGATTATTAGCATTGCCACCCCAATTTGTTAGGATTTTGTTCTCTTCATTTCAGGTTTTTGACAGATATTCTTCCTTTCATGTTAGGTATTGTTCATTTCACCTTTACATGGGAAGACGAAACCTCAACTGACATTTCAAGATTTTGTCAATGAAGACAACATTGTTGGAACTTTTATGAAAAACAGTGAATCTCCTACTCAGAATCTAAAATCGAAAAAGACGAGACTTGAAAATATTGTTAGACGTCCCAAAAAAGCAGGTTCAAAGGTACTATACTTTTTAAATACAATTTCTTATGTTCCTATCACTTTAAAGAAAAAAACGGTGCTTAACCATTTTTTTAATTTATTTTGTGTACTTAGGGTTCGGAATGGAGTGTGGGACCAAAGGAGTGGATACTAATACTTGGTTGGAGGCCAGATGTAACAGAAATGATTGAAGAGTACGATAACTATCTCGGGGCTGGCAGTGTATTGGTACTTTTTATATTATCGTCTTCATGAAGTTTTATATTTTCCGTCTTTTAGTATTTAAGTACTTCTGCTTTCGATTCCAAATGAAACTAAAAAAATATTGCCATTTTTTGGGGACAAATTGGCCATAACTATATTATAGTGAGCTTATCTACAGACTAACATTTAGTCATTTACCGAGTCTGACAATGTGCATACTGCATATTCATCGTTAGGGCTTGTTTGATTGCAGTTTTCAGACAAACAATTTGGTTTTCTTAGTACCAGAATCAAGTATATTACTTTTTCTTTGTAGGAAATATTGTCAGACGTCCCATTGAACGACAGACACAGGGAAAACAGCCAGGCTGTTCAAGAGAAGCTAAAAAATATCAGAGTTATCCATAAGGTACTTTCTTATATCATGCCAAACTTTTCCAGGATGAATTTCCTTCATTCTCTCTCTTTCTCTGTCACGCACACTCACACATGCCAGCAACTACCTAACGTGTCAGATTTACCTTGCTCATAGACATCGTTTTCTCTGGCAAGTGCAGATCGGGAACCCATTGGATTATGATGTCTTAAAGCGAACTATAACTGATATTCAAAAAACTTTCAAACAAAGTGAGGAAATTCCTTTGTCAATTGCTGTAATATCTGATAGAGAGTTGCAACTTGGAGGTAGTAAACATATGAATAATTACTATCTGCATTGGCTTTAATCAGCATACCACTTATAATTACTTCTTCAGATCCATCGAGAGCAGACAAGCACTCTGCATATTCCCTTCTTCTGGCCGAAAATATTTGCAATAAAGTTGGCATGAAGGTGCATTTGACTTGCCTTTACGTTTTTTGTGTTTTCTTTAATGAGAAAATTACTTACGAGTTTAAGAGTGCAATTCATTGCAGGTACAAAATTTGGTTGCAGAAATTGTGGACTCCAAATTGGGAAAACAAGTAATTGTTTCTCTTCCAAGATTATTAACTTGAATGCATAAGTTAATGCTGCTAATTTGATTTCTTAAGTGTAATTAATAATTTTTAATGAAAATTCCAACAGATAACAAGGATCAAACCAAACCTCACTTATATTCCAGCAGAGGAAGTAATGAGCCTTGTGACAACACAAGGTCCGCTAAATTTTTCACTGTTATATCTTAAACTGGTTTTTTTCCCCACCAGTGTGCTGTCTCTTAGTTCTTAGTACTTTTTTTTTCTCTTCTAAAATGTTGTATCTCAAAGCCTAAACTTCCATATGGTCATTTAGGGTGTAAATGTGGCAATTTACAGAAAGTCTGTTACACTCGAAGTTGGTAAACCATAACAATGAGAGTTTATACTGTGCTTGCCTGTGACAGTGGCAGGAAATAGTGAGTTGAATGAGGTGTGGAAAGATATCCTGGATGCTGAGGGGGATGAAATATACGTGAAGGTAAATCTATATCATTATTGTATAACTAATTATTACTCCTATCAGAGTAGTTGCATGGTGAGAAATAAAAAGAAGAGTAAAGTTATTTACACACCAATCAACATTTTAATTATTTCTATATGGATTATTTCTATATTTTATTAACCTATATAAAAAAGTATATTAATCCATGAAGAATGAGTGATTCCGTCCTTTGCTGCCATTTAATATACCTGTCCTTTTTATATCAGGATATCAACCTATACATGAAGGAGAGGGAGAACCCTTCTTTCTCCGAACTTTCTGAAAGAGCTTATTTACGAAAGGAAGTAGCTATCGGTTATGTGAAGAACAATAAGAAGGTATTACTTTTTATACATTATACCTCATTCTTACCTGCCAAAAAATAAATAAGAAGTTATGTCTTTTTTCTTGTTCTTTTTTGAAGGTAACTATTTTCCCTGTAAACCCTTTCTTTCTTGCAGGTTATAAATCCGAAACCCAAATCAGAGCCTCTCTCCCTTCAACCCACAGACTCGTTGATTGTTATATCAGAACTTGAAATAGAACAAGCCAAACATGTGTAAACTCAATCTGTGTGGTGTATGTTAATCTAGAAGCTCGTTGCTTTCTTTCATCCAAGCAAAAGAGCAAGATTGATGTGTTTTTGTCAAATTTGATGTGAAACTGCCATGATAAAGTATTTACCAATTTGTTGTAGTTGTATATCTCGGTAAGGACAAGTACGATATTTGAGAATTCGAATGTAGTTAGTGTCAAACATTTTGATCAATTAATGATACCAAAAATAGCTTCTTGTTAAATTCCTTTGCGTAAAGTTTTGCGTACTTGCAGTATATATGCTTATTAGTTAGAACTAGAACAAGTTTTACTAACACTGCACTTGTGTGTGTGTATGCCTCTTAATAGTCAAGTACTCAAGTTATATACAATTATACATGTATCTCATGTGTTTTTCATAAAACAGTGTATGCTTGAACATGTACAATTCATGGCGATATATGGCCTCGTTTGGTTGCATCTTATTAGTAGAAAAGTATACTTATTTGATACATGTCGGAAATATACTATTTAGTACTGTCTATGTGGGGAAAAGGAAAGAAATACTTTCTGTATTGATAATGTAAAGAACATATGAATATACAGTAGAAACCTTATAAATTAATACTCATGGACCACCAAAATTTATTAATTAAAATAGTTATTAATTAATCGATAAATTAATAATTAATAATTTATATATTAATTAATACTTTATTAATTTATAATGAAATATTCAATTTACAAACACTTTCAAACTTTCACTTAATTATTGTACAATGCATGTACGTATATCAAATGAAGGGCCCAATTTGAAAGAACCCTTCAATCTCCCACCTTATTATGCTTCTTGTGTTCAATGTATCACTTTATGGACATTAAAAAATATTTTCTATAGATCAATTGAGTCATTTTTCAAGAAACCTTCATAAATCATTTATGTAATATGTAGTATATAAAGAATTATTAATTTATATTTTAAATAGGGTCTATAGAAATTATCAAAAATGTATTATCTTATAATTTTAACGAATTATTAATTTAGCACCGTATCCCCGAGTCGGGACCGGCCAAAAATATTATCCTAGAGAGTTTATTAAATAATCGAGTATTAATTTATCGAGTTTCTACTGTATTATAAAATTGAAGAGACTTGCACATTTCAGTAAAAATATCAAAAACATTACGTTTCAAAAATATATCTAGTTGGGCTAGAAAAAATAAATAAGTATTGGTGTACGTGATGCACTAAACACAGTTTTTTTACAAGTAAAAGATATACAGGTGTAGATAGACCGAAAACACGATATCTTAATTAAATCTCCAAATAAGTAGTACATTTTTCCTCAGCTTTGATATTGCATTAGTATTTCTTAATTCCTTCTGGTGATAATGGTAATTGGTTTGTCAATTCGTTGCATTTTTATTTTTGAAGTGATGCCACACTGTCAGTTTCAGATTTAGGATTTAAGCTATGCGTTTATTTATATAAAAAAAAAACAAAAAAACCAGCAAGAAGTGGAAGTGTTTTGTTTCTTTCAAGTACGATGAACTACAGGTGGCAGTTGCGGAAGTTACTAAAAGTTTTGTTCAGTTTAATCCCTCAACTTCCCAATTTTATGAATTTAAGCAAGAGTTTCTCGGATTTAAATGTCTTGGTATTAATTGCAAGTTTCTAAAAACTGATTACATTTAGAATATTAGCAATGAAGCAACTCTTTTAGTTGGCTTTTGGAAAAAAAACGTCAAAGATTTATCATCTTAACAACACGTCCATACATGCATTGATTATCTTAAACTATGCCCAGGCAATGTTTGGCATCCTCTCGAGTCCCCACACTGCGACATAAATGTATATCATATGCACTCACCAATCAAACAACA